>CM076974.1:32043258-32218258 GCA_039105355.1 Benthosema pterotum
ATGAGGTGATTGAGGACACTGATTTGGAATGAATGCTTTTTCCCCCGCACCACAGTTGAACTCTGATGAATTCCATGTCTTGCTTAAAGCGTAATTCCACCCATTTTCAACCCTTTTACTATGTCAACATACTGTACTTTAGAGATGTTGTGTGGACATAGTAAAAAGTTCCCCCGCATTCTGAAAAAAAAGAAAGAAAAAAGAAATCATTAATGGTGAAACACAACTTGATGACATCATCAAGTTGTGTTTCACCATGTTAATATTTCTTTTAGGACCTTTTTTTCTGAGATTGGAAAAATTGGTGCACTCTCAGGAAAACTTTGAAAATGGGTGGAATTCCCCTTTAATTAATGTGGCGGCTATAGGGAATACACAAATAATTAGAAAGAAGAAACTAGAAGAACTATTTTAAAGGTCCACTCAGACCAGACCTTTTATTGAATTGTATGGCTTTAGGGATTTTTAGCAGCTATTTGTCCATTCTGGGAACCAAACCGTTACCAATAAATGTCTTCCCCAATGTTTTTCTAATGGTGTCTAATAATATGTATTAAAATGTTGAAATTCAAAACCCGTGGTCAACGTCGGGGTCCTATTCACTAACCTATAGAAGGCCAGTAATTTTAGCTCATGTTTTACCTAAAATTGGAATAAATTGTAACATGGGATTTTTCTTCACAGATCATTTTTTTTGAGGTCTCCAGAACAACATATTAAAAGTCCCGAAAAATCCCAGTTGCGCAAATATGTTTAATTTCATAAAGTAATAGAATACATAGGCTCCAATGGAGTGATAGCCCCGCCCCTCCTATACAAACCCATTATAACTTAAAACTCCATTTTAACCATGATGGATTATTCAAAAACAACCCATCTTTTTCTGGTGACTGATATTGTCCTTCTAATACGTGAGAGGACCGTGGAATTTCATTCACAGGTTTCAGTTATTTTTAAAATATTGTTTTGGAAAATGTAGCTGCCTCCATATCTGGCTATGCCCACCCAAATGAATATTAAAAAAATAAATAAATGAAACCTGTAAATGAAATTCCACTGCCCTCTCACATATTAGGAGGACTATATCAGTCACCAGAAAAAGGTGAGGGCAGTGGAATTTCATTTACAGGTTTCATTTATTTATTTATTTATTTTAATATTCATTTGGATGGGCATAGCCAGATATGGAGGCAGCTACATTTTCCAAAACAATATTTTAAAAATAACTGAAACTTGTGAATGAAATTCCATGGTCCTCTCACGTATTAGGAGGACAATATCAGTCACCAGAAAAAAGATGGGTTGTTTTTGAATAATCCATCATGGTTAAAATGGAGTTTTAAGTTATAATGGGTTTGTATAGGGGGGGCGGGGCTATCACTCCATTGGAGCCTATGTATTCTATTACTTTATGAAATTAAACATATTTGCGCAACTGGGATTTTCGGGACTTTTAATATGTTGTTCTGGAGACCTCAAAGAAATGATCTGTGAAGAAAAATCCCATGTTACAATTTATTCCACTTGAAAATTCATTTTGCCTGGCCTATAGAAGGCAAAACTTGAAAAATGTCATCATGCTTTATGTAAAATGTGATATGTCTAACTAGGGGATATTTCATGATGCCGAATGAATTCCAAGCATTCGTTTTGCAAAACAAACAAAACACACTTGTTGGGCTGAAAAAGAAACTGTCAATAGCACTTGCCCAAATGTGCTGACTATGCAGGGGTGGATCTAGGCATAGGCATGGGGGGGCAATGCCCCCCTAAATGCCCAGTCTGACCCACCAAACACGATCATGATGGCATGCAAAACAGCCCAAGATATTTCAACTTCAACAACAACTGATGTTATTATTGATGCTTTACTTGCCTAATAAAAGTGGGGTGGCGATGATGCCGCCCCCATACCATTTTTTCCTGCCCCCCCCCCCCCCCCCCCCATTGGGAAATGTTACATCCGCCCTGTGACTATGTACATGTATGAGGAGCCGTATGTCAGTTTTTAGCCCAAGGAGTTGTTTTCGAATGCTGGAATGTATTCAGCATCATGAAACCCCCCTACTTAAACATATATCACATGCTACATAAAGGACTAGCCTGGTCTAGCCCTCAATGATTTTGGCCTTGGGGGGCGGGGTGTCGTGGGATCCACACGGCGGAAGTGCTGTGCTCTGATTTGATCTCACTAACGTGTCGTCATCTCCGGTCCCTCCCACGCCCGTCCACTGCTGTTCTACGTCACATCATTTAGAGCGACGCCCACCCCAGAAGGTTGACACCCCCCTCAAGGCCACTTTCCAACGCGCGTTAGTCCAGGCTTTCCGTTTTCGCGCAAGGCGGACGAAAATGAAAGCCTGGTGTCGAGGCTACATAAAGCATGATGACATTTTGCATGTTTTGCCTTCTATAGGTTGTGACTAGTACCCTGACATTGACCTGTTTTTTTTATGAGGGTTACCAGGGTTTTTTCCCATTAGAAACACATTGGAGAAGAAAGTTCTTGGTAATTATTCATAGTTCCAGCTTTTGATAACTTATATCTATTAATTATGTTCCACTTCAACAGTTACAAACTGTTTTTCCTGTATATAGTCCAGGACACTATGTTCATCCACATGAGTTTTTAGGATGAAGACGGGGATTTGTAAAACTATATATTTTTGGAAACCTTATAGCCTAAGGAATCAGAAAATGTTTGATTCCATTTTTTTCGAGGTTGTTATAGCAGCCATCTTGGATCTTTAAAAATGGCTGCTCTCAAAAACGAATTTCTCAATATCTGGCTTCCCAGATGGCCTAAAATCAGGGTTGCAGTGGTTAAATCTACATTTTTGGGCACAAGGAATGCAGTGGAGTCGATTACATTGTAAATGAAATATGCATGAGTGTGTATTTTCCATTTTAATCATGTTTTATGTTGTAAAACGACACAATATGGAAAAATAAAAAACGGAAAATACACACTATGCATCAAATTACATTCTTCATGTCAAGGTAATATAAAGGTCCCTAAAATATCTTGATGAATGCTGGTTTTAGTCATAGTTCAACTCTTAGGTTAGCTGTGAAAAACCCTATGGTGCCAAAAACATCTCAGATGAATCCAGGTATGTGTGAAAAGTTTCTTCATCAGTTATGTTAATCTTGGGCCTATTGTAGAAAATCAAACTCTGCTGATTCAGACTCCACTTGTTGGACTCACAGTTGGAGCAGGAGTGGGTGGGATTTGTTAATTACCCAATGTGGTGCACCTTGCATGGCCCATTAGGTATAGTAGGGGGAATTATCGTCATAACACAATTCTAGTCGTTACGAAGTGGACAAAAGCACCAAACTTGGCACACACACTCTTCAGGGTGGTGTCTCTCACCATCCCAGAAGGGGTGCCCAACATTTTAGATTTACTAAAGGCTAATTTGGGGTTAAATCCAAAATGGCCACCAGAAATGACCTATTTTTTTCCTAAATGTGATAAAATTTAACTGATTGTGGCAAGTATAACCTTTACATAGTAATTAGATTAATTTTAAAGGATTTGGCAAAATACAGCCAAATCTCTTAAATGTTTTTAAATGACTTTAAATGCCAAAAATGCCTTAAAAGCACTCGTATTGAGATGAACTTCCACTTTATACCCGTGATACATTGTCAATGCTAAAATTACAGTGTTTAAAAAAAACATTTATAAGACCCTGTGAATGATTACCAATCACTAAGATTTTGTAAAAATCTTCATATGGCCAGAGATCAAGCCTTCCAATTCTGGTAGCCCCCTACCCAGGGGGCAAAGGGGGTGTGCTGCATTTGCCATAAGATCAACGGTTTTCCACCAGAAATAATATCTATGACCCAGTAGGGTTACAACCTGGTTATTACCTATTATAACCTGGAAATCCAATATGGTCACTTAGTTTAAAATTTGTCCTGTTTGCCCCCATTATATCCAATGGGCATTGGATATAATGGGGGCAAACAGGACAAATTTTAAACTAAGGCATATTTTCACGAATCATCACATGTTGATTAATGATATGAATAAGAACATTTTTGTATTGCAAGTTTCCATGAAATCCAATATTCAATATTAGCCCCCATAAAATAGGTTTTGCTTGAACTTCTGAACCAGATGATCTAGAAACGCAAACTTGTTGTCTATTTCTTAGTTTCTGAGCATGAGTCTTAATGGAATACCTATTTTTTATTATTGGGTGTGTCTGGACCCTTATTGTGTATATTTACAATATGGTGGCTACCCAAAATAGTGGTTCATGACTTCTACAATAACCTCCCAGAACCGCCCAGTTTTTGCGGAGTATTTCAGGGGCGGTGGATTGGACGGCCTTGGCCTTTCCCTTGTGGGACTGATCAGGGGTAGCTACTGGGACGTGAGTCGGGGCGTCATGAACCCCGGCTGGGTCACCTGAGTGAGGGGTATGATGTTCGAGAGACCCGAAACCCCAATGAGCTTAGGACACATCACTGAAGACACGTCCCAGGTTGCATCCATTCGATGTATTAAAAAACCTTGACTTGAGTTTGTTGAATTGAGTTTGCATATTGTTAAAATTGTTGCAAATGTCAAATCCTATTACCCAGGGGGCAAACTGCATCTTTGGTGCGAACACCGCCGCTGTACGATAACAGTTTAAATGTAGTCGCAAAAGCATTACCCAGTCGAGTCGAGTCGACTGTAGAGCCCTTGGCTGTTGTGGCATGCCTCCTCGTCCTCCCAACACCAACACCGCATGTATAGGAATTGAATTGTATAGGCCACTATCTGCGTTGCTGGTGTAGCAGTGGAAATATGACAGTGGGGTAACACCGAGAACGGTCGCCTGTAACGTTAGGGGGGGGGCGGTCGGAGTTTCCCCATGTTAAGTCTATTGGGAAAATGTAATTCAACGATTCATCAACAATTGGTTAATTTGAAAAAAGGCCTTTGTCAGTCTCTTCTAATATTATGGTCAATGTCCGTGTGAAAACTCAATCATTGAGGAGTTATCGCGGTTTCAGACAGACATTTAGACAGACATTTCCATAATTATAGGATGTCTGCCACAATACTGGCCACCAGCCTATACGTGAGGGGTATTCCCACAAAACTTGACAGGTTGGTCAATAATTAATTCACTTTTGCTGGATGGAAAGTCTCGGTGAAGGGAATGCAGTCACCTGTATACTTACAGTATACAGTATGTTAATGAACAAGGCAATATCATACCATTCTCTATTCTGTCTGACTTTCCATCATGAAATTACACCATGAGAAAGTTCAATTTCCCTTGACAGCCAAACTTTCCCAGAATTTACCATAGGCCCTCTTAAGGTAGACAAACTCCATAGAGATCCTTGTTCTGCTCTCTGCCCTTTCTTGATGGCAAAGATCATGTGATCAAGTACCTCTGCCTGTGTGAAAACCACATTTATCCCAATAAACCCTAAAAGGATCCAGGGACAACATTCTCAGCTACATGGCTGATGAGCCGGGTTATGTTGATTCTTGCGAAAATCTTTCTTGTTATGTTCAGGTGGGCTATACCATGATGGTTATCGCAGGATGCCCTCTCCCCTCTCCTCTTGTAAACATGCACTATATGCATCCTTCTTGGGACCCTTCTTTTCCTCCTGGTACAGATGCCACCATTCTTATAGATGTTTCAAAGTCAAAGTCGTCAGATTAGTCACTCACGTTACCGCAGTGAAATTAGTTCTCCGCTTTTGGCCCATCTCTTGGAGCGGTGAGCTACAGCGTGCGCCGCGCTCGGGAATCATTAGTTGATTTGACCCCCAATCCATCCCTTTGATGCTGAGTGCCAAGCAGGGAGGCATTGGGTCCTATTTTTACAGTCTTTGGTATGACCCGGCTGAGAATTGAACCCTGGCCTCCCAGTTTCAGGGTGGACACTCTAACCACAAGGCCACTGACTGGTGGTGTGTGGTGGTGTTTGCGGGCAACCCATCACGTCCTGCTGCCAGAAGTGGCCTTTTGGAGTGCTTTCACTGTCTGCACGGGTGAGGGGGTCAGCCAGTTCAGCTTTGGATGGCAGTTCAGGTATTGTGGCAATTGGAAATTGAGGACTCTGTTCAAGATCTCACTCTGCCCAGCATGCTAGGATGTCACACTTGTCAGTGAGAAGGAGAGACCTGTTAGAGGAGCAGACTGGAGTTGAGCCAGTGGTTTTAGGCGCATGAAGATCATGCAGGCCTGAATGGAAAGATCCAAAGTCCTTCATGTCATCAGCCATCTGAAGATCTTATGCAATCTTTACCCACAGGTTGTTTTCCATCTGCCATGTCCTCCACAGCAGCTTTTGCTTGTCTTGTTGGTATTGCTGCTTCTTCTGGCTGAAAGCGCAATAATCAAGATGTTGGTGGGAGTCTTGGTCTTAGGATGTGGATCTCAGGTTCATTCTCGTCAATCTCTCTGCTTCCTTTTGACAAAACCGAGCAGCAGCAGTGTAGACATTCTTTCTCTGTTCTTCCATTTCCCCCTTTCTCTGGATCTGGGTCAAAGCTCTGCAGTTCTTGATTAAAGGTATAGTAGTAAGTGATTTCACTTAATGTAAATATTGTTTGTGTGTTTGTTTGTTTTTTGCTAATCCCCTCTACTATAGTGTGGTGACCATATAAGGAGTCCCTGTCCCCTCGAGACCCTGGGGTCATAAAACCCTAGTTTCAGTTTTTGCTTTGGGATAAAAGCCTTTCGTCCAATCAGGATAAGAGGGGCCTTCCTCCAATCAGGATTGAGTGGGGACAGGCCTTGGTGTATAGGCCTATAGTTGGCCTGTTGCACTCCTCCTCACCGTAGAGTGTGTGCATGTGCACATCTTGCTACTGGGGGGACCGGAAGGTTTTCCAAATCATCAAAATCACTTACTATATACCTTTAAGTTTTTGTCTTTTGAGAGATTTGAGAAATGTTTATGAGATATTGTATTATGTGTCCAGATTACCAGAATAATACCATTTAGTCATGTATAAATGCAAAATTCCTAACCATACATCCCTGATTTAGAATGAAAACCATTTCCATTGTATTCCTTGCCCCAAAAAATGTAGATTTAACCACTATAATCATGATTTTAGGTCATCTTGGAGGCAAGATATTGAGAAATTCGTTTTTAAAAGTAGCCATTTTTAAAGATCCAAGATGGCCGCTATAATGACCTTGAAAAAAATGGAATCAAACATTTTCTGATTCAGTAGGCTGTAAGGTTTCCAAAAATATATAGTTTTAAAAATCCCCGTCTTCATCCTAAAAAATGACATAAGGAACTGGACTAATACGTCATTTTAGAGCTCCTAGTATTGAGGAGGTCTTTTCTCCTATGTCTTTATATGTCTTGAAAGATGAATTGAATACCACAATGGAAAAATACCATTGGGGCTTTCTGTTGTGTTGTTTTTCATACCAGAATCAGGGCGGATGTAACATTTCCCAATGGGGGGGGGATGAAGCCGCACCCGTACCATTTTCGGTTACAGGACTTACAGTATATTAGGCAAGTAAAGCATCAATAATAACATCAGTTGTTGTTGAAGTTGCAACAGACACGCAGCATGCATAAAGCTAAAGGTCTGACTCAGAGAGTTTTCTGTTTTCAATGATGAAATGCTGTTGGTTTAGTGGTGACAGCTGTAGTTAGTTAGTAGCAGTAGTAGTGTTTCACATCATATTAATATAAGCAATTAATTTGAAATATCTTGGGTTGTTTAATTTTGCATGTCATTGTGTTTGGTGGGGCAGTCAGGGCATGCCCAGTCGGGACATTGCACCCCCCCCCCCCCATGCCCATGCCTAGATCCGCCCCTGACCAGAACTGAATGGGTGCTTGGTAGGACCTCGGTTATAAACACTCCAGTCGCTCTAATATTGGATCTATATAATTTTTCTTGTTGTTGTTGTTTTTGCTCCAACAACACCAGTTAAAAATAGCCCCTTTGTCCCAGATGTCCTCCTATTATTATTATTTGATAATTTCTCTTCCACTAATGGCTTGTTTAGCATGCTAAACAGTTAACCAGGGTTAAGCTCTGGGTTCAACCCAACCACGGGAGAAATAATAAGAACCTGCTCAATCCCCCCTCCCTTTAATGCAGTCTAATCCAGATCGTGTTTGTTAATCTAAATACATATAACCTGAGGAGATGAGATGGGGTTTTTAATCAACTTTAAGAGAATTGGTCATTGTAGCATTTTCCCCCCTTTCACTTAGCTACTAGAACAGTAATTCTCCCGCCAGAAAATCCCATTCGACACACATTCAGTCAGGACAACTCAAGATGTTGGAGTAATATATTTATTGATCATAATTAGCAATATAAAGAAATGCATAACTGGTCTGGCGATGGATTGGATCAGCTTTTAAGGTACACGGATCAAGCGCAACAGTCCCGACCAGGGACTCCGAATCCCCCTGTACCTAAACAGCAGATCCAACACGACAGGTGGTAGCTGGGGTGGTGGTGGGAGCACAGCAAAAGTTAATAGACAGAGCATCAGCAGAAGCAGCAGCATGCAAGCAAGCAGGATGAGCAGTGTGACCATCCAGCTTAAATAGCCGGTAAGAAGATGAAGCGAGTGTGTGATTGGCTGAGTGAATTATGGGAAATAGAATGTGATGCTGCGTCGGGCCCTATAAGAGGGCCGGCAGTGACTGCACTGAGGTTTCCTGAATGAACTTGCTATGCGCTTGTCTATGACCAGCGCACCGCTCATTTCAGTCAGGACAACTCAAGATGTTGGAGTAATATATTTATTGATCATAATTAGCAATATAAAGAAATGCATAACTGGTCTGGCGATGGATTGGATCAGCTTTTAAGGTACACGGATCAAGCGCAACAGTCCCGACCAGGGACTCCGAATCCCCCAACACAGCGCTAACACCCGAATCCCCCAAAACCGATAATCCATCGCACAAACGTGCTACAAATGTGTACAGCAGGGCACCTGCTGCTTCCTGAACACAGGACAACCATATCGATATCCTCCACGCAGATGTGGGCTTGGATCAGACACAGCCATTCTAACATAAGTGACAACTGAAATTTGAGTGACTAAATTTGAAATCAGTACCCAGCATACCACCTGGAGCTGCGTTTTTTTTTTTTTTTTTTTTTTTTGTTACAAATCAAGAGCAGTAGCAATAATACTCGCAGCAAGCAGGCATAACGCAGCACGCGTTTTTAAAGAGTAACAAGTACTCGCAGCAAGCAGGCATAACGCGGCACGCGTTTTAAAGAGTAACAAGTACTCGCAGCAAGCAGGCATAACGCAGCACGCGTTTTAAAGAGTAACAAGTAGGCTACTCGCAGCAGCGGGCATAACGCGGCGCGCGTTTAATGAGCAACCAAGTGCTCGCAGCAGCAGGCATAACGCAGCACGCGTTCTTTAATTGATTATTATAATTACAATCTTCTTGTTTTTTTTTTTTTTTTTTTTTTAATTATACCATGATCACTATTAATTTAGTTATTCGTTAATTAATTTTAAAGAGCAGACAGTACTTGCAGCAGCAGCATAGCGCAGCACGCGCTTTAATGAGCAACCAAGTGCTCGCAGCAGCAGGCATAACGCGGCACGCGTTCTTTTATTGATTATCATTATAATTATAATTTCTCTTCTTCTTTTTATATCATGATCACCATTAATTTAGTTATCCATTAATTGCTTTAAGAGCAACCAGTACTTGCAGCAGCAGCATAGCGCAGCACGCGTTTTAATGAGCAACCAAATGCTCGCAGCAGCAGCATAACGCAGCACGCGTTTTATTAAAGGGCAACCAAGCACTCGTAGCAGGGCAGGCATAACGCGGCACGCGTTCTGATGAGCAACTAAGTAGCCTACTCCGCAGCATAGAGGCAGCGAGTAACGAGATGGCTGTAGTATGGCACAGATAGCAGGCGAATGCAAATAAAAGGTACAAGAATACGCACGGCAACGCAACACGCAGCAGCAAATGACAGAGCTATGCAGAATGTAACCAACATTTATTACCAGCTTAAGAATTCGTCGTAGCAACATACATTATTCACTACTCATAAGCTGCTGAGCCTGCAGAATGTCCCGAAGATTCAGCCTAATATAGCTTTCATAGGCCGCCGAGGACCACCGGCCCAGGGCTTTGAGTGTGGTAGCCGGGACTTTTGATGCCGCTGCGGTAGCTGCGCCGATCCTGAAGGAGTGCGACGTGTAGCGGTCAGGAGGCAGCCCACAGGCCTGACACAGCTGGCGCAGCTTCTTGCAGAACCATGCACTGGACATGACTCTCCCCAAATCAGTCATGAACAGCGGCTCGTGGGCAGTTGCAGATGGGCGACATCGCAGATAGCGGGACATGGAGGAGAGAGGACAAAGATCAGTGTTAGTTTCTGTTATTATCACGGTTACCCCTTTACGTAAAACATCTGATTTCGAGTGCTTGAGGTGGATTGTAAAGTAGTGAGCATGAAAGACCAAGTCAGAGATAGAAAGGTCATGCGAGGGATCAAACGAAGCAGTGCCAGAGCAGAATTCACCACATCTAAGAAACCCGTAAAATGCCGAAAGAAAAACAGATTCCAACAATAAATCGACGTAAGGGCCGAAAAATCCCTTACGGAGTTTGAGAACCAAATTAGACAGTATGGGGAGAGTAATAGGAAGGCGTTTATCCCTAATTCCCGGGTTCTGTTTTTTAAACCCATTGAGGAGGAGACGGACAGAAGGGTTAGCAAGCAGACTACTCACTGAGGGATCCCTGCAGCGGAGATGGAACTGAATTCCAGCAACCCAGTCTCACAAAAACTCGGCGAAATTACACGCATTGGCACCCTGCGAATCCGTGAAAATGCGCCGATATTCTCCCGAAATCCGTGGATATTATGCATTTATCCTTCCCATTCACTTCTGTACCTTTTTGCGCCCGTGACGTTACGACGCAGGTGCGTGGATATTCGCCGGAAAGAAAACGGCTATTTGGACTGCAGTTTGTGATAATAAATCTTCATATTTCATAATACAAACATAATTACTCGCCCCTGGATGTTGTCCAATTCTTTGTTTGGGGTTTCTTATAATAAGGACCGGTCATCTAAACTCTCTACGTAGCCTAAGCGTTTCGTTACTTTTTTTTTTTTTCCTTCGGCTTCTCTGACTACACCCTATAACTAACCCAGGACCGCTATGGGAGTAAGGCAGCGTGGTTAGCGGAGTGGTTAGTTTTGCCGCCTTCGGATCCACAGCTTCGTGTGGAGCAGGTTCGAGTCCCGCTCATGGCAGTCACACATTTTTGTAATTAATGTTATTTTTTTATATGTGTGTGTGGAGTTTATTTACAGTGACTTCTAAATGCCCAATTGGGCAAATGGTAGCTCCAGTTCTACAATATAGTTTCTTTGATTCACCTTTTTATTAACATTAATCTAACAGCAAAATACAAAAAAACATGCTGTTTATTGTCTGGCTTGACATGTATAATATTACAGCTATAATCCTACCACCAACCGTCTTCTCTTGACTCTGTAAAAAACAACAACACAATTTTACACTTTTAAACTAAATATAAAAAATGGTTTGGTTAGAAAGTCGTTCTTTCTTGCTTGCTGAAATCCCCCCAGTATACCTAATCACAATGTGTACACACACACACACACACACACACACACACACACACACACACACACACACACACACACACACACACACACACACACACACACACACACACACACACACACACACACACTTATAGACTCATTCATATGTATGTACCCTAGAGCCATAGGTTAATTTTTAAAATACACATAATGTGTAACATGTCATCGGAAAGGATTTTTCCCGCTGAATCCAACGGTACTACCCTCGTCGCTGTCCGACGTCGGGAAAGTACCGTTTGGCCACGCCCACTTAGCGAATTGCAATTTTTGGGCTTTGACGGCCCTAAAAACGACTTTAGGGATTATTTAAAAATCCGTTCCAACTCTCCATCCATGTTGGAGTATAGCCAGGTCAGATGGTCTTGGTCCCGATTTTTTCTGACAGCGTTAACCGCGAAAGGTCACGAAAAAGACACGGGGTCACGAAAATTCGATTTTCCAAAAAAAAACCCACACAACAAAACCCACACAACTCAGAAGGAGTGTTTTTCTCGGAAGGATTCTTTTTGTATTTTTTCCCTGAAAGCAGTTGGAAAGCGGAGAATTATGACGTCATCCACGACTCTCTATGATTTACGGTCACGGCGTAAAAAAATCGCCTAATTTTCACGGTAACTCTGCGTAGGAAAGTCGCAGAGAGACGCGACCAAGACACCAAGACGCACGTCAAGGAGCTGAACATGCCCATATGTGTTTCCTTGCTGTGCGACCTTCCTGGGCGGAGCTACAGAGCATACATATTGGCCTATCAGCAGCAGGGGGTTTTAAAGTTTTTCGAGTTCTAATCAATGATTTCCGACTTGATTTTTTCCGCTGATTCAGAATCCGTTGTCCGTTTCAAAATCAGAGCACAGGAAGTATTTTTAATTGCCGTTTGTTTGCACCGGAAGTCTCGTTTCTTGACGTTCTGGGTCCGAAAGATTTTTTTCATATTTTTTTCCTGAAAGGCCTTGAAAAACTGAGTCAGGATCCGTTGTCTGCGAGAGTCCGCGTTACACGGCCAGGGCAGCAAAAAATCCTGTTTTTTTCCACGTTTTGCGTTATAACTCGGCAACGGAAGGTCTTAGACACGTGGGGTCAGCATCATAGTGCGTCTCTCAAAGAGGCCGATAAGTCTATAATTTAATCTTATTTTTTTCAAAATCAAAGTTAGGCTTCAAGATGGTCTAAGGGTCCCCAACTCCGATAGCCCCCCCAAAGTTGAAAGCCACATGAAGAAAGTGTCGCACAGACAAGTGCCATACATCAAACTGTTCGTCTTGTCGAGACGGACTCGGAGAGCCCAAAATCTCCCCATTTTGACCTTTTGGGGCGGAGCTACAGCCCGTCAAAGTCAAAAACCCAACTTTTGAGCGGTGCGTCCGTGTGCGAGGAAACACATATCAGCGCGTCCGTCTCAACAAGCTGAACGCGTGCATGTGCAGTCCGCCACCCTCCGACGCTTGTGGGCGGGCCAGTAACGTTTAAACATGTGTCCAAACGACATTACCCTTTCTCAGAACGGATGGGACAATTCTTGACTTACTTTTTGACGCTGAATCCAACGGTGCCACTCCCATCGCTCTCCGACGTCGGGAAATGCTTAATTGGCACCCTAATTAGCGGAAAAGGGGCGATTTTCAAACTCCGCGTGAGGCCGTCGAGTGACATGTCATCGGAAAGGATTTTTCCCGCTGAATCCAACGGTGCCCTTCCCGTCGCTCTCCGATGTCTGGAAAGTACCATTTCGCCACGCCCACTTAGCAAATTGCAATTTTTGGACTTTGACGGCCATAAAAACACCTTTAGAGATTTTTTAAAAATCCATTCCAACTCCCCATCCATGTTGTAGTATAGCCAAGTCAGATGGTGTTGGTCCCGATTTTTTCTAACACCGATAACCCCTAAAGGTCACGGAAAAGACTGGAGGTCACGAAAGTTGGGTTTTTGACTTTGACAGGCTGTAGCTCCGCCCCAAAAGGTCAAAATGGGGAGATTTTGGGCTCTCCGAGTCCGTCTCGACAAGACGAACAGTTTGATGTATGGCACTTGTCTGTGCGACACTTTCTTCATGTGGCTTTCAACTTTGGGGGGGCTATCGGAGTTGGGGACCCTTAGACCATCTTGAAGCCTAACTTTGATTTTGAAAAAAATAAGATTAAATTATAGACTTATCGGCCTCTTTGAGAGACGCACTATGATGCTGACCCCACGTGTCTAAGACCTTCCGTTGCCGAGTTATAACGCGAAACGTGGAAAAAAACAGGATTTTTTGCTGCCCTGGCCGTGTAACGCGGACTCTTGCAGACAACAGATCCTGACTCAGTTTTTCAAGGCCTTTCAGGAAAAAAATATGAAAAAAATCCTTCGGACCCAGAACGTCAAGAAACGAGACTTCCGGTGCAAACAAACGGCGATTAAAAATACTTCCTGTGCTCTGATTTTGAAACGGACAACGGATTCTGAATCAGCGGAAAAAATCAAGTCGGAAATCATTGATTAGAACTCGAAAAACTTTAAAACCCCCTGCTGCTGATAGGCCAATATGTATGCTCTGTAGCTCCGCCCAGGAAGGTCGCACAGCAAGGAAACACATATGGGCATGTTCAGCTCCTTGACGTGCGTCTTGGTGTCTTGGTCGCGTCTCTCTGCGACTTTCCTACGCAGAGTTACCGTGAAAATTAGGCGATTTTTTTACGCCGTGACCGTAAATCATAGAGAGTCGCGGATGACGTCATAATTCTCCGCTTTCCACCTGCTTTCAGGGAAAAAATACAAAAAGAATCCTTCCGAGCGGGAACATGGAGAAAACGGCACTTCCGGGGCCGTTTCGGGCACTTCCTGTGCTCCGATTCCAAAACGGACGACGGATCCTGAATCAGCGTCGAAAAGTAAGTCGGAAAACACTCCTTCTGAGTTGTGTGGGTGATTTTTTGGAAAATCGAATTTTCGTGACCCCGTGTCTTTTTCGTGACCTTTCGCGGTTAACGCTGTCGGAAAAAATCGGGACCAAGACCATCTGACCTGGCTATACTCCAACATGGATGGAGAGTTGGAACGGATTTTTAAATAATCCCTAAAGTCGTTTTTAGGGCCGTCAAAGCCCAAAAATTGCAATTCGCTAAGTGGGCGTGGCCAAACGGTACTTTCCCGACGTCGGACAGCGACGAGGGTAGTACCGTTGGATTCAGCGGGAAAAATCCTTTCCGATGACATGTTACACATTATGTGTATTTTAAAAATTAACCTATGGCTCTAGGGTACATACATATGAATGAGTCTATAAGTGTGTGTGTGTGTGTGTGTGTGTGTGTGTGTGTGTGTGTGTGTGTATGTGTGTGTGTGTGTGTGTGTGTGTGTGTGTGTGTGTGTACACATTGTGATTAGGTATACTGGGGGGATTTCAGCAAGCAAGAAAGAACGACTTTCTAACCAAACCATTTTTTATATTTAGTTTAAAAGTGTAAAATTGTGTTGTTGTTTTTTACAGAGTCAAGAGAAGACGGTTGGTGGTAGGATTATAGCTGTAATATTATACATGTCAAGCCAGACAATAAACAGCATGTTTTTTTGTATTTTGCTGTTAGATTAATGTTAATAAAAAGGTGAATCAAAGACACTATATTGTAGAACTGGAGCTACCATTTGCCCAATTGGGCATTTAGAAGTCACTGTAAATAAACTCCACACACACATATAAAAAAAATAACATTAATTACAAAAATGTGTGACTGCCATGAGCGGGACTCGAACCTGCTCCACACGAAGCTGTGGATCCGAAGGCGGCAAAACTAACCACTCCGCTAACCACGCTGCCTTACTCCCATAGCGGTCCTGGGTTAGTTATAGGGTGTAGTCAGAGAAGCCGAAGGAAAAAAAAAAAGTAACGAAACGCTTAGGCTACGTAGAGAGTTTAGATGACCGGTCCTTATTATAAGAAACCCCAAACAAAGAATTGGACAACATCCAGGGGCGAGTAATTATGTTTGTATTATGAAATATGAAGATTTATTATCACAAACTGCAGTCCAAATAGCCGTTTTCTTTCCGGCGAATATCCACGCACCTGCGTCGTAACGTCACGGGCGCAAAAAGGTACAGAAGTGAATGGGAAGGATAAATGCATAATATCCACGGATTTCGGGAGAATATCGGCGCATTTTCACGGATTCGCAGGGTGCCAATGCGTGTAATTTCGCCGAGTTTTTGTGAGACTGGGATGGAACTGAATTCCAGCTACAATGCCTTTGATGGAGGAGGGCTGAAAATTGCGATATTCAAAACAGTGCACTAAAAAGGCGCATATGACAGAAATGTTGACGGGGATGGGCAATACACCGAAAGAAACACAGAAGGAAGAAAAGTGGGACCAAGCAGAGTCATAGACTTTTAATGTAGATTTCGCCAAACCTAACCTCATATAGTTTGCCACTGCCGAAAGATAAGAGGACATACGGACTAATCTAGCACGGTTTGGCTGAAAGCTGGGCACTTCAAACCCGTCGGCAAGGCCTCCGGGCACAGAAGATGAAACTCCTGAAATTTGAAACGGGACAGTGCATCGGCGATGTTATTTTCCAAACCTGGGATGTAGGCAGCTCTCAGAATAAAATTACCCATAACACAACTCCAAGTTATGCGCCTTACCAATCTATTAATGTCCGGAACCGAGGAACGACCCTTATTGATAATATTGACTGCTGCCTCATTATCGCAAAACACAGTGATCCGTTTCCTGCTCCAATATTTCCCCCACAAAATGCATGCTACCGCAATCGGGTATATTTCGTACAAGGCGGTGGATTTAACAGCTTCTGGCAAGGAATCAATCTCGGCGGGCCATTTGCCGGCGAACCATTCCCCATTCAACACGCCCCCAAAACCACAGGACGGTGCTGCGTCCGTGAAGAACGCCAGAGAAATTGAAGTTTCAATTACATCGTCATAAAAGAAAGAAATTCCATTCCAATCGTTTAGCAGCAGCGACCAAAATCGCAAATCTGAGCGGCATCCTTGATCCAATACAATTTTGTCGTGCAGATTTGGCACAGATTTTGCTAGATCAAGAAGTCTTGCAATAAAACTACGCCCCTGGGGAATGATACGCATGGCAAAATTAAAGTGGCCTAACAGGGAAAGCAACTCCCGCTTGGAAATAGATTTATCGACAGATGATAAAAAATCTGTTACAATGCCTCGAATGCGGTCGAGTTTTTCAAAAGGAAGAGACGCTTGCATTAATTCGCTATCCAGCATGATGCCCAAAAACTCTATTTTTGTTGCAGGCCCCACGGTTTTCTCCTCGGAGAGAGGCACATTAAAATGACCGAAGAGGCTTCTAACGGTATCAATAGATTTCGCGGGAGCCGAATGAGGGTAATCCACCACCAGAAAATCATCTAGCAAATGCAGCACGAAAGGCAATCTGCAGACATTCAACAATATCCAGCATAGCGCCTCTGACAGAGTGTCGAAAATACGAGGGCTGCTGCGGCACCCGAAGGTCAGGCGGACTGCGAAATAAAATTTTGACTTCCATTTAATGCCGAATAAATGCCACTGGGAGGGATGGAGAGGCATAACTTTAAAAGCATCGGAAATGTCGGCTTTCCCCAGCCATGCGCCTTTGCCTGCTTGTTTGATGAACTTAATGGCATGGTCAACAGTAGCATAAAACAATGAGAATTGCTCTAGCGGGATGAGACTATTGATACTGGGGTGGCTGGGGTTGTTATGCGGGGCAGACAGATCGACAATCAACCGTTTTTTGCCAGAATATTTACGCGTAGCGACACCGATTGGGCTAATTCTAAAAATCGGGAATGGAGGTTTGTGAAAGGGACCGACTACAAAGCCCTTTTTCAGTTCCTTCTCGATAAGACAATCTACCGCGTCCGGCTCCCTGAAAGCCGAAAGCAGGTTTTTACAAACGAAAGAAACCTTCGGCAAATAACACAAGCCCGCTACAAAACCCTGAACTAAACCGGTGATGAGATAATTGACAAAACATCGATTGGGGTGCTTAGACAGGCATTTAGACAGTTCAGGCACGTTGATCGGGGTTGACGGATGTTTTATTTCTTTTTCCCCGGAGATGCTGGGGGCGGGCGGGACCGCCGTGGGCACACCGCCCTGGGGTGGCTGTCCCTGCACATGCTCTTTCGACCGGAACGGAGTGGGCTTGCTTGGGAGAGAGGCTCTAAAAGCTGCCCTGGGACACAGGCTGACAGAATGACTGAAGGAGCCGCAAATAGTGCAGGACAGAGACTGGCGCCCCGTAAAGTGCCTGCTGAACAGTTCCAGATCCAGCACGGACCAATCTATGCGAGTGTTAAATCGCTGGAGATACAGGGCTGCCTTGCTGGAGAACGATTTATGATACTCATAGAAGAGTGTTCCGCCGTAGGACAACGCCAGATCGGAGATAATGGACAGGTACGTGTCCAGTTCCATCCTCCTCCCGGGGAACTGCTCACACATAACGTCTCGAAACACACCGAAAGCCACATTGAACTCCGCCAGAGTCAAGCTTTTAAGCAAGCGAGGGTCACTTTCTTTAAGAGAAAAGGTGACGTCGCCGCAGTCTACCATGCGTTTATCCACCAGATCGGAGGCGCACAATATTTTAACAAAGTTAATATCGTTACCTGCAATGATCTGGTTGCGGAGGCTCATAGGGATAGCTGCCGCGGGGGATAAGTACGCGGCTCCCGATGGCGCGCCGGGGACCGCACTCCCCAGCGACCTCAGCGGGAAGAAGCAGGGAGCAGGCGGGTCCTGGAGAATAGCAGCAGCACCGGCGGTGAGAGGGGTGGCGGCGAAGCGAGGCGCAGCAGCAGCAGCGGCAGCAGCGATGGAAACGCCAGGCGTGACGAGAGCGGCGAAGGGCGCGGCGGCGGGTGGAGGAACAGCACCAGGAGTGACGGGAGCGGCGAGAGGCGTGGCAGCGGGTGGAGGTGCGGCAGCAGCAGGGACTGGGAAGCCGAATGAGGAAGTGGACGCTGTCGCCGGATTTTCGAGGGCTGTTATGCGATTGTTCATCTGGCCGATGGAAGACTTAATATCCAGCAGGGCCGCCAGCACAGCCTCCCTCTCTGCAGTGACAGACGAGGACTTTGCGACGGATGGTGGTTTGGTCTTCTTGGTCGTGGGACCGGACGACCCCGAGACGTTCTTCCTCTTTGACGTGGCCTTCCTACCAGTAGTGGCGGGGGGTTCGCCCGAACTGGTTCCCGGTTCGCCGTCGTATCTGGCCACCAGAAACTCGAACAGCTCGTTGTGCGGCATACCTAGCGGGGGAGAAATCCCGCGGACGAATAAAGCTTCGAGGATCTTGTGAATCGGCCAGTCTTGGATGGAGCCGAAGGGCGGCTGTTTCTGGGCTAAGCGGCCACTCCGACGGACAGTTTGAGCCTCCTCTCCGTCGCGGGTGTCATCCTCGTCGTCCCCCCCGGGCTGAGAGGCGACCGCCGTCGCCAAATCGACTCGAGGATCCTCCAGAATGTCATCCTCGTCCTGATCCGAACTCCCCAGGAGAAAGCCGCTCGGATAAGACATGATGACGGCGAGTATCAGTAATAAACGAACCCACATCAGGTAAGTTACAGCACAGCAAAAGTTAATAGACAGAGCATCAGCAGAAGCAGCAGCATGCAAGCAAGCAGGATGAGCAGTGTGACCATCCAGCTTAAATAGCCGGTAAGAAGATGAAGCGAGTGTGTGATTGGCTGAGTGAATTATGGGAAATAGAATGTGATGCTGCGTCGGGCCCTATAAGAGGGCCGGCAGTGACTGCACTGAGGTTTCCTGAATGAACTTGCTATGCGCTTGTCTATGACCAGCGCACCGCTCATTTATAATTTCATTTCTGCTCTCAATCATGTCGAGGGTAATCTTTAAATAATCCAATAAGATTAATCATTATTTATTTCTTTTCAATTTGCTATTTATTGGTACATTGTTTGTTTCACCCCCCCTCCACCCCCGACAACAATAGATTGGATGGAACGCTGTCTGTCACTTTGGCTTATTGGTTTTGTTTGTAAATATTATCATTACCCCACTTATATACAGTGAGGAGGGATTGAGTTTGTTTTTGCCATTAATCTGATGTGTATGTTGGTTGTTTTGACCTATAAGACCATTCCTTGCATGTATGCAGTGTTGTAGTGGGACTTTTAAAAGTGGGGGGACGCCTCTTAAACGGGAATTCCACCCATTTCATTATTTTTTCTGAGAGTGTACAAATGTGAACCAAATGGACCCCAGCGGGTCCACTTGGTTCCATTACACTCTCAGAAAAAAGAAACTCATTACCATGGTGAAACACATCTTGATGATGTCATCAAGATGTATTTCACCATGCTAAGGATTTTTTTTCAGACCTCCATTTCTAGGAAACTGGGGGAACTTTTTATCATGTCCACACAACATCTCTAAGGTATATTAATGTCATAGTAAAATATTGAAAATCGGCGAAATTCCCCTTTAAGACACGTGAATGCACGCTTGCTTTTGCATGCGCATTTGCGTGCACCTGCGCAACACACACAGACACGCTATTAAAACAAGTAGAGCATGATGAGAAATATTGTTTACAATGCCTAATTGTATCCATAAAAGTAAATGACAAGACAAAAAACATGGGCCTATTTTTGCCCCCCAATTTTTTTTTTTTGTGAGAAGTGGGGGGACACCGTCCCCCTGCGTCCCCCCTCCACTACACCCCTGCATGTATGTCTGAACCTACGGACATTGATTGCTCTGAATGTTGCTATAAACTGTAGGTATGAATCATTTATTACGAGACCGATGTATGTAGGCCTATATATGTCTATTGCATCTGGGTCTGGTATGTTTCACATGGTTCTGATTGTCAACCAGCTGGTAATCTCTCAAGACAGATTCTGCTAACAGCAGAAAACAAGGCATTTTCTTTTAAATAATCCAGAATAACCAGTGCATCGGTATAGTACATTTCAACAACAAGAAGTCAAGCTCAAAGTACTTTTATTTAAGGTGTCAAACTAACTTTAATTCTTCATACTAATACAAGTGAAAAATAAAGCTGCATTTGCATTGCATGATAATAAAAAACAGATCAGTAAAAGGTAAAGGACTGAGGTTGTTTACCATGGGAATTACTTTCAGTTTATTTTTATTTATATTACTATGGTATCGCCCCAAGTTGTCTCTGTGCCCTTAACAATACACATCATAAAAACAGCAAAATTAGTTTCTACTAAATTTGGTATGTTCAGCTTGACAGAATTCGTGCACTGCGTAACTTAATATATTACATAATATATTACCAAAATGCAGTAACTTGTAATATAAATATATTAGTTAACTAAAACAATCTAATATATTATACTTTTCTTTCTGCATTACTTTCAATATCACTTTCTGTCAAACTGTCACATTGAAAATGTTCTTGTGAAATTATATTGACAACTGCAGAAGTTAAATAATTACTTATTTTCTATCATTTGTCATCAAATTATTTATTCAGGAGTGACGTTTTTTCAAGTTGATTTCATATGGATTTGGCCAGATAGCAATTGCGCTTGCTTTATTGCAGGTATGCCACTGGTCTACGCAATATTTGATTAATAGTGATACTAAATATTTCATTATATATTTTGTAAAAAGTTTTTTTAAAAGTAATACGTAATAGTAATATTAATATATTACATTTGCTCAGACAGATATTGTAATATAATATATTGCTTTAAAATGAAGGTAATAATTAATAATATATTAACAAGGTAAAGTAATATTCCCAACACTGACCAGGACCCACTATTTATTCAGCATTTGAGCCACAGACCACCATCAACGACATTTTAGACCCACAGACCCCAAAACTAAAGATTTCTTTTTCTTTTCTCAGGTTGGATTACACGCTCATCAGTTATATCTGGTTAACCAACTTTCCATCATTTAGCCTAGGGGCCACCTGGAATCAACTCAGGGACCACTGGTGGTCCCCGGACACCTGTTGAAAACCCCTGGTGTAGACTATTATAAGTCTACTCATTAACATGCTCTGTTTGCCCTAAATAAACAAATAGTAAAAGTTAAAGCTTAAAGCGAAAACTTAACGTAGAACTGACTGTGTTGAGTAGGGAGACCATATCTAAACTGTTCATTTGAGGGACAGAACTACTACATGCATGGGACAAGTGGGGAAAACGTGTTGCCAATGTGGTTATCAAATTATTAAGATCTTGATGTCATATATATATATTGAGAATTTCAATTCAAGTACCTGATCTACAAGCATGCACAATGTGTCACAGATTGTAGATCTGATATGCGATGTGGGCATTCGAACACTGAACTCTGTCAGTCACAATGTGGGACAGACAGACAGACAGACAGACAGACAGACAGACAGACAGACAGACAGACAGACAGACAGACAGACAGACAGACAGACAGGGGCTCAATTTGTGAGACACTTAAAAAGTCTCGGAAATGATGTGTTTTCAGGGGTGGGGGACAACATTTTAAAATGTGACAAATAAAAAGAAATACACATTGAAGCCACAATAATGTCATTTTGTCCAATCTGCTCAATCCCAGATGTCCGGCCGGTGCAGAATCTTGTAATCCCTGTGTATAGGCCACGGTACCTCCTCGTCTTACAAGATGAAAGTCCTGTCTTCAATTAATCATTATTCTAATATACTTTACATTGAATTATACCCCCCCCCCCCCTCCACAAATCCTTCAAATTATCCCCTAATAATCCCTCTGACGGAATCCCATGGCTCAGATATATGGCTCCATCCAACAACTGAGAGCTAGTGGTCGCATATGGTTATTCTTAGATGGTTTCCTAAGACAGTGGATTCAATTCAATTCTCTTGAATTGAATAGCACCACATACGGTAGTAATGGAGGATGAAGAAACTATAAAGGCAAGAGCAGAACAATTAGAATAAGTATACGGTACTTTTATCTGTTTCTAGCCAATCAATCAATGCAGCCCACTCTCTGAGTGGACTAAGGGGTTCATTTTAGTCACCGCTAAACCCCTTATCCCTTAACTTCTTTGCCTTTTTAAACTATTAAAGAAAAACATTTTTCACTTTTTAAATGGCCAGTCTACAAGCTCACAATGTGTAATAGATTGTCACGTTGAAACTATTCCAACAGGTTTTTCAAAATCTTAAAAAAAAATGATAAGGGGTTTAGGATAAGGAGTTTAGATAACGAAAGGTAATGAAAATGGAGCCCTGAGTCTCTTGTCGACCTTTAATTTCCTTTGGTACCAAGATGTACTGTATTTAACCAATGAGACTCACTAGACTAGACTACTGTAACTCCATCTACGCTTCTGTAAAAAAGGATTTTTGACATTCACCCCCTCAACCCAACCCACCCATGCCTAGATCCGCCCCTGGGAAATCCTCCGATCTGAATGTGATTTTTTTAGGATAGATATTGTAATGTCCTGGTCTCCTCTGAGCCGTGTCGTCATGCATGCCCCGGCTGCACACCCGCTACTTTTTTCATTTTGCTGCGACTGCATTATCGCCAATCCAATTTTCATTTACTAGCACGGCTTCTCTAAAGGGGATGAGCGAATAAAACCACTTTGTTTCATTGTATGATAATAATGTTTCCCGAGGTCCTCGTCCCCCGCACAGCACGACATAGAATAATAATAATATTAATGGGATAATTTAATGCAATTTCCTTGACTTGGTGCACCCTGGTGCTCTGGGCTAATCTGAAGCATTGTTTAAAATAAATTGAATCAACTCAGAGGGAAACAATAGACGATGGAAGGTTTAATCTGGCATCCCAGGCCCTCTCTCTGACACGCACAGGTGCAGGAGATTGAGAAGTGAACTGGGTTGGACCAGAGCCTTTTAGAGGAGAGTTGCGACACTCCACTGCATGTAAGCCAACGGCCCATAGAGAGTAATAGGAGAACAACCCGGTTACGTGGTTCGTAACATGGTTCTTGATTCAAAAAGTTTTGAATTATATGAAAAACAGTTAAAATACATCTCCTCCAACAATCTTTGATCAAAATGCATGAAAATGACCTATATGAACGTGAAAAACATTATGTTTTTATAGCCAATGAAAATTGCTGGTTTGTGAAATTTCTTCTTCTGTCCCTAATCCCACATACAGCATAATCTGTTTATGAGATTTTACAGTTTGGTAGAGGAGGATGCCAAATAGCACTAAAACAAGTCTTACTCCAATTGCTCAAATGGGGGCGCTATAGCAATTTCTTTAAACTGAAACATTTGAACAAGGATAACTCATACCCCGTTTGGCCAAAAATCATGGGACTTGTTTCCACATGTTCCTCATGGGGAACACATGTGTTACGGTAACCTCCACCCTCAGAGTTTCTGCCATTTGAAGCAGTTTGAAAAATGCTTATGCCTGATTTTCTGCCTGGATTTTTGATCAATTTGCATGGAACCTGCTACATGTGAACTTTGGCCCCATCCGGACAAAAGCAGTGATGGGCAGTAACTTGTTACAAGTAGCTAAGCTACATAGCTTAACTACATTTTCCCGTAACTTGTAGTGTAGCTTACTACATTTGTTCTGGGAATAGCTTGTAGTGAAGCTACACTACTTGTTTCGAGTAGCTTGTAGTGAAGCTACACTACTTGTTTCGAGTAACAAGGATTGTAGCTTACTACATTTTCCCACACACATTTTCAAATTCCACCCATTTTTAATGGGTAGAAAACCTCTAATATACATCCCAAAATTAGACATGTCACCATCCTAGGTTCAAACCCACTCCTAGATTATTATTATTATGATTATTATTTAGAAAGTTGTACATTAATTTGAGATATATATTTATATATATATATGTAGTGTTGATGTAGCAAGCCACATCAAGCTACTTTTGTCGTGTAGCTTGCTACAATTTTTTGGGGGATAGCATATGCATATCTAACAGTTGAATTCAACATTACAATAAATACACTAACCTCTGCATGCCCCCGCTGCCATGGCCTCTCTCTCTTGTGTCACCGCCACAGGTGAAGTGTCACCATCACTGCAGAAATGTAAAAACATTAGTACATGATTTACAAAATAGGTTCTGTCACCGTCACTGGAAAAAATGTAAAAACAGTATTACATGATTCACAAAAGGGGTTCTGTCACCATCATATTACATGAAGCACCAATAAAAAAACAATGCAAAAACATCTGGTGCTCCGTGGCCAGTCTGTGCACATGATAGATTATTATTATTACTGGTAATAGTGTATAAAAGTGAATTGGTACTCACTTCTTAGGCTCAGAAACTATAACAGCTAGTATCTGGCCTCAGTATGAAACTGCCCACCCAGCTGCTCCTCCTCCTCCTCCTCCTGCCGCCTATATACACAACAATATGGAAACATATTGTAACAGTTTTGCTTCCAGGAGTCAGGACCATAATGTGTACAATGTTTCAATATGTGTCTGCTCACTCACACACAGACATATACACACACACACACACACACACACACACACACACACACACACACACACACACACACACACACACACACACACACACACACACACACACACACACACACACGGAGAGAGATATTGTAACAGTTTTGCTTCCAGGAGTCAGGACCATAATGTGTACAATGTTTCAATATGTGTCTGCTCACTCACACAGACACAGACACAGACACAGACACAGACACACACACACACACACACACACACACACACACACACACACACACACACACACACACACACACACACACACACACACACACACGGAGAGAGAAAGAGACGGAGAAGAGAGAAGGGAAATCACTTACTCAGAATGTATCCATATTCACACATCAGGTCCAAGGCGACTTTGCCACGTAATATAATGGCAACGTCTTCTGTCGAGATGTCTGATTGCTCCTAAAAGTATGTTTCCGATACGGACGCTACTAGTCCATCCATTGTGATAACAACACGACGATAAAAAAAACAAACAAAGAACTAACACTAACACACTGACCTAACACACTCTAACACACGACAGATCGATCGATAGTGTGTGACACTATCGATCGATCTGTCTTTGTTTTGCGCATAACGCACGGGCAGATGTGCGCACACACACACCCTCACATGTGTGTATTATATAAAAATAAATGTTGCATCGTGTGTGTTGTTCGTGTGTGTTGTGGCTCTCTCAAGTGCAGAGCTGAGGGAAACAGAGTTACGTTTCACTCGAAGTGAACGCACGTAACCGTTAGGTACGTTATGTGCGTTCACTTCATGGGGCCAGTCCAAGCTCTTCTACATAGAGTTTCTATTGAGAATGGGGACAACCGGAAGTCACGGAATGCATTGGAGTCTATGGGCTGTGTCCCTGCCCCTCAATGTCGCAACTCTGGCCATGATAGAGTGTATATAGACGGCGGATGGACGGTAGAGATTCTGAAGGAGGATTCGGCTACGTCACATCCCTACACGTCTACGACGTGGTAACTGCCTCCCACTAGCCAAATGCTGGCTAGCTAACTAGCTTTTTGACTCATCCTTGGTGTAAAAACCTTGTTTCGAAAAGCAATGGAACCGACGACACAGAACACATCGGAGAAGAGAATAAACAAACACATGGATAAACAAACACATGCGCACAGATTTTCACGCATTTGAACACGTGTACATATTTATGTCAACTTCAAAGGGTTATATTTATGTGGAAAAAGTGGTCGATTCTCTTCAAACCAACGTTGGTTGAAATCTACAACAACTCCGGATTAAAATTAGACCACCCAGAAGTCTGACAGTGACGTCATCGTCACGCGACGTCGCGTCAATGTGACGTAGGTCGGCCGGCGCACCGGTGCGCCGGTAGACTGAGCAGGGTTAATTGTGCATATTGTTCATATTGCTTACAGCTTGAAGCCGTCTTATGCGTTGTTTCATTTTTTAACAACAATTAAGCAAATTATTGTGCCTGGATAGCTCAGTCAGTGCCAGACTTTGGATGCAAGGTTGTGGGTTCAAGTTCCACTATTAGTAATACAAAGTGTGAGTCGCCCTGCTCCCACAATTACATGATGTATTTCCTCCATGTTTCTATGGCTTAGTTGTGCATATTGTTCTCATGCCTTGGCTGCTTGCTTGATCCTGTCTTATTGCTGCTTGCAGCTATATTTGTATTGTATTTTTTGTTGCATGATTTGACGGTACGAGAATCAAATCAAATCACTTAATGCATTATACCCTCCTCTCTCCACCACCACCACAATAACTGTTGATTTTTTGTTGCTTTTAATTTAAGCAATCCCTGTACAAGACTCATTACTGCGGCTAGATTAACTCATTCCAAAGCGGAGGTTATCCTTCTCTTAATGCCCCCCCACCCCCATGCAAGGCGGATAATCCCAGTTAACTTGGGATTGGAGACCCTACATAAGCAGTGAATGTGAAGGGGTGGTGGTGGTGGGGTCTATTATGGGCTGTCTGTTCTGACAACCAGAGAATATACAGATATGGATGTTTTGTTGTAAATGAAACATCAGCCCTGCCCAAGGATGATATGATTTTGATCTGCAGGAGGACACACTTGCAAAACCCTCAGGCGATGGCGTTTTGTAGAAAACAAATGTTTAAAGGGCAAGACCCAGGGGCGGATCTAGCATGGCATGGGGCAATGCCCCACTAAATGCCCAGTCTCCCCACCAAACACGATGGCATGCAAAACAACTCAAGATATTTCAAATTAAAGTGTTCTTGTGGGAGAGTGCAATAATCCAATCTACTAAGAAACTCAAAGCAAGGGTTGATTACCAACCGCTACCTACTTTGGCTCATTTTAATCCTATACCTGACAACCAAAGCACAGAAAAAATAAAATAATTAAACTATAACTATAACTAAACTAAAACTAACTAAAACTAATATTTTCACCTAAATAAAAACTAGCAAACGCGCTCTAAAAACTAAACTAAAACTAACTGAATTAGAAAATAAAATGTCAACTACAACTAAACTAAAATCAAGCATCCATAACTATAATAACCCTGAATGAGGGGTGCACTTTTCCTTGTAGTTTACCTGTGAATTAACATTTTGGATTCTTTCCTCATTTTTTGTACCCTCCCATCCATGAATCTGTTTTTAGCCTTATTTTTAGTATAGCCTAATGCCTCACTGACAGACAGACAGACAGACAGACAGACAGACAGACAGACAGACAGACAGACAGACAGACAGACAGATCGTCCACAAAATCTGAACTGTTGGGTGCGTGTGTATGTGACACACACACTCATGAACGCACGCGCAGCATGCAAAGGAGTTTTTTTTATACCTTGCCATAAATTCTAAGCACAAAACCGGATTTCCCCCCAAAATGTCATGTGAGGCAGCTGGACATTAGATAATCCATCAATAAAGTATATGGAACCTATAACTGTCTGCATGTTCCATCTCCTGGTTCAGACACCATATGTCTCCTAACATATGTGACGATCTGCCTGCCGCTAAAAAAGGGGCAATAGCTTCTTCTGTTTTTTAACCCTCTTTAACCATAATCCATCCTTTTTTTAATATTACAGTTGTTTCTCGGTGGATTCAACTTTCATCTCCTCTGTTTCATTTAATACTTTTAAAGACTGCTCCTTTATCACTTTCTCTTATACAGTATGTGTTTAAAGGGATCCCTGGCTAACACAAATATTCCTTAAAATATTATACTTGGCCTCTTGAAATAAAAATACAAAATAGAAGCACCGTAAATATGTTGTAATAAGAAATATATTCTAAAAACAAGGTTGATAATCTTATAAAACTTTCTCTTGGTTAGTATATCCTTCTTAAAACAAGAGCAATCATACTTAAAGTCTAGATTTAAGATTAGAAGACTTGCTTAGTTCAGAGTTTTTTGCTGTGCATATGTCCATGTGTGATGCAGCTCTATGGAATTATGAAATGTACATGATTAATGGTTAATATGAGCATCAAATCAATATTTGATATGACTGGATCACACATGACATATGACTTGATCAACTTGTGAAAGGAGCAGTTCCCATCAAGAGAAATATTCATTTGTGAAAGAAATAAAATGTTGAAGGTGTTTTTAAGCCATCATTTTTAGTTATAGAGGGCAGGCATAATGTGTTAAGGCATATTTGTGTTATTAGCCTGGGATCTTTTTAAAGATAATATTTGGGACTTATTTTAATATTTTAAAAAAAATATGTAGGGTAGAGCAGTGAGCAATAGATCCAAATGATTCTGTAGTGCCAGATACACCCTTTTCTAAAATAGCAGGTTTGCAAAAGATACAGTAGTGCAAATGTTTTCCCCCAGAATCAGGGCCGGATCTAGGCATGACCCCCACAAAATGGGGGTCACTGGGGGAAAGATTACATCCGGGCCTGATCCTTTGGCCGGCACTCGCTCTCTCCTTCTCTCTCTGTCTCTCTCTCTCAGTGTGAGCCCACTAACAGGGGTGGGGTAGTGGTGTTGTCAGGATTAGGGTTAAGTACACGCCTCACACTGCCCATGCCGGGTCAGCTAGTGGGGTGTCTAGATGGGGTTTGTAGGGGTGTGTATGTGTGTGTGTGTGTGTGTGTGTGTGTGTGTGTGTGTGTGTGTGTGTGTGTGTGTGTGTGTGTGTGTGTGTGTGTGTGTGTGTGTTGGTGGTGGTGGGGGGGGGGTTAGGGGGGGTCAAGGTCACAGATATTGGTCTGTGAAAGTGTCTGAGGCCTCCTCCAAGGAGATCAGTGTCATCTGACTCCTGGACCGGTTTCAGCCACGGTCGGTGCACATGGATGTACAGCCTGTATGCGCAAACCATTATGTTGACATGATACCTCCTCTCAGTTTCTGCCCTTTTTTATTTCCTCATATTGGACGTTGGAACGTTCACAGTTTCTGTGCGCGTGCTGACGCATTATGTTTCATTTAATACTTTAAAAGACTGCTCCTTTATCACTTTCTCATATACAGCATGTGTTGCCGACCACTTAAAGGGATCCCTGGCTACTAACACAAATATGCCTTAAAATATTATACTTGGCCTCTTGAAATAAAAATACGAAATAGAATCACTGTAAATATTTAGTTTCTTTCATAAATGAATCTTTCCCTCAATAGGAACTGCTCCTGTCGCAAGTTGATGATGTCATGTCCATGTTTCCAGTTTCCGTGCGCGTGCCGACGCATTAGGGGACAGACGGTAGCCAAATTTAATAGTTTACACCTTTTTCGTCTCCCTGAAGTAACTCAAATAGCGTACATGCCCCCCCCCCCCCCCTCCAAAAAAAAAACTAGGGACGCAGCCAGATTTATACTAAGTGATTAAAATCGGAAACAGATTTGCCCCCCTGGCCATGCATGCACTCCTATGACAAAAAAAAACACAAAAACAAAGGAATTGACGTGTCGTCTAACGATTAACTGGTGGCTAGCGATTGTAAATTAGCATAATGTTCCTAATAACACAGCCTAGATTAGAAGGACGGCACGCGTTGCAATTACGGCGGGCGACACTGTTTGTTTAAGTGTGTCACGCGTCGCCACGGCGGTTGGTGGACGTATATACGTTTGAAGGAAGTCGTGTCCCAGACGCCATCCGCTCGGCATTAACGTATTTTAATCATTAGCCATTAGCGTTAATATGCTACCAGACAGTATGCATGTCTCCTCCCACCAACTTGTGCCCATGCATGTCCCGGGTATTCTTTTTTTTGGGGGGTGCATGGGGAGGGGGATCTATTATTATTAATAATGATGTCTGGGGGCTTGGCATCACTTTAAGGGCCCGAGATTACAGACATGCAAATGAGGTGGCGTGTGTGCGAGCGAGTGCGCACGTGTGTGTGTGTGTGTGTGTGTGTGTGTGTGTGTGTGTGTGTGTGTGTGTGTGTGTGTGTGTGTGTGTGTGTGTGTGTGTGTGCGTGCGGGGGGGGGGGGGGAGGGGGGGGTCAATAAGAGACAGTACACATACTCCAGACTTTCGGTCTCTAATTGACAAAATAAAAACTTTAATCCCGTGCGGCGCAGACACCGAGTTGTTTACATCACTGAATTAGGTTAATCTATAAGGGGAAGGGGGTAGTAGCCCCCATTTGCATAAATGTGCATTTTTGAATAATTACTTAGCCTAACTAGGGCTCTTTCTGTGCGGGAGGCTGGCGCGTGGCGAGACTATTGTTGTCAACAGCCCCCCACCCCCCTCCCTAACTTAACCCACACACAGACACACCCCCTGTTGCCTTGTCTTTGGTAAACAATAGACCAGCAAAACAATTAACAACACCACCGACAATGGAGAGCTGTTGCCGCCGGTGTGTGTGTGTGTGTGTGTGTGTGTGTGTGTGTGTGTGTGTGTGTGTGTGTGTGTGTGTGTGTGAGTGTGTGTGTGTGTGTGTGTGTGTGTGTGTGTGTGTGTGTGTGTGTGTTTGTCTTGGAGTGTGAGAATGATGTCTGGAAGTGGCATCATACCGGGCTGCAATTACTGCTATCGCTTACACTGTGACCTCCCAGTCAATTATTTCTAACAGCCACGCTGCGTACGGCACGGGCTGGAAAATATGTAATTAAACAATTAGTTGGATAGATCTAATTAAACTATTAGACGCATAATGAGTGAATTCATTTGGTCGGTTGATTCATTCATTTGTTCATTGGATAAAGGCAATTCCAGTGATTTCGTTCAAAGTATAATTAAGTGAGTCTGTGAACCGTATTTAGGGTGATCAAAATTGTTCGTTTGAGGGATCGCATGTGTGGGATAAATTATTAAGATCTTAATGTCATATTCAAAAGATAATAATACAGGTGGCACCCATGGGACAGTTTCTACCGGTGTGTGCACCACAACTCAATATTTGAGGATGCCTGTCTTTTCCAGGCATACCCAAATATATGTGATGAGAAGAGGAGGAATAGATTACCTCTGGGATTACATGTAAAGTCTGCCACAGATTGACGTAAAATTCAAGCGCGTTTATCAGTATACTATTAAAATATGATGTGTGTGGGAAAAAGAAGTTTGGAGTTATACAAATACCTGCAGTAGAATAAAGACAACCTGCGGCCATGTTAACTGCTGCCAACGTCGTCGTGGGGACAGGGACCTCAGAGGTGAAATGTAGAAAAGGGGACATCTGTGACAAAAATCAAGGACATTATGTATCATGTCACAGGAATCAAGGCAAATTGATACCCAATGTGTTTTGGTGTGGAATTCTCCTTTAAGCCAGGCATTTGTCTCTGTGTCAAAGACACACTGTCCTTTAACCAGTTGATCCCACAGCACCCAAATACAAACATTTTTGTCCCGATGAAGGTGGCAGACTGATATGATGAAAGAGGAGGTGGAGTTCCTATGGTGTTAAGACCAGAACATTGTGCTGGTCTCCAACTTGTACATGTCATTGAGTGTAGGTAGTCAGTATGTTGTATCCTCCATGGATAAACATGTCCTTCTTCAAAAAACATGCCGAGTGGCCACGCCTCTCCCCTTGAACAGTCCCAGAAACCCTAGGTGTAAGCCATCTGTGGGCGTTGACATCAAATGCATAAAGCGTATTGTAGTACTTTTCCATGCAGTATCCTCCCCAGATGTAGACTGTATCTCCCATCAACACAGCTGTATGGCTGCAGCACATGGGTGGAACCTCCAGGTGATCATCTCCACTTCCACGTTTTACTGGATGCAACTTCTTCCAGCACATCAGTTACTGTGTGGAGGTATGGGGGAGCAATTACCAAGCTAACATCAACCCAATATCTCTGCTTCAAAAGAAAGCCATAAGAATTATCAATCATGCTGATTACCGTGCACCTACTAACCCACTTTTTATAAAGTCAAATACACTAAAATTACATGATCTTGTTGACTTTACAACAGCAGTAATTATGTATAAAGTTCATAACAAGCTGCTTCCCCGCTGTGTCCAGGACCTGTTCGAGTTCAGAAATAGCAATTACAATCTCAGAGGATTTGCCATTTTTAAGGGGAAAAGGGCAAGGACCAATAAAGCAGGAAGATGTGTCTCTGTCAGGGGGATTCAGTTTGTGGAACAATCTAGATGAGAAATTAAAAATGTGTCGCTCAATACATACATTTAAAAGAATGTATAAATCCATATTAATAGATAAATATAGAAAATTAGAATGATACCCGCCACTCATCCTATTCATTGTTATTCTCTATGATACAGATAGTTCTATAATCTGGAATCAATTAATCATCTTATCATCCTTATTTCTCATCTAATTATCATCTTTTAGACATATACAATACAGATGTGAATTCCAAGTGACCAAACTAGTATTCTCTAGCCAGTGGTTCTTGTTTTCGTATGTATTTTCTTCTGTGCTTTAGTTTGTTTCTTATTTTCTTGTTCCTATGTTATGTTGTCATGTTTTCAGTTTTGTTTTTCTGACTTTTTCTCCTTTCTCTCTCTCTCGTGTGTGTGTGTGTGTGTGTGTGTGTGTGTGTGTGTGTGTGTGTGTGTGTGTGTGTGTGTGTGTGTGTGTGTGTGTGTGTGTGTGTGTTTGTATATGTGTTCGTGTGTGCGTCTATTAAACTTTTTTTTTTCTTCTTTCTTTTCTTTTCTTGGGACTGGTGTCTAAAGGGGAGGCATTATAAGCCTATATATTGTGCTTCAGCCAACCTCCTTTTTGGTCTATTACCAGAAACACTTATGATCAAGAATAATGTTATATGTTCATCCTGCGACCAAAATAAACTAAACTGAACTGAACTGATAAAGACACTGTGTTGAAGACATGGACATCCATCCGTTCCATGTTGTTGTAGGCGACTCCAGCATCACAGACACCTCCAAAGGAATACAGTATATTCCGCACTGCTACAGCAGCATGAAGGGTTCGCTTTGGTCCTGCTTTGGAAACAGTCCACGACAACATAATCCAGTCTGTCTTTCTGTCTGTCTGATCTTTTATGGGTGGGTTCCTGTGTCTCTCAGTTGCTCACTTCGCTCTCTCGATGCCTACAGTCATTTTTCACACAATGCATCATCCTAAAACCTCTGTTGTGAAATCACACGCAACACAAACTGTTGTCATCCATGCCTTAATATACCAATTTGTAGAGCTGTTCTCATCCTCACAATTGGACCTAACCTGAAATGATTTTGGCCTAGGTGGGGACTATCCAAGCCTGGATAGCAGATCGAACTGATCTGATCTCACTAACCCCTCTCCTCCCCTCCACTGCTGTGCTACGCCTCATCACTTGGAGCAACGCCAACCCTGAAAGGTTGACTCCACTGTTACTTACTTACTTACTTACTCCACTGTGGCTAACAAATTAGTCCAGGCTTTCCGTTTTCACGCAACACAGACAAAAATGAAAGCCCAGGTGTTGAGGACCCTAGCGGGTCGATTTGGTTCCATTTGTACACTCGATGGCACTGCAAACATGTCTATGCACAGTAAATACATGAATAAAGGTTTCGTTCTGTTATTTATTTGCATTTTTTAAGTCATTACTTTGTTTGGTTGCCAATGCCATTACATTCTCTTTTGCCAATTTTGGGGACAGCTAGAAGGTCCTGGGTTCACCAGCACCACAGTTTCAAATCCCACTAGAAACGCTGCTGTTGGTCTCCACAGATAATATTTCTGGTGGCCAACCTTTTATAGCACAGCAAATGCAGAAATAAAAAGGGGTTACTTCAGTTGGGCATTTTTACACAATATAGCATGTAAAACTGTAAAATAGCAACCCAACCATGCCCCAATTAGAATATTATCAGCTCCATTGAATTCCTTCACCTCAAAAATGTATGGTAGGTCATCCAGGAGGCGAGATATGGAGACATTAATTTTGAAAGTAGACATTTTAAATGACCTAAAAATGGCATCAAACATTTGGGATTCTCAGGGAACTCAGGACATTTAGGGGACATTGCCCCCCCCCCCCCCCCCATGTCTTGATGCCCAGCATCACCCCCATCATAGTCTCTTCCCTCGATTGCATCAATCAGTAGAATTAGTCGCGCATGCAGCGTATACTCTTGTGTGTTGTGATCACACGCAGTTAATTCCCTGAACCAGAACAGACACACTGAGTAAAACAATGAAGAACATGGACATGGATGAAAGGTCAACCCTGAGCCGGGATGAAGAGCTCAAAGGAGCAAAGAATAAAGACAGATTAAGTGATGTGCCACATAATCAATCAATCCCCTTCCATGTGTAATAAATGTAATCAACGTTGTGATTTAAACGGAACATACGTTTAGAAACATGCAGGGCTGAGACACACACACGCACGCCTGCGCGCACGCCTGCACACACAGCACATAGTCTATAGACATCATTTCACTTTCAGTCATTCGCACACACGCACGTAACTTAATCCAAACACATAGATGAGCATGCCATGTACTTTTCAGATTATGACAGTGGTAAAACTGCTGCTATTTTCATTTAGAAATAACTTTTGCAATCTGCAGAAAAACCTACAGCAATCGCTGGAGTCGCATCCAGGGCCGGATCTAGAGGGGGCAGGGGTGGGCAGAGCTCACCCAAACGTGCATCCTGCCCACCCAATTAATGGTAATATCGGTGGTTTTCTACCAGTGGTATGGGGACCACCAGTGGTCCTTGAGAGTTTCAGGTGGTGGAAGGTTGGTTGGAAGGTTTGTTAACCAGTTAACCAGATGTAACTCTTTGACCTCTTTGAGGGCGTAAAAATGAAACCAAATTTGGTTTCATTTTTGCACTCTCAAGAGTTAAAATATTCATCATGTGAATTAGCCCAAGTCTACACAACTAGAGAATGTAGAAGATTAATGGTCATTTTGATCTGTTTGTAAAGTGTCTTGAGACAACCTGTTGTGATTTGACACTCAAATAAAATTGAATTGAATTGAATCTGTATGTTTGATTGTTTTTTTTTTTTTTTTTTTTTTTTTTTTTGGGGGGGGGGGGGGGTAGTTTTTTTTTTTTTTTTTTTTTTTTTTTTTTTTTTTACCGCAAATCCAGCCTGGAATTGTGGACAAAAACAAAAGAAATCTTTAGTTTTGTGTCTGTGGGGCTAAAATGTTATCAAATGGTGGTCCGTGGCTCAAATGCTGAATAAATAGTGGGCCCTGGTGTCAAAAAGGTTGCTAACCACTGCTTCATTTAAAAACTTGAGTTGCCCACCCTGCCATTCTTCGTGCCCACCATGGCTAGATCCGGCCCTGGTCGCATCATCAACTACTGTCTGCGTGCATGTCAGTGTTTTTCCTTCATATCGAGTCTTTGGAGGCCTTCACCCCGAAAGTGAAGGCTTCCTTTGCATTCACTAGATCCTGTAATCTTTTGTGGACAGATGCGATTTCCCGGGGTCTAGTAGACACAGCCACAAAGCTGAATCGAGGCCCTATGTGTTCAATTCATCAGCATGGAATACAACAATAACACATCATTGACACACTTCGGCTCAGAATGACCATAGACCATTTATTGCAAAGCTTTTGCATGTTAGTTTGGCGGTGTGGCTCTGCTCGTGTGATATCAAATCTATGTAACGAGACATAGGTCTGATATCACCTTTGACATCTCAGATTTCTGTGTCTCGGCACCGAGACGCAGCTCTGACATCAACAACCCCCCGAGCAGAGCCTAGCATAAACACATTACAACATAGACACAATCATTCCAAATACACAAACATATTACAGACCATAGAACACATAACGATCACAGATACCCATAACAGAACTAGGCACCACAATATGTTACAATCCACAAATCATCATCATCTCACAATCGGCCACTCAGAACTAGAGCCACAGGGAGGAGGCCGGGGAGGTGGAGGAAATTTGAACGCTTACATTTGAACAGGCACATGGAGTCGACCAGAAGGAAGGCTGAGAACAGAATGACTGCTTATAAAGAACACCTGATGAATGTGGGCGTGAGTGACTTGCTGTCAGCCAATGAGAGTGAGGGGAGTAGACATGGAGAGAGACTGCTGATTTAAAGAAACAGAATGAATACTTACTGAGAATGAGTAGTATAATACAATAACCATTCTGCCCTCCGTGCCTCCATGAACTATCGCTTACGCTGGATTTCATTGACACACTTCGGCTCAGAATGACCATAGACCATTTATTGCAAAGCTTTTGCATGTTAGTATGGCGGTGTGGCTCTGCTCGTGTGATATCAAATCTATGTAACGAGACATAGGTCTGATATCACCTTTGATATCTCAGATTTCCGTGTCTCGGCACCGAGACGCAGCTCTGATCATCAACAACCCCCAACACACGCTCATTGCAATGAGCCAATCACCGCCGAGCCACACATGCAACTCAGAGAATTAAATGGATATCAGTAAAAGCACCGCAGGTGCCCGCCCGGGCTACCTTGAACAAGTTAACTTACCTTACAGCCCGCCCAGGCTACCTTGACCGGGTTAACTTCCAGCCCAGGGATACCTTGACCGAGTTAACTTACCTTACAGCCCACCCGGGCTACCTTGAACGAGTTACCTTACCGCCTACCCGGGCTACCGTGAGCAAGTTAACTTACAGCCCGCCCGGGCTACCTTGAGCAAGTTAACTTACGGCCCTCCAGGCTACCGCCCGGGCCACCTTGAACGAGTTAACTTACAGCCCGCCCGGGCTTCCTTGAGCAAGTTAACTTACGGCCCTCCAGGCTACCGCCCGGGCCACCTTGAACGAGTTAACATACAGCCCGCCCGGGCTTCCTTGAGCAAGTTAACTTACGGCCCTCCAGGCTACCGCCCGGGCCATCTTGAACGAGTTAACTTACAGCCCGCCCGGGCTACCTTGAGCAAGTTAACTTACGGCCCACCAGGGCTACCTTGAACAGGTTAACTTACCTTGCGGCCCATCCGGGCTACCTTGGACGAATTGGCTTAGAGTTACCTGCTGGACTTCCGTGTGTTTATGGCCCGCCCGGGATAAGCCCTCAACGTCCAAAATCACATAGCTGACACCGGTACCGAACCTACCGAACCTCGCTGAGTTTGACTAGATATAGAAGGAATACCCTATTTTAGTGAGAAATAACTAACCATGCCCGACGTGCCAGGGCACGCCAACAACAATCCCCCAACACACGCTCCGGCAGGAGCAATCTTAACGCATACATTGGCAACGGGACATGCAACCAACATGGATGATCAATTAGAACAAGTTGACTGATGACTTTAAGACACGACGTCACTGTAGCCCTTACATGCTTGGAGGCACTTGAGGAAGGCAACCAAGATGAATGAAAAATCCTTAAGATGCAACTCCTGAATATCAGATGTTTAACGGTGAACTACTGAACTAGTTAGTCTATTAACATCAAGGAGTCAAACCACCATAGTAAACCAAATAGTCCGTGAAATGAATCTACTACCAGAATCATGATGCACATTGCTGCCTACAGAATCCAATAGATACATAATGCTCAAGCTTATCCAAAGAATCCCATCCACATTTCCGGATACAACTCCATAGCAGCAGATGACCGTCAGGCGTCAGTGCAGATGGCGGGACACTGGACCCTGCTGAAGTTGCCGCACCGTTCCAAGTGAAAGGATTGAGCTCGTCGCCCGGCAGCAGACCAAAACTTGACATGGCTTTCGGCTCCGTTGATAAAGATCCCTTCCGCCAGAGTGGCACCATCATGCAGGACGTGGGACATAGCAGGACATGGGACACAGGAGAGACGGAAGAGAATGCGGCATCAGATCTTACAATGAATACGATATCCCCCCAAATAAAAATGCTCAGAACGACCAATGAGGCATGTGAAGCAATCTTGCCAGTTGGATTATGGTGATGAGATCCGTGGAAAAGCTAACCCTTCCACTTCCTACGGATGATTAGTAACCTGCCTTAAATTCCCTGCCTCAATGTGTGATGATTTAAACGTGCCTTTATGCCTAATCAAGATTGTACATGAATGAATGTGGTGATCACCATGGCACTGAGAGAAAGGGCGAACGTCAATGACTTTCGGCAACAAAGGTTCAATAGAGCCACCCAAACTTATATAATAAAACAATGGCCTTTAGGTGTAAGTGTATAAGAATAGACACTTGAGCTTCATGGGAAAGCGATAAGTAATCACCAGTGTGATCATATGGTTCCAATCTGTGAGCCACCATGACTTGAGTGAGTTCGATGCAGAAACAGTAGATTAATGGATAACCTGCCTCCGACTTCAGACGAAATTCCAGGTGAACCACCGAGGTGCGCTTAAGCATTGGTCAGCAACGATGCAGAACTGTGATCAGATGAAGTCCAGCAGCAATGCACGAGAGGACCTTGCCGTAACCATGATGGGCAGAACAACATCCACGCTGAATCAGCATGGAGGGCTACGAGAGGATCTTGCAGAATCCAGGGTTGATTCTCGAAAAACAGAAAGAGAGCAGTGTGAGTTCAAACAATGAGACATCTAAAACGACAATTGAAGAGGAAAAAACAAGTTATCTCGGAACCCAGGAATCCACCCGCTCCCACTAGCCATGACACCAAACACAGCAACAATGCTTAAATGCTGCCCACAGCGCAGCAAAACGCACCACGCCAAGTAATAGACCAGACACTCGCAAGAGGTTTGACCCACGAAGTGCTACGACATGATCTCCATCCAGAATTGCACCTCTAGTATACAGCTGAATGATGCTGCCAGTTATATAAATTATAGAACGCCGAGTGAGTTAATCCGATGAAAGATTTGCCACGGAAGCAGCTATGCTTTACTCAACCCAGAAAAGGCAAGAATCAAGTCCCATGATCATGGCACAACAATTAAATGAAACCTAGACCCCACGACAGCCCATATTAAAATGCATGAAGATGCCATATTGATCCAATGCGATCATCTGGAATGACCTCGATCTACAGTACAATTAAGAGTCCACTAGGACTAACATATAGGTAAATTAGATGTAATGATGAGCAAATCATAATTGCTTGGTTGAATACTTCTTGTTGTGTTCTGTATTGACTAGCGCATAAATTGACTAGTAAAGCCTAGACTAGACAGCTTTCCCAAGGTAACAAGACGCAAAGACCACCAGACTGACGCTCCTACACAACTGCCTGATCTCTTACTACCAAGTAAAGTTTACTGGTTTAAAGTGTCTTACTCAAGAACCCACAACGGTTATCACAGTCGATGCTTCATAAATAGAAACAGGTAAAATAACTCCCGAGTAATGATGACAGCACCCTAGTTCTTGTATACGGGCAGGAATTCATTCCAAAGCCGTGAGAACTGAATAGAAATAAACATACAAAACAACAATCACTAACTAAACAACAAGGTAAAAACAAGCAATAACTAATGCACGTTCACCCTGTCAACTGCAATAACTTACAAATAAGAATACAACACCTGTGGCTGCAGTACACCTGGGGGGAAATAAACTTAAAAACGAACTGCTTGCTTACCATAGAGTTAGTTGCTTACTAGAACTGTTTGCTTCTCCATTGACGCACCAACACAAATGAAAAGGGACAAGAAAACTAGCGGACTTCCGCGGGGGGTGCGCGGTCCGTAATTCGGTCCGTGCGGAAACAACGGACGGAACTTTGGTTCCGCCGGAACTTTAGTTCCGCCTACAAAATAACGAAAACAAAATACTACTGTCACAGAGGCAGTTATAGGTAAGGTGATGATACTTCCAGAGAACTTCAACTCTGCACCATTAAAAGTAACCTACCATAGTACCACTGGATAGCACTTGCCGTAGCAACTCCCCTTACACAGCCACTGGCAACAGTTAGCATAAGGCTGCTCCAATAACACAATAAGCCAATAGCAAGAGTTAGCACTTATACTCGACCTACAGCATAGAGCAAAGATGCAAACACAGCACGAATCACAACACTAGTCAACAAATATTATATCTGCCTGTAAATAAGAGGACACAAGGGGCTTCCCATAATTTCACCATATTACAAACTGATATCAAACACCACTAAAGATTCCCCTGAAATGACAATACTGGTGACAAGAGAAGACTAGGGAAAATCAAGCTCACCCATCCCAATATGGTGGAGGGGATTGCATAAACTACAGTACCCATGATGCATGCTGAGAGGCCTCCAAGATTGCCCACATGGCAAACAAACAAACATTTGCATGAGAATGCAAATGATATCCAGCCAGTTATTGGTCAGATAATGAGTCAATAATCACACATGAAGTTAATCACAGGAATAAGGGCATCACCTGGCATAGTAAATCCTTGAGGAAAGTCAGGAATCACTGATGGATGGCAAGAATGCAAGATAGCTTATGGATTTAGCAGCAAAACTCCCAACCAACACAACCTACTCATCAGAAGACCCCTCAGAACCCAATCTGAGGCTACCGGTGAGTTACAACTGGTGAAAAGATTAGCATGAAAGAGCACAGACCAACCAACGCAAATTTGAACGCTTACATTTGAACAGGCACATGGAGTCGACCAGAAGGAAGGCTGAGAACAGAATGACTGCTTATAAAGAACACCTGATGAATGTGGGCGTGAGTGACTTGCTGTCAGCCAATGAGAGTGAGGGGAGTAGACATGGAGAGAGACTGCTGATTTAAAGAAACAGAATGAATACTTACTGAGAATGAGTAGTATAATACAATAACCATTCTGCCCTCCGTGCCTCCATGAACTATCGCTTACGCTGGATAATAATAATAATGTAATGTATATATGGAATGTTAATGTTGTATTTGAAATACTCCACCAACACAATACAGAAGGAAAGGACTGAGAAAGGGTTAAAAGGAGTATTTTACTTTAAAAAAAAGAAACGTTGTCATTTTAACGTCTAATCAGTCTCATACACCAGACAGTTTTTAAATTACTTGATTCAGTATTTACCGTAGATATTTCATGTTCATTTTAACTGCCCCACGAACCCATTATAGCTTAAAACTTCATTTTAACCACAATAGATTAATCAAAAAACACCCAATCTTTTTTTTCTGGTAACTCATACCGTCTTCCCAATATGTGGGAGGGCCGTGGAATTTCATTTTCTGTTTTCATTCATTTTTAAATATCGTTTTGAAAAATGAGAACCTCCTGTGGCACGCCGGTTGTGGCCAAATTAATAGAATATATAAAAAAAAAATGAAAACAGTAAATGAAATTCCACGGCCCTCTCACGTATTAGGGGGACGATTAGTTACCCGGAAAAAAAAAAGTTTGGGTGTTTTTGATCAATCTATTATGGTTAAAATGAAGTTTTAAACAGCTAAAATGAACATTAAACATCTCAATATTAAATCAAGTCATGTAATAACTGTCTGGTGTGTTCTCATGAGACTGAGTATACCAATGGTGCCCAAAAGGTAGATCTTGACACAGGCCGTGCAGGTAGATCACATGACAGTCCCCTAAAATAGTAAAACATTATATATCTGTAACTGTAACTGTATCTGTAACTCTTGAGAGCGGTAACGCTCTCAAGAGTTAAATTATATTTAAACATCTGAATTACGTATTTTTTGCTCATGTTTGGTGCATCTGTTTAGCTCACAGCTTGTAGAAATGTGATTGTAAATATCTCCACTGTGGACTTTATACAGCAGACCCAGATGTAACATTTCCCAATCTAGTAAAGCATCAATAATAACATCAGTTGTTGTTAAAGTTGCAACAGACACGCAGCATGCATAAAGCTAAAGGTCTGACCCTGAGTTTTCTGTTTTCAATGATGAAATGCTGTTCAGTAGCAGTAATAGTGTTTCAAATCATTTTTAAATATAAGCACTTTCATTTGAAATATGTTTGAATGTTTGGGTATGCGTATATGTGTGTGTGTGTGTGTGTGTGTGTGTGTGTGTGTGTGTGTGTGTGTGTGTGTGTGTGTGTGTGTGTGTGTGTGTGTGTGTGTGTGTGTGTGTGTGTGTGTGTGTGTGTGTGTGTGTGTGTGTGTGTGTGTGTGTGTGTGATGTGATTGTAGGGAGAGCTGAGGACATCTGGACTGAAGCAGTGGTGGAAACAAGTAATTACCGTATTTTCCCGAATATAAGAAATTCAACAATCATTAATAAACTATACAAGATACGCATCTCATCTCTTCCAACTCTTCTTTTCTACCAAGAGCAACTGTAAATGTTTTGTGGTTGGAGAATCAAAAAAAAAAACTGTTGTTGTGCTGCTGACAACGATTTTAATGATTTTGGTCTACATTTATTAACAATTTAACACTTAATAAAAGTTAAAACATTAAACAACTGTTTATTAGTTGGTTAAGAAATCATCAGTCAAACCACAAAGTGCAATTCACTGCAGGACAACAAAAAAGTGGAGTGGAGGGAAAAAAAGACAAAATCCTCTCCAAATTGAATTGGAAAAAGGAAATGACAGTTAATCTCAATCTCTCTCAAGTGTTTAATCTGACAGTTATTGGTAAGCTTCATTTTGATGAGTTACAGTAACTGCATACGCTCAGCTGATTTACTTCACAATGCGGTATGCATAGTACAGTATATAGTCCACTTCTGTACAGCTCACAAAGGGTTTTTTTCCGCACTATTTTTAACTCTTTTTTTTTGTCCCATGATTTCGCTATCCCTTTTCCGCTCATATGTAAATTATTTAAGGTGAACCTGGGCTCTACACTCCCTCCACCAAGTGTCTTTATTATCCCTCGGGGAAAAATCAGTTGCCCAGAGGCACAGCAGCAGTTAAAGGGATATTTCACAAACAACAACAAAGTTTCGTCATTTTATTGTCAAAATAGGGCCAGATCTAGGCATGGGCATGGGGGGCAATGGACCCTTAAATGTCCTGACTGCTCCACCAAACGTGATGGCATGCAAACAATCCACATGTCAAAGATATTTCAAATTAATGTGCTTATATTTTTAATTATTTGAAACACTACACTAACACCATTCCATCATTAAAAAGATCTCTGATTCAGAAAAATCTCTCAGACCGCTTCATTCATACGTGCCTGTTGCAACTTCAACAACAGCTGATATTATTGATGTCCTATACTATACAAGATACAGTATAAATCTTGTGGGTCACAGAACTAAAGACAAAATGGAAGATAGATTTTGCGTTATAGTTATAACCATGGCAAAATATACTATAGTTATCTATATTCAATGTGGGGGTTTGGGGTAAATTTAAATGAAATTTTCACACTGGCTATAGGCCAGTGTGAAAAGGGTACCATTTCTTAGTATGCTTTTTATGGCAAATTGGACGATTTGAGGCATTTTGATCCAAAAATGTGGATCCACCTGTTGGTGGCACTACAACAGGCCAATGTGAAAAGTGTGGGATATACAGCTATATTCCTTTCCTCTCCATCAGACGCCAGGGGGAGGCAGTTTAGAGACTACTAGTACTGCATGTTTTGGTGAGGTAATACCTATAGGGGACATGGGGGGAAAACATGCAAACTCCACCAACCTCGCCAACCTTTAACATTTTCAAAACAGCAACAGGTTGATATAAAAAATAAAAATAAAATGCAATTTGTACTTTAGAATTTTTACTTAGTAGTATTCTAATCTAACCTAATCTAATCCCGTTCAGGGGACACGTCACACACACACACACACACACACACACACACACACACACACACACACACACACACACACACACACACACACACACACACACACACACACACACACACACACACGTGACCATACTATTAACAACATCCATGTGCCCCGTGCAGGAAATTAGAGCAAAAAGAGATTTCTTTTTTAATATGATAGGCCTATATTAAGGTCTTTTAAAAGATTAATGATCTTGACAGCTGATTGACATTCCCCCTCCTCTTCCTCCTCTCCGGAGAGAGAAAGAGCTGAGAGAGATAAAGATAATAATGAGTGAAGAGAAACATTTACTGATTAGTTTAAATCCACATAATCCTCAGGGTCTGATGACACTATGAAACTAGGCTTCTGGTAATCTGCCCTCTTAAAATAGTGTTTTTCCTTCGCTCCCTGCCCTCCCCCCTCTATCTCTATCTATCTAGTCTCTCCTGTCTCTCTCTCACTTGTTTTCTCTTTATCAATTCATTAAAGCACAAACAACATGGATTCCTAAAATTGTTTATGTCCCTCAAGCTTATTTCTAATGGTCTAAGCCAGGGTCGGATTGACCATTGGGCATACAGGAAGGTCTCCCGGTGGGCCACAGTGGCGGATATATGGTAGAGGGCTGGTGGTATCATGGTATAATTAAAAGCACTTGTTTTCAACCATGTTGTTTTTTTTTTATCCCAGGGCCCACTATTCATTCAGAATTTTGAGCCACCGAGGAACACCATTTCATGACATCTTAGCAGCAACAGTCTAAAAGGAACAGTACTCTTCTGAACTCAAACAGGCCATTTAAAAAATAAATAAAGTCATATGCTTTGTTCTTAATTGATATTATAATCATTGTCATGTGTCATATTTGGCTTTGCAGCCTCCACTGGAAGAGAGATGGATCACTAGGAAAAACTATTGGGAAAACGCCTATATGATGAATAGCAGAATACCTGAGTGATTAGTTCATGATACAATTAATCGATGACTAAAATAGCTGACAACTAATTTACAGTCAAGTTGGTTATAGTTAATCGATTAATTGCTGCAGCCCTAAAACAATTAATAAAACATATTGTTGGGAGTGATCAAGCCTGTTACCTGCATGCATGCCTCACTGGTGGAAATATTTTTTTTCAAAATCCAATATCCAATAATTTACACAATATTTTGAGTTACATGCCAATGTAGATCGTCTATCTATTGGCATGAAGTGACGCATTGGGCACCAGACCATGCAGTTTGGTTTTCTTTCTTCTTATTTTTGTTGGTGTGGTGCTCAGATGGGCGAGATATACAGGGCCGGATGTAACATTTCCCAAAAGGTGTGTGTGTGTGTGTGTGTGTGTGGGGGGGGGGGGTTGGTATGGGTGCGGCTTCACCGCCCGTGTCGCTTCACGCGATGAAGCCGCACCCATACCTTTTTTCGGTTACAGGATTTGGTTATTAGGTAAGCATCTATAATATCAATTTGGTGGGGCAGTCAGGGCATTTAGCCCATGCCCATGCCTAGATCCACCCCTGGCCTTCATTTCAGGCCGAGTAATCCACATGCAGGTTTGGTACATGACATATAGAATATAATAAATACAAACAATAATAATCAAAAGTGAAGACATACTGTATACTATTATGTCTTCACTTTTGATTATTATTGTTTGTATTTATTACTAGGCTATTTTAACTGACATATGTATACCCAATTAGTGTGAATAAATGGATAGTTTGTGAAAAGTGAAAACGCTTAAGGGGAACTGTACCCATTTTCAACATTTTCGTCATTAATATACCTTAGAGATGTTGTGTGGACATGATAAAAAAGTTCCCCCAATTCTGTATTTCCTAAAAATTGGGGTCTGAAAAAATCATTAACATGGTGAAATACATTTGATGATATCATCAAGATGTATTTCACCATGTTAATGTTTTTCTTTCAGACCCCTTTGGACCCGCTAGGGTCCATTTGGTTCACAATTGAAAATGGGTGGAATTCCCCTTTAAGGGTGTGACATTTGTAAGCACATATCACGGTGAGACAGTGCCCAAACTGCAAGGGCACGCGCGCTTTACGTTTAAGACGATGATGAAGATGCAATTACTAAAATAGTTTTGATCAAACACATTTTAAATGCCGTCCTAACAGTTCCCATTTATAAAGTTTTTAATTCGGACATGATCCGATGATCATTCGTTGCACTAAATGAGAGGCACTGGGGCTACGCATTTGTTTTCATCAAATTGTATTTTTGGTGGATATATAAAATGTTATCAACACGATAATAGGACAATGTAATGTAGTGTAGCCAAAGGATTTTTTAAAGGTGGGGGGGGGGGGGGGGCTAGGCTATATTTTTTTAATTAAAAGGCCCATGTAGTTCATATTAAAACACATGCCAGATGCCCAAAACGACATGATCAACATTATACATCTACAAGATCAAACATCCAGTCATCTCGTCTTCGTGCACCATGCATGATGCCAGGGGCGGATATAACATTTCCCAATTGGGGGGAGGGGGGGCGCAAGAGAAAATGGTAAGAGAAAATGGATGAAGCCGCCCCCTACCATTTCTGTTAAAAGGCTTTTATTAGGCAAGTAAAACATCAATAATAACATCAGTTGTTGTTGCAACAGACACACAGCATGCATAAAGCTAAAGGTCTGCCTCAGAGAGTTTTCTGTTTTCAATGATGAAATTCTGTTGGTTTAGTGGTGACACAGCTAATTAGTAGCAGTAGTAGTGTTTCAAATCATTTTAAATATAAGCAATTTGAAATATCTTAATTTATTTTGCATGCCATTGTGTTTGATGGGGCAGTCAGGGCATTTAGGGGGGCATTGCCTCCCATACCCATACCTAGATCCGCCCCTGCATGGTGCACTCTCGTGTGAGACGAAAGGCTAAATTAATCTTCGGAAGCCGGCTGGTGGTATAAAGACGAGCAGTGGAAATCCCAATGGGATTGAATTGAATTGGGGGGAAATTGGTGGCAATTAATCCCTGGAGGGATTATTGAGAGGGGGGAAAAAGGGAAACGCCCCCATTTCGCTGACATCTGATCCCTGATTGGTCGCAGGGGGGTGATCCCCGCGAACGGCCACGCCAATAAATGCGTGACCCGCCTCGCGCCATCTCACTCCGTCCAGCATCATTCAGCACCATCATCACTGCATCTTTTACATTGGTTTGATCTGGACGTAAACACAACTGGAACTTGTGATTTTTTCCCCCTGTATTTTACGGTGCAAAACAATTACTTCACGGCACTTGTTAAGTGTGAGTCGTGTAGTTTAATTGGTTGTTGTTGTTTTTTTTGTTGTTGTTTTGCTTCCGAAATGGACGTGAATATTTGGGATTTGTAGGCATATTTTTTTTTTGCACTTATTAAAAAAACAACCGCGTTTTTGTGTAGCCTATATGGTTTATTTCGCTTTGCTGCATATACAAGGCAAATATCTTAATTAGTACCAAAAACCATGAGTGTGTCTGGAGAAAGACGGGAGGAGAGCCGAGATGAAGACAAACCCAAAGTCAAGATCTTATCTCCTGGATTCAGCATTGATAAGTCCAGGCTGCACCCAGGTGAATATTGAAGTTTTAACATTTGTTATTCAGTGTGTTTTTTTTTTATTATTGAAAACGTGGCTTGACTTAGATGGATTTATATTTGCATTTTCGTTGCTTTTGGTGTAGGCTATATAGTGGTGAGATTCAACAAATTCAGAAAAAGCCAAATTATAGTAGGCCTGCTTTTACCTGAAGATTCTCGTTTTGAAGATTATTTTTCTCTACATGCATGGATATTTTTTAAATGACGATGCATTTATAGTTTTTATTTGGTTATTTTAAAATGTTTAATTTTATTTCGTTCGTTAGTCATTATTTTTCTCATTAGTTATATAATAACATCAACAACAACAATAATAGGCCTAATAATAGTAGGCCTAATAATAATAATAATAGCGTTATTATTAATATTATATTATTATATTTCGTTATTTGTGTTTGTTTTTTTGTGTGTTTTATTATAATCTCATTCCATAGTTCTCACGCTGTATTTATAGCTCGTTCACTTTTTTAAAGGGGAATTCCACCCATTTTCAACATTTTTTCTGAGTGTACAAATGGAACCAATTCCATTTGTAGGCCTACGCTCTCAGAAAAAAACGAAACGTCTAAAGAAATCCATTAACATGAAAATACATCTTGATGATGTCATCAAGATGTTTCACCATGTTAGTGGTTTTCTTCAGACCTCCATTTCTTGGGAACACAGAATGGGGGAACTTTTTTTTATCACGTCCACCCAGCACCTCTAGGGTAGACTAATGACATATTAGAATGTTGAAAATGGGTGGAATTCCCCTTTAATTCTACTAACCGTGGCCTCCACCACCACGCAGGGACCACCGTGGGAGGCTACAGAGCCAAAGGCGGCTTTGCCATCACCGACCTGCTGGGCCTGGAGCCGTCCGACCTGCAGGCACGTGGGCCCGGCTCCGGAGGCTTCTCCTCCTCCGCCGGCGGCGGCGGAGGGCCGGGCAGCGGGGAGCGGGAGCTCCACGGCACCGCGGCGGCGGCGGCGGCGGCAGCGGCGCTGGGAGGCTTCCCCTTCCCCGGCGGCTCCCTGCCGCTCGGCCTGGGCTTCCTGTGCAGCCTGGCGGCCCAGCAGCCTCCCGGAGCCCCGTGCTTCCTGCCGGGGGCCCACCACCTCCCGCTGCTCCAGAGCCGGAGCTCCACGGGCGAGGCCCACGGGCACTACATGCACCCCAATATGGAGCCGCACCGGGACCCTTATTCTGGTGAGTAATAATATAGGATATTGTCATAGGGTGACCAGATCTATAAAATGTTCATTTGAGGGATAGAAGTAGAGTGCACGTGTGGGACAAGTGGGAAAATAGCGTTGCCCAACGCGCTTAGCAAATCATTAAGATCTTGATGTCTTAAGGATTTTAATTAAAATATAGCAGAAATAGTTGTTCTAGCTCAAAATTATTTTTGATATGACAACTACTTTTGATACTACTTTTGGTACATGCAATGGGCCCTCTAGTTAGTGTAATATAGTGGTGGTACCAGGGGAATAGTTGCGTTATGTGGGACAGAGGCTAAATTTGTAGAACACCTGAAAAGTCTTGGAAATTAGTTTTTTCTCGACATGGCCACAGGCCTAATAACTTTAGAAAACATAAACAAAAAAAGTTACATAACCTCACAAAATCTAAAACCCTGTCTGAAAGATATTCATAAATGAATGTCCATCTTATTCGTGTAACTACCAGAAGTAGCCTAAGTAGCAGGCTAATTTTGCATTTGAATCCAGAAAAGTCCACTTCGAACTCAACATATATGAGGTTATACAGGTTATATTTAACCTTAATGCTATTATGATTTTTCACTGGATAAAAATCATTATGTTAATGCACAGTATTATGCATTCAATATATAGTATATCGTATTTTCTTGAAATTTAAAGAATTACATTTGCATCCCAAACATTTACCTCCCAAATATTTATTAAAACTTTGCTTATATTTTTCGATTTGTAAAAATGACATTATACAGATTATAGTTGGGGAAAAACAAATCTATATACTGTATATATTCACATCGTTTTTCCCCTCCCAGATGAAGAGTGCCTTTCAGACAGAAACGACTCCAAAAGCTCTGCAAACTCCCAGAAGAGGAAGAAAAGGAGACACAGGTATAGTTAAAACAAACTTAGCCAACCTTTTACATCAATTTCACCACCTATTTTAGCCTACAGTGAACAGTTAACAGTAGGGCTGCAGAGTGTTGTCAACTAATTTACTCATCGATTAATCGGATAATCAACTGATCACTGAGGGTTTTTTTTTTTTTTTTTTTTTTTGCAATTGATCATGAGTGTTTTCCCACTAACCATATAGTTTTTCAAGTGTTTAAGTGTAACCAAACTGAAAAACAATGACCCTATTCTCTTACTAGCTGCATTGTACAATGTGTGGAAAGCAAAATTTGACATAACGAGAACAAAACGTGGGGCTTAAATTTATATTTGAGCTCAGAAGAGTACTGTTACTTTTAGATTGACACATGTAGGATTCTTTTTTTTTAAATCAGATGTGTGCAGTTAGAATAAGCCTATAAAGCCTATGTGAACCTAGCGGGTCCATTTGGTTCCATTTTTGTACACTCAGGAAAAATGGTCCTCAAAGAAAAATCATTAACATGGTGAAACACAACTTGATAACGTCATCAAGTTGTGTTTCACCATTTGGATTTGGATGATTTTTTTTTCAGACCTCCATTTATAGGAAACACAGAATTGGGTGAAGTTTTTTATCATACAACATCATATATTAATGGCATAGTAAAATGTTGAAAATGGGTGGAGTTCCCCTTTAAAGTAGGCTATATTCTTAGAGTGAAACAACTGCCATCATCCCATTAATCGTTTAAATAATAATAATCTGTATTTTCTGTTGCCAGGACGGTGTTTACGTCTCACCAGCTGGAGGAACTAGAGAAGGCCTTCCATGAAGCTCATTATCCAGATGTTTATGCCAGAGAGATGCTGGCTATGAAGACAGAACTACCAGAGGACAGAATACAGGTAGGACAGCCCTATGTCTGATTATTTTATGTGCTTCAATCGGGTGCACTTTCAAATCAAACGATCAAAGAGTCTACATCTTGACACACATCATATTAGATTACCACCATCTTCACTGTGCTAATCAACAGTTGCAGGGATGGGCAACTTTAATTCCCATCCCAGTTTCCCCTGCTAGGCAAACTATTTAGGTGTGGTTAAATTCTCCTACAAAAAAAAACACACACAGTTACATTAAGTTAATGTAACTCCCTTAAGTTAAAATATTCATCATATGAATTAGCCCAAGTCTAATGGTCATTTTTGGACTGCACGCTTTGTTTTCTTCAAAATCGTGATAGTGTGGACAAAAGCAAAAGAAATCTTTAGTATTGGGGTCTGTGGGGATAAAATGTCATCAAGTGGTGCTCCGTGGCTCTAATTCCGAATAAATAGTAGGGTTCCTGGAATCAGAAAGGTTGAAAACCACTGATCTAACCTCCCACCTGTGTTGGTTATTCTAGGTGTGGTTCCAGAACCGTCGTGCCAAGTGGAGGAAGCGGGAGAAGTGCTGGGGCCGGAGCAGCGTCATGGCGGAGTACGGCCTGTACGGAGCCATGGTGCGACACTCCATCCCTCTGCCAGAGTCCATCATCAACTCCGCCAAGAGCGGCATGATGGGCTCCTGCGCCCCCTGGCTGCTAGGTGAGCCGCCTGCAGGTTGTTCTCTTTATTTCATCACTTATATTTATGACAGAATTTATTTAGTCCAGATCTAGCCTTGCCTAATATAAGTCCTGTACAAGATATAAACCTTGTCGGTCAGAACTAAAGAATTGAAATGAAAATGGTTCGAGCCATGGGCGATGAAGCCGCCCTCATGCCATTTCACTTGCCCTTCAATTGGGAAATGTTACATCCGGGCCTGGGCCAGTAACGGGACTCATTGGCCGGTTGCTTAATCGAACAGTAAAGGATCCCTCTTATATAGGGTGACCCGATCCAAACGGTTCATTTGAGGGACAGAAGTATTGCACATGTGTGGGACGATAGAGAAAACACGTTGGTAACATGGTTAGCAAATCAGTCTAAAAGTAACAGTACTTTTCTGAACTGAAATTGGCAATTTAACAATAAATATTCAAGCATTATGTTTTGTTCTTGACAATAACGAAGGAAGGTGGTTACGTATTAACCACGGTTATGTGAGTGATTGGATCTCCCAATATATGATGATGGCTCTGCCCAGCAGAGGAACTATTCTCTATTGGAGTGATCCAAGATAGAGCTACATACTGTATATAATCATTCTATAATCATTGTTTTGTGTCATGTTTCGGGTTAGGTTAAGTGGCAAACACCCAAGGTAACCCAACTAATTAGTTGACAATCCAATTAAGATAATCCAATTAATCAATTACTAAATAGTTGACATTCATTAAATTATCGATTCGATTCCTCGGTTAATCATTGCAGCCCTATCTAACACCGTATGCACAACAGGCAGAGATAACCATGTTTCCGTTGAACCTGTTCAGGAGGATTTTAAACTAACGGTTCTCCATCTCCGTCCCGTTTTTTCCCACCTCCAGGAATGCACAAAAAGTCGCTGGAGATGTCAAAGAAATCCCCCGGGAGCCCGGACTCTGCTCACTCAGACTCCTACCCAGAAGAGAACAACAACAACAACACCACCACTATCACCTCCACCACCAATAACAGTAACATTAAAGGAGAGCAGAGGGAGGTGAGAGACTGGTGCTCTCAGCAGGACACAGAGGACATGGCCATGGACCTGTCCAGCACGTCCAAACAGGACAGCAGCAACAAGAGCAGCGCATCGCTGAAGTCTTCGTCGTCCCCGCCACCGTCCAGAGGGCCGGGGACCAGCGACGACTCGGAGGATGAGAGTTAACATAAAGTTTTAGTCACATAAAGACTAGCAATTCTACGAAATGTCTTCTAAACAGCTCTCTGAGCGTGGTTATCAAAACCTTTTTCATGTCACGTGGAGCACACAGAATTATATGTATTTGGAACCTGGATTCACCCGTCATCAAGATATTTTGTTCTACGGACCCACAGAACCAAAGTGTCATAATATGCTTTGCAGTTGCTACTGTGCATGTGCAACTTTCATCAGATTGTAAGGGTAGAGTTGGATCACTACTCTGTGGTTTAGTTGCATTTAACACTGGAAGGACTATGAGGGAAAACACATTATAAATTGAAAAAAAAAAATATATATATATTTGATTAATTTGATATTTGATTAATATCGGTTACCAAATTAGCTGACAACTAATCGAATTATCAATTTGATTAGGATTAAACTTTGCAGCCCTAATATATAAATATATACACAGATAAACTCCTAATGTTGCTTCCAGTTATTCCGGTTCATGAATGCTTACGGGGGTCATCATGTACAGATACCTGGGGGACACCGTAAACAAAGTCGAGTTGAGTGGTTCAACCTGAAGACTTTTGTATATTTTGTATCCAATGGATTATGTATAGTGTATAAAGTTGTCGTCGTCTCTTTTCTCTGTTAATGATTGTATTTGAAAGTATCTTTTATATGCATTTTGTTTCAAATATAACAAACTATTTAATGTACTTCTACTGCCTTTGTGTGATTTATTGCATTGTTAGTACAGTAGTACTCAACAGGGGCAGATCTAGGCATGGGCAGGGGGGGGCAATGGCCCCCCTAAATGCCCTGACTGCCCCACCAAAAACGATGGCATGCAAAACAACCCACGATATTTCAAATTCAAGTGTTTGTATTTAAATTGGTTTGAAACACTACTACTACCTACTGCTACTAACTGACTACATCTCTGTCACCACTAAACCAACAGCATTTCATCATTGAAAACAGAAAACTCTCTGAGTCAGACCTTTAGCTTTATGCATACTGCGTGTCTGCTGCAACTTCAACAACAACTGATGTTATTATTGATGCTTTACTTGCCTAATATAAGTCCTGTACCGGAAAATGGTATGGGTGCAGCTTCATCGCCTGTGGCGCGAAGCGACACAGGCGATGAAGTCGCCCCCATGTCATTTTCTCCTGTCCCCCCAATTGGGAAATGTTACATCCACCCCTGGTTCTCAAGCAGTGACCCCTTGAGAGTTGGTTAAGCTGTAATCAAATTTAATACAGCATGATGTGCTCTAAAATCTTCCCACAGTAAAATAAATAATAATAATATTAATAAAAAAACGTTTTTGGGTCTCAGGCTAAAGGTCATTAAACAATAGTGATAGTAGACTATGCTGGTAGGTCAGCGGTTTTCAACCTTTACAGGCAGACCACCAAAAATCATGTTTGAACTAATTGTAAGCAGGTATTATGATATTCAGGCTATTTTGGTACAACTGCGCCCCCTGTTGGTCACCTACTTATATAGGCCATCCATTCAGAGTCAGTCACTCAGTAGCCTGCAAGCTCGTTCGTTGCTTGAGCCTTGTTAATAAAGCCCATTGCTTAGTTACAGTCCGTCGTTGTCTGCCTTCTACTTCTAAACAAGAACATTACAGGTATATTTCGCCAAATATAGGTACCAACCCAATGTTTGGGAAAGAAAAGGTTTGGAAGTGAATATGGTGTGTGTGACATAACAGCAGAGGATGATTATACAAACGTGTTAAATTATGAAACCAATAATTTACGTGGGATCACTGTGGAACAGTGGTGGTTAGTGCTGTCTAGCCGCAATGCAACTCTAGATTCTTTGATAATTGGAATTGAAGCTAGTTGCAATTCCGTCCATTGACTCCCCCATTAAGAGAAATGTCATCTGTGATCCTGTATTAAATTTAAACGACATCAAACTCACCAACTTTGCAGCTGTAGAGAAAGCTTGACACATCCTCTGTCGATCTGCAAGGGTTTTGTGCCATAAAAATCCACTATAGACATATTATGAGCTACTTTCTGTCCTGGGTATTCCTCAACAAACATCACAAGCTGCCATCTTGAAAACAAGAGCCAAGGGGGAGTCCTTGTTTTATACACTGACACACACAAACAGCAGGTGGCGATACTGCGTGTGCACCGACCAGGTGTGCACACATTGTATCCATGATGAAGGTTAGTAGCAGTTATTTCATATGTTTGGTGTGTTTTCTCATGCCAAAGGAGAAGCTGTTAAAGGTAGGGGAAGTGATTTCACTTTTGTCAGATATCACCCAAAAAATATTTTTTTTTCTGTTAAAATGCTCTATTATAAAGTGTGGAAACCATATATGGAGTTTCCCCCTCCCCCACGTTAGCAGAGGAGCTAATAAAAGTTCCCCAGGTGGTGGCGAATTCTCCTCCAATCAGGATCGAGCAGCAGGCTCACATAGTGTAGCTACTGTTTTGCGCCCCTAGTGCACCAGGCTGGAACTACAGGATGAATGTCAAATCACTTACCCTACCTTTAACGGCATCGTTAGATCTGAACTGATGTGATGATTTTAGCATACATGTAGGATTGATTTGTTATTACACTTCTGGCATACATACCAGTCATAAGTGTAGGCATTGGTGGTAGCTTGGTGGTACTTTACATTTTTTACTTTTCTTTTTTTTTTTTACAATAAATTCCATCTTACAAACACAGACAATAGTTGGTTGAAATACACACATTTATGAGGCCATAAATCACAGGTGCTGATAGAGTACACAGTACTGTCGCTACTCACTTCCTCAGAGGCACTTGCCTGTCATCAGGTCATGGCCACTTGCCCCAGGAAATATTACCATTCATTTTAACTTGTATAATATGTATAAATAGCGGTTTTGTTTGTGTTTTAAATATAAGTAGTAGTTTGAAGTAAAGTCAAATCAAAAGTAGATTATGAGAGACTGTCTTCAATTGAGGAGTTCCAGTGAAGATGTCTCAGGTAGCAGACGTCTGTGCGAACAAGCATCAGGTCACAGAACTTCTCACAAATGTTGGTGCCTATGTGTTAATGCAGGGTTTTCAAACTTTTTGATACCAAAAAACAGGCCCTCTTCACCAAGGTTCAAGCTTGAATATCTTGAATATAAGTAGTGTTAATGTATGTAAAAACAAAATAAATTCAATATTGAGATGAGAAGTTTCTCCCTTCACATTTTATTATTACTAGGGCCTTACCCGTTGTGAATATATGAACACCAAATGATGTACTCACTGTGTGGGTAATGTGAATCCTTCATCACATTATGTGATGAAGGATTTGATGAAGGATTGCTTTAATGCACACGCACAGACACTGCAATGGCCAGTCATAAAGTGTGTGTGTGTGTGTGTGTGTGTGTGTGTGTGTGTGTGTGTGTGTGTGTGTGTGTGTGTGTGTGTGTGTTTTGGTATTTGCATTGCCCCCTGTGGCCAAAAAGGGAATTGCCAATGTTAAGCGAATGGGGAAATTTAATTCACCAATAAATTCACTATTAATCAACAATTTGTTAATTTGAAAAAAGGGCTTCCTCAGTCTCTTCCTAATGTTATGGTCAATGACTGTGTGAAAAATCATAGTGATCGGTGCAGCCAGTGATGAGTTATGCTCGCTTCAGACATTCAGACATTCAGACATTCAGACATTCAGACAGACAACTCCTTAATTATAGTATTGATATTGATATATACACAGTCATTTTGTGAAAGCCTGGACTTTGTTTTGCTTTACATTAAAGCCTGTTTAAACTCATTTGTTCTGTGAAATGTTAACGTTATTTCGCAGGATTGTGTTTAAATGTAACAATTCCTTAAAAAGTAAAAAAAAAAAAGATCTCATGTTACAGTATATATGGTACGAGTCGGTTGAGGTACCATATGTGTGTACATCTGGAAAAATATGTTTGATGCATTGCATTGGTGAGCATTTTGACTGAAAAAACACATCCATCATACTGTCATCCTGAGGTTCCTTTAATGGACCGCTGTACAAAGGCAAGCAGCAAATACTTTCAGCTACTACTCTTATTCAACTTTTATTCTTTTTGCTGCATTTTAAAGACAAGCTGAAATGGACGCAGCATTGTGTTGCATGACACTGTACTGTACATCCTAGTTCAGCAAGGGCTGCAGTAGGTTACCATACTTGTCCATGGTTATCAGTGAACTGTATGAAGCTTGAAGGGACACTTCACTCCATTTGCAACCAGACCTTATTTTAATGTTGTTTAGGACACAAGGAACACTTTCTTGGGGATTGTGTGTGCAGCCAGGGGGCGCAGGTTCTGTGGTGCGAAATCTATGTGCGATTAAAATGAGTTAATTTCTTTAATCGTGTTATAGTTTCTGTAATTAATTAATCTCAATTAATCAGTTAAAGTCCCAGCACTAATATATATATATATATATATATATATATATATATATATATATATATATATATATATATATATATATATATATATATAATTTATTTTTTTATTTTTTAGATGTTTTAGTTAGTTTTAGAATGGATGTTCATGGGGTCATGAACATCCAGGAAGTTCCGTCCTGGACTACAAAGTCCCACCTTCCATGCAATTCCACTCCTTGTGCAGAGGCTGCATGGCGTGCCTCTAAGAGGACTCTAACAGTACGTTTTAACGGCGGGCGATGGACAAGCAACGTCGACCAATTTGGCCAAAAAGCTCAGCATTTTTTATCCTTCCGGCCAACGTCACCCGTTCTGCTGCTGTCGCCCGAAACGGCGGCTCTCATAGACAAATAATGGATGTCGGCCGACGTTGCTTGTCCATCGCCCGCCATTAAAACGTACTGTAAGATAGTGTTACATCCATGTGTTCTAAACATTAAAATGGTTACAAAAGGGATGAAGTGGCCCTTTAATGGCAACATCCAGAGTCTCAGACAGATATTTTACCCAGCTATAGGGGTGGGCGATATGGAAACATAATATCACTTATCGTTTCTTCAAGCAAGACCACAATACATTATGAGGTTATTGTTTCATGCAGATTCTAGGTTTATTGTTCAAGTAAGTTAACAACTAACCATCTACAAGTGACAGGAAGAACATTGAGACCAACATAATTCTGGCTAATGAAACTGATGTTTTCTACAAAAGTACAAATTAAAGTACAGATCTGCAAAATCATAGAATGTGCATTCGCTGTAGTGTGATATACAATATCCATTTTAAAAGCATATCGTCATACGATATTTATCACCATATGGCCCACCGCTACGCAAATATAAGCACTCATCCTGGGCATGGCCAGCACCACCCACCCTCCTGGGTTCACAAAGTCAAAGGAATGATATTTCGTGCCTACTATGTTTTTTTTAAATGAACATACCTTTATGGCTCATACACACTGCAAGATATTTGCCCCGCTGCACTGTGCACACAGGCATATCTTGTGTCGGTCTCGTGCATCTTGGACGTTGTCAAAATGAAAATTGGATTAAAAATAAAACAAATGACGTAGCCCATATGTATCGGGTCTAGATCCCAAACAGATATGACGATGGGGAAGAAACAAGTGTGAAATACATGACGATTTGTTCACTCACTGACAAAACTCCTACAATCTGTATGAGCCATTAGTTTAAAAAATGTTAAGAGCCATTTCATTTACATTGCTAATGCAGCAAAAACAAAACAAAAGAATGTGACTTATTTTTCAGGCATATGTTTTGCAATGTCCTTAATATGTCTGTAGATAATTCTCTTAAAAAACAGCCAAAAAAATATAAATTTCATTTTAGCTTGTCTTTAAATGTTGAATCAAGATCATAAGACTTCACACTCCAGCCGATACCACATGGATCAAAATACTATCTGTGGCTTTAAAGGAGAATTCCACCTCTGAAGGCTTTCTTAATTTTTTTTTTATTTATTTCCAATAAAAAGTGGTCAAATTGTTATTGTTGTTGTTATTGAGGAAAAAAAAATCCTTAAAGGGGAACTCCATCCATTTTCAACATTTTAATATGTCATTAATATGCCTTAGAGATGTTGTGTGGACATGATAAAAAAAAATCCCCCAATTCTGTAGTTCCTGAAAATGGAGGTCTGAAAAAAAAAAATCATTAACATGGTGAAATACATCTGATGACATCATCAAGATATATTTCACCAGGTTAATGATTTTACTTTTAGACCCATGTTTCCTTTGAGTATGAACCAAATGAATAAATTATAGATATATACCTATTTTGTCCCCCCCCCCCCCCCCGAAATAAACCAGCCGCAAATAAAGGTTAAAGGGGAATTCCACCCATTTTCAAAATTTTCCTGAGAGGATACAGATGTGATCAGATGTATTTCACCATGTTAAAAAAAATTCAGACCTCCATTTTTAGGAAATACAGAATTGGGGTAACCTTTTTTTGTCATGTCCACACAACATCTCTAAGGTGTATTAATGACATATTAAAATGTTGAAAATGGGTGGAGTTCCCCTTTAAGAAGCCTTCTGGGGTGGAATTCTCCTTTAACATGGCAATAGAAATAAATTATAAATAATGTTTTTGTTGTTTTTTTGGAGGGAGACAATTATTCTTTGCTTTTTTTATTGCTCCTGGGCTTTTTATTATGCCACTTGGGCTCGTGTGCGGGAAGGGAAACGCCGCCGCCACCACTGCCGGTGTGGTCCGTTGGCGGGTACTCCTCCCCCACCGTCACCTCCACCTCGCTGCTGGCGCTGGCTATCATGGCGGCCGGGGCGATGGCCCGCCGGCGGTGGCCCAGGCTCTGCTCGTGGGCCTTGAGGAAGGTGAGCAGGCGGAAGTCCTTGCCGCACACCGTGCAGCTGTACGGCGTCTCGCCCGAGTGGATGCTCTTGTGGCGCATGAAGCTGGTGGACGTGTTGAAGGTCTTGTCACATGTGGCGCAGCGGTAGGGCTTCTCGTCCGTGTGCGTGTACTTGTGGTCGCGCAGCGTCTCCTTCATGCGGTACGACTTGCCGCAGACGTCGCAGCTGAAGGGCTTGTCGCCCGTGTGCGTCCGCCGGTGCGCCTTGTACTGCGCCGCCAGCAGGAACTTCTTGCCGCAGGTGGCACAGGTGAAGGGCTGCCGCTTGCCCGCCGCCGGCAGCTCGTCGGGCGCCAGCTCGTGCGAGTGCTTGCTGATCATGTGGTTCTTCAGGCCGCGGTAGCTCTTGCCGCAGATGGAGCACAGCTGCTTCTCGTCGGTGTGGACGGCGTGGTGCGCCTTGAGGTTGGCCGCCTGCGTGAAGCCCTTGCCGCAGAAGGTGCACTGGTACGGCTTCACGTCCTGGTGCACCTGGCGCAGGAATAGAATAGTTAACTAAAACCTCACTAAAAAACATTTGAGTTAACTGAAACTATTAAAAACTAGGGCTGTTGAATGATTATATTTTTTAATCAAATTAATCACAGCTTCAAAATTAATTTAATCATGATTAATCACTTTTTGAACTACAGTATGTCCAAAATATGCCCATTTTCCTTTACAGGATTTGGACATTTAAAACGAATTATTTTTTAAAATATTTTTTCAATGTGAATATGCTCAATGGGTTGAGTCAGAGTGCACATGAGTTAATTGCATTATTTTTTTTTAATCAGATTACTCAACAGGAGGCTGACGTTGCACTGACACGGCCGCTCGCCCATGTGCCGCGACTTGACGTGCACGTTGATAAATATTCATCAAGATAGGTGATCTACAAGCCACCAATGCTTGTAGTTCCTCCAGCTATACTCCATTGCTCTGGTTACAGGGAGACACACAGCTAAAACCGTGCTCTACCCATTTTTTCAATGAGAATATGCTCAATGGGTTGAGTCAGAGTGCACATAAGTTAATTGCATTACACTTTTTAATCAGATTAACAAAATTAACTTAAATAATGAACTTGTTATTTTCAACAGCCTTAATAAAAACTAAAAAATGAATACAGAAAACGATAAACTGAAACTGTGGGTTCAGAACTAAAACTAAACTGAAATTATACTCAAAATACCGTTAGCTTTAGTGTTTTTTATAAAGCAAGCATGAGGAGGTGGAGCTTCTAGATCTTCCATTCACTACGAAGTTGCAGAACACAATTATGTGACACAAATTATGTTAAGAAAATTGTGCTCTTGCAATCACCCAATCTACTAAGAAACTCAAAGCTAGGGTTGAATACCAACCGTTTCCCACTTTGGCACATGCATGGAGACGGCGCACGCACACGCACACGCACACGCACACACACACACACACACACAGTATAGCAGAACTTTTGCACAGACAACTCAATGGTGTGTGTGTGGGTGTGTGCGTGTGTTTTTGCCATTTGCATTGCCTCCTGTGCCCGAAAAGGGAATTGCCAATGTTAAGCTGATGGGGAAATTTAATAAATGCATTATTAATCAACAATTTGTTAATTTGGAAAAAGGGCTTTGTTAGTCTCTTCCTAATATTATGGTCAAATACTGTGTGAAAAATCACAACGATTGGTGCTACCAGTGATGAGTTATGGCGGTTTCAGACAGACAGACATTCATTCAGACATTGCCTTAGTTTTTTCACCAAAATAAAAACTAGCAAACCTGCTCTAAAAACTGAACTAAAACTAACAGAATTAGAAAGTAAAAACATCCAAAACTAACTGAAACGAAAAAAATCCAAAACCATATTAAGACTGTCAACCTGCTTGTGCCGCGTCAGGTGGCAGGCGTGGTAGAAGCTCTTGCCGCACACATCGCACACGTAGGTCTTGTCGAAGTGCGTGAGCCGGTGCGTCTTGAGGAGGCTGACGCACGAGTAGCTCTTGCCGCAGACGTCGCACTGGCACGGCCGCTCGCCCGTGTGCCGCGACTTGACGTGCACGTTGAGGTGGGCGCGGTGCGTGAAGCCCTTGCCGCAGTACTCGCAGCCGAACGGCCGGATGCCGTGCTCCTTGAGCTCGTGCTCGCGCAGGTTGGGCACGCTGGTGAAGAGCGCGCCGCACGTCGTGCACACGGGGTGCGCCTTGCGCGCGTGCTCCTGCAGCCGCTCGTCGCTGGGGAAGATCATGGTGCACCGCGTGCACTGGTGCTGGAACACCATCTCCGGCTTGAGGGACGCGTCCTTCTTTCGCTTGCCCCCGCCGCCAGCCGCTTTTTTGACTTTCCTCTTCTTGTTGCGCTGCGTGGCGCCGGCACTAGCGGCGCTGTTCTCATTGTCCGAGGAGGCCGGGGACGAGTTGGGCGGGGATGAGGGCCGGGCGTAGCCGTGGTCAGCGCACTCGGGCGGCGTGGGAGGGGGAGTGGAGGGCTCGTCGTCGTCGTTGTTGTTGTCGGCGTCGGCATCGTCGTTGCTTTCTGCGGCTTCGGCTACGGGCTCGCAGGGCTTTTTCTTCCCTAGAAGGATAGGAGGACGGGAGGAAAAAGCGATGACTGCAATGTCATCTTTAACATAAAGAGCAGATAAATAATATCTGCAGATAAATCATTTCTGAAAATATGTAGTTCCAGGGACCTTCTTGGAGATCCTTGGAAATGAAATCCATGGAGGTAAAAAAAAAGAAAAAAATGAATTAAAATGTCCCTGGAATTAAATGCTGTCCACGGGAAAAAAAAAAGTTCTCCCTGGAACTAAAATGTTTTCCATGGATTAATAATTTGTCCCTGGAACTAAAATGTTGACCCTGGAACTACAAAATTCCCTGATATTAAAATTTCCCATAACAAAAGATTTGTCCCTCAAATTAACACTTTTCTCACTTAAATTTCGGTTCCTCTAAACTGTCCACAATATTTAAAAAATAGGAGATTTACGTACAAGCTTTTGGTGCCCCACTCAGTGGGGTGATATGAGTAGATCTGCCGTTTTTCAATAACTAACATACCTAGAGTAAAGGCGTTCCTGCCCACAATGGATTAAATAAGGCGAATACTTTTCTGTGCAAATGTTCTGCATGCATAAGTGTCTCCTGGTAGGTCCCAGGTCTCCACATTAGATTGTCATATATATTTCTCTTACCGGTGTCACGCTTCTTGGCTGGTACCAGTGGATTCCTCTTATCAGTCACTGGATTCTAACAAGAAACAAACAGGCGTTAACAAATGTATCATGAAGTGCCAGAGGAAGCCTTCCATCGTCCATCTGTTTGACCCACTGGTGAACACCGGTTGCTACTGATTGCCTCAGAGCAGTCAGCAAACGAGCATAAATGCATCGATGAAGTGGAAACACTAGACCAGGGGTTTTCAAGCTTTTTGATACCAGGGCCCACTATTTATTCAGCATTTGAGCCACCGATCACCATTTGATGACATTTTAGCCCCACAGACCACAAAACCCAAAGATTTCTTCTGTTTTTATCTACAATTCAGGGCTGGATTTTGGAAACATAACAGGCAAACCTAGATCTCTAGTTGCGTAGATTTGGGGTAATTCGGATGATGAATACTAACTCTTGACAGTGTAAAAACTTTTAACAAGAGTCGCTTTCACGACTTCTTGTTGTTGCTGCTCACCCTCCAGGGTGAGCAGCTACCACCTGTCATTTTGGATAGGCTGTTCTTTTGTTTGATACAGAGTCCCTACAGTCATGACTGTTGCTCTTCATCCGAGACCTAAAAAGCAGATCTAATTCATTGTCAAACCATAATAAATATATTGCACATTTTATAAATCAAAAAATATATATCCCATTCATTCTTGAACTGTCCTGGAATTATTGTACTAAAGTGACGATTGTTTTTCTGAATCTTTGTCAAGTACACAGAGGTCATGAATTCTTTCATCATTAGCGATGCAAATGGAATCATTCAGAAGGAGAAAGCCTCTATGTTCATGCCATCAGAACCTTTCTTAATTAAAAAGAAAGAAAAAAACATTTTCTGAAAACTTGAAGGTTGTACTGACCGCACAAATCAAGATCAATGTCTGGGGCTCTGGTTGTTTTGGTCCACTGTGGTCTTTTCCTGGAAAGACAGACAGACAGACAGACAGACAGACACACAAATAATTCTCAGTCTCTGTATCCGTGCACGGAAGCTCACACACACACACACACACTGATAGAACACCAGAGACAGGTGGTCGCAAAAAAAATAAAATCACACCCCCCACAAGCTCACTACCACGGCAGTACCGACTGTAGGGATATTCCAGGCCATTTGCAGATTTTTGGTTCCTGCCTTTTATGTGGGCAATATGTGTTTTTACTAAGGCTGTCGAAAATAACGATCCAATGGCATTTATTGTTGATTAATCTGATTCATATTTCTTGCTTGCAATTAACTCAACTAGTCCTATACCCGTTGTGTAATATGATCTGGATGTATAGGCCTAGATGACATTGATTGGGACTTTTGATGTTGGAAAGCTGGATAGAACTTTATGTTATAGACACTATTTATTCAGGATTGTAGCCTCGGAGGACCACCATTTGATGTTGAGTTTAATCTGTCAGACCCACAATCAAGGATTGTCAGGTTTTTGTCCACAATTTAGGAGAGATAGCAAAATGTTGATCAAAATAACAATTATTCTACATTTTATAATTGTTGAAAATGAATTATAAAATGGACCCCATAAGGGTCCATTTGGTTTCATTTGAACTATTTGAAGAGTTACAAATCTATAAGGGTCCATTTGGTTATCAACTGACCATTTAGCATTTAGCTGTATGTGGACCACGTGGAATCATGTCAGGGACCACTGGTGGTCCCTGGACCACCTGTTGAATGGAATTGCAATAAACCCTGAAGGTCATTACAATTAATATGAATATTAATTGTAAGGGATATGTTCCAGCACGCCTGCCGTGTTCCTGTGGGTTTGCAAGTTTGTGGGACCCCCCCAGAGACCAAGTTGTGGACGACCCGGACCGTCGCACGTACACAGACGCACAGGCGTAAATGTGGCGTTTGAATAATAACTTTGGAGAGGACTGGATGCCGTGGGCTGCCGCGCGTTAATATCCAGGCGTTGCAGTGTAGTGGTAGTAGAAAGAAGTTGTAGGCACCGCGCCGTGCCGAGAGAATAGCAATATTGGTCAGTCGCCTAGCAGACGGAACAGCGGTTGGTAGTAGAAATAAGTTGTTGGCGACTCGGACAGTAATAGCGCGTGTGTCGCCTTGCAGGCGGAACAGTGACAACACCGCTCCATGCCGAGAGAACGTTGCCTGTGTGGATCAGTCGCCTGGAAGGCGAAACAGCGAGAGCAGAGAACACTGTACTCAGCGCCAATGGCTGTACCCGTAAGGGAATGTGATACGGAAAACTGTGACCACAATAAATGTGTCTCCGTGACACGTGATGTTACACATGATGTTTTTTTATCTGTATCCGGTGACACGTCATATGCGCGAAGATTAGTTTTTGACACAAAAGTATTAAAATTAAAATGATGGGTATAATATTTTGTGCTTCTAAGCCGCGCATATTGATGCTGCATGACAGGGCTGTGTGACTCGAGGTTCATTTAGGTTTTCCATGCGCCGTGGCGTTACGCAAATGGAGACAAATGACACAGTAGGCCTACATTGCACAGGATGTAACAGACAGACACGCTTGCTTGCAATTAACTCAAGAGATTAATGTGTACACTGTCACTGACTCAACCCACTGAGCATTTTCTTGTTAAAAAAAAAATCTGAGCACAGTTTTATGCATATAGCTGTATCTCTCTCTGTAACCAGTATAGTTCAAGGGGGCTTGAAGATCACCTATTTTGATAATTATTTAAAAAAATAAACAATCTTTTCCCCAGATTGTCTCTTTTTTAAATGTTCGAATCCTGTACTCAGTGATTGTATTGTAGTTTATTTTAATCAATTCTTCTTACACAGTATATTCTGCTACTACATCTACCTGTGCTGCCAGCCTGTTGCAAGGCCCACCTCCATAACCAGTGGTACTTCATCCCAATTTCGACATTCCCAGACTGAAATTGTTTTAATTTCTTTTAGATAATCCTACATTTCTACATGAATAAACACACATTATAACCATATAAAATGAAAGGGAAGTTAAATGCTGCAATGAGCAAAAATGACAAAATGGGAAGTTAAATGCTGCAATGAGCAAAAATGACAAAATATGAGTCCTAGAATCATTTAAGTGGGACTCACCCGAAAGACACCCCTGCATCCCTCGACTCATGGGATTGAAAAGCTATTTACATCACTGCTCAAGTTCCATGTTTAAAGAACCCTTACCGCACGTGTCGGTTTTTTATGCATATTGGTTCATGAACATCAGTATAATTCACAAAGACAGAATCTGACCTTGTGGTGCCTGCACTGTGTTCAAGTCGTCGCCCGTCTGGGAGGACTTGTTGGATCTCTTTATTGACGATGGATCGTGTTGCTGTTTCGCTGTGTTTACCAGCTCAACGATCCTCAGGATCTTGTCGATGGCCTCCACGCACAACTCATCCACCAGTGCATCCAGCTCTTCCTGAAAACAATCAAACAAAGTACGTCATTCGGACTCATTCCAGAGAAGTACCACAGTACTTCTCTGGAAACTATATGATAAAGCAACACTGAGTGACGTTGCTGCTTCTGATATCCAGTCACATCCAGACACCATGAGAATCTAGGAAAAGAAAATCGGGGAAAATGATTAAAAACACTTTGCGGCATCGCAGCTCTTTGGGATTTTGTACAGTTACGTCTATCTCAATATCTTGTGGGGCAGATTACTTTGCATCGCGGGTGTAAGGGGGACGCGCGTGTTTGGATCAAAGTGGTAAGTTTGTTTGCATCAGTATTACTTGATGCGGGAATGGAGACTGGAGAGGAACCACCCAAGCCAGACTTAAAAACAGTTAAAAACAGTGGTGGTCCCAGGAGAGGCTAAGCACCCACAGCATCCCCTGCGGGACGGAATCGAACTCAGGATCTTCTACTGTGACTGTGCCCTCACTTAAGTACACTTTTGAGGATAGATTTACTTTTACAGCACTCCGGGGTATTTACAATTATTTACTCCATTACAGTTTGAGTCTATTTGAAAACTTTAACTACTAATTAACAAAAAAACACTAGCTTTATAATCTTGCAATGTGAGCTTGTAGTTTTAATTTATACACTCAGAAATGGGAACATTCAGCAGAGAATGTTTTGACGCCAATACTTTTCTAATTTTAGTATAAAAAGTACATTTTAAAGTCTTTAAACATTTACATTGCAGTAGTGATACTTTTATATGTAAAACATGTGAGTGCATCGGCACTGATAAAAACTCAGTAGCAAATTTCATCAATTAGCTAGTCATCAGAATACTTTATTACTAAGTTGTATGGAGGGAAAAAGTTTGTACAAAATGGATAAGTCTTCTTATAGAAAGCCTATTGGTGTGTTTGCATTGAGGTCCTCCATATCCAATTCAGAATCTCACAATCAATCAATCAATCAATCCACGTCATCAATCAATCATCATTCAGTGTAAGGGTCTGCAACTCTGAGGGTATACAAAATAAATGGAACCTAATGAACCACTCAGTTAAAGTCACATCGATTCCTTCCTTGCCATGTCTTTTCAAAAGGGGGGTCCGCAGTCTAATTCAGTGTACATTTGGGGGTCCTTGTCTGTTTGAAGTGAAAAGAAACTTCAGTTAAAAGCCCGTTGCCCCGGGTGGAGCAATAGCCAGAGCCAGAGTTACGCAAACTCCGTTCACTTCATGGGACCTGTCCCATGGAGGCTCTTCTACAAGAGTTGCCATTGAGAAATGGGGAAAACAAATGGGGATATTTGTTGTCCCCAAAATATGTAACACACTACAACGTAAACAGAGACTTGAGTTGTTAGTACGAGCGCCATCTCGATGGCTCTGGTTAGTGCTCTACAATACTTTAATATAGTGGGTATTTTCAACTTTGCGTCCCACGTTCGGGCTGAACGAACAGCAGCTCGAGCGCTCAGCGCTCATTGAGTTTGGCCCTCAATGTCGCAACTCTTCTACTAGATCGCTGGGTAGCATCGTAACGATAGCTCCTGAGCCATATAGTATAGACAGAGTTACGACAACTCCGTTCACTTCATGGGGTCAGTCCAACAGAGGCTCTTCTACATAGACCTCGATTGTGAATGGGGACAACAAAGATCAAGATGATCAGCAACATCAAGATGTGTTTCACCATGCGATTTCTAGGAAACATAGAATGGGGAAACGTTTTTATCATGTCCACCCATCACCTCTAGTGACATATTAGAATGTTTAAAATGGGTGGAATCCCCCTTTAATGATATAAATCCCTTTATTTTATATGCATACACAACATAAACAGGCTACAGAGTCTTTAATCCGTACAAAGGCTACTTTAGAACAGTTGTCATGTTGCACATGTGCCCTAAAATAGCTCTTGTTTTGAAGTGTGTCCCTATTCAGGTTGCATGAACAGCATCTCAGTTTCTGGCCCCTCAATGTCGCCACTCTGACACTAGATGGCTCTGGTATATAGCCCTTACCTCACTTCCTTGTGTCTGTTTGTTCAGAGTGCACTTCTCGGCCGCGGTGATGATCTCCGTCACCACCGACTTGGCCAGGTTGTTCACCACGGACGTCAGTTCATTCTTCAAAGACAGAATGTCCAGCATGTCGACGCCCTTTTCCGAGAGATGTTATGGACTTATATACTGACAAGAAGCCCGAGAGCTCGCTATAGCTGTTAGCTTAGCTGCGTCATTCACGCAACTTTTACTACAGTACGCTTGCTTCCGTTTCCGCCGGAAATTGATCGCTTTCTTCATCGTCCTTCAAAATAATGTGTGAATTTTAGATTTGTTTGAAGTGGATTTTGCTCTGCTGTCAAACACAGACACACAGTAGAGATGATAGCTGGATTACGGTATGATTATTAAGGCCATCATTAAAAACAAAAGCCAAGTGTGTCCATTTGGTTCAGTTAATCAATTCAATTTATTTAAAAATAATTCTACACAATTAGAGAATGTAGAAAACATTCTACAAAAGTCTCATGTTCACTCCTAATGGTATCAACACAGATTGGAATTGTGAACAAATTATTTAATTTAACTGTAAATATTAATCACGATTATGTATTTTAATCAACTGACAGCTCTAATTATAATATTATTTGAGAACAACACACAAAAGATAAAATTCACCATTTTCTCCTTCCTGAAACCATAATTGGTTTCATTTTACACTCTCAAGAGTTAAATTACATTTTATCAATTCTGAATGACCTATAAGAATGTACACATTTAGAAAATGTAGAGGAATTGACATTTTGACCAATATTTTGCCAGTTATCTCTCCTAAATTAGTCGGAGAGACCAAACATAAACATCAAATGGTGGTCCTCCGTGGCTAAAATGCAGAATAAATAGTGGGCCCTGGTATGAAAATGGATGAAAACCAGCACTGCTCTAGTGCATTTTGGATTTTGGCAGTTGGCAACACTGATGGTCAGTAGCTTACTTTATTTTGAATACGGTATCCCCGGAACGGAAGTCATGCTTTCCCCCATGCTTGCCAGCTTTATGGCTGTGTTGTGAGTAGCTGTTAGCCCTAGCCTATCCATCTATCATCTCAATAATATACTCGTCAATATGCCTGACACAATCTGTTTAAAGGTTGAAGATACAGTTAGGTCCATTGTGAACAACTTGGCGAAGTCCATTGTCACAGAAATGACTGAGAGGTGCATTTTAAAACCAGGACAAGAGGTAATGTTGTCATGGCCAACTAGCTGCATTGTGAAGTAACTTTATTTTGTGTTTTATTTTGTTTATCATTCATTTAAATACGTTGCTCTTAGAACTCAAATGAGGCTTCACTGCCAAAGCAAGTGTGTGACATAAGATCAAGAAACGTATGCTGAAGAAATTGTGAAAACAAAGCTGAAACAAAGCTGTATCATAACTTGTCAGTCAGCATTTCCCCTACACAGGCTACAATACAAAAAAGCTGAAGCCTCACGGATAATGAAACGGTTAAAAATGCCTTTAAAGGGGAACTCCACCCGTTTTCAACATTCTAATATGACATTACACTATGTTCCAAATTATTATGCAAATTGCATTTAAGTGTCATAAAGATTAAATGTTGTGTTCTTCAGTTTAACTCATAGATGGTATTGTGTCTCAGGGCTCTGTGGATCACTGGAATCAATCACATACACCTGTGATTATTAGTTTGGATTTTGGCAGTTGGCAACACTGTTCTCTACTGGCAGTGCCTTCAGACTGCAAAGTGCACAGGCCAAGTTTTGGCCAAGCAGTGACGTCACGTCCTGCATTTTTGAATGGGTGTCAATGGGTACTTTACATGCACAGAATCTATTCGGAATATCTATGATAAATGGGCGTGGCGCAGGCTGGTGCCGGAGGTTAGCACATGCGCAGTGTAAACAGAAATGTTCACATGTTTACACTGCGCATGTGCAAACCTCCGCCAACAGTCTGCGCCACGCCCCTGTGCTTTATCCTCTTTCTTTATCATGGATATTCCGAATAGATTCTGTGCATGTAAAAATACCCAATGAGACTTCCGGCTTGTTCTGGTCTGAATTTCAGCCAACTGCGGGTCTTTCCTGCTGCCTGGTCACTGTCCAAAATGCAGACAGGAACTAGCCGGAAGTTCCCATTGAAACTCATTCAAAAAAGGAGGACGTGGCGTCACAGCTCGCTCCAAAACATGGACTGTGCAAAAAGCAATGTGGAGGCACCCTAACAGTTGGAATGTACTTGTGTTTGTTGTATTCAGGAAGAGCTGGATGCTCTGCTGGATGTTCTGTGTGCAGAGGCCATCAACAACATACTGAGGATTGTTGAGCTGCTGAACACCACAAAACAACATGATCCACCTCCAGACAACTTAAACAAGTCCTCTCAGACAGAAGAAGACTTGGGCACAGGTCAGGATGAATGTTGGTTTACAGTACGCTGGCTCACAGAGTCACTCACACCCACATGAAAATGGCCATTAATCTTCTACATTCTCTAGTTGTGTAGACTTACACATGCAGATGATGAATATTTGAACTCTTGAGACCGTTCATTTTTCCGCTCTCAAAGAGTTAGATCTGGTTAAACAACTGTCCAACATTTAGCCTGGGGACCACTGGTTGAAAACCACTGTCATCGGAGGAAAAGTGAGGGTTTTATCTCTGGCGCCTGTCAATCAAAAAAAAATAGTGACAAATGCGCCAAGTTGGCAATGCTGGAACCAACTTCAAAACAAGGTTCATGTTTAGGTTGTTAATTGTAAAAATAATAAAAAATTAAATAAAAATAAATTACAAAAATACGTATATATATGTATTAGGAATCTCATGTCATTACATGGTGAATATTTTCCATAAATGTCAAAGGTCTCACGCTTGTCTGAAATTGCCTCTACTACAGATTTAATTGTGTGTGTGTGTGTGTGTGTGTGTGTGTGTGTGTGTGTGTGTGTGTGTGTGTGTGTGTGTGTGTGTGTGTGTGTGTGTGTGTGTGTGTGTGTGTATGTGTATGTGTATGTGTGTGTGTGTGTGTGTGTGTGTGTGTGTGTGTGTGTGTTTCAGCAGTAGAAACCAGTGCATCCACAAGTGTCCCTTACCAACCAGCGACCAAGACTATTATTGTGATCTGCAAGGTGAGTTCTGCTAAATATATTTCTGAAAGCATCATGCATAATAAAGCATTTGAAATAAACATATTGCTTGCTCACCTTGAGCAGTACACTGCCTAATGCCATCTCATTGTCCCTGTGTAGAGTGCACTGCCTAGTTTCACGAAGGCACTGGTGAAGGTGGAAACAGAGAACTGTCAATCTGGTAAGAATAACTGGTCACTGGGCACTGTCAACATTTAGAATCTTAAAGGAGGAGGAGTTCAACCAAGTTGAGTTTCTGAACTGCGACTAAGAATCGCAATATAAATCGATTTGGTACCCTAAATGTCGAAGCGAAATTGTCCCACCTCTAGTTAGAACAACAGCACAGTGACACTGCACCAAGAATTGCTATTTTTGTTCATCTTTTTTCTAACCCTAAACATAACCTCAGTAAAACTATGCTTCGCCAACAAAACAAGCAAGCCCTAACCACTGCTCTAGCGCATTGTAGTGCATTTTGGAAGTGCCACTAGTGCATTTTAGTTTTTGGCAGTTGGCAACACTGTACCATGCTGTCCTTGCAGGAACGACTGAACCAGACGTCTCTATAGACGAGGATCCAGAAAACACTCCCGATGATGTTTGCTCCGTCGCGTCACCATCCGCTGCGACTGACCACCAAGACGACGACGAGCGTGCCCAGCTGCCCCCGTCTCCCCTGATATCTACGGGCGTGGAGAACGCGGGCGCCACCACCACCACGCCGACCGTGGAAAGGAAAGGAAAGAAAACACCACCCAGCGGTCGCACGAGGAGGAGGAGGAAGAAGATCTGTAAGGCTCCGGAGCCGTCCGTGAACCATCCGTGTCCACGATGCACCGCGGTGTTCCCCAGCGCCGAGAGGCTCGCCGAGCACCAGGGCAAGGCGCATCGAGAGTGCAAGGTCTGCGGGGAGTTTTTCTCCGGCGTCATAAAGCTCCGCGACCACGAGATCAAAGCACACGGCATCCTGCCGTACGTGTGCACCTACTGCGACCGGCGCTTCACGCACAAGGGCCACTACGACCTGCACGTGAAGACGCGGCACACCGGGGAGAAGACGTGCCACTGCGACGTCTGCGGCAAGGGCTACTCCTCCGCCACCTCTCTCAAGGCCCACAAGCTCACCCACGCCAACAAGACCTTCACCTGCGACGTGTGCGGCAAGGGCTTCTACCAGGCCGGCCACCTGGTGCGGCACAAGCTGGTGCACGAGGGGGTGAAGCCGTACCGCTGCCCGACGTGCGGCCGCGGCTTCACACAGGCGGTGAACATGGCCAAGCACCAGGCCGTCCACGCCGACCACCAGAAGCAGCTCTGCTCGCTCTGTGGCAAGAGCTACGCCACGCGCGACGGCCTCCGGAACCACATGGTCGGCAAGCACGCGCACGAGCTCCCGCCCGAGGAGACGCTGCTGCCGGCGGACCGGAGCCTGATCGCCTGCGAGGTCTGTGGGAAGAAGTTCCTGCACCCGTCGCAGCACCGGCTGCACATGAAGACGCACACGGGCGACCGGCCGTTCAGCTGCGAGGTCTGTGGCAAGTCCTACCGGCAGAAGCAGATCCTGCGCGACCACATGAACACGCACACGGGCGAGCGGCCGTACGAGTGCGGCGTCTGCGGCAAGACCTTCAACCTGTTCATGAGCTTCACGCGGCACCAGAACGCCCACGGCGGAGCGCTGCCGTACCTCTGCACCGTCTGCGGGAAGGGCTTCAACCGGGTCACCAGCTTCACGCGGCACAAGCGCATCCACCAGGCCGCGACCGGAGAGGTCGCACCGTACAGCTGCGAACACTGCGGCAAACACTTCCGCCTGCTGGCCTACCTGCAAGCCCACCAGATGACCCTGGGGCACCGGAAACGTGTGGCGGCGTCCGGATTAAAAGCCAGCGGCGATTTGACTCAAGAAACAGATTTGTTACAGAACGTTACTGATGCTCTTAGTTAGTAAACCAATTTTGTCCTAACATGGTAGATTCTACAAAACATTTTGCTCTGAAAGGACATTTTGAAAGATTTGTGCTGCATTTTCATGATTTCACCCCAAAAATGGCCGGCGTTCATGTGAAATAGCGCATGATCTTTCAATAAAACTTAAAACGTACAGTACAGCAGGGCTCAAATCCTTACATTGCAAAGTAATATAAGGTTTGTTGGGGGAGAAAAAGATGCAGTGCCCTCTGGCCTTGTGAGTCCAGACACGTGCTTTGGACTGGTGGTGGGGTGTCGCGGGTTCGAATCCCGCTCATGATCTTTTACTGCACGTGTCTCCCCTTCTATCTCTTCTGTCTTCACTTGAATCTATCAGTAAATGCAAAGAAAAAACAATAGCCATAGAACACTTAGATTTTTGTTATACCAGTGCTATTTTACCCAATATTTAATAAAAATATTTCTCATCACAATGTAGTGAAGTACAGCATTACATGACATCTTGGGGTATTCTATTTAATATTTCATTATGGCTCTTCACAAAAAAAAAAAAAAAAAAAAAAACTAATTCAAGGGAGAAGAATTCAAGGGAGGAGCTATCATATTTTTAAAAAAATATATATTTTCTAAATATTCCTAAAAAAAAACAAGGAATTAAGTTGGGAACCTTTCCTTTCAAACATTCATAAAACCTGTGAGATTGATCCAGTGAAGAAAAAATAGTCCATTGTGGGATTTTTCTCTTCACTTTCTATGATGTCACTGAGCATCATGAACCTACTGACCCACCCTCCTCAGACATCAGCAAAATTACCAAAATTGCAAAAATATATTCGGCTTGGTGAAATACCAACCATGTCCCGTGTTCTTCTAGGGGTATACATATTTGTCACATATTTCGGCAGGTCACCAATTTCACTGTAACACCACTGTGCTGGGGTGACTGAGTGAAGCTGCTGAGGTTTGGTGAATTGGAATTTGGCCCTTGTCTTCTAAGCATCTCCTGTTCCCCCTCTGTTACATGTCTCACAATTCATTTTCAATGGTTTTGATGAGACTCTGAGTTTGCCCCCAATGGGGAAGAAAAGCAACAATGTTAAATTGTCTTTTATTCCTGAATTGAATGAAAATAAATGTATATTTTGGGAAATGATCTGAAATTATTGTGTGGAGATTTGATTATGTTAAATTGTTTCACATAAAATAAACAAATCAAATTTCTGAAGCTCTCTCATAGATCAGCTATTTGTTCAAAATGGTTGAACTGATTTTGATGTAATATTGATCTGCATCAGTGTGAAAATGACAAAATGAATGTTTGAAAATGGTGGCGGTTGAGAACAAGAAATATAGCTGAGAGCTATTTGATAGATGTTTTACATTAGCATTCAGATAATTCAGGTCATTCTGACACAAACAATTAGGTCTAATGACGTTACGTATCAGCTGCGAGCTAATGATCACACGTATATATATATATATATATATATATATATATATATATATATATATATATATATAATATATATATATATATATATATATATATATATATATATATATATATAATCAGGCAGGCATTTCAGCCTCTGTAGGGTTATTTACAGTATATGCAAATATAACCAATGGCATGGAAAGACTGACAATTGAAATAATCATATATAATAATACAGTATAATATATTAAATAAAATATGTATTAAATAAAATATGTTGTACTATTGCTACACTGGGCCCTGTAGGGTTAGGGAAATAGGACTAGTTTTACTGAGGTTACTAGCTTCAGCCTAGCAATAGTGTCAGGTTTTGGTACCGTTTTAATGCGGTAAATGGGTAAAGCTAGGTTTAGTATTCCCAAATATCAAAGGCCACAACACCCCAACCTCAACGCTTCATGTAACTGGAACAAAAACACTCTCACTCAAACAATTGAGTTTTACAGACTCAAAGCATGACAAAACAATATCAGATTAAAGCAGTGAATCCATGAGATTAGGCTGGGTGCATTGTTATGAGATTTAACAACCATTAAGTGGGGAATTATGAGTGATTATGTTTTGGATTTTGCAGATTAACTTTCATAAAAAATAAAATAAAAAAAAAACCTAGGTATTGGGTATTAATGTCAAATTGTCAATATTACAAACCAGTCAACAGGCTTAGAATATTGTTTTCCATGTTAGGAGCAACTTGTCTGTAAATTCACTTGTATTCATAGGTGTTCTGGGGCTTGTTGTTTGGTTGCTTATTTGTGGGCATTGCTTCCCAGTATTGTTTAAACCAGTGGTTTTCAACCTTTTTCATACCAGGGCCTACTATTTATTCAGAATTTGAGCCACAGACCACCATTTGATGACATTTTATCCCCACTGACCCCAAAACTAAAGATTTCTCTAGGCAAACAGAGAGAAATGACCATTAATCATTTACATTCTCTAGTTGTGTAGACTTGGGGCTAATTCGGGTGGTGAATATTTTCATGTTTACATTCTCAAGAGTTACATCCGGTTAACCAACTTTCCATCATTTAGCCTGTGGACCACCTGGAATCCTCATCCGCGCTCAGGAATCATCTAACCCTAATCCCAGCAAACACAAACCAGAATGTCACCTGATTTCAACTAACAAATCCTGTCCACTAAAAAACGGGACGTCCCTGGATGAATCAGAGAGTCAGATTGAGGCCAGACTAACTTAAAGAGGGGGTGCCATAATTTTTGTATTTTTTCCACTTTTGTACATGTTTAAGAGGTGACAGTATGTAAATAGACCCCTTGGTGTGTTTTTATGTGCAATGATGTCTTCCCTTTCTATTTAGGGTTTCTTCCTGGGGACTGAACCTTTCCAGTCAAACGTGCCAATGAAAAAAACTAAAATATAGTGACATCATGTGCTCAGCTCCTCCCCTAACTCCTCCCCCTTTATCATGCAATTAAAGCTGTGGGTGTGGCTACAGTTCAGGTGGATCTCCACCCATCATCACCCACCAGGCAAACCAGGCATACTTAATGAACTGGTAGGATGGAATCATAAAAATGACAGTTTAACAAACACTGTACACTTTTTTGGGAAAAAAAATCTTACTTTTCATATAACATTAATACCTGATGATCATGTTTTAGGGTAGAAAAAAATCATGGCACTCTGTCTTTAAATCAATCATAACTACTCAGATCTGACCCAGAATACCTTAGCTATAGCTTTATTATTTCAGGGAGAGGAGCAGCTCTCTTTTAGTCAACAGCTTTTTTTTTTTAATGGTCATACAAATATGTAGTTGCTGTTGCTGGGGAGAAACCGCACATCTCCGTGTTCTAACATTTTGCACTGTATATTCTTCTTCTAATCAATACCCTACTACTTCATCATCTAGCCATTTCACAATGACACACAAAAGCATCAAAAGTTATCAGATCTACCAGTGTGGAACGCGGCGTGAGCGGACATGTTTTGAGTTTGCAGATCTGCTCCTTTCCAATTTGAAAAGGCACAGTACAACCTTAAGGGGAATTCCACCCATTTTCATTTTTTTCCTGCGAGGATACACATGTGAACCAAATGGGCCCTAGCGGGTCCATTTGGTTCCATTTGTACCCTCTCAGGAAAAAAAAAAATCATTAACATGGTGAAATACATCTTGATGATGTCATCAAGATGTATTTCACCACGTAATTTTTTTTCCAACCTCCATTTTTAGGAAATACAAACTTGTGAGAACTTTTTTTATCATGTCCACACAACATCTAAGGTATATTAATGACATAATAAAATGTTGAAAATGGGAGGAGTTCCCCTTTAATGTGAACGCACATCTGCAAAGATTACTGTTAAATTGGAGCGTGTTGGTGAGCATTTCCAATAGGATTGTAAAAATGCAACACGCATTTAAATGAACAGAGACAGAGAATATGAACCGACTGGTTAAATATTTGCATGTTATTATTTTATTGTTTACATCCTGTCAGACCTTTGGTCACAGAAAGACAAGGAATAAAGATGGTTCAGTGTCTGTAATGTATTGAGCCAGTTTGGTACCCGTACTGGGGATCTGACACTAGTCACATGATACCGGATGCCCGCCAGTTGTTATGGTTGTTCTGCTGCTGCCTAGTACTTTTACCACCTATTCTAATACATGATTGACTCACTGTTTCTCTGAAGTCTGGTCCTGTGTCAAGTCATTCCTATAAGACTAAACATTACATGGTGTCAGAAGCGGGATATGGCCTCCTCTATGCGTCTCATGTTGGCGTCCTCCTCGCCGGGAGTGACTGGAACATGCTCATCCTCCGGCTCACTGCCAGCCTCAGGTGTCTTCTGTTCCGGGGAGACGTTCCCAGCGCGAGGCAAGAGTGGCCAGGGCCCAGAACGGCAAGCGGAGAGCACAGATCCTGGTCAACAAAACCAGCGACGACCGTATCCTGACTGGTCTCCAGGACAACAAGGAGCTGGCCGTGGCGCTGCAGGCGGAGAAGGACAAGGTCCGGCAGCTCAGTGACGCCGTCCTGAAGCTGAAGGGGGAGCGGCAGGCTCTGTCAGGAGGAGGGGTCCCCACGTTGGACAGCGAGTCCCCGAAGCTGGATATGGCCTCCTCTATGCGTCTCATGTCGGCGTCCTCCTCGCCGGGAGTGACTGGAACATGCTCATCCTCCGGCTCACTCAGGTGCCTCAGGTGTCTTCTGTTCCGGGGAGAGGAGCACGGAGCACGGCAGCAGCAGCGTCAGGAGGAGGTCCAGTCGTCGCGTCCAGGCGCAGAGGCCGTCGAGCAAAGGCAACCCTGGCGGGCCTCTGACGGACCCTTGGAGCGAGGGGGACCCCGCCAACGCACCTCTTCCAGAGGAGTCGGCCGCTCCCGCAGAGCTCTTGGAGACCCTGGACGCCTTGACGGCGAGTCCCATCCGCCCCCAGGACGAGACGACGCGGCAACAGAATCGACCTGTGGAGATCACCGCTGAGCCCACGGGCACCGATCCATCCAGGAGACTCCAGAGCACCCCGAAACTGACCGATCCGCTCCGCTGTGAGCCTACTGCTGCGTCCACCTCTGCAGACGTGCAGGCGTTGGCGGTGCCGCAGACGGTGTGCGTGCGGCGGGGGAGGAGCACGGAGCGCGGCAGCAGCAGAACAACCATAACAACTGGCGGGCATCCGGTATCACGTGACTAGAGTCAGATCCCCAGTACGGGTACCAAACTGGCTCAATACATTACAGTGTCTTCTTCCTCAGAGAGCTGCTCCTGGGAACAATGATCAGACCAATACTCATTTCTACAGCTCCATCTCACTAAAAGTAAACTTCTCCCATAATATAATTCAAAAAGTGAAACTTTCCTATGTTCTCAATGAATTGGTAATGGAGGCAACTTTAAGGCCCTGCTACACTAGCAATATTTTGAACAATATCAACTAGCAATGTCAACACCAACGGGCAACATGATGAGACACATGGCAACAGACAACACAACAGGCTTCTTTTTTCCTGAGAGTGTACAAATGTGAACCAAATGGACCCTAGCGGTTCCATTTGTACACTCTCAGGAAAAGTAGTGTGTACAAACACCATTTGTAAACCGATTTAGGTTTAAAAACAGAATCTAACCTCACCTCCACTCTATTGGCTCATTATGAATCTATTGGAAACTGCTGTGTTGTGATTGGCTAAACCACTACCTCCCCCCACACAACCCCAATTCCCCTCACAAATTAGCACCGCCTTTCCTGAGCCTGGCAGATGTTTTATTTTCATGTTTTGTTGACAAAAAGAAATTTCTGGACCGTCTGCCGGGAAACAGCTGCAGCATCAAAGTAGATGCAACATAAAGGGCGAAAAAAGGGAAAAAAAAAATATAGCTACCGGTATATATTTTTTGTTGCCTCCATTACCTTTAAGTATTTCAAACCTTTTTTTGATTTAAAGACCTTGTTTGAAATTTCCTCTTTTAATAGCCGCCACCGGAGACCTGCTGCCATTAGCGTTCTCTGTTGACACGACGACGCCTGACGACGACATCCGTCTCTTGTGACCCTGCGTCCGTTCGTGTGCCTTCAGGAAGATGAGCAAGCGGAAGCGTTTGTGGCACACGTTGCAGCCGTACGGCGTCTCTCCGTAGTGCATGCTCTCGTGTCTCTGTAAGTTGGCGCGCAGGCTGAAGATCCTGCCACAGATGCGGCACCTGAACGGCGAGGCGTCGCCGGAGTGCGTTGTCAGGTGGTAGACCAGCGTCTGCTTCGACTTGTAGCTCTTGCCACAGACGTGGCAGGAGAAGGGCTTGGCTTTCTGGTGCGTGATCTTGTGGAACTTGTACCCGGACTGGTTCAGGAACTTCTTCCCACAGACCTTAGGGTAGAGTAAGTCATTGTTGTATTTAACCCATGCTTAACCGAAAAATAATTCAAAGATTTGTGGCCACATATTCACCGTTGCAAAAAATATAAGACCTACAAGCTCATAGCGCGCCACTCTGTGGCGCACTGTTTTTTTTTTTCTTCGAGAATTAAGATAATGCCAATGATGCTAATGCTGAGTACAGTGAATAATGCTAAGTACCGTTAATAATTCTAAGTAATGCTAACTATTGTTAATAATGTTAACTAATGCTAATGATAAGTAATGTCAATAATGCTAAGTAATGCTAATAGTAATGCTAATTAACCCTTTTAGGCCAGGACTCCATTTTTGGATTCTGTACAGTATGTACAGTATTCAAACATTCAATTTTTTGATGCTGCTATATAAATATTTGAAGTTTTGAAGAAAACTTAGGTTAGGCCTAAATGGGTTAATAATTAGCATTACTTAACATTATTAGCATTACTTAATAAAGCATAACGCTTAGAACATTGTGTGAAGATTTTTCTAAGCCATGTTTTTTTTTCTGTAAAAAAAAAAGAGCCAGAAAAAAAAACATGGTTTGCGAAAATCTCCATGAAACGTCCAGTAAACTACAAACAGTAACTCCATACACTACCTCGCAGCCAATCAGCTTCTCCCTCTCTGTGGCGTCTCGGGCGACTTCGCCGGAGTGCTGTGCGACCATGTGGCTCCGCAGGCTAAAGGGCGAGGAGTAGATCTTGCCGCAGACAGCGCAGAGGTGCTGGTCGTTGGCGTCGCCGTCGCCGTGGCGGACGACCTTGTGCTTGACCATGGCCTCACGCTGCGTGAAGCCCCTCCCACAGACGTCACAGTGGAAGGGACGCACGGCAGCGTGGATCAGCTTGTGGCGCTTCAGGTGGCCCAGGTGGTAGAAGCTGTTGCCGCAAACGTCGCAGGTGAACGACTTGCCGTCGTGGGTCGACCTGTGCGTCTTTGGGGGACACACACGAGAGAGACACGGATCACATATACTGTAACTCACTTGGGTTAGCGTTACAGTACATATTAACGGCAGGCGATGGACTAACGTCGTCGGCCGACATCCGTTATTTGTCTATGAGTGCCGCCGATTCGGGCGACAGCAGCAGAACGGGCCGAAAGATAAAAAATGTTGAGCTTGGCCTTTTGCTGCTCAGGCACCCAAATTGTGGAATGCCCTTCCTTTACATATAAGACTGGCACCCTCTGTGCCTGGGTTTAAATCCCTCTTAAAAACGCATCTGTACACAATTCATTTTTTTATCCTAGGCGTCTCCTAATGCTGCTATTGCGTTTTAATTACCTTTTACTACTTACTTTGTACTTTGTGTTTTATGTTCTTTCTATCTCTGTTTGTTCGATCTGTATTTTATTTTGCCACTTGTCTACACCTTGTACAGCACTTTGGAACCTTGTTCAAAAAGGTGCTATATAAATAAATAAAAATGAAATGAAATTCGAACAGACCTTGAGCAGGGTGATGTTGAGGTAGCCCTTGTCGCAGACGTCGCAGCGGAAGGGTCGGTCGCCGCGGTGCCACGCGTGGTGGTGGTCGCGCCTCGACTCATACCTGAAGGCCTTGGGGCAGTAGTCGCAGGTGTACGGCTTCAACACGGCACTGTGGACGGTGCGGAGGTGGTGATACATGTCCCGCTTGGCAGAGAAGATGGTGCCACAGAGAGGACACACCTAGGAAATTATAAACCTTAATTAATTAATAATGTCTCAGTGGTTCTCAAAACTGTTTTGTGTTCTTTTTGTATTTTGTTTTAGGGCTGTTGAATGATTAATGATATTAAAAAAATACTATTTGTTTTTTATCACAGCTTCAAAATTAATTTAATCATGATTCATCACCATTCGAAACTATGTCCAAAACATGCTTGCTTTCCTTTAGGATTTGGACATTTTAAAAAGAATCTGGAAAAAAATATGTGTGTTTTTTTTTTTTTGAAATATTCATCTATCTACAAGCCCCCAGTGCTTATAGATCCCTCAAGCTATACTCTATTGCTCTGGTTACAGGGAAACACACTATACTATACTATACTATACTATACTATACTATACTATACTATACTATACTGTATGTTTCCGTAAAACCGCGCTCTACCCATTTTTTTTTCAATGAGAAAATGTGGAGTCAGAGTTCACATGAGTTAATTGCATTACGATTTTTCAATCAACAAAATTAATTTAACTAATTTATTTTCAACAGCATTATTTTTGTTTTGACTGAAGCCCCAAAACAACAAAACACATTTGAAGATGAAACATAATAACATACATGCCAAGTGACTTCACGGGACCATGGATATTGGACGGGTTCTGTGGCGGTCGGCGGTTCTGTGGCGGTCGGCGGTTCTCCGGCGGGCGGGGCTGCTGCTGCTCCGTCGTCGCTCCTCACGCTCCCTGTCGTCCCAACGGCGGTCGTCGGTTTGGCCACGGTCAACATTCTCCTGTGCGCCGCCTGTTTGGTCACATTAGAGTAGGGCGCGTCGGCCGAGGCGGAGCGGAAGTATTGATGGTCCCGATTCACGGAGATGGCCAGGGAGGCGGAGAGGGAGAGCTCTGATTGGCTGGGAGGAGGAGGAGGGGGAGGGGGAGCGCTCCGATTGGCTGAGAGGAGGATGAGGCGTTGAGGTAGAACTCCGATTGGCCGGGAGGAGGAGGAGGAGGCGGAGAGGGAGAGAGCCGATTGGCTGAGAGGAGGAGGAGAGGGAGAGCACGCCACCGGGTCATCCTCCTCCTCCACCCCTGCCTCCACCTGCTCCGTCAAGCTGCTGCTGTGGTTGAGGTCTGGGGAGGTGGAAACAACAAAGAGTGGCAAAAACTAAGTACAGCAGGGATGGGCAATTATTTTTCCGCATGGGGCCAAATGAGATACATAAAATATTGTGGAGGACAAGACTAAAGGCTGTGTAATATTGAATGAATGGTTTATGGTTTATTTTGGTGCTTTGCAGTTACATTCCATATTCAAAGCCACTGGTTAATACAGCATGCGGTAATCTAGCACCAAAAAGGTCTAGGCCTGAAGCCGAAGCTTATATTGCCTAGCCTTAAAAAGGAAAACAAAATACAATAGAGATAAAGACAAAGAAAACACAAATCAAGTTCGAGGCACCAAAGAGAGAGAGAGAGAGAGAAAAAAAAAAAAAAAAAAAAAAACACAAATCACATTTTTTTTTTTTTTTTTCCCCCCACAATTTGAAACATTTGGATGGAGAACGTCTGAAGATGGAAGGTGACGATCACTGAGCTATATTTGAGTTAAGAAAACTCAAATATAGCTTTGTGTATACTAGTGTCTATGATAATATTTTATAGTTATAATGGTTATAGTAATGGTTATGTTGATAGTGATAATGATAATAATCATGTTTTATAGTAATAGCTTTTTTATTTTTTTTATTTTTTTATAATGTTTTATAGTAATTGAGAACTTTGTTTTTATAAAGCTTTTTAAATTTGGTGAGTGATGAGCATAATTTGAGCTCGTTGTCCAAGTTATTCCACAGTTCTACCCCTATTATGGATGTGCATCTACCCTTGGTGTTTGTCCTGGCCCATTTTTGTTTTAATACACAAGTCCCCCTGAGGTTGTACTTGGTCTCTCTTGCTCCAAATAGTTGCTGTATGGACGATGGCAATAATTTTTGATTTATTTTATACATAAATACTGCTGTATGTAAATTAACTATATCTTCTAGTTTTAATGCTTGTTTACTAATGAATAATGGGTTTGTATTTGCATAATAATCGGTTTTATTAATAATTCTAATGGCCTTTTTTTGTAGCATGTAAATTGGTTTTGTTATAGTTTTGTATGTGTTCCCCCATACCTCCGCACAGTAAGTTATGTACGGAAGTATGAGGGAGCAGTACAATGTGTGTAATGATTCAGTAGTTACAACATCTTTTATTTTATACAATATGGCTGGAAAGCTTAGATTGTACATGTGAAACATGAGCTTTCCAGTTTAGTTTGCTATCTATAATAACACCTAGAAATTTATTTTCATAGACCCGTTCAATTTCTATATCATTTATTGTTAATTTAACTGAGTTATCTATTTTTTTGTTACTAAAGATCATGTATTTAGTTTTGCTTAGGTTCAGAGATAATTTATTGATATCAAACCATTTTTTCAGGACTTCAAGCTCACGTTTCACAGTGTGCATGAGATGAATTAGGTCTTTTCCTGAGGTGTAAAGGCTTGTATCGTCGGCAAATAAGACGCATTTAAGTGATGTTAGTATGTCACATATATCGTTAATATATAAAATGAACAGTTTAGGACCAAGTACAGAGCCCTGGGGAACTCCGTGTGTGATGATTTGTGTATTTGAATCTGTGTTGTTAAAGTGTACATATTGTTGCCTGTTGTGTAGATAACTTTTTAACCATGAGTTTGCCACTCCTCTAATGCCATAGTTCATCATTTTTCTAAGAAGTATACTGTGATTGATAGTGTCAAATGCTTTTTTTAAATCTATAAATACCCCCACTGCATATTCCCTCTCATCTATGCTACTTGAAATAGCTTCTACTGCTTCCATCACTGCCATCGAGGTGGACATGTTGGCTCTAAAGCCGTATTGGTGTTTACTTAATAATTGGTGTTTATCTATGAAGCTGTCTAGTCTTGTCACAAATAATTTCTCAAGTATTTTAGAGAATTGTGAGAGCAAGGAAATGGGTCTGTAATTGTTAAATTGATGCCTATCTCCGGTTTTATGTATAGGGATGATTTTGGCGATTTTCATGGCTGTGGGAAAAATACCAGTCGTGAATGATAGATTGCAAATGTATGTAAATGGTGTTACTATATTGTCTATGATGCTCTTGACTATTGCCATGTCGATATTATTACTGTCAGGGGACTTTTTATTCTTTAAGAGTGTGACTATATTTATTATTTCTACATCGGTTACACTGTTTATAAACATGGAGTGTGGATTTTGTTGAGATTTTGCCGCTTTGTTCTCTAGCTCCTGCACGTCTATGTGGTCTTTTATTTCATTTGCAAGGCTAGGTCCAACATTAACAAAGAAGTTGTTAAATTCATTTGCAATTGTCTCGGTTGAATTTATAACACTGTTTCCTTTTGTAAAGTAACTAGGAAGTTCGGCTTTGTGCGCACCTTTTTTTATTATACTGTTTAGTATTTTCCATGTGGCTTGTATATTTCCCCTGTTTTGTTCAAGCTGTTTATGGTGGTAGTTCTTTTTATTTAATCTTATTATATTTGTTAATTTGTTTTTATATGTCTTGTATTTAGTTTCTGCTTCATTTGTTCTGTTCTTTAAAAATGTCCTGTAAAGTATATTTTTCTTTTTGCATGCATTTTCTATACCTTTGGTTATCCACGGTTTTACTTGCCTTTGAATGTGTCTGTTTTTATGCTTACGTAAGGGACAGTTTTTATTGTATAGGTCAAGAATTGTAGAGAGAAACACTTCGTACGCTTTATTTGGGTCATTTGTTTCGTAAACTTCATGCCAAGTTTGTCTATTTAAGTCCTCCTTGAGGGCAGTGATGGCTTCAGGGGTTCTAGTTCTAGTTAAGAGGTGTGTTGTATTTGTTTTCTCAAGGTCCTTCTTTTTTAAATGATGAAATGTGGCAAAGACTGGGAGGTGGTCAGTAATGTCATTGATAAATATTCCAGCTGTTACTTCGCGCTCAATAGTGTTTATGAAAATGTTATCGATCAGAGTCGCTGTATTTTTTGTAATTCTTGTGGGTTTAGTGATCACAGGGAAGAGGCTATTGCTGTACATAGAATCGATAAAAGCTGTTATATTACTCTTACCGTGCGGATTTAATAGATCAGAGTTTAGGTCACCGGTTACAATGTGTATTCATTTAATTTCAACCCTAAGCCAAAAATAAAGATTTATTTTGCTTTTGTCCACAATACCAGGCTGGATTTCACAAACAAAACAGGCAAACAAAGATGAAAAATTACCATTATTTTACATTCTCTGATTGTGTAGACTTGGGCTAATCCAGATGATGAATATTTGACCTCTTGAGAGCGTAAAAATGAAACCAAATGAACCCGCAAGCGTCCATTTGGTTTCATTTTTACGCTCTCAAAAGAGTTACATCTGGTTAACCAACTTTCCATATATATATATATATATATATATATATATATATATATATATATATATATATATATATATATATATATATATATATATATATATATATATATATGGAAAGTATATATATATATAATAAATATATATATATATATAATAAACTTCCACTGTTTATTCTACATTTTAGCCACGGAGGAGGACCACCCTTTGATGTTAACTTAAGATGAGTCCCTTTGGACCCAAAAACTAAGGACTTTCAAGTTTGTGTCCACAATTAGGAGAAATAAACTAGCCAACCGTTCAAAATAACAATAATTCCACATTTTCTAATTGTGTAGATTCCTGAAAGTCAACTAATGCAGATGTTTAAATATCATTTAACTCTTGAGAGTGTAAAATGAAACCGGGTCTGTTCGGTTTCATTTTACACTCTCAAGAGTTACAGATCTATAAGGGTCCATTTGGTTCCCAACTATCCATCATTTAGCTGGGGACCACCTGGAATCCTCTCTCAAGGACCACTGGTGGTCCCCGGACCACTGGTTGAAAACCACTGATGTACAATTTTACTACAGGTTGTAAATAAAATCGGTACGAACCTAACTTGCACAACTTCACCACAGGTTGCATTGATGCACAAAGCAGTCGCTGGTCCGTCTGTCGCCTCGTCTGTTTCTCTGACAGTACTGTAGACCTGTTCTTTTGGCGCTCTGTGGAAATCACCAGTACAAAGAACTTTTTAGTTCAGTTTAGTTGATCATTCAATGAGTGCGGGTTTCAAATACTTGGAAAATTCAAACTTTATGCAGGTGAGGTAAGCACCTCAGACTTAAAATTTGTAGACGACCGCGCATAATCTCTGCACCATTGAGGGCAGGGGTGTAGTGTCAGGAGGACGCGGGGGGGACGGTGTCCCCCCACTTCTCACATCTAAAATATTTTTGGGGCAAAAGTAGGCCTATGTTTTTTGTCTTGTCATTTACTTTTATGGATACAATTAGGCATAAACAATCTTTCTCAATATGCTATACTTGTTTTAATAGCGTGTCTGCAGAGATGGGAAAAGTACTCATTTTTTGTACTTAAGTAAAAGTAAAATTACTTGTGTAAAAAAGTACTTTTGTAAAAGTAAAAGTAGTCATTCAAAAAAGTAACTCAAGTAAAAGTAAAAAGTACTGACTCTCAAAAGTACTTTTACAGTAAAAGTAAAAAGTATTTTTAAAAGACGCTTCCCAGTCATTTGCATTGAAATGTACAGTGTATTCAAATCCTCACCAAACTTTTCTTAAAATGTAACCAACTCTTGAAACAGTTTGATTTTAAAATCAACAGTCATAGAATACACTAGATCAGTGGTTCTCAACCTTTTTTGTCCCAAAGCACATTTTCATAGCCCAAAAACATCAGGACACACCTAGATATACGTTTTGTGTGTGTGCATGTGTGTGCGTGCTGTTTGCAAGTTCGGGGGAACTCCCAGAGAACACCATATGCAGTTGCACCACTTCCCCCATGCAACACGGCGAGATGCCGCGGCAGTCCTCTCCTGTACTGTATCTCTATGCAGCATTGAGGGAAGCTGCTCTCTTGTTTACTATGTTTTTAGTAAGAGTTTTAATCCTTTCCTTCTGCAAAATCTGAACCCGCGGGTTGTGGACTATTACTGGTATTTTGCGACAGCATTGGCTGGAATCACCTTTTCTTTTATTCAGCTCCGATAGCGACAGGGTAAAAGCACAACATTAGGACGCGATCCAGGCAATGTTTGTTGTCATTTTGATTCCACGTGTATTGAGAAGGGGCTCTCTGATTCTCCTTCCGAGTTGGAAATGCATTGTTTTGGACGAAAGACTTAAATTAACATGCCTATGGGCGATCGGGGAACTATACTGAATGCATAGGCATTAGGCAGGAGTCATTAGCGTAGGCTATTGTTGTTGTCGCACCTCTGGACAATGGAATGAATACCTTGCAGTATCTATTGGTTTCGGGTGGTGCTGGACATAACTAAAGTAACGATCGAGCCTGTTTTGAAATGTAACGAGTAAAAAGTACAGATACTTGTGTTAAAAAGTAACGGATACAAGTAAAAAGTACTTAGTAAAATAAATACTGAGTAAAGTAAAAATACCCAAAAAAATGTACTTCGTTACAGTAACGAAGTAAAAATACTTCGTTACTTCCCAACTATGCGTGTCTGTGTGTGTTGCGCAGGCGCACGCAAACGCAAGTGTGCATGCACGTGTCTTAAAGGGGAATTCCAATCATTTTCAATATTTTACTATGTCATTAATATACCTTAGAGATGTTGAGTGGACATGGTAAAAAAAAGTTCCACCATTCTGTGTTTCCTAGAAATGGAGGTCTGAAAAAAATCATTAGCATGGTGAAATACATCTTGATGACATCATCAAGATGTACCGTTTCCTTTTTTCTGAGAGTGTACAAATGGGTCCATTTGGTTCACATTTGTACACTCTCAGAAACTCTCAGAAAATGAAAATGGGTGGAATTCCCCCCACTAAGTCCCACTACAACACTGATTGAGGCGTGTGGGGGTCTAAGATGGTAGGCTCTCAGACTACGATGTGTTTGTGTGTTCTAGTTTTGGCGCCAGAATGGAAAAGAGTCTAGGATGTGTGGAGCGTTGGCCGGTTCCCTGTTTTTGTTCCTTTCTCCTTGTTTTTCCTTTTTAAACTTCATTGAACTACTACTCCTTTATTTTATTATCATTTCTTTTTTCTTTTAATTCTCATCCCATGATTTTGTAACCCATTTTTCACCCAGTGCCAATTCCCACTGTGATCCTGGGACCATTCACCAACCTGGGGAAGCAGCAGACATGCTTCCTTCAGTGAATGAGGAGTCCAAGCTGCCTTGGATTGCATTAAGCCGATTTCCTCGACAAGGCGAGCCGACTGACACGATTGCGACTGACACGATAAGACAAAAACCCGGAAATCGTCGATCAGTGTGGCCGGTTGGCCGCCTTGCTTTAAGCCCTGTGTCAGTGTGGCGACGTGCTTGCAGTTATGCTTTTTAAGATTAGGGTTAGAGGAGCCGAGTATATTGACCAAAACGTCCCGTCCCCACCAACTACTACTCCTTTGACCTGTGTCAGTGATGCTCAACATATTTTATGCCAAGGACCCCCCAGAATTATCTATATTTGGCTGCAGAGCCCCATCTGAAAACGTGTTGTTCTAGGGATCCCCCAGAAGCGACGATTTTAGTTTTTATTTTCTTCCGAAAGAATATATTCACACATTTTCACAATCTTTCAAAAATATCAGAGCTACAACCTCGCAGCGCGCCACCGAGTGGCGCGCTGCGAGGTTGTAGGTCTGATATTTTCTCAATGTGTCAGTGTGGCGACGTGCTTGCAGTTATATTTTTCTAAGATTAGGGTTAGAGGAGGCGAGTATATTGACCAAAACGTCCAACTACTACTCCTTTAAAATTCAGAATGTTGGCAGTGCCCAGTGACCAGTCGTTCTTACCAGATTCACAGTTTTCAGTTTTCACCTGCACCAGTGCCTTCGGGAAGCTAGGCGGTACATTCTACATGGGGAAAATGAGATGGCATTAGGCGGCGTACTGCTCAAGGTGAGAGACAGCAATAACTTTCTTTCAAATGCCTAATTGTCTATACATGCTTTCAGAAGGATATTAGCAGCACTGACCTTGCAGATCACAAAAAAGGTCTTGGCCACTGGTTGGTATGGGACACTTTTGGAAGCAATGGTTTTGTTTCCTGAAAAAAAAAAGAACACACACACACACACACACGCAAAGGCAATTAGTCCAATAGGCACATTAGAAGAGATACGTCCAGCTGCAGACCTAGCCTAGGAGTGGACGTGCCTCACAGTTGATGTGATGACACACACATCGTCATCGTCACATCAACCCACAGGCCCCTGTTGTTGTAGGCCTAAGGCCAGTGAGCTCATAGCGCCCCACTCCGTGGCACGCTAAGAACTTGTAGGTCTGATATTTTTCAATAATTAAAATAATGGCAATGATGGTAAGTAATGCTAAGTAATGCTAACTAATGCTAAGTACGGTTAATAATGCTAATAATGCCAAGTAATGCTAATGCTAAGTATTGTCAATAATGCTAATAAACCTGTGCCCAAGTGATCTTCTGTCTGAGAGGACTTGTTTAAGTTGTCTGGAGGTGGATCATGTTGTTTTGTGGTGGTCAGCAGCTCAACAATCCTCAGTATGTTGTTGATGGCCTCTGCACACAGAACATCCAGCAGAGCATCCAGCTCTTCCTGAAAACAACAGCAAGACAACAAACTAGTTAGTAGAGAAGTCTGAAATCACTACTAGACACTTTCTAGCCTGACCTCAGTCTGAATTATCATTTTGTTTCACTTCATTATTCAGGCTGAAGTCCCTCTCTACCACAGCAGTTTCAGTTTCAGGTCAAAGTGACATTCTTGGTTCTTATGAACCCCTAAGACCCCTAGACGACGTTGGGGTTGAAGTGATTGACAGGGCTGTTGGCCAATCAGGTGCTGGGATTGGATTTCCAACCGGCACAATTGGCCCCAAAGGCAGGGAAGCCAGTCCTTGAATCACAGGGGAAAAAATAAGCTAGTATTTTTTAAGGTGCTGATTCAGGGCTGAGCCAGGCTAGCCACTTTCAACAAGTAGGTACTCAAATGTTTCAGCATCACAACTTTAAAATAATGGTAAAATACTGCATATATACTCAAGTTAACAGAGATGGGGACAGTCAGCTCTGGTCCAGAGCTCCACTGCTTACTATGGGTCTGCCTTGCACTGGAGCTCTGGAACATACAATGCAATCTGCCATTAGTCCACCCTACCAGTCTGTCTTCTGGAGTGGAAGAACGTTTTACCTACTCACCAAAACAAACACAGCTTGTGTGATTAAGAAAACCTACTTTCTTTAGTAGAAACACACTGAGCATCCCACCACACGGATAAAATGGACTTTTTGGCCAGAAAGCGATCATTTTTCACCAGAAAAACAACCAGGGTTTGCAGCGCAGTGGTGGGAGGCTCAGAGTGTTTCTACCAAGGAAAGAAGAAGAGAAGAGAGGCTGGTCAGGTCAAGTAATGGAAGATTGCATTCTATATTAGAGCTCCAATGAAAGGCAGACCCCTAGTAGAAGGAGTGGAGCTCCATGTATCATCCTGTATCCTTTAAGGCAAAAAAATAATGTCAATTTCATTGTTTAAGCAACAAGTGACATAAGAAGTCAGGGGGTATTCATGATGCTGAATCCATTCAAAGCATTCATTTTATACAAAAACAGTCCTTGGGATGGAAACGTCCATATGTGATAACATTAGTGAGGACAGCACATTTGGGCACATAGCTATGGCCGTTTTTAGCCCAAAGAGTTTAAAATGGATGAATGGAATGGAGTCAGCATCACAAAAACCCAGTAGTTTCATGTCGCTTGCTACTAAACAGTGACGACATTTACTATTTTAGCCTTATATGGGATGTTAATGGGATGGTCACATATTATGTTAATAACTGAAATTGCTCAACATGCAGCTTATAGCAGCCAAGATGAATATCATCCAGGCCTATACATGAGTCATTCCACGGAAACGGTACCATTTGGCCTTTTTTTCCTGAAATTTTGACCGAAAGGTTTCACTTTTCTGAATAGTCCACAATATTAAGGACATCTTTAGCTGTAAGAAAAACATAATTTAAGTTAGTAACGGAGTTGTGATTTTTGTATTAATGATAGCCACTACTCTAACTGAGTTGAGTGAAAGGAGAAGACTTGGAATGCCTGAGGTTACGGAATCAGATATATTGTTGGAATAACAAACAGAATCTTTATAACTAATTGTTTTATATCATTATTTCATGTAACAGAGTTGAGCTGTTATGATTTACGACCACATGTGAGAGTACAAAATGGTGTAAAATGAGGTTTTAAATTGCCACTTTCTGTAGCATGTTGGTCAGAAGAGTTGTAGAATACTATTTCCTATTGGTGATACCCCTAAAGGGCCAGTTAATTGTTATTATGGAGGGAATAATGACTTGTGTAACGGAATTAAGTGCAACTGAGGGACACGGCTAAATAATGCCATTTAAATGATCAATCATCTATTTATTCAAAAACTAAACATGTACAGCAATAAAGTACAGATAGATATATATGCTCATGTCATAATTTTTGGATTTTTGTTGATGTTTAATAGTCATATGTCAAGTCCACTTTCATCAAAGGCCACTGGGGACATGGAAAAATGGACAAAATAGGGTGTCTAGTGTCTACTGAAAGAAAACAAGATAATTTTTGATATGAAGCTAAAATCCATGTAATGTTTACACAATATTAAAGGGATCATTTCAATTGATAAAATCTTTTAAAAATAATTTTCAGTGACTCCATCAATAAAATACAGCTAAAACGGTCAGAGGGACTGCAAAAGGTACCGTTTCCGTGGAATGACCCACATAAGGTTTCGATCGTAATGGTTTACAATAATCACCACTTCTGGGTTCATGGAATTCTATGAAAAAACAGACTGAAAGGTTATGGTAAAACAGCTGTGTTTATACAATGTCTTCAGAATAGGTTTATTTTAGTTTATTGATCTTATGTTACACAGTGGCTTTCGCAATGAAGCTTCTGAGTTTTAAGTGCAATGCATACAAGCGTTTGTTCCAGTTTACCATTTTAGTGAATGGTAAAATAGACTAACATAAAGTTACTTCACAATGCAGCAAGTTGGCCATGACAACATTACCTCTTGTCCTGGTTTTAAAATGCACCTCTCGGTCATTTCTGTGACAATGGACTTCGCCAGGTTGTTCACAATGGACCTAACTGTATCTTCAACCTTTAAACAGTTTTTGTCAGGCATATTGACGATTATTATTGTGATGATAGTGGCTAGGCTAAGCTAACAACACATCTAACAGCAACACAACCATAAAGCATGACTTCCGTGTTCCGGTCCAGCTAAGCTACTGTATTCAAAATAAAAGCACTGACCATTTACCCGTAAACAAAAACACCATGGAATAGTTCAACGTGCTAATCTATTAACACGTTGTGAGCTTGTAGACTGGCCAGTGCACTTAAACTATTGAAAAATGTTTTTTTTTTTTTTTTTTTTTTTTTTTGTAAGAGTTTAAAAAGGTGAAGAAGTTAAGGGATATAAGGGGTTTAATATAAATGAGGCAGACTAGTTTGCAAATAAGCGAAACGGTATCAGAACCTGGAGTCCAAATATGATTGAGATTGCATGTCATTTTTCAATTGTTTACTTAAGTTGACAATTGTCTAAGTAAGTTGTTGAAATTATGTTTAAGTAGACGCAATTGCGATTTGGTCCATCGACCGAATTGGTCCAGAGCTCCATTGCAGACACTCTAACCACAAGGCCACTATCTGGTCATTGGAGGGCATAGGCCTAGTAGTCCTACCCATAGAAGGCAGAAACAGTGTAGCTCTGGACCAGAGCTACGACTCCCCCATAACAAGAATTTTCATCTGCGGATCTAGGCATGGGCATGGGGGGGGCATTGTCACCTCACAGGTGTGCCACATCAAGATGCAGATGTGACATCATGGTTAGTGCACAGGTGTACCTTAGACTGTCCACAACAAAAGGCCACCCTGAAATGTGCAATTTTTCTTTGCCGTATTGGGGGTATGGGACTCCAAACCAGTCAGTATCTGGTGTGACCACCATTTGCCTCCTGCAGTGCAACACATCTTCTTTGCATAGAGTTTATCAGATTGTCAATTGTGGCCTGTGGAATGTTGGTCCACTCCTCTTCAATGGCTATGTCAAGTTGCTGGGTATTAGTGGGAACTGGTACACAATACGGTACACAATACGGCAAAGAAAAATTGCACATTTCAGGGTGGCCTTTTGTTGTGGACAGTCTAAGGTACACCTGTGCACTAACCATGATGTCACATCTGCATCTTGATGTGGCACACCTGTGAGGTGGGATGGATTATCTTAACAAAGCAGAAGTGCTCAATATCACACATTTAGGCAGATTTGTGAACAGTGTTTGAGAGAAATGGTAATATTGTATAACTGGAATGAATTTTAGGTCTTTAAGTCCATCCCCTGAAAAATGGGAGCAAAAACAAAAGTGTTGCGTTTATATTTTTGTTGAGTGTATATATATATATATATATATATATATATATATATATATATATATATATATATATATATATATATATATATATATATATATATATATATATATATATATCAGGCAGGCATTTCAGCTCTGTAGGGGTATTTACAGTATATGCAAATATAACCAATGCCATAGAAAGACTGACAATTGAAATAATCATATATATTAATACAGTATAATATATTAAATAAAATATGTTGTACTATTGCTAAACTGGGCCCTGTAGGGTTAGGGAAATAGGACTAGTTTTACTGAGGTTACTAGCTTCAGCCTAGCAATAGTGTCAGGTTTTGGTACCGTTTTACTGCGGTAAAGGGTAAAGCTAGGTTTATTATTCCCAAATATCAAAGGCCACAACACCCCAACCTCAACGCTTCATGTAACTGGAACAAAAACACTCTCACTCAAACAATTGAGTCTTACAGACTGGACTTCAAAGCATGACAAAACAATATCAGATTAAAGCAGTGAATCCATGAGATTAGGCTGGGTGCATTGTTATGAGATTTAACAACCATTAAGTGGGGAATTATGAGTTTTGATTATGTTTATGATTATGTTTTGGATTTTGCAGATTAACTTTGTGGTTTCATAAAAAAAACGTAGGTATTGGGTATTAATGTCAATATTACAAACCAGTCAACAGGCTTAGAATATTGTTTTCCATGTTAGGAGCAACTTGTCTGTAAATTCACTTGTATTCATAAGTGTTCTGGGGCTTGTTGTTTGGTTGCTTATTTGTGGGCATTGCTTCCCAGTATTGTTTAAACCAGTGGTTTTCAACCTCTTTCATACCAGGGCCCACTATTTATTCAGAATTTGAGCCACAGACCACCATTTGATGACATTTTATCCCCACTGACCCCAAAACTAAAGATTTCTCTAGGCAAACAGAGAGAAATGACCATTAATCATTTACATTCTCTAGTTGTGTAGACTTGGGGCTAATTCGGGTGGTGAATATTTTCATGTTTACACTCTCAAGAGTTACATCCGGTCAAACGTGCCAATGAAAAAAACTAAAATATAGTGACATCATGTGCTCAGCTCCTCCTCTAACTCCTCCCCCTTTATCATGCAACTAGAGCTGTGGGTGTGGCTACAGTTCAGGTGGATCTCCACCCATCACCACCCACCAGGCAAACCAGGCATACTTAATGAACTGGTAGGATGGAATCATAAAAATGACAGTTTAACAAACACTGTACACTTTTTTGGGAAAAAAATCTTACTTTTCATATAACATTAATACCTGATGATCATGTTTTAGGGTAGAAAAAAATCATGGCACTCTATCTTTAAATCAATCATAACTACTCAGATCTGACCCAGAATACCTTAGCTATAGCTTTATTATTTCAGGGAGAGGAGCAGCTCTCTTTTAGTCAACAGCTTTTTTTAATGGTCATACAAATATGTCGTTGCTGTTGCTGGGGAGAAACCTCACATCTCCGAGTTCTAACATTTTGCATTGTATATTCTTCTTCTAATCAATACGCTACTACTTCATCATTTAGCCATTTCACAATGACACACAAAAGCGTGGAACGTGGCGTGAGCGGACATGTTTTGAGTTTGCAGATCTGCTCCTTTCCAATTCGAAAAGGCACAGTTTTGGACCTAATATGAGGTTTCCACCAGACAGTTCATTCCACGGATTAAAGTTTCTTTTATATTTTGTTGTTACTGCAATCCGAAGATAAAGGACACAAACAACCTTAAGGGGAATTCCACCCATTTTCATTTTTTTCCTGCGAAGATACACATGTGAACCAAATGGACCCTAGCGGGTCCATTTGGTTCCATTTGTACCCTCTCAGGAAAAAGGGGTCAGGAAAGAAAAATCATTAACATGGTGAAATACATCTTGATGATGTCATCAAGATGTATTTCATCATGTTAAAAAAAATTCCAACCTCCATTTTTAGGAAATACAGACTTGGGAGAACTTTTTTATCATGTTCACACAACATCTCTAAGGTATATTAATGACATAATAAAATGTTGAAAATGGGAGGAGTTCCCCTTTAATGTGAACGCAAATCTGCAAAGATTACTGTTAAATCGGAGCGTGTTGGTGATTATTTCCAATAGGATTGTAAAAATGCAACACTCATTTAAATGAACAGAGACAGAGAATATGAACCGACTGGTTAAATATTTGCATGTTATTATTTTATTGTTTACATCCTGTCAGACCTTTGGTCACAGAAAGACAAGGACTAAAGATGGTTCAGTGTCTGTAATGTATTGAGCCAGTTTGGTACCCGTACTGGGGATCTGACACTAGTCACATGATACCGGATGCCCGCCAGTTGTTATGGTTGTTTTGCTGCTGCCTAGTACTTTTACCACCTATTCTAATACATGATTGACTCACTGTTGCACTGAAGTCTGGTCCTGTGTCAAGTCATTCCTATAAGACTAAACATTACATGGTGTCAGAAGCGGGATATGGCCTCCCCTATGCATCTCATGTCGGCATCCTCCTCTGACGGACCCTTGGAGCGAGGGGGACCCCGCCAACGCACCTCTTCCAGAGGAGTCGGCCGCTCCCGCAGAGCTCTTGGAGACCCTGGACGCCTTGACGGCGAGTCCCATCCGCCCCCAGGACGAGACGACACGGCAACGGAATCGACCTGTGGAGATCACCGCTGAGCCCACGGGCACCGATCCATCCAGGAGACTCCAGAGCACCCCGAAACTGACCGATCCGCTCCGCTGTGAGCCTACTGCTGCGTCCACCTCTGCAGACGTGCAGGCGTTGGCAACCCTGAGAGTGTACAAATGTGAACCAAATGGACCCTAGTGGGTCCATTTGGTTCCATTTGTACACTCTCAGGAAAAAAGAAGCCTTAGTTTGCATTGGATCATTTTCACCCAACTGCCACCCAACTCAAAATGTTCATTTAGCGAAATAGTTATAAAATCCTTGTCTTTGTCCACCGCAGTGAAGCAGCAGCAGCAGCAGCCATGGTTTCAGAAAAGTTTATCAGTGGGAGTCTAGGAGAAAGGATCAGGTGACACCAAGGAGGGCTGTGAATGGAGGATTCCAAAATGTTGACCAGTAGAGGGCGCTAAGATCTGACTTTTCTGAACAACCAGGAGTTGATCATTTTCTATAGAAAGGTGGAAAGTCAACGTTGATAGTTGACGTTGCTTGTTGATGTTGAACTTTGCTAGGTGTATCAGGGCCCTTAGTGTGTACAAACACCATTTGTAAACCGATTTAGGTTTAAAAACAGAATCTAACCTCACCTCCACTCTATTGGCTCATTATGAATCTATTGGAAACTGCTGTGTTGTGATTGGCTAAACCACTGCCTCCCCCCACACAACCCCAATTCCCCTCACAAATTAGCACCGCCTTTCCTGAGCCTGGCAGATGTTTTGTTTTCATGTTTTGTTGACAAAAAAAAAATTCTGGACCGTCTGCCGGGAAACAGCTGCAGCATCAAAGTGGATGCAACATAAAGGGCGAAAAAAGGAAAAAAATATAGCTACGGTATATAATTTTTGTTGCCTCCATTACCTTTAAGTATTTCAAACCTTTTTTTTGTTTTAAAGACCTTGTTTGAACTTTCCTCTTTTAATAGCCGCCACCGGAGACCTGCTGCCATTAGCGTTCTCTGTTGACACGACGACGCCTGACGACGACATCCGTCTCTTGTGACCCTGCGTCCGTTCGTGTGCCTTCAGGAAGATGAGCAGGCGGAAGCGTTTGTGGCACACGTTGCAGCCGTACGGCGTCTCTCCGTAGTGCATGCTCTCGTGTCTCTGTAAGTTGCCGCGCTGGCTGAAGATCCTGCCGCAGATGCGGCACCTGAACGGCGAGGCGTCGCCGGAGTGCGTTGTCAGGTGGTAGACCAGCGTCTGCTTCCACTTGTAGCTCTTGCTGCAGACGTGGCAGGAGAAGGGCTTGGCTTTCTGGTGCGTGATCTTGTGGAACTTGTACCCGGACTGGTTCAGGAACTTCTTCCCACAGACCTTAGGGTAGAGTAAGTCATTGTTGTATTTAACCCATGCTTAACCGAAAAATAATTCAAAGATTTGTGGCCACATATTCACCGTTTCAAAAAATATAAGACCTACAAGCTCATAGCGCGCCACTCTGTGGCGCACTGTTTTTTTTTTCTTCGAGAATTAAAATAATGCCAATGATGCAATGAAGTAATGCTAATGCTGAGTACAGTTAATAATGCTAAGTACCGTTAATAATTCTAAGTAATGCTAACTATTGTTAATAATGTTAACTAATGCTAATGATAAGTAATGTCAATAATGCTAAGTAATGCTAATAGTAATGCTAATTAACCCTTTCAGGCCAGGACTCCCTTTTTGGATTCTGTACAGTATGTACAGTATTCAAACATTCAATTTTTTGATGCTGCTACGTATATAAATATTTGAAGTTTTTCAGAAAACTTAGGTTAGGCCTAACTGGGTTAATAATTGGCATTACTTAACATTATTAGCATTACTTAATAAAGCATAACGCTTAGAACATTGTGTGAAGATTTTTCTAAACCATGTTTAGAAAAAAAAAAAAAGGGGGGGGGGGGGGGGGGGGGGGGGGGGTTCATAGAGCCAGAAAAAAAAAACATGGTTTACGAAAATCTCCATGAAACGTCCAGTAAACTACATACAGTAACTCCATACACTACCTCGCAGCCAATCAGCTTCTCCCTCTCTGTGGCGTCTCGGGCGACTTCGCCGGAGTGCTGTGCGACCATGTGGCTCCGCAGGCTAAAGGGCGAGGAGTAGATCTTGCCGCAGACGGCGCAGACGTGCTGGTCGTTGGCGTTGGCGTCGCCGTGGCGGACGACCTTGTGCTTGACCATGGCCTCGCGCCTCGTGAAGCCCCTCCCACAGACGTCACAGTGGAAGGGACGCACGGCAGCGTGGATCAGCTGGTGGCGCTTCAGGTGGCCCAGGTGGTAGAAGCTGTTGCCGCAAACGTCGCAGGTGAACGACTTGCCGTCGTGGGTCGACCTGTGCGTCTTCGGGGGACACACACGAGAGACACGGATCACATATACTGTAACTCACTTGGGTTAGCGTTACAGTACATATTAACGGCAGGCGATGGACTAACGCCGTCGGCCGACATCCGTTATTTGTCTATGAGTGCCGCCGATTCGGGCGACAGCAGCAGAACGGGCCGAAAGATAAAAAATGTTGAGCTTTTCGGCCAAATCGGCCGATGCTTGGCCGCGGATAGCCAATCAGAGCCAAGTGCAGCCAAGACTGGCACCCTCTGTGCCTGGGTTTAAATCCCTCTTAAAAACGCATCTGTACACAATTCATTTTTTTATCCTAGGCGTCTCCTAATGCTGCTATTGTGTTTTAATTACCTTTTACTACTTTTACTACTTACTTTGTACTTTGTGTTTTATGTTCTTTCTATCTCTGTTTGTTCGATCTGTATTTTATTTTGCCACTTGTCTACACCTTGTACAGCACTTTGGAACCTTGTTCAAAAAGGTGCTATATAAATAAATAAAAATGAAATGAAATTCGAACAGACCTTGAGCTGGGTGATGTTGAGGTAGCCCTTGTCGCAGACGTCGCAGCGGAAGGGTCGGTCGCCGCGGTGCCACGCGTGGTGGTGGTCGCGCCTCGACTCATACCTGAAGGCCTTGGGGCAGTAGTCGCAGGTGTACGGCTTCAACACGGCACTGTGGACGGTGCGGAGGTGGTGATACATGTCCCGCTTGGCAGAGAAGATGGTGCCACAGAGATGACACACCTAGGAAATTATAAACCTTAATTAATTAATAATGTCTCAGTGGTTCTCAAAACTGTTTCGTGTTCTTTTTGTATTTTGTTTTAGGGCTGTTGAATGATTATTGATATTAAATTTTTTTATTATTATTTGTTTTTTATCACAGCTTCAAAATTAATTTAATCATGATTCATCACCATTCGAAACTATGTCCAAAACATGCTTGCTTTCCTTTAGGATTTGGACATTTTAAAAAGAATCTGGAAAAAAAATATGTTTTTTTTTTTTTTTTTTAATATTCATCTATCTACAAGCTCCCAGTGCTTGTAGATCCCTCAAGCTATACTCTATTGCTCTGGTTACAGGGAAACAAACTATACTATACTATACTATACTATACTATACTATACTATACTATACTATACTATACTATACTATACTATACTATACTGTATGTTTCCGTAAAACCCCGCTCTACCCATTTTTTTTTTCAATGAGAAAATGCGGAGTCAGAGTTCACATGAGTTAATTGCATTACGATTTTTCAATCAACAAAATTAATTTAACTAATTTATTTTCAACAGCATTATTTTTGTTTTGACTGAAGCCCAAAAACAACAAAACACATTTGAAGATGAAACATAATAACATACATGCCAAGTGACTTCACGGGACCATGGATATTGGACGGGTTCAGTGGCGGTCGGCGGTTCTGTGGCGGTCGGCGGTTCTGTGGCGGTCGGCGGTTCTCCGGCGGGCGGGGCTGCTGCTGCTCCGTCGTCGCTCCTCACGCTCCCTGTCGTCCCCACGGCGGTCGGCGGTTTGGCCACGGTCAACATTCTCCTGTGCGCCGCCTGTTTGGTCACGTTAGAGTAGGGCGCGTCGGCCGAGGCGGAGCGGAAGTATTGATGGTCCCGATTCACGGAGATGGCCAGGGAGGCGGAGAGGGAGAGCTCTGATTGGCTGAGAGGAGGAGGAGGAGGGGGAGGGGGAGCGCTCCGATTGGCTGAGAGGAGGATGAGGCGTTGAGGTAGAACTCCGATTGGCCGGGAGGAGGAGGAGGAGGAGGCGGAGAGGGAGAGAGCCGATTGGCTGAGAGGAGGAGGAGAGGGAGAGCACGCCACCGGGTCATCCTCCTCCTCCACCCCTGCCTCCACCTGCTCCGTCAAGCTGCTGCTGTGGTTGAGGTCTGGGGAGGTGGAAACAACAAAGAGTGGCAAAAACTAAGTACAGCAGGGATGGGCAATTATTTTTCCGCATGGGGCCAAATGAGATACATAAAATATTGTGGAGGACAAGACTAAAGGCTGTGTAATATTCATTTAATTTCAACCTTAAGCCAAAAGTAAAGATTTATTTTGCTTTTGTCCAATACCAGGCTGGATTTCACAAACAAAACAGGCAAACATAGACGAAAAATTACCATTTTTTACATTCTCTGATTGTGTAGACTTGGGCTAATCCAGATGATGAATATTTGACCTCTTGAGAGCGTAAAAATGAAACCAAATGGACCCGCAAGCGTCCATTTGGTTTCATTTTTACGCTCTCAAAAGAGTTACATCTGGTTAACCAACTTTCCATATATATATATATATATATATATATATATATATATATATATATATATATATATATATATATATATATATATATATATATATATATTAGAGCTGTCAATCGATTAAAAAATTTAATCGCATGATTACCCATAGTTAATCTTTGATTAATCGCAATTTAATCGCATATTTTATTTTATTCTAAATAGTTCTAAATATACCTTAAATGATGGTTTTCAAGAATATTCATATCAAGGTCAATTATTTATTCTTCATTTGAGCCACAGACCACGATTTGATGACATTTATTTAGACTTCCAGACCTAAACTAAAGAATTTGTCAACAGTTTGATATTGGTATCATTAGGAGCCTACATGCACATTTTGTAGAAAGTTTTCTACATTCTCTAATTGTGTAGACTTATTTTAAAGTAACTTAACTGATGCAGATATTTAACAATTATTCACCTGCATTTGGCGAAATTGAACCAAATGGACCCACTAAAAAAATTAATCGAGTTAACTCAAGGCTGAGTTAACTCGCGATTAACTAGTTAATGCTGACAGCCTTAATATATATATATATCCCATTCAGGCCGGGAATCCATATTTGGATTCTGTACAGTATGTACAGTATTCCACAATTAACTTTTTTTGATGCTGATATATAAATATTTCAAGTTTTTCAGAAACCTTAGGTCAGGCCTAAATGGGATATATATATATATATATATATATATATATATATATATATATATATATATATATATATATATATATATATATATATATATATATATATATATATATATATATAAATAAACTTCCACTGTTTATTCTACATTTTAGCCACGGAGGAGGACCACCCTTTGATGTTAACTTAAGATTAGTCCCTTTGGACCCAAAAACTAAGGACTTTCAAGTTTGTGTCCACAATTAGGAGAAATAAACTAGCCAACCGTTCAAAATAACAATAATTCCACATTTTCTAATTGTGTAGATTCCTGAAAGTCAACTAATGCAGATGTTTAAATATCATTTAACTCTTGAGAGTGTAAAATGAAACCGGGTCTGCTCGGTTTCATTTTACACTCTCAAGAGTTACAGATCTATAAGGGTCCATTTGGTTCCCAACTATCCATCATTTAGCTGGGGACCACCTGGAATCCTCTCTCAAGGACCACTGGTGGTCCCCGGACCACTGGTTGAAAACCACTGATGTACAATTTTACTACAGGTTGTAAATAAAATCGGTACGAACCTAACTTGCACAACTTCACCACAGGTTGCATTGATGCACAAAGCAGTTGCTGGTCCGTCTGTCGCCTCGTCTGTTTCTCTGACAGTACTGTAGACCTGTTCTTTTGGCGCTCTGTGGAAATCACCAGTACAAAGAACTTTTTAGTTCAGTTTAGTTGATCATTCAATGAGTGCGGGTTTCAAATACTTGGAAAATTCAAACTTTATGCAGGTGAGGTAAGCACCTCAGACTTAAAATTTGTAGACGACCGCGCATAATCTCTGCACCATTGAGGGCAGAGGTGTATGTCAGGAGGACGCGGGGGGGACGGTGTCCCCCCACTTCTCACATCTAAAATATTTTTGGGGCAAAAGTAGGCCTATGTTTTTTGTCTTGTCATTTACTTTTATGGATACAATTAGGCATAAACAATCTTTCTCAATATGCTATACTTGTTTTAATAGCGTGTCTGTGTGTGTTGCGCAGGCGCACGCAAACGCAAGTGTGCATGCACGTGTCTTAAAGGGGAATTCCAATCATTTTCAATATTTTACTATGTCATTAATATACCTTAGAGATGTTGAGTGGACATGGTAAAAAAAAAAAAGTTCCACCATTCTGTGTTTCCTAGAAATGGAGGTCTGAAAAAAATCATTAGCATGGTGAAATACATCTTGATGACATCATCAAGATGTACCGTTTCCTTTTTTCTGAGAGTGTACAAATGGGTCCATTTGGTTCACATTTGTACACTCTCAGAAACTCTCAGAAAATGAAAATGGGTGGAATTCCCTCCACTAAGTCCCACTACAACACTGATTGAGGCGTGTGGGGGTCTAAGATGGTAGGCTCTCAGACTACGATGTGTTTGTGTGTTCTAGTTTTGGCGCCAGAATGGAAAAGAGTCTAGGATGTGTGGAGCGTTGGCCGGTTCCCTGTTTTTGTTCCTTTCTCCTTGTTTTTCCTTTTTAAACTTCGTTGAACTACTACTCCTTTATTTTATTATCATTTCTTTTTTCTTTTAATTCTCATCCCATGATTTTGTAACCCATTTTTCACCCAGTGCCAATTCCCACTGTGATCCTGGGCTCTACACACCATTCACCAACCTGGGGAAGCAGCAGACATGCTTCCTTCAGTGAATGAGGAGTCCAAGCTGCCTTGGATTGCATTAAGCCGATTTCCTCGACAAGGCGAGCCGACTGACACGATTGCATTGATAAGACAAAAACCCGGAAATCGTCGATCAGTGTGGCCGGTTGGCCGCCTTGCTTTAAGCCCTGTGTCAGTGTGGCGACGTGCTTGCAGTTATGCTTTTTAAGATTAGGGTTAGAGGAGCCGAGTATATTGACCAAAACGTCCCGTCCCCACCAACTACTACTCCTTTGACCTGTGTCAGTGATGCTCAACATATTTTATGCCAAGGACCCCCCAGAATTATCTATATTTGGCTGCAGAGCCCCATCTGAAAACGTGTTGTTCTAGGGATCCCCCAGAAGCGACGCACACACACACACACACGCAAAGGCAATTAGTCCAATAGGCACATTAGAAGAGATACGTCCAGCTGCAGACCTAGCCTAGGAGTGGACGTGCCTCACAGTTGATGTGATGACACACACATCGTCATCGTCACATCAACCCACAGGCCCCTGTTGTTGTAGGCCTAAGGCCAGTGAGCTCATAGCGCCCCACTCCGTGGCACGCTAAGAACTTGTAGGTCTGATATTTTTCAATAATTAAAATAATGGCAATGATGGTAAGTAATGCTAAGTAATGCTAACTAATGCTAAGTACGGTTAATAATGCTAATAATGCCAAGTAATGCTAATGCTAAGTATTGTCAATAATGCTAATAAACCTGTGCCCAAGTGATCTTCTGTCTGAGAGGACTTGTTTAAGTTGTCTGGAGGTGGATCATGTTGTTTTGTGGTGGTTAGCAGCTCAACAATCCTCAGTATGTTGTTGATGGCCTCTGCACACAGAACATCCAGCAGAGCATCCAGCTCTTCCTGAAAACAACGGCAAGACAACAAACTAGTTAGTAGAGAAGTCTGAAATCACTACTAGACACTTTCTAGCCTGACCTCAGTCTGAATTATCATTTTGTTTCACTTCATTATTCAGGCTGAAGTCCCTCTCTACCACAGCAGTTTCAGTTTCAGGTCAAAGTGACATTCTTGGTTCTTATGAACCCCTAAGACCCCTAGACGACGTTGGGGTTGAAGTGATTGACAGGGCTGTTGGCCAATCAGGTGCTGGGATTGGATTTCCAACCGGCACAATTGGCCCCAAAGGCAGGGAAGCCAGTCCTTGAATCACAGGGGAAAAAATAAGCTAGTATTTTTTTAAGGTGCTGATTCAGGGCTGAGCCAGGCTAGCCACTTTCAACAAGTAGGTACTCAAAATGTTTCAGCATCACAACTTTAAAATACTTTGCATATATACTCAAGTTAACAGAGATGGGGACAGTCAGCTCTGGTCCAGAGCTCCACTGCTTACTATGGGTCTGCCTTGCATTGGAGCTCTGGAACATACAATGCAATCTGCCATTAGTCCACCCTACCAGTCTCTCTTCTGGAGTGGAAGAACGTTTTACCTACTCACCAAAACAAACACAGATTGTGTGATTAAGAAAACCTACTTTCTTTAGTAGAAACACACTGAGCATCCCACCACACAGATAAAATGGACTTTTTGGCCAGAAAGCGATCATTTTTCACCAGAAAAACAACCAGGGTTTGCAGCGCAGTGGTGGGAGGCTCAGAGTGTTTCTACCAAGGAAAGAAGAAGAGAAGAGAGGCTGGTCAGGTCAAGTAATGGAAGATTGCATTCTATATTAGAGCTCCAATGAAAGGCAGACCCCTAGTAGAAGGAGTGGAGCTCCATGTATCATCCTGTATCCTTTAAGGCAAAAAATAATGTCAATTTCATTGTTTAAGCAACAAGTGACATAAGAAGTCAGGGGGTATTCATGATGCTGAATCCATTCAAAGCATTCATTTTATACAAAAACAGTCCTTGGGATGGAAACGTCCATATGTGATAACATTAGTGAGGACAGCACATTTGGGCACATAGCTATGGCCGTTTTTAGCCCAAAGAGTTTAGAATGGATGAATGGAATGGAGTCAGCATCACAAAAACCCAGTAGTTTCATGTCGCTTGCTACTAAACAGTGACGACATTTACTATTTTAGCCTTATATATGGGATGTTAATGGGATGGTCACATATTATGTTAATAACTGAAATTGCTCAACATGCAGCTTATAGCAGCCAAGATGAATATCATCCAGGCCTATACATGAGTCATTCCACGGAAACGGTACCATTTGGCCTTTTTTTCCTGAAATTTTGACCGAAAGGTTTCACTTTTCTGAATAGTCCATAATATTAAGGACATCTTTAGCTGTAAGAAAAACATAATTTAAGTTAGTAACGGAGTTGTGATTTTTGTATTAATGATAGCCACTACTCTAACTGAGTTGAGTGAAAGGAGAAGACTTGGCATGCCTGAGGTTACGGAATCAGATATATTGTTGGAATAACAAACAGAATCTTTATATATATATATATATATATATATATATATATATATATATATATATATATATATATATATATATATATATATATATATATATATATATAAAAAAATTAGAGATGCCCGATATTGACTTTTTTACCGATATCCGGATATTATCCAACTTCTAATTCCCGATACCGATATCAACCGATATCAACCGATACCGATATATGCGGCCTCCAGTGGTGGAAAAATAACAGAAACTATTACTATACAAATATTTAATATAAATAAACATTTAGTATGAATACGAATTCATGTTATAGCCTAGAAATACTCCATACAACTATAAATTCAACATGTAGCCTACTTGAGTAAAGTACAAAAGTAATGGTATAAACATGACCGTAGCGCAGAGTCTACATCTCTGTAAATAGTCATAATTTCCAGTTTGTAAATACCGATACCGATATTTTCCGATATGAAATTTGAAAGCTTTTATCGGCTGATAATATCGGAGGGCCGATAATATCTGGCATCTCTAATATAAATAACTAATTGTTTTATATCATTATTTCATGTAACAGAGTTGAGCTGTTATGATTTACGACCACATGTGAGAGTACAAAATGCCTCTAAAATGGTGTAAAATGAGGTTTTAAATTGCCACTTTCTGTAGCATGTTGGTCAGAAGAGTTGTAGAATACTATTTCCTATTGGTGATACCCCTAAAGGGCCAGTTAATTGTTATTATGGAGGGAATAATGACTTGTGTAACGGAATTAAGTGCAACTGAGGGACACGGCTATAATGCCATTTAAATGATCAATCATCTATTTATTCAAAAACTAAACATGTACAGCAATAAAGTACAGATAGATATATATGCTCATGTCATAATTTTTGGATTTTTGTTGATGTTTAATAGTCATATGTCAAGTCCACTTTCATCAAAGGCCACTGGGGACATGGAAAAATGGACAAAATAGGGGGTGTCTACTGAAAGAAAACAAGATAATTTTTGATATGAAGCTAAGATCCATGTAATGTTTACACAATATTAAAGGGATCATTTCAATTGATTAAAAAATCTTTTAAAAATAAATTTCAGTGACTCCATCAATAAAATACAGCTAAAACGGTCAGAGGGACTGCAAAAGGTACCGTTTCCGTGGAATGACCCACATAAGGTTTCGATCGTAATGGTTTACAATAATCACCACTTCTGGGTTCATGGAATTCTATGAAAAAACAGGCTGAAAGGTTATGGTAAAACAGCTGTGTTTATACAATGTCTTCAGAATAGGTTTATTTTAGTTTATTGATCTTATGTTACACAGTGGCTTTCGCAATGAAGCTTCTGAGTTTAAGTGCAATGCATACAAGCGTTTGTTCCAGTTTAGCATCAAATTTACCATTTTAGTGAATGGTAAAATAGACTAACATAAAGTTACTTCACAATGCAGCAAGTTGGCCATGACAACATTACCTCTTGTCCTGGTTTTAAAATGCACCTCTCGGTCATTTCTGTGACAATGGACTTCGCCAGGTTGTTCACAATGGACCTAACTGTATCTTCAACCTTTAAACAGTTTTTGTCAGGCATATTGACGATTATTATTGTGATGATAGTGGCTAGGCTAAGCTAACAACACATCTAACAGCAACACAACCATAAAGCATGACTTCCGTGTTCCGGTCCAGCTAAGCTACTGTATTCAAAATAAAAGCACTGACCATTTACCCGTAAACAAAAACACCATGGAATAGTTCAACGTGCTAATCTATTAACACGTTGTGAGCTTGTAGACTGGCCAGTGCACTTAAACTATTGAGAAATGTTTTTTTTGTAAGAGTTTAAAAAGGTGAAGAAGTTAAGGGATATAAGGGGTTTAATATAAATGAGGCAGACTAGTTTGCAAATAAGCGAAACGGTATCAGAACCTGGAGTCCAAATATGATTGAGATTGCATGTCATTTTTCAATTGTTTACTTAAGTTGACAATTGTCTAAGTAAGTTGTTGAAATTATGTTTAAAGGTAGGGGAAGTGATTTCACTTTTGTCAGATATCACCCAAAAAATATTTTTTTTTTCTGTTAAAATGCTCTATTATAAGGTGTGGAAACCACATATGGAGTTTCCCCCTCCCCCACGTTAGCAGAGGAGCTAATAAAAGTTCCCCAGGTCACCACCAATTCTCCTCCAATCAGGAGCGAGCAGCAGGTTCACATAGTGTAGCTACTGTTGGGGGCCCCTAGTGCACCAGGCTGGTACTACACCATGAATTTCAAATCACTTCCCCTACCTTTAAGTAGACGCAATTGCGATTTGGTCCATCGACCGAATTGGTCCAGAGCTCCATTGCAGACACTCTAACCACAAGGCCACTATCTGGTCATTGGAGGGCATAGGCCTAGTAGTCCTACCCATAGAAGGCAGAAACAGTGTAGCTCTGGACCAGAGCTACGACTCCCCCATAACAAGAATTTTCATCTGCGGATCTAGGCATGGGGGGGGGGGGGGGGGGGGGGGCAATGCCCCCCTAAATGCCCTGGCTGCCCAACCCAAGATATTTCAAATTAAAGTGCTTATATTTAAAGGTAGGGGAAGTGATTTCACTTTTGTCAGAATTTTTATAACCCCAATTTTTTTTTTCTGTTAAAATGCTCTATTATAAGGTGTGGAAACCATATATGGAGTTTCCCCCTCCCCCACGTTAGCAGAGGAGCTAATAAAAGTTCCCCAGGTGGTAGCGAATTCTCCTCCAATCAGGATCGAGCAGCAGGTTCACATAGTGTAGCTACTGTTGGCGGCCCCTAGTGCACCAGGCTGGTACTACACCATGAATTTCAAATCACTTCCCCTACCTTTAAAGTGATTTGAAACACTACTACTGCTAACTAGCCTACAGCTGTGTCACCACTAAACCAACAGCATTTCATCATTGAAAACAGAAAACTCTCTGAGTCAGACCTTTAGCTTTATGCATGCTGCATGTCTGTTGCAACTTCAACAACAACTGATGTTATTATTGATGCTTTACTTGACTAATAAAAGTCCTGTAGCTGAAAATGGTATGGGTGCGGCATTGGCGTGCACAGAGAGTTTCAAGGGCAGGTGCTCAAATGTAACCAGGAGGGCAAAGCCGGGCGGCGGAAAATTGAGTTTTAGGGGGTTAAAAACGCATAGAAAACAGCATTTCAGCATCTTTTTGCTCTTTTAAAAAGGGCATGTTGGTCCAGAGAGGGCCACTAGGGGGTGCTCAACCCCCCCTTGACGTCTACCTATGCACGCCTATGGGGTGCGGCTTCGAAGCGACACGGGCGATGAAGCCGCCCCCATACCATTTTATCTTGACCCCCCCCCCCCAAATGGGACATGTTACATCCGCCCCTACCGTTCAGTGACTAATGATGAGCACTTCCAAACTCCAGGCCTACTTAGAATAAGGATCACATGCAGAGAATGTATTTATTAAACAAATGCTTTGCAGATAGAAAGTGGAAAATTCAACCTTTCCATACAGCTTCAATGTTGATGAGTCTAACATTGTTTAATACAAGCAAATCGCAGATGAAAATTCTTGTTATGGGGGAGTCGATAGACCGAATTGCAACTCTAGATTCAGCCCAATTATAAAAGAATCTAGAGTTGCATTGCGGTAATGTTCATGGTGGTATTAACCATTTTGCCTACAATCCCCATAGACCTGCCATTTGATCTCAAATGTAAATGTTTCACAGACCTGTAGGATCCACTCAATTTGGACCGCTGCTGGTCCCCAGCCCCCGCATGGAGAAAGACAATACTAGTACCATCTATCACACAGACAAGACATGCAAGATGGAGAACCTTCCAGTTTGAGCTTGTAGATGGAGTTTCACTGCAGAGCACACACGATGCACAATGTTCTGACTGGTTCATTTGATGTTTATCTCGTCAGGACAGTTGAAGCATGTTTTTGTACAGGATTTGTATTACTTACTGTACTGTGTAAAATATACTCCATATCTGCGCCCCCACCACCTCAGGACATTGTGGTACTGCAGCTAAATTGCCCATGAAGAAATGACAAAGACTGGTTATATCAGTGGTGACTGAGACTCAAACCATTAGGAATAAGGTTGGGGGACATATACAATATTAACATTAACTATTAAATAAATTTAGGAATCCATGTTATTTGAGCTTAGCCTTTAAAAGGTGAATTTTTGGGAATAAGACTACACCTTGCATGATCTTTACATGGTTTTGATGATAGAGACTAGTCTGACAGTCATGAAGGGGTGCCAAATTTGGTATAAGACATCTTTTTATTGGTTCAAAAATATTGTCTGTATTACTTGCTGACTGACTGTGGGTATAGTGGTTTCTTGTGACCCTCTATTGACATCCTATGGCAGGCAAAAACATCAAACTTCAGATTTGGCTTGTGTGCTGCCCGTGTTTTCGGCTGAGCTGTGGCGTCAAATCCTGCTTTTTTGAATGGGTGTCAATGGGCGCTTCCGGTTTGTTCCGACTTGCATTTAAAGCAACGGGCAACTTGCAGGAAAAGCCTCCTGTCGCCGAAAATACAAACAGGAAGTGTCCATTGACACACCCATTCAAAAAAACAGGACGTGATGTCACAGCTTGGTCTAAAACCACGGACTGTACACAAGCCAAGTGTGGAGACGCCTTTTATGCTTTAACTAGCCTGTTAACATGTCAAACTTTCACACTAAATGCACTCCTTGGTGTGAAACAGCCGTAAACGTCATGACAAATATGATAGCTCAGCACATTTGGACAAGTGGCAATATGGCTTTCATATTTTTGTTACCATAATGGGAAGATAAACTCACATATAACTTAAGGAAGGATGCAAATAACCTTGAAGTAGGCAAAATTCTGTTAAGTCTGACAGTGTAGGTGAGTATTTCAATCGTATTGTAAAAAAAAAAAACAGCATTAATTGAAATGAACCCAGAGACAGAGCATAAACTTTTCATGTTATTTTATTGTTTACCCCATGAGAGCTTTGCCCACAGAAACTTAAGAACGGTTCAGCATCTCCTGCCCTTTCACTGGTACTGGTATCTTACCACCAGACACATAAATACTCATTTCTATCAGAGTTTGACCAAAAGAGAAAGAAAGGGAACAAAACTAATGAGAAAGTTTGTAGAGCTGCTACTTTTGAAAACCTTTGAACGTTCCTTTTCTATTATTAGCCAAAGTAGTTCTGAGTGTTCTCTGTGGACACGACGTCTGACGGCGGCATCCGTCTCTTGTGACCCGGAGTCTTCTCGTGGGCCTTCAGGTAGATGAGCAGGCTGAAACGTTTGTGGCACACTTTGCAGCTGTACGGCGTCTCTCCGGAGTGGGTGCTCACGTGTCTCTGGAAGTTGCCGCGCAGGTTGAAGCTCTTACCGCAGAGGTGGCACTTGTACGGCAAGTCGCCCGTGTGGGTGAGCATGTGGTAGCCCAGCGTCTGCTTCTGCTTGTAACGCTTCCCGCAGACGTGACAGGAAAACGGCCTCGCTCTGTCGTGCGAGGCCTTGTGTAATTTGTACAAACACGAGAATTGGAACTTCTTCCCGCAGACGTTGCAGGTGATTAAGCTCTCTTTGTTGTCGGCGGCTTCGGGGTGTTTGGCGACCACGTGGTACTGCAAGCTCTCACGCGACGCGTAGGTCTTGCCGCAGATGGAGCAGAGGTGGCTTTCCCTGAGGTCGGCGTGGACGGTGGCCTGATGCCTTACCAAGTAATTGGCCTCTGCAAAGCCTTTCCCGCAGGTCGGACACCTATGCGGCCTCGGGTCCTCATGTGCGCGCCTGTGACGCCCGAGGTGGCTGCTGTGGTAAAAGCGCTTGCCGCACACGTCGCACGTGAAGGACCTGTCGAAGTGCACGACTCTGTGGACTTTGACGGACTCGGCGCTGGCGTAGGCCTTCCCGCAGATGTCGCAGTGGTAACTCTTTTCCATGGTGTGTTTTTTCTTTACGTGACCGTCGCGGTGAGGCTTCTGCTTGAAGCCCCTGCCGCAGTGGTCGCATTTGAACGGCAGAACCCCGTGAACTTTGATCCTGTGCGCTCTGAGCTTTTTAGCGCCGGTGAAAAGCATTCCGCAGGTTTCACACTCCGGGTGCACCTTCCGGTAGTGCTCGTCCAGCCGCTCCGCGCTGGGGAACATGCTGCGACACTGTGGCCACTTGCACGAAACACGGACGAGAGGGCCGGACGAGAGGGCCAACGCGGAGAAGGGCCGGGCGTACTGATGGTCGTCCTGCCTGGTCGGGGTGGGAGGGGGCGACGGGGAGGGGGACATACTGCCTTCATCCATGTCGTCATCCGTGCTTCCTGGATCCTCTTCCACAGAGGCACAGGGTTCAATTTTTTCTGCAAGGAGAGCATGAAAGGATTAACGCACAGACTGAAATGACCCCATTAACATATTGTTTCTGGGTGGCTACCCCTTTTGTTGTATTGAAAATGTTTTGAAAGAAATTGTGAAAACGCCATGGGGGGTGGGGGTGTGGCGGTGCGCATACTAAAGACATGACTTGGCTATGTAGTCCATCTATGGCAAGGCACTGATTATCAATACAGGAACATTGGCTCACAGTGCAGCACAGAGATACACGCTAGCCATCAGAACACATAGCCTAACTAGACCATGCTGTGAGCCAAGAAAAGAGCCCAGAAAGTGATTTTCGCTCCCCCATCTTCGGCACTACTATTTCAATGCATTTTAGCATAGGCAATACCCTTCTGAACTTTGGGGTAAAAGTTTACCACATAATATCCTGCAGTATTTTGTCACAAGACAGATATGTACAGTATATAAAGGTGCAAAACTAAAAAGATCGCAAACTGGTCCTTGTCACTGTTAAAGGTAGGGGAAGTGATTTCACTTTTGTCAGATATCACCCAAAAAATATTTTTTTCTGTTAAAATGCTCTATTATAAGGTGTGGAAACCATATATGGAGTTTCCCCCTCCCCCACGTTAGCAGAAGAGCTAATAAAAGTTCCCCAGGTGGTGGGTGAATTCTCCTCCAATCAGGATCGAGCAGCAGGTTCACATAGTGTAGCTACTGTTGGGCGCCCCTAGTGCACCAGGCTGGTACTACACCATGAATTTCAAATCACTTACCCTACCTTTAACAATGGGTTTATTAATTTGTATGAATACAACAATCCCAAAAAACATCATGATATGCTACATTACTGCAAGTATTTAAACAGTTTGCATTTATTTGGCTTCGTTATTTTCGGTATTTACTATTTTCAAGCAATCCCATGCTGTAAATGCTCCTGTGTAGGGGGAGCCTTTTGGCTGTCGGTGGCCCAGGGGCCCATAATTTCTAGATCCATCTATGAATATTGGTGAATATTAGTTTACTCATTGGTGCATCTAGATCATGAAAAGTACCAAATGTGTTAAGAAAAGCGCTTCACCTTAGTGATGGTCACCCAGCACAATGAAGTATATGGGGTTCGAACTCAGGTCTCGGCGTGAAAGTCCACTAGCCCAAAGGGACATCCCCTTGGTCCGGGGCAGATACTAGAATTTGGAGGCCATCAACGACAGAGGCTGTAGCCACCTGCTACACTTACAGTCAATTTAGCAAAAAAAAAAAAAACACTGAATTAATGTGAATTCTTATTACAGAACTGTGACTAAAGCCTTTACCACAAACATTTCAAGTAAAAGGCTTTCCCCCTGTATGTATCCGCAGCATACGTCTTTTTAGGTTACAACATTGACTACTGGCTTTACCACAAACTTTCCAAGTGAAGGGCTTTTCGCCCAAATGAATCCTCATGTGTGATTTTAGATGACCCATTTGACTAAAGCCTTTACCATATATTTTGCCATGTAATGGCTTTTCACCCATATAGGAATCCTCAAATGCGGTTTTAGGTGACTACAGCCTTTTCCACAAGCATTGCAACTGTAGGGCTTCTCCCCTGTATGTGTCCTTGTGTGTTTTGCAAATCACTACTTTTACTTAAGCCTTTACCTTTACAATTAAAGGGTTTTTCTCCTGTATGACCCCCCCCCCCCCCAGTAACAAGATATGCACATGCACACACTCCAGAGTATGCAACAGTACATACACCAAGGCCTTTCTCCCAAAGCCCAAACTGAAATTCGGGTTTTTTGACCCCAGGGGCCTACTGAGGACAGGGAAGAACTCCTTATATGGTTACCACCCTCTATAGTATGGAGGATTTGCAAAAAAAGAAAAAAAAAATATTTGAATTAAGTGAAATCACTTAACCTTCACTATACCTTTAACTGAAGTTAAGTTTATCGATATGGTTAGGTTTCAGTGATAAATAGTGCATTTATAAAGCATTTTCATCCAACATGCTTTACATAGCTTATATTCACCCAGTTGTACATCGGTGGCAGAGGAGATCATGCAATAGACCTTTAGGTAAGCCCCGCCCTCTGCCAAGTGTCCACCTAAGGCTAGGACACTTTCCGGGCTCATTCATTCCAACGTAAATATCATGCACATTACACATTAAATGCTGGTTCGTTTCAGACCTTCAAAATCTCTTCCAAATCCATCAACAAGGCATGGCTTATGCAGCGGAAAATGTGTGTGTGACGTTTATTTTTTAAAACAATGTTTTATCATATAGGAAAGGTATTGGTGGAGAGGTTTGTCTATCACATGTTATGCTTAGCTGTGATTGGAATGAAAAAGAGAAATGCCAGCACTCAATGAATGTCCTTTCTGTGTGTCTTTATTTACCTCACCTTGAAGTCAACAACGAACGCGTTTCGACCCAAATGGTCTTCCTCAGCGTTGATCGCTGAGGAAGACCATTTGGGTCGAAATGCGTTCGTGTTCGTTGTTGTTCACGATGAGGTAAATAAAGACACACAGAAAGGACATTCATTGAGTGCTGGCATTTCTCTTTTTCATTCTACATTTTTGAGTCTTGCACCTCGAGGAACTTTTGTAACATGGAGTCTTGCGAGTTGTCTGCTTCGGCAGCTCTCTCTGTTTCCTCAGCTGTGATTGGACCATAGCAGTTGGGGGAGGGGCTTACTGAACGGTCTATTCACCAACCTACACATCAGCAGCAACTGGGCGTTGACAGTCCTGCTCAAGGACACTTTGACAACAACCCTGGAGGAGCTGGGAATCGAACTTTGAATGTGGTTCGCATTACATCTAACCCATGAGCCACTCCCACCTCAGTGTGAATAGGCCTGTCCTGCTCCTTTATATCCAGTACAACTTTACTACAGGTCTGTGGCGTTTCTAAGCAATATGGGTTTTCCCTGAAGCCGCCCTTGAGGGCATCACAGGGAAAATCTCCTGTGACGTCATATCTATGACAGGCACAGTAAAAAGGCACCACCCAAAGGATAAAAATATGAACTATTTTTAAACTAAACAACATATAATATGTTTTCAATTATTAGCTTATTAGCCTGGGATCCCTTTAAAGCATGTCTGGTGGTCCCCCCCCCCCTCCCCATGGTGCCCCAGGCATCTGCCTACAGGCTATAAATAAGGCAGTACATACCTATCTTGCACAACTTCACCACAGGTTGCATGGATGCACAAAGCAGTCGCTGGTCCGTCTGTCGCTGTTCCTTTAACAGTACTGTAGACCTGTCCCTGTGGCGCTCTGTGGAAATCACCAGTAGAAAGGACTTTTAGTTATCGTTTGCGGACATTACAATACCACCATGCAATCAAATCAAACTATGGCCGCCTACCATGCTTTGTTCAGTTGACAGGTGCAATCACTAGCTAGCTAGCCTGGCCTAACCTGAAATCATTTCTGCTTGGGGTGGGGGTGGGGGTGCCACTTTTTGGACGGCAGATGAGCTGGTCTGATTTGATCACACCAACGTCATTCCCACATGGTCGTACACATTGTTATCTTATGTTACTGTATTGTTATGACTGAGGGTATGACACGTTTTTGAAAGAAATAGCAGCTTTTTTGCAGCCACTTTAGCACAAATGGCAGGATTTTATTCCTTAAGACTATTTCAATTAAATAGTAATGCAATCAATCAGTTTAATCAAAGTGCACAACACACAGAGTAGAGTACCATTAACGTCTTGCTGCCACATGGGTTCGCTTGTATGGAGTTCTGGGTCAGGCACGTCCAAATATGAAGGAGGATCTGAAACAAGAGGAGGAGATGAGACTGAAGAGGATTCAGCAGGTTGTGTTTAGAGTTATTAGACCATGCTTAAGGAGGAAGAGAAAAGACACTGTAGAATCTACAGTGTCAGGTCGAAATGGGTTATTATTAGGACTGTAACGATTAATCGATGAATTGTAATCAAATTGATAATTGAATTACCAGTAGTTGTCAACGAATTTAATGATCGACTAATCAAGATTGGCCACAAATCTTTATTATCATTACCCGACTGAAATTGAGTTCAGTATAATACTGTTACTTTTAGACTGACTAACGTTTAATCAAATGTATCACAACAGAATAAGCAGAAAGACACCATGAGCTGCTTTAATTAATTAATAAAAACACATTTGAATAGCAGCCCAATCAGCAGCTAATCAAAAGTACTTTTTGTCAGTTAGAACATGTCTAACATGTCTATATACGTATATGTTGTAATCCGATTAATTGTTTTAAATAATCCACAGATAAAAATAATCGGTAGTTGCAGACCTACTATACACATATGCCACTTTTGTATGCATGTTATTCTACTTCTATACTCTTATTCTCCATTTTTTTAATTCCACAGACAATCAAGAATTTCACCCACAATGACGGATAGACAACCAAAATCTCACATGTTCTGTTTTCAGATATTTGGTCTGAAGACATGGATGAAGAAGCACACACACACACACACACACACACACACACACACACACACACACACACACACACACACACACACACACACACACACACACACACACACACACACACACACACACACTACCATTTGAGTCAGTGTGTAAGTCTTCTTCTGTCACTTCAATTTCGATGGAAGGTGGATCATGTTTTTCCGGGATCACCAGCGCAACAACAATCCTGACTATCTTCTCGGTGGCCTCCAAACACAAATCATCCAACCGTGTATCCAGCTTTTCCTGAAATAAATAAATTAATAAATAATAATAATAATAATAATAATAATAATAATAATAATAATAATAATAATAATAATCATAAAATCAAACTAATCAGTCAACCCTATTATTTTTGTAACCAGAGTGGGCATACCCAAATGGAGGCGGCTACATTTTTTTTAAAAAAAATAAAAAATGAAAATGGAATTCCACAGCCCTCTCACGTATTAGGAGGACAATATCAGTCACCAGAAAAAAGATGGGTTGTTTTCGAATAATCTGTCATGGTTAAAATGGAGTTTTAAGTTATAATGGATTTTTATAGGAAGGAGGCGGATACGCTAAAATGAACTTCAAACATCTAAATACTGAATGGAGTAACTTATAAACTGTCTGGTGTGTTCACATGAGACTGAGCAAACCATGAAATGACCAAAAGTTTTTTTGAAAGTGGAATATCCCTTTAATCCAGTTTTACGCGGATCGGTACATTTACATTAAAAACGTCTACATAAACATTCCGTTTTCAAATATAAAGTACTTGCACATGTTTCTACGGGTGTTAGACACTCGCACTGCCCGATATTAGGATTGCAGCGTGGTGCGTTGTTTATTAATAACAAGGCATTTTTATCCGAGCTTTTTTCCGCTATTGGCTTTCAATTGTATGCGCCCCCTATCGGTGGCGGAGAGCGTGGCACTCACACACACATTGGGTGTGTTCCATTATATTCACGCTGACCGCACTGCCAATACAAACTAATAGGGGGATGTGCTCCTGGTGTGCATCTGTCTATTTACCAAACCTACCTCAACCAGAAAAGTAGCACTGGGGAGCTCGGATAAAAATGCTTTTTAATCCACTTAATCCACATCGGCGTACCACTTCGCGGTATGCCGCTATCCTAATTTCGGGCGCTGCAGGTGTATTTGACATCGGAATGTTTATGTACACGTTTTGAATGTGAATGGCTTAGTGTTGACGACAGAGTACAACATCTCGCAATGGGTTTGGTCCACAAGATACGATACTCTACCAAAATACCCTTGTACCTGTCCAAATACTTCCTTAAAAGGTAGGAGAAGTGATTTCACTTTTGTCAGATATCACCCAAAACATTTTTTTTCTGTTAAAATGCTCTATTATAAGGTGTGCAGACCATTATGGAGTTTTCCCCTCCCCCACGTTAGCAGAGGAGCTAATAAAAGTTCCCCAGGTGGAGGGTGAATTCTCCTCCAATCAGGATCGAGCAGCAGGTTCACATAGTGTAGCTACTCTTGGGGGGCCCTAGTGCACCAGGCTGGTACTACACCATGAATTTCAAATCACTTACCCTACCTTTAATGTCAATGAGGTCCACTCCCACAACACCAGAGGGAGAGCTACTAACCATGTCCAACCCAGATTTGGCACAAACAAGGGTCTTAATTCCTTCCGCTCATATGCCACCAAAATGTGGAATGCCCTACCAACAGTCATAAAGGCATGTGAATCCCTTGACTCCTTCAAGACCGCTCTCAAAGGGCACCTACAGATGGCTGCAATTCGAAACTGGCCTCTGTAAAACAAAAATGTATATAAAATCCCCCCACCCACCCCGCCACTCCTCATTGTACATTTCTTTTCCCTTTTTACCTCCACTATGATTTTATCTCCACGATTTGCTGCTTCCAATTCTACTGAAGTAGTTGTGTTATTTGAATACCTTAATGAAATGAACAAGTGCAATGTAAGTCTCCAAGCTGTTAGTTTTGTAGCAGTGTGTACTTGACTTGTACTGTAACTCTCATCTCTGTAAATAAAAAAAAATCATTCATTCATTCATTCAATGTAGCGACCCGCGTAGAACTGGATTAAGTCACTGCATGACGAATTGACGATAATGATAAAATAATCACAGACATGTTTCAGGGATATAGTCTCCCCAAATGTCAAAAGGGAACTACTCTAGTCTCGTGGAAAAAAAACAAAGCAGGATACAAGAACACATTAAACTGTTAGTTCGTAGTTTTATTTAGGCCTACCAGGTTTTCCTTCTCGTAGCTTCTCGTCGACTTCACTTCCATCATGACCGCCTTGGTGAAGTCATTCATTATTCCAGTGAGTTGAGTGTTAAAACGCTCTAAGCTCACCATGCTGCCGTTTTATCGACAGTTAACTTTATCTTTTGTTTATTTATACAAAGACAGCACCATGACAGCACGTTAGACGCTAATACATAGTAAACAGTACTGTTCTGTGCTCATAGCTGTGCGCGTCTGGGACAAACTTCCGCCTCTTCCGGCAAAGCAGGAAATGCACGACTAGGGCTTCAAAACAAGACATGCCATGTACTAGAATAAACAGAGTGACGCCACTCTGTTTTCCAGTACTCTATTCAAAACAAAACATGCCATGTACTCACACCACCAGAGGGCGCCTCCAGGCTTGAAGCTCGGGCCCCAGTGGTCAACTGCAGGCGGCTGAAATTCATGCACGAGCACCACGAGAGCACGCACGATGGTTTGCGCTGTGTACTTTTGTGATATCATTATCTCCATTCATTTCTTCTCAATGATACCAGAGTGGACAACATAGTATGGTTCACAGTTCACATATTCTCCATAAGTCAGTGCTTTAGTGTGCACAGCCTCAGATAGATTGATATATCATTATCTCCATTATCTTTTTGTTTCTTGTAAATCAGGGGTTTTCAACAGGTGGTTTGGGGACCGCTAGTGGTCCTGGAGAGGGTTCCAGGTGGTCCCTAGCCTGGCCTAACCCGCAATGATTTTGGCCTTGGGGGGGCGGGGTGCCGTGGGATCCACACGGCAGATCGAGCTGATCTGATTTGATCTCACAAACGTGTCGTCATCCCCGGCCCCTCCCGCGCCCGTCCACTGTTATTCTACGTCACATCATTTAGAGCGACGCCCACCCCGGAAGGTTGACACCCCCCTCAAGGCCACTTTGTGTAACAAGTTAGTCCAGGCTTTCCGTTTTCGCGCAAGGCGGACGAAAATGAAAGCCTGGGTGTCGAGGCTAGGTGGTCCCCAGCTAAGTTGGTTAACCAGATGTAACTCTTGAAAACGTAAAAATGAAATTAATTTTACACTTTTTTTTTTTTTTTACAAAATATTCATCACGTGAATTAGCCCAAGTCCAAATATGTTTGACTGTTTTGTTTCCCAAATCCAGCCTGGAATTGTGGACAAAAGCAAAGGGGAATCTTTAGTTTTGGGGTCTGTGGGGCTAAAATGTCATCAAATGGTGGTCCGTGGCTCAAATGCTGAATAAATGGTGGGCCCTGGTATGAAAAACCACTGTCGTAAATTAATGCCTACATTTGCTCATACTACATTGTCACACAAATGTTAGGGCTGGGACTTTAACTGATTAATTGAGATGACATAATTACAAAAATAAATAAATGACATGATTAAAAAGAATGACACGATTTTAATCGTGCCTAGATTTTGCAGCTTTTTCACTGGACAAATTGCAGGCGTACAGATCATCCAGGTGCACGCAAGGAGAAGAAGCCAATCAGTGTAACCTGCCATTGATACGACCTCCATTGTTTTGTCGTTCCATTGGTCCAAAATTAGTAACCCTCACCCATGACAAAACCTGTAGCAGAGTACACAGGGCTCAAAACAAGTCGGCCACCCATTATGCTGATAGTGGATAGGATTTCTGGACTTTGGGTACAGGCAGTCCTCCGCCAATCAGATGGCTTTGCTTGGCCCAGTGGATGATGGGAGGTTTTGATTAATTATTATTATTTGAATCAAGTCCCATCCCTAAAAAAATATCTAAAGTAGCAGGTATGCAAACTCAAACGCGGTACAAAAGTGACATATTTTGAGGTTGTAGATCTGCTACTTTGAATAAACATTTTTGAAAATGTTTATGATATGAAGTTCCCACCGTCTGAGACCATAATAATAAAAGTGTCAACAATTGCAAAGAGTACAGGAAAATTAATATTCAACACCGAGTCAAGAAAAAAACTCCTTATCTTTAGAGTGTTTATGTTGCTGCAATTATACACAAGCTTATGACGCTCTATGGGGCGCATAGAAGCCTTTCAATACAGTAAAATCAAAACAAAACAAATCATCTGTAAAATGTCCGTTACATGAACTTTTAATACGGTAATCTGAAAACAATACAATGTGTTTGTTTTTTGTATTTATAAATAAAGGCTTTTCCGATTTGGAATTATTAGTATTCATATTAATTAGTATCACAAGTATAGTTTAAACATTAGTGCTTTTATACAAAATGGACAAACTGGTGTCACAGTTGGGGTTGGAACTGAAGGCAGCCCTCTTCCCTGAACCACACTGGCTGGATCATATCATTCATTGCTGTCGGGCAGCAACCTCTTATCTCCATATCAGAACTTTTTTTGTGTTTTTCCCGTAAAATTAACACTCTACTGTACTTGATCGCACTAAACACATCACACAAAGGTATCATCTAAAGTATCAGATCTGAAACGCAGGTGAAGCAGCACATTTTGAGCTTGTAGATTTGCTACTTTTTATATGTCTTGTAAATACTGAAAAGTAGCCTAAGATTTAGACTCCAGAGTCTAAGTCCTGCCTAATTTTTCAAGACGAAAGATCGGCTAGAGTCAACATTTCTGCCGCAACGTAAATCTTAAATTCACAAAAGTAACATCTAAGGACACAAAGATGAAATTCCACTTGTCCGATAACTGTTTGCCAAGAAATTACAATGCTTAGAGTTTTTAATTTTAAAAAAGGAGTGTTTTGATCCAATTGTCTCGGAATTTCCTCATTTATGCTAATAAGACAGAAGCGTAAATGAGGAAATTCCGAGACAAGTGTAATAAAACATTTTCTTTATTGAAAACTACAGCTTTTCGGCATGCAGTTTCTGTCTGAATGAGCCCTTCTCAAAACCCCACCCTTTGGGGTGGGGTTTGGTCACTGTCCAATGCCAATCCAAGTACTCTCAACTGTTGCTGCGTGCCTATTGGACAAGGGCAGTTTGGGGAGGGACTTAGTGAAGGGCAGAGGGTAAACAAAGCTTCACTCAGTCCCTTCAGCCTCCAGACCTTCTGATAAAGATCTTGGGTGTGTTGTATCCCTCTGGGGCCTGCTTCAGTCCGGCCCGTTTCCAAGTCCTCTTGGACATGTGGAACTCTTATTTTCAGGATTTAGGATGTTGCATTTGTACATTTAGGAGTTACTTTGAGACAGTCAAACTCCGTCTTGGAAAAGTAAGGTAGGAGCATGTCGACTCTAGTAGAGCGGTTACATCAGAAATCAAAAACAGTCTGAATCTCAGGCTGAAAAATGTGAAAAGCTTGGAACTATGAGATTACCACCCGACGACAGAGACAATATAATGTTCATATTGTTTAAAGGTTGTTCACACATTACCACCACGTTTAGTTTTCCAACATGAATGCCAACAGAGGGTGGAAATTAAAATTTACATTTTGGGGGTTTTAGATAAGAAAATGAAATACTAATATGTAAAAAAAGCATTAAGTTTCATTTTTATTCAAATAACTCATTTTTTTAATCCTGATTTTTATAATGTTTTAAAAAATTAAAATTGTTCTTTGAATTTGCAATGCACTGCAAGGACCTTTTTGCACAAATTCATCCTTAAAGGACCACCTTCGTATCTTCATATATAGTAGGTAATGCATATGATAAAATACCACTATTTCTTTCCTACCCAGTCTGTGGGGGACCTGTGGGTAGTTCAGTACCTATTATATGAAGATATGTTTGAAAAGTGGTGAAGGGGTCCATTTAATTTGTTCCCTAGTGGCATATTATGTGAATTGAGTTCATCAAACTTTTGTCTTAGTATGTTTGCCGAATGAGGTGTGAACATATTGGAAGTTATAGCTTTGCTTGTTTCGCCATGCCAGTATTGCTTCCATTGAGCTGTTTGGGTAGCAACAGTCAACAAAATAAATAATTGTAATATAAATCCACACCCACAGCGGGCACTGATTTCTATAACCTAAAAGCTGTGTGTAAAATCATTTTCCTTCTTTAACGCTCTTAGAAAACAACAACAAAAAAACTTTAGCACCATCAACTGGAATGGGAGTGTAGGTATATGTTAGCCCTGGCATGGCTCTGTTGTTTAAAGGGGAATTCCACCCATTTTCAACATTTTTTCTGAGAGCGTACAAATGCAACCAAATGAACCCGGGTTCATTTGGTTCCATTTGTACGCTCTCAGAAAAAGGAGGCATCTAAAGAAATCCATTAACATGGTGAAAACACATCTTGATGATGTCATCAAGATGTTTCACAGCAGCTGTCAGGCAAACCATAACACAAGGGGAATGATCCATGGCTCTGACATTTCGCAAGTCACAACAGAGCCATGCCAGGGCTAGGTGTATGTGTGATTTTAGCCTATGCTCCAGATTGACATCTGCTCAGCAGTAGTGGAGAAACTACAACTACAAACTACAACAACTGCACAGAGGGGAGCTTCAAGAAATAGAGAAGCAATCACATAAAATGGGTAAATAACAAAAATGGAACAAAATAACAAAAAAAAAAAAAAAAAAAAAAAAAAAAAAAAAAAAAAACACAAGGAGCATGACTGGGATCAAGATCTAACAAAACCTTTGGGAATCTTACTAGTCCCTTTGGCTGAATCAAATTGAGAACTATATGCTTGTTGTGAGACGGATCCATGAACTCAATTGCGTCCTGTGAGAGTGCAATTCATTGTCTTGGAGAGTTTATTTTGCGATTAATTTGTCGCCCAAATTGTACACAGCAAAGACTGGGGCGAATTTGTGGCGTCTTGATTGTGGCCAAATCAAGGCAATTCAAAACTAGTCTAATCTGGCCACAGAATATCACCAACACAAATCCGGTGAAATACAACAAAGCTATAGCTTAGCTATTCTGGTCCAGACCTGACTGGTTATGATTGATTTAAGTTAGTCTGGCCTCAATCTGACTCTCTCTGATTCATCAAGGGACGTCTGTCTTAATTGTCAGGATTTGTGTTGGGTGAAATCAGGCGATATTCTGGGTCCAGTTTTGACTGGACGCAATGAAGGCGTCACAAATTCGAATCGTGTTTGCTGAGTACAGAGTGGGCAGGTTGAAAAGTGGTTAATAAGTCTGTGTTGGGGTTGGGTTGTTGTGTTATGCAGTGATCCAATACAAACCATGTCCATGTCTCATTCGGCCTGAAGTTTAAAACAGCCATCCCCACAAACGCTGGTACTGTTCTGTCCAGAACGCTGCCGCTTCCAATCAGTTCTACCAGAAAGTATGTATTTTTCCACCACAGAAAAAAGGGAAGTCTGTGTGGTATTAATTTTTAAAGTGGCTAATGAGTTAAATGATCTACTGGGTATTAAATAATCCACCAGTCACTATGACCGGTGGGGATACAAGATTAGGTTGTTGTTGTCTTTGCTACTGACGGAGGTGAATAATTCCAGGAACATCTCCAACGTTCTCCACCGAGAGAGAACAAACAGATCGTCTACTACCAAAGGCAGAAGGACCAGGGTTCTCCAAACCATCTCCTCCAAAGAACAGAACAAAACAAAACAGAAAAAACAAGAGATCTTCAAACTTCTCCACCAAGAGAGAAGACTATGACATCTCCAATATTCTCCACAAAGAAGAAACATCTCAAACATTCTCCATCTAAGGCAGAAGGACAAAGGGGGTTGGGGTCTCCAAACCTTTTCCACCAGAAGTAGAAGGACCGCCGGGCTCGTCTGGCTTTAATACTGGGGTTTACTTTATTTCTGGTTTAGCCACTCTATGCATCCACCATGGCTCACGTCGTGCTAGCATCGTGGCTAGACTTTCAATTGAGATACAATAACTTCGTAGCTGATCGATGTTAGCATCAAGCTTTATAGCTTTAAGTTCTTCCGCTAGCTAGCTGGCCGCCGTCGACGTCCCCAAGGTTCATGTCCAACATGTTCTGCGCTAGCTAGCGCTAGCCACTGGAGAGGCCCCCGCGGGGCTAGCGGCGAGTTGCTGGTTGTTAGTGTTGGCGAAAAATAGTGTTAACTTCGCAGCGCTGGGCTGTTGTTGCTTTTGTCCATTTCTTTGTTTGCATCCTTCATCAAGGCGGAAAACACCTGCGTGAAGAGACACAATGTTAGTCTTCATTTCCTGAGGTGTAGGCGCCCTAAAAAACATGTCGTAATCCTGGTCACTAAACAGTGAAGCAACAGTGAAACTGCCCTGTCAGATGTAAAAGGTCAGGTCTTTAAATTAATCCATATTGTCCTGACTAGAGTCTAGTTTCTGAGATGATATTCCAATTTCTTTTTTTTTTTCCAAATATTTTTATTGAGGCTCTGAAAACTCAAAGAATATTCATAAAATAAATATCAAATTCCCTTTCTTTTTTTCCACACTCAAAAAAAACGAAACAAATAAAACATGACCCCCATCGGAAAACATGTTGTTCTAGAGATCCCCCAGAAGCAAAGACTAGAGTTAAAATGTTTGCTTTCCGGTATGAGCTTTTCGGTGGCGTGCTATGAGCTTTTTTCAAAAAATAGCAGACCTACAAGCTCATAGCGCACCACTCGTAGTGGCGCGCCACTTGTAGGTCTGCTATTTTTCAATAGCTAATGCTTAGAACACCAGAACGCGTTCAGTACACAATTTCTTGCATGATGATGACTGCACAACATAAACAATCACTTCAGAGCCATGGACTCAAGAGTGTGGGTGATTACGTCATATTTTACTTGAGGAGGGCTATCACATCCGAGGATTCCTCTTCTAATTTGGAATTCCACAATTTTTACAGGCACTGGTGCCACCGTTTCAAAAAAATTGCGTTAATTACCATTTGAACTACCGGGTATGTGCAAAATACGTCTTAACCACTCAGGCATCAGACCAAAATCAGAAACTAAAATTTACTGTTAGAAACTAGAATATAGTGTCAGTAACTAGAATATAATGTCAGAAACTAAAATCTACTGTCAGAAACTAGAATCTAGTGTTTCTGTATCAGTGATGCTCAACATATTTCAACCTATTCTCACCTCTTGGGTGTTTTATTATGTTACACTTAAGCTATTGAAAAATATCAGAGCTACAAGCTCATGGTGCACCACCGAGTGGCGCACTGTGAGCTTGTAGCTCTGATATTTTTGAAAAAATGTGAAAATGTGATGCAAATCTTTGAATATATATTCTTTCAGAAGTAAATATTTTGAACTAAAATCGTTGCTTCTGGGGGATCCCTAGAACAACATGTTTTCAGATGGCACTGACACAGGAACAGAGATTTTTCTAGAATCTGTCAGAATCTAGCATCAGAAACAGAAACTAGAAACTAGTCAGAAACTAGAATCTAGTGTCAGAAACTACAATCAGGTTTCAAATAGAATATATTCTTAGATTTATCATTTTCACATTTTTTTTGAATCAGATGATGATGAGTATGACGTATTCACACACACACTTGAGTCCATGGCTCTGAAGTGATTGTTTTTGTTGTGCAGTCATCATCATGCTTAGTGTGTTTGCCAGTGGACAGAGACAGTCGACAAACCATTTTCTGTCAACATTTGGACCCAGAACAGCGTGACTCACCTGCCCCCAGCGCCGGTTGCCGCTGACCATGTGCGTGTTGGCCATAGCGGTGAACAGTGTGTCAGAGGCCAGGTCTTCAGGCAGCCGGCTGAGGAACTGGGCGATGTGGATGAAGTCCATCTGCAGCAGCACCTCCTGGAACAGCCGCAGGATGCCCAGGCCTGTGCGGAACAGGCTCTCCTCGCCGTCGCGACAGAACACGTCCCACACGCGGCACGCCACGTCCAGCGGCAGAGACTTACTGTACAGCGTGAAGATCCTGCGAAAAGGGGAGGGGGGGTATGTACAGAGATCACACAGTCAGATCAGTCAGTTGAAATTAATTAACACTTACTCCGCCAGCACTTTTTTCTTTTTTTTAGGTTTTTACTTCCGGTCCGTCTCCTATTCGGGTCCCTCAGCTGGCAAGAGGAGACGATACTAATCAAAGATTGATGTAGATCAACTTCAATGGCAGCGTTCGTAAACATTATTTGATAATGGTAAGATTGACGTTGATCAACTAATGGCGGTTTAACTGTTAACATGCACATAGCTGTGTTTCTCAACCCTGGAGGTGATCCCCAGCTAAATGATGCAGAGTTGGTAACTAACCGCATAGTAAGGCTGTCCCCCGAAGCAATCATATCTTCCACACCGGCCAACCCAGCGTAGGGTTGCTCAGTGCGTGCACCAAACACACCAGTGTGAATAAATAAACGAGGAGCACCAAATGCCCCAAATACACCAGGTATAAACAAACGACAACAGGGCACACCAGTGCGTTTAGGGCACATTTCCGAACACGCCCATAGTGACATATGTTACCGCTCACATGACCAGAACATAATAATGAGTTAGATAATGAGAGTAAAGATTGCTCTGGAATGCTGACCCCAAGTACAAATGTCTTTGTTTTACTCAGCTTCTCATTCGCACAGCATGGTGTCTCATGGAGAACCTTTCCAGTGAAAGAACAGACTAGAGACAGAACAGACTCACCAGTCAATGAGATAAAGGTCAGGGGTCAGACTGTTGGTCTGGAAGTGGTTGAACAGATGAGGAAGATTCTCCTCGAAGAACACCTCGAATGCCGCAAAGTACTTTAACATCTGGAGGGGAGAGAGAGAGAGAGAAGAGAGAGAGAGAGAGAGAGAGAGAGAGAGAGAGAGAGAGAGAGAGAGAGAGAGAGAGAGAGAGAGAGAGAGAGAGAGAGAGAGAGAGGGGGGGGGGGGGAACAACATAGTAAACTACTTCAACATCTGGAGGACAGAGAGAAAGAGAGCAATAATAAATAAAGTACTTTCACATCTGGTTAACATCTGACGTAAAAAAAAGAGTTAAGACTAGATTTATACCCAACATACCTAATCTATATATATATTACCAGTAAGCTTGTAGATTGGTTAGTTTTTTTTGGATGAAACAACCTGATGTAGATTGAAAAAGAACACAAGTCCAGGTTCCACCAAGCCAACGACTAAAGCCCTGTTCATACTCTTTCCGACGTCCGAACTTTTGTTTGGAAAGATCACTCTTTTATTTTTTTTACTTTCCGAAAAAAAAAAAACTTTCCGCTCTTGTTCGGTAAAAGCTAGACTGTATCAACAGATTGGTTAAACACTGCTAGAGCTGCTAACATAGTGGGGGGTCCGCGGGCTAGTTAGTATCATTTTGGGGGTCCGTGACATGGAAAGGTTTGGGAACCACTGCTGTAGAACATCCTCATAGGTCCGATGTGGAATATAGACGCGAAATAAATGCGAGACGTTTTTGCCAATGATCTGCGTGGAGTCAAGCCATGTGTTTCAACATGCACCGAACAATCACATTCTCCAACTTTCCGAAGGGTAGTTCGGAGAGTCACAACATCCGACACAGCAGCTTTCAGAACAAAATTTCGTAAAGATAAGGTTCAGACATTTCGGATAACGTCACTTTTCGGATGACGTCAACCTTCCGACGCAACTTTCCGAAAAGTTCGGAAACTTGAGAGAGCATGAACAGGCCTTTAGTTGTTGCCGGTGGAAAGCATATTACTTTAGCAATAGTGTGCTATGTGACAGAATGGTGACAATAACATGAAAAACAGAAGGGGCAGTGTAGAAGAGTAGTGCAGAACAGCACTAGTACCAGTTCGTGGTCGACTCTGAAGAAGGCCATCTGACAGGGTTTGTTGAGCAGGTTAGCGAAGGTGATGAAGGCTTCAGCTTCCTCCAGGTTTAGAATCAACACCGCAGCAATGAACGACATGCCTTGTACCTGCACCGTGCACACGCGCGCACACACACACACACACACACACACACACACACACACACACACACACACACACACACACACACACACACACACACACACACACACACACACACACACACACACACACACACACACACACACACACACACACAATAACATGTAACTGGGGCTACAGGGGCGGATTACAGATTACGGATTATCACGGGTTACAGGATTTATTTTAGGCGGTTTTAGGCGGTTTCGGTTACAGGACTTATTTTAGGCAAGAAAAGCATCAATAACAATATCAGTTGTTGTTGAAGTTGCAACAGACACGTGATGTGTTGGTTTCAATGATGAAAAGCTGCTGGTTGGCTGTTGTTTGGTGGGGCAGTCTGGGCCCCGATGCCCATGCCTAGATCCGCCCCTGTGGGGTGGAACTAGCGAGTGTGTAAATATAATCGCTGAAATGCGCCTTGGATAAATGTGTGTTAAGACTCACATAGCCGATGTCGGGTCTGTAGCAGGTGTAAGCTCCCAGGATGCTATGGAGTAAGTCATGGTAGGGACCGCCCTGAGAAAGAGAGGGAGAGAGAGAGAGAAAGTGTCTGTATGAGGATCTGTGTGTCAGGCCACCAGCTGTTCAAATGGACTTTACGGGTCTGTAACCTGTGGAGTTCCACACCTTCAGTCATCACCAACAGAAGATAGAACTCATGGATCATGGAATTTAGTTTTTTTTTCTGGAGAACCAAAACAGGAACGCAGAACAGACCTTCGATACAGAGGTATAACTAACAACTAATCATCTTAGTTAGGCATTGGATAATTAGAGAAAAGTGCAGTGCAAAATGCTCAACAACGTTAAAACCAGTACCTTCTGAAATATGAAGAGTGAAGGGAAGGTTCTGGAGATATCCAGTTTGATCAAATCCAAGCTGGACTCTCTGTCTGCCAGCGACGCTCCCTCTGAGAACGCACACATCACATTATTCAAGTAATACAGCAATAATAAGATTATACAGACAGGCAGACAGACAGGCCGACAGAACATTTTCAGTGTCTCACCGCTCTCACTGTCGTTAACTGAACTGGTCTCACTGTAGCTCCTACATTTCTCCTTAGCTCTGGACAGAAAGATCTCATACAGCTCTACAAAAACAACAAAAAACACACAATGCAAATCAACACCACACAAAAGTGTTGGGCATGTTACTTTGTTTTACTTTTACTGTTTTACTTAACCCAATTTCAACATAAATATTCATCAAAACAATCAAATCAAACTTTATTAGTATGCCACATTTCTATCGACAAGGGTTAAAAGTGCTTAACATCAAAAAGATGAAAAACATACACAGTGAAGAAACATAATACAAAGAAATCAGAAGGCACTGTCGATCAGCAATCATCAAGGTGAACAATAGGCGTAAAAACAAATGCATGAAACACAAGGTGTGACATAAGATAAACAATAAAAATTGAACAGGGTTGAGAGACTAGGGAAAAATAAGATGGTCATAATAGCAATGTCGTTAAAAGCGATAGCAAAGAAATGCGCATTTAATTTTGATTTGAAGTCGGACAATGACGAGCAGAGTGAACATGGAGCGAATGGGGCCGGCCACCGGTCTTGAGGAGGGCAGTAGAGAAGTGACCGTTACGGAACTTTGGAAGTGGGTGAAAGAGTGTGCGCATACCAGGTGTGATGTTGAGTTCGTTGGCGATGGCCAGACTCCATACTCTCCCTCGGACGCTGGGAGGAAGACCATTCCACCAGAGGTCTCTGACACGACGAGACCCCTTCCTACACACACATGCACGCACGCACACGAATAGAGGGCCATGGTGTCAAAATGCTTGGTCTTACGCTTATGTTTATCTTGAAATTAAATTAATATTACTCAGACTTTAGTTTAGCCTTAACTCTTGGCCCTCCACAATATTTTATTCTTTGGCCCCTTGGGAAAAATAATTGCCCAGCCCTGACATACACAGACACAGTACGGATTACGTACACAGAGTCCCAGTGAGGCAGAATCTCGTTGTTCCAGATGTGGATGGCGTGTGCGATGCTTTCCTCCTGGCGGTATCTCTCCTTCATCTGTCGTTTCTTCTTCTGAGCCTCCTTCATCTCTGAGGGACACACATGGATGGATGGATGGATGGATGGATGGATGGATGGATGGATGGATGGATGGATGGATGGATGGATGGATGGATGGATGGATGGATGGATGGGTGGATGGATGGGTGGGTGGATGGATGGATGGATGGATGGATGGATGGATGGATGGATGGATGGATGGATGGATGGATGGATGGATGGATGGATGGATGGATGGATGGGTGGATGGATGGCCACAGATTAAAGGAGGAATAACATGGATTGCTTTCAATACTTAATATCATATTGTTTATGTCACTCAGGCTTATTTCTAATGGTTTGAGCCTCTATCAGCACTGAGTGTGTGTGTGTGTGTCATGTACCTCTTCTCTTGGCTCCAGCCACCATCTCCTCGTATTCCTGTTTGTGTCGCTGAGCCTCTTCTTGACACTTTGCAGGCAGATTCCTATGCACACACAACCAAATTAGTTAACGCATTTTGACCTGAAAAAATATTTGCACAAACCCACAGAAAAAAACTAGGGTGTGATACTCACGGTGGCCGGTCTTCCAGGATCAGAGCTGTGGTGGAGAGAGGCTCAAACTCCAGGTTCCTCCTCTTCCCTGCAGCCACAGGGGGGAGCTGTGAGCCAGGCAGCTCAGCACAGCTCTTCAGCTGCTCCTCCTGCACACAGCAACAACACAAGGTGTTGGATGCAAGCAGGTAGTGACACCAACGGCAAAAATGCTGTCAGCTAATGTGCTGTCAGGTAATGTTTGTGAAATAAGTGAGAAAAACGGCAAATGTATTTCTAAACGCATCAAATATCTATCATTGGATTGTAGATGAAAGAGATGGTTCATGTCTCATTGAATTTAGTTAGTCATTTAGTTAATCTGTATGAAATACTTTTAGTGGTGTCAACTGTTTTTGATTTCCAGAGTCCCATGTTGGCAGTTCTGCTCTGGTTTTGGTGAAATATGAAGTAGTATCATTCAGTTTTGGGGGGTCACTACTGTAGGGGCCATGCAGTGAAAGTAAAAGCATCCAAAAAGCTAACTTGCTTATGTTGTTGACCTATTTCTAAAATATTAGCACATCCTTCGTTCATTTTTGACTCCTCTATCCTCTATGTATTTTGTGTCCATATCACTATGCCCAAAAAGTACTTCCATGTGATAGCGGGGTCAAAAATGAACAAAGGAGGTCCTAATATTTTAGAAATAATTCAACAATACAAATTACATTAGTTTTGTGGATTACTTTCCTTTTACGGTGTGGCCCCCAGGTACCCCCACAGAACTACTTAATATGGACCAAAACCAGAGCAGAATTCCCACCACTCTGGCAATCAGTTAATACAGTTGAAACCACTATATTGATGGACAGCATTAATGGACAGCAAAGTTCCAAAAATCCAGACTATCCCTTTGACACTGGAAAATAGTTCATCGTGGTTACGTGGGAAAACACCTGAGATAAAGTGCAAAACTTTACAGCAGGGGTTTTCAACAGGTGGTCCGGGGACCACCAGTGGTCTTTGAGAGAGTTCCAGGTGGTCCCCAGGATAAATGATGGAAAGTTGGTTAAACAGATGTAACTCTTGAGAATGTACAAATGAAACCAAATGGACCCTTGTGGGTCCATTTGGTTTCATTTTTACACTCTCAAGAATTATATATTCATCATGTGAATTAGCCCAAGTCTACACAACTAGAGAATGTAGAAGATTAATGGTCATTTATGATTAATAGTCTGTATGTTAGACTGTTTTATTTCTCCAAAATCCAGCCCGGAATTGTGGACGAAAGCAAAAGAAATCTTCTGGTGTGAGATTCTCACTGCCACGAAAGTGTCATGGCGCAGCTCAGTCACATGACCGTGACGCTTCCCTGTTAAGAACTTTCTTGCCTCCTACAAAGGAAAAACATCAAACCCCAACCTATCCATAACTGCAAGCACGAAGAGGCCCACATTTGCCAAGCTTAATTCAACCTATTCCAGTTGTTTATCATGTGTCGGTCGTAAAAGTATGCACAAAACCTCGAGGAGGAGGCAAAGCGATTCTTTAGGAAGCATGAGCGGAAGGTGTAAAAAAATGGGTCTCTGGCAAGTCGCAGAAAAGACAGCTTAGCGCCTTCAGCACTTCCGCCCCAGTGTGCGTAAATTGTTTCCCCTACCGTCAAACAAACATGGCTCCAACAAATATCTATGTATATGCGCTGCCAGCCGATGGAGAGCAACCTCACTGTGTGTGTGTGTGTGTGTGTGTGTGTGTGTGTGTCCACACACAACTACACAGATGCTGTCTAAGCAACCAAAAACGCAGAGGTGTGCATCTTTTTTGTGCATGTGTATGCACTTAGGATACTCCCCAATAAAGCCACAGCAGACACAGGTGTGTGTTCGTTTTTGGCAACTGGACAGCAGTCAGCTGTTTAATCCTTTAATTGCAGTTCTGTAAATAGGACACCACTTCCCACTGGTTGGGTTAGACTGCACCTTAGTTTAGTTCAATATTTTACACTGTCACAAATCAAACACATTCCAGACTCTGCATAGTGCAAATATGGCTATATAGTAACACGCCTGACTGGAGACACCTCCAGGGAGGTGCCTCCGGTGTGGGTGAACAAAAGGTTTTAAGGCCTGTTATAAAGGGCTGTATATCAGTAAAGGAACAGATAGTGAAGCTGTAATCTCTGCTCTCTCCTCTTCCATTCCTCCTCCTCTATCTCCTCTCCTCTCTCCTGTGTGACGTGTCATAACATCTGTGTCGTCTGGCTGACTTTCACCTCATGACTCATCAGGCTGGAGCGTCTCTGTGTGTGTGTGTGTGTGTGTGTGTGTGTGTGTGTGTGTGTGTGTGTGTGTGTGTGTGTGTGTGTGTGTGTGTGTGTGTGTGTGTGTGTGTGTGTGTGTGTGTGTGTGTGTGTGTGTGTACACACTGTGCGCATTACTGTGGACCTTAAGTATAGTGGAAATTGAGAAACAAAAGCAGACAATCTACCGTACAGGCCTGTAGAGCTGATGTTTTCTGGCTTTAGGCGTATGGCTAAAACTGAAATTAAACCAAATCTGAAATTCTATAAAAAAAGATACCCATAGTTATAGTTTTTATTAACATTTATGAACATTCCGGATATATTTATTATATAAACATTTTAAATTTGTTGTACAGGTGACAACAATTAAATAAAAATTAGTTAATTGTTTGATCTGATATTTTTGAATCCTATAGACTACCTGCCAAATAAATTAAAGCATGAAATAAACTAAATAACTGAAACTAAAACTAAGCATTTTCTCCTTAATAATAATAAAAAAAACTAAATAAAAACAAAGAAGTATAGTAATACAGATATGCATGTGTGTGCATTTGCGTCTTGGATCTCACACAATCACACGTGTTGCAGCAGGTTACGAATAGTCAAAGTACATTTCCAGGTGTCTTCCAAGGTGCTAAGTGAGAGTCTTTCCGTCACTCTCCCGACAGCCGCAGAGCGCAGCACTTTCTTGCTTCATGTTGACCTAAGCCAGCCAGGGGCGGATCTAGGCATGGGCATGCGGGGGCAATGCCCCCCTAAATACCCAGTCTGCCCCCCCCAAACACGATGCCATGCAAAACAACCCAAGATATTTCAAATTAAAGTGCTTATATTTAAAATGATTTGAAACACTACTACTGCTGCTACTAACTAACTACAGCTGTGTCACCACTAAACCAACAGCATTTCATCATTGAAAACAGAAAACTCTCTGAGTCAGACCTTTAGCTTTATGCATGCTGCGTGTCTGTTGCAACTTCAACAACAACTGATGTTGTTATTGATGCTTTACTTGACTAATAAAAGTCCTTTAACCGAAAATGGTATGGGTGCGGCTTCATCGCCCGTGACGCGAAGCGACACGGGCGATGAGGCCGCCCCCATACCATTTTCTCTTGCCCCTCCAACATGTTCTCTTGCCCCCCCAAATGGGACATGTTACATCCGCCCCTGAAGCCAGCGGTGCCCACACTTTTTTGACTTGAGAGCTACTTTCAAAATGACCGGCTCAACAAGATCTACACATCAAAAATGTGATTGTTCCACTACTGAAAATTCATTTCAAGGCCCCCTAGAAAGTTTGAGCTTTGAAATAGTGGTGATGGTGTTACTTACTGTTATAGTGTTTAAGAATAATGCACTTATAATGAAAAATAGAAGGGGAGAATTGGAAGGTTTTCCTGTATATGCTATTACTGACGTTTGAAAACAGTATTTGAGGTTTGAGTTGACAGTTCGTGACAGTATGTTTAGTTTTTGCACCCAAAACTAAGAACTTTCACGTTTTTGTCCACAATTGGGATCGAGAACTGTGAAAATGTTTACGTAATTCAATCCAATATAATTGACCCGATTATAGTTCTCCAAATCAATGATTCCACAACCACCAATTGATGCATATTTGATTACATTGCCGTTGGTCAAATAATAGTATTATGAATAGAGCCGTAATTATATGGTCATAAGTCATAGCAAACATCATCATGAGACCAGAAGAGACATTCTGCAATGCTCCATGCTTCAGGTCATATGATCATCAGCTACACATGGTTGGCTTGTACTGTAGACAGAGAAGGGGTCCCCCCCACATCCTAAAAAGGGCTGTGGGAAGGGAGTGTATTGCGACGTGCAAGAGGGGCTTTGATAGCTTTAAACAGAGGTACGTTTGTCAACACTGGTCACCAGATAATTCATCATGTTTATTGCCATTATCGATATAGCAGCCTCTCGATCGATAGATCTATTGCGCAGGTGTTCGATCGATAAATATGTATCGCTAACTCTGGGGGGATCACAGGATGGAACTAGGGATGTTACTTGACACATATTTGGAATTTCGAGGCCCAATATCGACATGTCGGTCGTTTTTTTTTGTTTGTTTGTTTTTTAGCCCGCGGCGGTGCCCGCGGGACCCAACGCAAAATGTTTCCCTACGGCGCACAACGCAGCCGTGTGCATGTGTTCTGAGAGAATTGATGTTAAATTAGGCTACTGTCACTGTGTACCTTTTGCAGTATTTTATCAAAGATATAATGCATAACGCGAGGGTCGAGGGAGGGGAAAGAGCGCTGTGATCGCCTTCTTTCTTGCTTTCTTTCTTTTCTTTCACGTTTGCAGAGCCGGATAAAATGCTGTGCACGGGCGGGGGGGGGGTGCCCCCCTAAACCCCCCGAATATAATCGAGCTGCCGGATGAAGTTTTTCGATCCGGACCTGGCTAAAGCCGACAAAAAGCAAAGGAGCAAAGGAAAAAAAAAACATCTTCAAGTTTGAGCGCACACCCAGCTCCAAAGACTCGAGCTTTGGAGCTCGAGATTTGACAAGAGAGCAGTGACATTTCACAAACGGCTGCTCTCATCTCGTCGGTGGTGAACTTCAGGTGTTTGTGCTGTGGATCCAAAAAGTAAGAAAATAGGCGATCATAGCCGTTTCTTTGAGACAGACTGCGGGGAGAAGGAGGAGGAGGACGCGGCACAGACGCGCACAGCACATGTCCTTGGTACAGTGATAGTAATACCTGAAATAAGCAATTCTCTTCCCTTGAAAACAGTAACGTTATAACGTTTTGAACAAGAAATTACAAAGAATACAAAATAAAAATCATTTATATAAAAAAGGAAAAAAGAGGCGATTTGTCAACTTGTACTTGTACTTCCGATTTTTTTTTCACATCCCTAGATGGAACTGCCTGGGGGAGAAAAAATGGTCCTCTCTACCACTGCCACCCCATCACAGATTCGAGCTGGACGAGGAAATCTTGTCTAATGAGTGAATGGATTTCTGTGTTTGTGTGTATATGGGAGGGGGTGTGTGTGTGGGTGGGGGGGTAGATGGGCACCAGCTGGGGATGCAGCTGTAGAAAGCAAAAAGGGTCTGCCTCAGGGGCGGATCTAGGCATGGGTATGGAATGGAAGCCTTGGCACTGTCCATAAATCTTTTTTTAATTTCATGTTTACACTCTCAAGAGTTAACATATTCATCAGGCGAATTAGCCCAAGTCTACACAACTAGAGAATGTAGAAGATTAACGGTCATTTTGAAATTGTGGACAAAACCACAATTGTACTCAAATGGTGGTGCTCCGTGGCTCAAAGGCTGAATAAATAGTGGGCCCTGGTATCAAAAAAGGTTGAAAACCCCTGGACTAAATTAAGTAAAGTGTTTGTGTGCGCATGCGTGTGTGCGTGTACCAGTTGTTGTGGTAAGGTGGGACTGGGAGGCTCGTCCTGTGTGTGTGTGTGTGTGTGTGTGTGTGTGTGTGTGTGTGTGTGTGTGTGTGTGTGTGTGTGTGTGTGTGTGTGTGCGTGTGTGTGTGTGTGTGTGTGCGTGCGTGTCTGTGTACCAGTTGTTGTGGTGAGGTGGGACTGGGAGGCTTGTCCTGTGTGTGTGTGTGTGTGTGTGTGTGTGTGTGTGTGTGTGTGTGTGTGTGTGTGTGTGTGTGTGTGTGTGTGGCTCGTCCTGTGTGTGTGTGTGTGTGTGTGTGCGTGTCTGTGTACCAGTTGTTGTGGTGAGGTGGGACTGGGAGGCTCGTCCTTCGCCGTCTTCCCAAACAAGCGCCACCCTGTTGCGTTCTGGCATGGAGGCACCTTGGGCTCTTTGGCTTTACGGCTGAACAGACTCCTGGAGGATACACACGGAATACAAGAGACAGAGAATGAAATGAAACCAGTAAAAAATGTATAAACTGCGTACTGTTCCGTTGCATTGTGATACGGGTTCTCCTTCTTTGGCCTTGGGTATGAAATAAATATTGAAACGAATCGATAGATAAACCAGTTAAACCGGGGCAATGTGAGCCGACTGGAGAGATCAGGGACGCACAACAAACACCTTTCAGCAATGTGACCTAGAAATTGCGAGGCCAGCTTGTTGTTGTTGTTGTTGCCACCCAAAGCCAACGGTGTTTGTTCGCTACTAATCTCTCAACAAAAAAAAGACAGGTGTCATCATTCATGACCACTGCCCTAAACACGTGTCCACGACTTTCTTATAATAAGACCCAGAACTCTTTGCGTTTGTGTATGCAAAAGTTCCTCTTTCTCTTGCAGGTGCTGTGTTGCCATTTTTGCAACAGAAACAAGCGGCCAGTACTATGAAGACTTGCACAAAGGAGAATAGCTGATCTACAGGCTCACATTGACACAAAAAACACACACACAGAATAAATTGAAATATTTTGAATATATTTTAAACATTTTAATTTAAGAAAGGCACACAAATTTTCTGATGGTTGTCTGTGGACAATTTCATATTAATCGGGTGTTCCTTGATGTGAAGAAGTTAAACATTAGGAATTAAGTTTGGATAAACAACTACTATACACTTTAGAAACAAGGCCAAAAAATACATCAGCCAGCAACTAACAACAATTTATTTCTAAGTGACTTCCTGCATAAAAAAAAAACAAGTCAATGGTTGCTTATAATAGGCAGACATGGCAGCACTGTGTGAAGCGAGGCATGAGTGTGTGTGCTGTGTTCCAATACAGACCAGTGCCTTGGTGGGAAAACTCGTGGAGAGTAGTGTTGTTAGTGGCAATAAACAGAGAAGTATGGCATTTTTGGTCAAAACAGCGTATATTTCACGGCCATATGCCGTGTGCTGATCTAAAATGTCTCCCTCCAGTCGGAAACTTGGCTCTTTAATACAAGTTCCACTTCCAAAAATACTGGTTGCAGCCAACTACTATTATTACAAAATACTGGTGGATTAACAGCTAAGATGATATTTGGAATGTTATAGATGTCACTTCAGTTTCAGCCTACACCAAGGTCTCTCTCCTAATGGAAAACTTATGACATACTTTGTCAGATTCATACACATTCACATAGCATTAATATGACAAAAGGTGGTATAAAGCAACAATGTAATGCAGGTGTGTCCATGTAATGCAGGAGGATGAAAATGCTAAGGGTAGCTCCACTGCTTGTATGTGTACAGTATGTGCATGCGCAATGCATGCACATCAGAATGAGAATAAACAGAATATGAAATCCACGATATTGTTGAAGCGTCTTATAAACAACAGGGCAATATGAATGGCAGGCGTGTTTGTTTAATAACGAAACCGCCTGCCAAACTGTTTGCGTGTCTCTCTCTCTTTTAGCCTGAGACAGCAGAATGTGACATTGTGTCCATCTGTTGAGGAGGTCTGAAAACCACAAAAAAAACATGAAATGAAACCCAGATGAGGATTTAAACCCTCAACTCTTCCTGTATTCAGACTCAGTGAATCGTCGGGGGTTGCTTCCTGCCCCATGCTGTCAGATGGAGAAATGGAAGAAGAGTGACTTTGTTTGCTCTCTCTCGCACGCACGCGCGCACGCACACACACACACACACACACACACACACACACACACACACACACACACACACACACACACACACACACACACACACACACACACACACACACACACACACACACACACACACAGTGTTGCCAACTGCCAAAATGCACTAATGGCACTTCCAAAAAGCACTACAATGCTCTAGAGCAGTGGGTTTTAACCATTTTCATACCAGGGCCCACTATTTATTCCGCATTTTAGCCGCGGATGACCACCATTTGATGTGGAGTTTAGTCTCTCGGACTAATTTAGGAGAGATAACTGGCAAAATGTTGGTCAAAATAGCAATTCTTCAACATTTTCTAAATGTGTAAATTCTTGAAATTTAGGTAATTCAGATGTTTAAATATAATTTAACCCTTGAGAGCGTAAAATGAAACCATTTTACGATCTCAAGAGTTACAGATCTATAAGGGTCCATTTGGTTACCAATGGTCCTTTCTAGGAAAGAAGGAGGACTCTATCATAGGAGGAAAAATGGTGAAAAACGAGGGTTTAATCTCTGGCGCCTGTCAACCAATTTCGCTCACCAGCTCACCAGCAAAAAAAGCACTAGATCTTCCACCAGGAGCTTTTCCAGTAATTTTGACGCTAGGGAGGGGTCTGGGAAAAAAGCTAAATATAGCGACAAATGCGCCAAGTTGGCAACACTGTGCACACATGCGCACGCACACAGTCAATTAGTCAGGCAGGTCATTTAGCCCGTCAGTCACACAACAAAAGGCTGTAGTTATGTGTGAAATGGAAGGCTGCGGGTGTTCTGTAAATAGACACAGTGGAAGCTGGCCATGTGCACCACTGTGCACTGTGGTTGGAAGTAGGGCTGGGACGATTCACTTCACAATATGATACAATATCAATATTTAGTAGGGTTGTCCCGATCACATTTTTTTGCTCCCGTTCCGATCCCGATCATTTGAGTATCTGCCGATCCCGATATATAGCAGACTAGAATAGCATTCCTCACTCAAATGTGCACTTGGGCAACTCAAAGCAAATTTTGCAGGTTTCAAATGGATTTTGAAACCTGGTGATTTGTTATTGATATCTTGATATCTATATTGATATCTTTTAATTTCCAAATGTGTAGAAGAGCAGTGCACCGGAGAGTTCCGTCTATTCACTACTGCGTTCCATAACACTGAATGATGGAGAGTGCCGTCAATCCACTATGCGAAATAAAGGACCAAATTTAGTTTTCTGAATTGTTATTTGTTTTTAAAACTGTATCTTTTTTTATTTGTTTGTATTATGTAAATGTTACTCAGATCTTTTCTGAATCCTATACCTGGCAACCAAACCACAAAAACATAAAATAACTAAAGCTATAACAAAAACACAACAAAAACTAGCAAAGCCACTCTAAAAAACAAACTAAGTCTAGTTTCTGTACGTTTTGACATTTTATTTTTCCAATTCAGTTAAACTAAAATGATGAATCCAAGACTATTATAACACTGCTGCCCAGTCCCTATGATGGAGTCAAGTATACTGCATTCTTACTCAAAAGTATGAAACGGTCTGTTAGATTGTACAAGTTTGGTATTCAATATTAGAGAGAGAGAGAGAGAGAGAGAGAGAGAGAGAGAGAGAGAGAGAGAGAGAGAGAGAGAGAGAGAGAGAGAGAGAGAGAGATAGAGAGAGAGAATAATAGAGGCACAGAGAGGAAATATTGCATGGGAAGTTGGGAACTGCACTGACCTCAACCACAAAACACTACAGTGTTGTGCAGACAGCTCATGGGGTCCAAGTGGACCTTAACGGGCCAATGACTCTGAGAGCTTTACAGGCAGTGTTTAGATGGCAAAGTTCTCCGGAGGAAAAGGCAAAAATAAAACATTTAAGACTGCGATGCAGGGGCGGATCTAGGCATGGGCATGGGGGGGGGCAATGCCCCCCTAAATGCCCAGTCTGCCCCACCAAACACGATGGCATGCAAAACAACCCAAGATATTTCAAATGTAAGTGCCTATATTTAAAATGATTTGAAACACTACTACTGCTACTAACTAACTACAGCTGTGTCACCATTAAACCAAACAGCATTTCATCATTGAAAACAGCAAACTCTTTGAGTCAGACCTTTAGCTTTATGCATGCTGCGTGTCTGTTGCAACTTCAACAACAACTGATGTTATTATTGATGCTCTACTTGCCTAATAAAAGTCCTGTAACTGAAAATGGCATGGGTGCGGCTTCATCGCCCGTGGCGCGAAGCGACACGGGCGATGAAGCCGCCCCCATACCATTTTCTCTTGCCCCTCCGGCTCCAACATGTTCTCTTGCTCCCCCAAATGGGAAATGTTACATCTGCCCCTGCTGCGACAGCAGCGTAGACAGTGAAGTGAAATATAACCCCCCCCCCCCCCCCCCCCCTTTACGAAGTGGAAATCTTGCCATTGCCAAGTAAATGGGGTGATGTCCTATACCTGGGATCGTCAAATAGACGGGGCCGCAATCCATGACCAGAGCGCAGCACATCTCTATGTGGACACTGGACAAACGATGAAAAAAAAACACAAACGAGTTGAATTCTCCATAGTAGGCCGGGTCATTAAATGGCAACCAGCGGAGCGCTCCATTTATTTCATTTTGGATTTTGCAATGCGGCCAGTGAACACTGCTGCATACACTGCAGCAGTGTGTGCTTGGCTGTTCGCTGGTACCTGTGCACTTTGCCGGTTGTCAACAGTAGTAGAAAATGATCACGTTTTGAATATCACAATGACTTGCTCAACCTCAGTGAAAATTCACTGCTGTCACAGTGCTATCGTCGCTAAAGCGTGCAGCCATATTTACAATATGAAAACCATTCATCTGTCACTTGAACAACACAGGGATTACTTAAGCATGGGGCAGAGCACGAACGAAAATGGAGCCCTTGGTGTTTTAACTTTTATTGCAAAATAGCAATAAAATAGGCGCGCTATGAGCCGTGAACACCTGCTATTTTGGGGGGAAAATTGTGAGAATCAGCACAACTCTTTCAATATGTTCTTTCAGAGAGAACGTTTTGTAGAATCTACATTACAATGTCAGGTCAAATTTAGCGATATTTATCTTAATGCATAGAGGCCGGCTCTCTGCTGCATGGTCTGCGCATGCGTCCTTAAGACTTAAGATACACCAATGTTTTATTTCCAGGCGGTGTTTTTTTTATTGCAACTGCACAAAGTTAGAAGCCACGCATCGCAGTGCCATGTACCGTTGTGTTGACATGCGGAACTTTGACGCACATCAATACCCACGCTGCTGCGCTACACAGCCTGTGTGTGTGTGTGTGTGTCAGACATTAACACAGGGGAATCCACAAAACGTGTGGATCACATGTCAGGTTCAATCACAGCCCATTACACTGGTACTGCAAACGTGGCCACAGGCAACCAACTAACAGACAACTAACTAATAGGCGTGGGACGATTCACTTACCTCACTATCGATATTTAGGGTTCTGAATCGATTTATATTGCGATTCTTAGTTATGCCCACAAATGACTGTGCTTTTATTATACTAGAACAAGGAGGATTCCACACTTTCAATATTTTTCCTGAGGGTGTACAAATGGAACCAAATGGACCCTGATGGGTCCATTTGGTTCCATTTGTACAGCCTCAGAAAAAAGGTCCTAGAAGAAAAATTAACAAACACAACTTGATGAAGTCAATATAAATAACAACAAGTTCAATACACATCAATGCAGCCTGATAATGGCAGTCAGTCTTTCTGATATGAACAAATTAATGAATAGACCCTACATAAAAATCGATCACCTCACAAAAATTGATTTTGAACCTGGTGAATCGATATTGATATCATGGCATTAAGAATTGCGATATATTGGTATATCGATTTTTTTGCCCAGCCCTACTGCAAACGTGGCCACAGGCAACCAACTAACAGACATCTAACTAACTAACAGTGGGTCGATTTGATTTCCATTTCCTCTCTGCTCTCGGTCACGTGAGTTGCTTGCCATTTTAAAAAAAAAAAGTTTATTACAAAAAAAGTTTGAGAACCAACAATCCAAAACCAGACCCCTAATGCTACAGATGTGGCAGCAGTATAAAGACCACAGAATTGTAAAAAAGAAAGTCCTAGCCGCACCCCCACCACAACCAAGGACTGATTCAGATGTTACCACATGACAAACACTTCCAGTCATCCACACGACACAATGGCAGTACAGGGGCAGGCTACATGCCCCGGGTCATCAAGTTCATGAGACATTTACACTATAGGCCTGTTGCGGGTCTTCCTAAAGACGCACGCACGCACGCACGCACGCACACGCACACGCGCACGCGCGCACACACACACACACACACACACACACACACACACACACACACACACACACACACACACACACACACACACACACACACACACACACACACACACACACACACACACACACACACACACACACACACACACACACAAAAAACAGCAATTTTCATTTTTCTTTTTCTTTACATTCTCCATTCTCAAATTCTGAAACCCTGATTTCAATTCTTATTCCCTAATTCCTATTATTCCCTTAAACCCTAAGCCAGAGAGAGACGGGGGGACCCCTATTATTACAAGCAATGACTACCATGGAAAATCTGATTACACATTCGAGGAGAGGGGAGACGAGGGTAAGCGAGGTTCCTAGTGGAAACCATGCACAGGTTCTGAAACACAGTGGAATGGACACTGTGTGGCCTCATCACAGAGCTACAGAGCGGCTAGTAGATGTTGTGTGGACACAATAAAAAGACACCCCCCCATTCTGTGTTTCCTAGAAATGGAGGTCTGAAAAATAATTACAAATGGAACCAAATGGACCCACTAGGGTCCATTGGGTTCACATTTATACACTCAGAAAAAAAATTGAAAATGTGTGGAAGAGGCGTCCCGACTCCCGCCACTTCTAAAAGTCCCACTACAACACTGGCATCAGTGTGTCCCCAAATGATTCGCTGTGGTTTTGAAAACCTCTGCAACAATGCATTTCTTGCAAAACCTGCTTTTGCATGACTGAGCATTAAGCAAGAAAAGGGAAGTAACCCACATAGGTTTGTAGCAGGCATCACAGTTTAGAGTGTCCAAATTGCATTCATGTTCATTTCTAGGGGTGCAATGATACACTTTAACAGAGATTCGATACATTGTTGACGATACGATACATGGATGACATTGGTTCATTCTGGCGATACGATACAATCTAAAATCGATACAGTAACTATTTGGCAAATACATTAAATATGCGTAAAACATGTGGGCAGTGCAGGTTTTTAAGGGAAAGATGGATTTATAATGATATAAGTAATAAGGAAAACAGTGATTTGGCCTATAGACGGACATTGTATTTGAAGACTAGGGGCTCCATTTTCGTCACCTCTAAACCCCTTATCCCTTAACTTCCTTGCCTTTTTAAACTATTAAAAAATGAACATTTTTCAATAGTTTAAATGGCCAGTCTACAAGCTCACAATGTGTCAATAGATTGGCACATTGAAGTATTCCAAAAGGTTTTTCAAAATATTAAAAAAATGATAAGGGGTTTAGGATAAGGGGTTTAGATGGTAACGAAAATGGAGCCGATGATGTGTTCTAAATACATTGCAATAAGTACTCAATACTGGTAGTGATTCCATAGCAATTCTTTATATTGTAAATCGATATAATACAAAGTTAAACAGTGCAATTTTTCTGTTAACATAGCAAATTAAAAGTGATAATTTGATACAGTTACTACATCGTTAAACCTCTATTAATTAATCAGGGCGTCTAGACCAGGGTGGTAGCACTCCAGATACCAGCGAAAGCTGTAGCAGTATAGGTCATATCAGAATACACGCGCACGTTGATGTAGCCCAGTGGTTTTCAACCTTTTTGACACAAGGGACCACCATTTATTCAGCATTTGAGCCACGGACCACCATTTGAGGACATTTTAGCTCAACAGACCCAAAAAACTAAAGATTTCTTTTGCTTTTGTCCACAATTCCAGGCTGGATTTGGGGAAACACAACAGTCAAACATACAGATCAAAATCACCATTAATCTTCTACATTCTCTAGTTGTGTAGACTTGGGGCTAATTCAGATGATTATTTTAACTCTTGAGAGCGTAAACATGAAACCAAATGGACCTGCAAGGGTCCATTTGGTTTCATGTTTACGCTCTCAAAGAGTTACACCTGGTTAACCGACTTTCCATCTGGTTAACCAACTTAGCTGGGGACCCTCTCAAGGACCACTGGTGGTCCCCGGACCACGTGTTGAAAACCTGTGATGTAGCCTATGCAGCCTATATTGTAAAATATATGCATTTCACACAGCATGACATGAAAGACAGTGGACATGAGTCAATAGTGGAGATGACGTTTTGACATGCAGTCGAGATCGACGCCAGTATAATCTGAAGGTGAGATCAGTGGTTTTGTGGGGTCAGAGAAGACATGTAATGCTTCCCTAATGTTACTTTTGTTATTATTATTATTATTATTAGCAGTGCTTGACACTAACACCTGCCCGCTTGCCCGGGGCAGGCAAAAAATGGTTGGGCAAGTGAAAATTGCTACCTGGTTGCCCGATCGGGCAAGTGTGCGACTTAGTGCGCTATAACACAAGACGAGATATATTTGTCTTCAAGGTGGTCATTGCGCCCTGCCTCTGCGTCTTTCCCTGCTTTCTAGCCATCTCTCCTATCTCTCTTCCAGGTCCATTTGGTTCCAAACTATCATTTTGCTGGGGCCACGGACCCCTGAGTCCCATGACCACTACGGGAACCACTGTGGGAACCACTGATTTTCATTACAAGTTGAATATTTACTGTAACTGCAAAAGGAATGTTTAAAGCAAAAGTAGAAAGTAAACTTAAATGCAAAATTTACGATATATTTTGGGGGCAAGTGACCATGACCTGAGGGCAAGTAGAACCTGAATTGCACTTGCCCGATGGGCAAGTGCCTCTGAGACCTTAGTGTCAACCCCTAATTTCCGTTTACTTTACATCTGCGTGGGTGCAACGTCTGCAAACAATAATTTATATCTGTTCTCCAAAAATAGCTCATCTAGGCTACAAGCTGCACAGGCTGCAGATCGGCTATTTTTGGAGGACAGATTTACGGGCATTGTGTGAAAACGGCTGTGATTAAGTGACTTATGAAAGGGAATTGTGAAATAAACCATTAGCACAAATGGACAAGCAACATTAAAGGCTTCGGTTTACAGGTCAACCACCATTCATCCATATACAACAGGGGTTTTCAACAGGTGGTCCGGGGACCACCAGTGGTCCTTGAGAGGGTTCCAGGTGGTCCCCAGCTAAGTTGGTTAACCAGATGTAACTCCTGAGAACGTAAAAACGAAACGAAATGGACCCTTGCGGGTCCATTTGGTTTAATTTTTACACTCTCAAGAGTTAAAATATTCATCATCTGAATTAGCCATTTTGGAATGTATGTTTTGCTTGTTTTGTTTCCCCAAATCCAGCCTGGAATTGTGGACAAAAGCAAAATAAATCTTTAGATTTGGGGTCTGTGGGGCTAAAATATCCTGTCCCTGGCTCAAACCATGAATAAATGGTGGTCCCTGGTATGAAAAAGGTTGAAAAGCCCTGATATAAATGACCACGCAGGCTCGTCATAAACCTGCCTCATTTTATGTAAAAACAAAGAAAGAAAGAACGAATAATGATCATGGACGCAGTGTCGTTTTTAGACACCCGCTGTACAGTACACATGGAGACATCAAAGTAGCGTCTCCAAAGTTTACCACTCTGGGATTGGTTCCAAAGAGTTAAGCCAGTTAAGTCACCAAAACCGCCGTCTAATGTGTGGCAAAATGGGCAGATCAGCTAAGTTGTAGTGTGGGCATACATAAAATATATTCAACAATCAATGCACACAGCACCTAAAAGCTTTGAGTAACGCACAACATCCATATAGTGTAGCTATTACATAAAAACAAACTATTACATAAAAAAACCCTCTCAAATCAAATCCTTTCCTCTGATTGAGGAACTGAAACCAAGGAACTTTACTTGGGTCCTTTACTCGGACAGAAACCTCATAACTCCATAATACTACGTTTTGTGTATGTTCTGAAAATTGCGCCTTTAACTACATAGTTGCACAGAAGCACCTGCAAAGCTTGGAAAGCGCCATGTTTTGAGTCGGGGTGGGCAAAAATAAAAAATAAAAGATAATAAACAAATAGATAGATGGGGGTCATCTGGCTACACTGAAGTGTATGATATGAACCTTTCCTGGTTTAGAATTGGTTTCAAATGTAGTTGATGTAGTTGATAGTTGAACTTTTCTTGGTCCATGTCATTTGGGATTTTTTTAAAATGTTCTAGCATAATAAAAGCAATCAATTGAGCCTTATAGTCTGGAAAATACGGTATATTGTACGCTTTTTTAAAAAACATCTTCTTCCTCATATTACAATAATGCCTGATGATCATGTTTTAGGGTGGAAACAAATCTTGGCACTCCATCTTTAAGAATCACAATATCAATCAATTCAAAATATCAATATTGTATCGTGAGGTAAGTGAATCGTCCCACTCCTAGTTTTGAACTTGTAGATCTGCTTCTATTTTTGATTCCTGAAAAGTAACAGTTTCAGTGAAGCTACACGTGAGGTGTCCACCCAAAAGAGAAGAGAGCGAGAGCGTCTCTGATCAGTACAGTGGAAGTGGGGCATGATTAAATAGAGGATGTGATCTGGTTTCTCTCTTGACATCTCTCCTCTCTTGTTCTACAATAAAAGCATACATGATGTGTCATCTCAAATGACACCGGGCCACGTTCCTCTCACTCTTTGTCTTGGTTTAAAAGAAACCATTAACACTAAAGACTGTTTACATCTTGTCTACAGGTGTCACTGCATCATACAAGTGTCTGTCTGTCTGTCTGTCTGTCTGTCTCACTGCCAATGCAGTGAGTAGGAGACACAGTGTGATGCAGTGAGACAGATACTCACTTAATCCATTGTGTACTGAACGCATTGGGTGTTTCAAGCATTAACTAGCTTTAACTATTGAAAAATAGCAGATCTACAAGCTCATATCGCGCCGTAGGTCTGCTATCTTTGGAAAATCTTTACAACATGGTGCAAACTTTTGAATATTATTTTCTGTCGGAGCAAACATTATTAACTCCGTCTCCAATCTTTGTTTCTGGGAGGTCCCCTCCAGGGGATATTTTCAGATCGGGGGTCCTCCGCAGCCTGCCAAACACAGACAATTGTAGGGGTCCTTGGCATGAAATATTTTGAGTATCACTGACACAGAAATATCGCTTTTTCAGAAAAACTAGAATCTAGTGCTAGAAACTACAATCTAGGGCCAGAAATTAGATTCTAGTGTCAGAAAGTACAATCTAATGCCAGGACAAAATGGGTCAATCACACCATGTCTCTGTCTCACTGGCTGCATTGTGTGCTTGTGCATATGTGCGTACATGTACACATGTAAGTACATGTGTGCACATGCGGGGACTGGGGGGGGCTTGATTGAAGCTGACAGACATCGTAGCCATAGTAATCCACAAAGCCACGAGTACAGTATGTACTGTATCTCGCATTGCATGTGTTGCATTGCTTGCTCTCACCTGGTGAAGAAGTCGGCGATCCCGAACCTCTTTGGCATCAGCTTGTGTTCCGACGAGGCGTCGCTGCTCTGCTCCTCCAGGTTGTCGGGCGCGCTCTGCCGCCGGCCGCCCCCCGCCGGCTCGAACGACGGCCCCTCCTCTCCTCCTCCTCCGAAATAGAAGCCCCCGACGCCTCCTCCTCCTCTGCCGTCTTCCGGGGACAGCGGGGTGGCGTCGCAGCTCAGCGACGACACCGTGACGCTGGGGAGGTTGGTAGTCCTCAAGCTCTGAGGTCTGGTGGGCACACTAAAGTCCGCGTAGCCTTCTTCAGAGTCTTCGCCTTCCCCTTCCTCCTCCTCCCCCTTCTCCGTCCTGGGAATGGGCTGCTCTGCGCCGCGGCCCTCGCTGAGGGTGAGGGTGGAGAGGGTCGACAGACAGGACGAGGTTTTGGCACTTAAATCGTCCCAGGAAGCGGGAGGAAGAGAAGGGTCCCATGCATCTTCCTCCTCTCCCCCCGCCAGGGAGGAACGAGGAAGCGAGAGTTGGGTTGTCGGTCGAGCGCTCTCCCCTTCTTCTTCTTCCCCCCCGGCAGGAGAATCGGCCGAGGTCGACCCTCCCCGGCGATCGTCGTCGTCCGTCCCGCCGACGCTTTCTTGCAACGATGACGCCCCCCGCTGCACGACACAGACCACGTCGAAGGGGACGTTCGTTTTGTTCTGGGAGAAATAATCCTCGGAGTCTGAGTCGGAGAGGTGGTCGTGTTGTGTGGAGTTGGCGGCGTCAGGAAGGTGCAACCCGCCGTTTGCTAGTTTTACTAATTCCTTGCTGTCGGCGGCGCGCAAACCACCGACAACCTCGTCCTGTGCGGCTTCGGATTCAGTCCGGGGCTCCGGCAACAAAACGTGTTGTTCGCAGGGAGGCGACGACGTGTCCCCGTCCGGCCTGACGACAACGCTGCATATTAGGTCGTCGCTGCCATTGGGCAGCGTTACGTCCGACGATTCCGCCGTAACACCTGCGCAGTTCCTCTCCGAGAGGGAGTTCGGCAGTGACGGCTCGGTGCCGACACCTGGAGTTTCGCCGTCCTCCCCAGTCCATACGCTACTACTGTGGTCCATGGCTGGCTCCTCCTCAGCCATGCCTGCTAGTACTCCATCTTCTCCTTTTCCTCCTTCCAAAGATTCCACACTCCTCCTCCTCCTCTCCCCCCGCGGTGACTCAGCGAATCCGTTGAGGAGGACGTCTCCGTCTGAGATCACCCGGCTGTCTGGCACTAGTCGTGGCTCCTCGTGGAGGACGAGGCATTTCCTCCCGTCCTCGTCCTCCTCCTTCGCTGAAACCAAATCCAACACGATGGCGTTTCCGTCCGGACCTCTGTCCGGGCCTCTGTCTATGTTTACATTCCCGCCGTTGCTGGTCACGCAAATGCGACCTCGTTTCCCCACTTCTTCTCTTTCCAATTCTTCACCGACTTCCACCTTCGACTCCTCTCGACCCACGTAATCCTCCTCTCTCTCCTCCTCACTTGCATGGTCTGCGTCTGCCCGAACCCTGCGGTCAACCTCCTTCTCCCGCTCCTCTTCTGGGTGTGTGTTGTGGAGGACGCTGCGGTCTTTAAGGGAAACAAACACACAGCGTATTAATTTTTATATTATTACAACTTTTACAATGTAGGCATTTAACAGACCATCTTAATCCAGGGTGTTTTACAGCAAGGGCGGATGTAACATGTCCCATTTGGGGGGCAAGAGAACATGGCATGGGTGCGGCTTCGCGCCACGGGCGATGGAGTCGCACCCATACCATTTTCAGTTACAGGACTTTTATTAGTCAAGTAAAGCATCAAAAATAACATCAGTTGTTGTTGAAGTTGCAACAGACACGCAGCATGCATAAAGCTAAAGGTCTGACTCAGAGTTTTCTGTTTTCAATGATGAAATGCTGTTGGTTTAGTGGTGCCAAAATTGTAGTTAGTAGCAGTAGTAGTGTTTCAAATCATTTTAAATATAATCACTTTAATTTGAAATATCTTGGGTTGTTTTGCATGGCATCGTGTTTGGGAGGGCAGACTGGGTATTTAGGGGGGCATTGCCCCCCCATGCCCTTACCTAGATACGCCCTGGTTTTACAATAGGCAAGGTTAAAAACAAGGTAATAGAAATGTTGATCTGGGATAATGGTTCTAAACATCTTTGACTCAAGTCACCGCTGTTACAAACAACTATTTCATCCACAGCACCCCTGAATTATTTGTCATATTAAACGGCCTGTACGTGTGTAAATATTTTCTAGGGCTGCAACAATTAATCGGGTAATTGTAATCGAATGGTTTATTTACATAATTCACTAATCGAATAATCTGACTGCAAATCACTGCAGTTATCATGGGTGTTTTACAGTGTAATTGAACTAAAGAGCAGTGATCCATCTCTATTCCCTCACAATCTGATGATAGTTGCAAAGCAAAATATGACACTATTATAGTGAGCAAAACATTGTTATTTTTAAATTGCTTCTTTGAGTTCAGAAGATTACTATTCCTTTCAGACTGACACATGTATTCTTTAATCAAATGTATTCAGTCAGAATAAGACAACATTTAAATTATATGCTTTTCAATGTCTTTCCAATGGCAGCCTAATCAGCACGTAATCAGAAGTAGTTCTACTAGTTAAAGTGTGTCTAAAATAACATAGAAATATATTTTAAGGGTTAGGGACAGCTAAAGTAATCTTTTAAATAATCGGTCAATGAATTGAGTATGAAAATAATGTATTTCTCCCCCAAGAAACTGGAGAGGATGTTTTTGTTTCCATTAGGACAGACTGAAAACAACATTTGGGGTGGAACATTCACCCAAAATAGCTGTTTTCGGTGAAAAGGGTTTGAGGTGGTCCCCAGCTAAACATTGGAGATCCTACATAGATCTTTTACTCTTGAGAGCGTACAATGAAACCAATTGGATCCATTTCACGCTTTCAATTACTAAGTTATTACGAAACCTCTGCATCACTAAATTTACAAAAAGTCTGCATGATGCAGAAGAATTGGTAGTTTGATCAACATGTGCCTGCTATCTCTGCATCACTTAGTAGTGCATCAATAACAGCATGGAACTGTGGACCCAATCTTAACCAGCAATAACAGAATGTATTCCAAGTCTTGGGTTCTGAGAGGCTTAAAAAATAAACTCACTCTGCCCAATAATTCAGTGGTTTTCAACCAGTGGTCCCTGAGAGGATTCCAGATGGTCCCCAGCTAAATGATGTACAGTTGGTAACCAAATGGATCCCTATAGATCTGTAACTCTTGAGTGTTAAAATGATAGCAAATGGACCATTTGGTATCATTTTATGCTCTCGAGAGTTCAATTACATTTAAACATCTGAATCACTTAATTTTTAAGAATCTAAGCAACTAGAAAATGTAGAAGAATTGTGATTTTGACCAACGTTTTGCCAGTTGCCTCCTCAATTGTGGACACAAACTCGAAAATCCTTAGTTTGGGGTCTGAGAGAGTGAACTCAACATTAAAGGGTGGTCCGTGGCTATAATGCAGAATAAATAGTGGGCCCTGGTATGAAAAAGGTTGAAAACCACTGGTCTACACATAACACGCTATTCTAATGCTTTCAAAATGTAACGTATTGATGGTCAACCACCTTCCTCTTCGTCTCCTCCTCCACCTCCTCGGTGGTCCTCTGCCGTCTCCATCATCCTCAGCCCCGGAGCCCGGCGGCGTCACCGCCGTCACCGCCTCGACCTCCTCCCCGGCGCCGCGCGCTGCTCCGTCGGCCTAGCCCTGCTGCCGGCCCCGCTGCCCGTCCTGGTGGTGTCTTCTCCTTCGTCCCCGGCGGTGGAAGAACAGGAGGGGGCTAACATGTTAGCCTGCTGTAGGCTAATAATAAGAATCCTTGCTCTGCTGCTTCCACATTATTATTATTATTATTGTTGACGTTATAACGTTCACCGCGCCGGGGAAGGGGAGAAGAGGAAGGGTAGGGGGCGATTGTGTATTATCGCACCGTTTCTTCCTTAGGGTGTCATTTAAATGTGGAAGGATCGTTTTTTTGTTTTGTTTTAGATTAGAAAGCGTCTTTTGGAATGTTTTTCTTTTTTTGTCTGCAGTTTAAATCCCTCCGGTGTTTGTGTCTGCAGCTGGTCTGCAGCGCTAGCGCTCCGGCAGCGGCTGCCTGGTGGCCATCTTGGAAATAACCCCACGTTCAATGAAGAGCCACCAGAGCCATCTAGTAGAAGGAATTGTGACATTGAGTGGTCGGAAACTGAGCGCACGAGCTGCTTTTCATGCAGCTTAAATAGGGACACAATGCAGTTGGAAATACATTGTTTTTCCATACAGGTGGCGCAAAAAAGAGCTATTTTAGTGCAATATGGCAACTGTTTTAAAGTAGCCTATTGTAGAGTAACGCTTTCATCATTAAAGATCATTAAAGCTGGGCTGTTGCCTGAGTCCATTGCATTTCTGACTGTCTTCAGATCCAGGACTGGTCCCTATTTGTTGCCCCCATTCTCAATAGAAGTCTGTGTACAAGAGCCCCCCATTGGACTGGCCGCATAAAGTAAACGAAGTTGGCGTAACTCTGTCTATACTATACGGCTCTGACCGCAGAACCATCTTATCAGATGAGTTGGGACATTGAGGGGTCCGAAAAACACGTCACGTGGGTTCGTGTACTTGCGCGAGCCCATAGACTACCATGCATTTAGTAACTTCCGGTTGTCACTATTCATTCAACGTCCGGTTGTCACTATATCATAGAAGGCTATTCAGAAGACCCGCCATTAGACTGACCCACACGAATGAAAGGGATTTGCGTATCTCCCTGGTAGAGTACTGGAAAACAGAGTGGCGTCACTCCAATTGACTCCCCATTCTCCAGCCGAACAGAGACGCCTATTGGCTGAAACGCGCGCGTGCCCTTCGAGGAGGAATGCAAGTTCCAAACAAACCCCTCTGCACATCCAGCTCAGAGCTGCAGCTCCGTCGACAGCAGGATGCAAGTTAGCAGGTAAATTGGCGAAATTACGGCATTTCAGAACATTGTAACGCATTAACAGACCGCTCGTCACTTTAGTGATTAATGATTGATATGAATAGTTATATAATTCGCTCTGGTTAATGTACATTGTAACTTAAAAAAAAAATAGACTGTGTTGTGGTGCAGTGGTGGTTAGCTAGCTTAGCTTAGCAGTGTTCCTGTCCATCCAGCCATCCACTCCATGAACAGTTACACTGCTATGACCCATCAGCTTTTTTTAGCATAAATATTTGTTTTAATTGTTATTGGCTTTATTGTTAAACTTATGGTCAACCAGTGTGTACAACTGATAAGTTATATTGCTAGGTTATATAACATTATATATATATATAACACCCCCCCCCCTCTTTGTACTCTTCTCTTTTCCCTTTTTACCTCCACTATGAGTTTACCTCCATGATCTGCTGCTTCTGATTTTACTGAAGTAGTTGTTTTGTATGTATTTGAATGCCTTAATGAAATGAACAAGTTGGCCACTATTGTAAACAAGTGTATGCTTAACTAGTGTGTCCAATCAGCTCTGTCAGACTTGATGTAGTCGTACTTGAATTGTACTTTAATTCTCCAAGCTGTTATCAGTTTTGTAGCAGTGTGTACTTGACTTGTACTGTAACTCTCATCTCTGTCAATAAAAATTTCATTCATTCATTACTATTATAGATTATGTTTATACTCGTGGGTGGGGGAAACAAACCAAAAAGTCACATTGCTTTGTTATATACAGTACATTTTATACAAGCTATAAAGCTTGGTGGCAACATTTGTTTGTTCTAGTCAGTCCACTTGCCAGAATGTGACACCAAAGTTTTGTGTGAAATGTTTAGTAGGGGTCCCCTCCCAGAGTGTAGAAGTTGTTGTGAAATGTTTAGTAGGGGTCCCCTCCCCAGAGTGTAGAAGTTGCCAGGTATCATGTTGGGCAGTTTTTGTAATTGGGATAATATGTGGTCATATGGAAGACCATATAGCAGTTCTCCTCAGTGATAAATCTCCTGGTGGTCGACAGCCAAATTATTGATGATTGGAAACAGGAGGGGGTGTACAAAATCAAACTAAATAAAAACAGATTAAGTAAATATTAAATCAGTATGTCTGTAATATATGATGTAAGTAAATATATAAAGTTACATAAAAATAATACAGCATATGCACTGTTTGTTTGTGTTTTGTTTGTTTGCATTTCAGGACAGTGACTCGGGTGCCAATAGAGATGATTCTCTGTGTACCAGAGGGCCAGGACACAAGAAAGAACAGGACATGGAGATGATGGGCCAGGCTGCTTGCACCCCTTGGATTTTCAGGGAAAGCCACGATGAAGAGTATTTGAAGTGGTCAAACTAGCTGGCAGTAGAATACATTTTCAGAAGCATCTTCATAAACAAGACTGGAATTTTTCATATACACATACAGTTTAAAGCTTCAATGTATACCTGGTTGGCTGTAACATCAAGAACATTAACATCACACAATTGTTTTGGAAAGTTTCTTACTTTCTGTCTCTCAAATGTCAGTCAAAATGTTCTGAGATATATCCCCAGTTACATCAAATTTTGAGTGTGTGAGTGATGGAAAGTATTTTTGTGCACATTTTAGTTACTACATTGTGAATAAAATGTTTTATTGATTATTCATTCTCCTTGCATATTCCGTAATCTTTACTGACATGTCATTTGGTATTTGGCCTCAGAACCCCAGCTGAAAACGTTTGTCCCTGTGACCCCCTCATGATGTCATTATTGGCTGATCTACAACATCACAACACGTCCTATTTAAAATCCATTGTGAACTTGTCTGAATTTTGAATGAATAGTTTATTGGAAGAAAAGTAATGGGTACAAGGTACAGTCAGACAGGGTACAGTCAAATAGCCAATAGGATCACTAAGAAAATTCCTTGCAGTCTTGTTTCCATTCAGGACCAGGCCAGGTACAGAGTGAAAGGTTTTTGTTTTAAGTGGAATGTGTAACATGAATCCAATAAATAGCCCTAGTACTATGAAAGCTATTGCAGTAAATCTGAACTGAGTGTCATGCATGAGACGATTGTCATTCACGGACTGATTGATGGCCGTCCTGCAGTGAGTGATATGTGGCACCCCAATCATGCACGGCTGGAAGTGATCGGGATGAGGAAGGAGAAACTATAAAACTGTTTTGCTCAGAGTGACAGGGAGTGGTGTGTCTGGAAAGCGGAGCTCTGTATGTTTGCTGGCATATAATGCCAGCGATTGTATTGGGTGGGAGGGCAATTTGCTTATGTTTTATTGTTAGTAGTTATTAAATGAAGTAGCAGTGTATTTGTGCATGTTACTTGCTCAGCCTCCATTATTGTTTGAAGTAGAAATATCCTGTAAATAGGCACTTTACATTTCTCCTACCTGAGACAAGGATTATTACACTACGATCAAATCTGCAACCCTGCTTCAACACACAACTGTAACCCTAACCCCCCCAGAGTAGACCTAATGTAAATTATTAAACCATAACCATTTGGCCTATATGGTCAGAGAGGCAAATACAAAAATAATATAGCCTAGCATTTAATAAGATTCTAGGAATATAAGAAACAAAGTAAGATAAATAGAGTATCTATAATGAGATTCCAGATACTCTAAAGCAGGGCTTTTTAACAGGTGTTCTGGGGACCACCAGTGGTCCCTGAGAGGATTTCAGGATGTGCCCTGGCTAAATGATGGAAAGTTGTTTAACCTACCAGACGTAACTCTTTGAGAGCATAAAGATGAAACCAAATGGACCCACAAGGGTCCATTTGGTTTCATGGTTATACACTGTCTCTCAGTCTCAAGAGTTAATATTCAACCTCTGAATGAGCTCAAGTCTACACAACTAGAGAATGTCAAAGATTAATGGTCATTAATGGCCTGGAATTGTGGCGACAAGCCAGTTTTGGGGTCTGTGGGGCTAAAAATGGTGGTGGCCATAAATAGTGGTCCGTGGCTCAAATTATGAATAAATAGTGGGCCCTGGTATCAAAAAGGTTGAAAACCACTGCTCTAAAGATAAAGAGCGAGGGGGGAAACTGGAGGTGTATGCTAACACACACAAGCTAAATGGGGTCTGTGGGGCTAAAAAGCTATCAAAATGGTGGTCCGTGGCTCAAATTATGAATAAATATAGTGGGCCCTGGTATCAAAAGGGTTGAAAACCACTGCTCTAAAGATAAAGAGCGCGGGGCGGGGGGGCGAACGGACGAGGAGTATGCTAACAGACAGACATGCTAAATGGAGGAGAGGAGCACCTAATGTTTGGAACTTGCAGAGCTCCAGAGCGTGGCGCATGCGCGCTACGCGAGGGGCGGCGAGATCAAAGCATGACGCCACTCTCTCTATTATAGTACTCTACTCCCTGGTAACTCCACGGTTTAGTGTTGCCAAGTCACGTGTTGTGAGAGAAACAAGCAACCACGTCTATGGAAACTAACCTAGATTCTTGTTATGTGCAAACTCCGTTCACTTCATGGGGCCCCTCCAAAGGCGGCTCTTATACATAGACTTCTTAAGTTAAATCACTTCATTTGAGATTGTTTTGTAGTAATAGACGCTAACATGAACATTGCAGAGACTTAAGTTCAAGTTCAAGTTTATTAATATGTCCCAAATTGTGCACTTTGTTTTTCAGCACATAGTAAAGCTCTAAAAACAGACATTACAAACATGACAACAGACACACATAGTAGTACAAAAACATGTACAAATACATAAATACCGTATAAAGTGCAAACTAGAGCTAAAGTGCACCAAGTGACTAATCTAACAACCTATACCTCACCACCCATCCCTGAGACTAACAGCTACCTCCTCTTGTTTCCCTTATTGATAGCTGAGCTCTAATGGAGGTAGGTATGAAGGAGAATTTAAACCTGTTGGTTTTGGTGACAGGAATCTTTAGCCATTGGCCAGATGGCAGAATTTCATATTCCTGACATAGGGGGTGGGAGCTATCTGTTCTAATGGAGGCTGTTTTTTTAAGCACCTGTATATGACTCAAACCCCTGAATGTAGTCCCCACAATTTTACTAGCCACCTTAACGACTCCGTTTAGGGCATTTACCTGTCTAACACCAATGTTACCATACCAGCAAATGACAGAAAAGGTGATGACAGACTCAATGAAGGCTTTATAAAATATAATCATCAGTGATTTATCAACCTGAAATTTGGCTAGTTTCCTTAAACAGAAGAGGCGCTGCTGGCCCTTCTTACACAGCACCTCTGTGTTTAAGTCAAATTTTAGCCTGTTGTCAATAACTGTCCCAAGATATTTATACTCGCTAACAAACTCCACTGACTGACCTTCAATCACACTGCTCTGGGGAGCTAGTGGATGACGACGAAAATCAACACACATATCTTTGGTTTTGTTAACGTTGAGTTGTAGGAATGCCTCTTTACACCAGGAAGCAAAGTCATCTACAACTGGGCCATGACTGACCTCAGTGTCACCCAACAGACTAACAATAACGGAATCGTCTGCAAATTTAATAATGTGTCTGTCTGCATACTGACTTCTGCAGTCATTAGTGTACAGGATGTATAAGAGCGGGGAAAGAACACAACCTTGGGGTGAGCCAGTGGAGGATGTTAATTCACCTGACAGCTTCCCATTTACCCTCACCCTCTGGGTTCTGTTAATGAGGAAATCCAGAACCCAGCCAGTAATACCAGATTCTAAGCCAAAGTTGTTAACTAATTTTTCAACTAGTATGTGTGGCTGAATGGTATTAAAGGCTGACGAGAAGTCAACAAAAAGCAGCCTAGCATGCTTCTTGTTGCCTTCCAGATGTTTGTACAGTAGGTTCAGTAAGGTGATGGTGGCATCAGACACCCCTCTCTTAGCCCTGTAGGCAAATTGCATAGGGTCCAGGTAAGACTCGGTTTTTAACAAAAGCTCTCCCTTAACAAGACTAGAAGATGACTTCATAATGATGGACGTTAAAGCCACAGGCCTGAAGTCATTTAAAGTCTTGGGATGAGGACTCTTGGCTACTGGAACCACGATGGAACGCTTCCATAAAGATGGCACCCTCTGCTGCGTAAGAGATAATTGAAAAATAAAATGAAATATAGGCTAGGGCCCAACTGTTCTGCACAGACAGTAAGCAGACGGCCACCAATGTTGTCGGGGCCTGGACTTTTCTTAGGTTTACACTTTTAAAGCACCTAATCACACTAAGCTCATCAAATGACACATTGTGAGCATTAGATGTCCCCAGCTGCCCTTTAAGCTCAGATTGTTGTTCTTTAAAATCATGGACATCAAATCTAGTGTAGAACTTATTAAGTTCCTCTGCTAGTTACTTACTTGTAAATGTATACATCTTCAATATAATACATTGTGTTATATTACAATAAGTACATTGTGCCATTTTAGATAGTCTACACTTTACTGAATTCCTATTTTATATAGACTACTTTCACCCCACTACACTTCACAGTCAAACTTAGCCTACATGGATCACTTTTTTTTACTTTAGCTATTTTCAAAAGGTTACCAGCATTGTATACAGTTGAAATATGTGAAATTGGAGTGTGTATAAGGACATTACTTCAGAATAATTGAATATGAATGACCCCAAAAAGCCATTTCCTTATGACATAGGTCTTAAAATATTATATTTGTGACTGCGAATTTACCCACTATAAATAAAACACTTGAATAAAAGCTTATCAAATATGTTCAGAATCTTTCAGTCGGTAGGGACCACTCCTGTCTCAATTTGGAAGGAATTATGAATGATGAATCATGCATCCATCATTATGCATCATTTACCAACACACTGCTTTCCCCACGCCAGTAGACCACAGAAGTAGCCCATAATTTTTTTTCCACATTTTATATTGCTTGTTTGGATGAATATTAAAAATATCCATGTAGGGCAACATTGCATGGATGTGTGAAAGCAGATATAGGCTATGCAATGCATCATGTACAGGTGTAGCACTCACGATAAGGACTTGCACTTACCCGGGACTAGGGTGACACCTGCTGGACACATTTAGAAACTACAGGTCTACCAGTGGTTGTCAAAGGTTCACCAGGCAAGGGAGAGTGAATGATATTGTCAGGGCCTTTTGATTGATTAATTAATTGCGATATTTATTAACATTTACAGTACATTTCAAACAGAACTACTTTTTTGGTCAGTATCTAATCTAAAAATATTTGGCATTTTCACATTTTGTTTGTGTTGTTTCTTCAGGACTTGGGGAAGTCTTTCCCAGGCATGTAAGGGATTCACATTGCTCGGTTTAGAGAGCTTGCAGCTTCACTGACGCAAGACGCGCACATGAAGCTAGAAATTAAACTAGAAAAAGTGCCCTTCTGGGCACAGGTCTCCACTAGCCTGGGTAAACCGACTCCCCCTGCTGGATGACATGCATTCCATGCCGTCCATCAGCATGGGAATGCTGGCGGGGCGAGGGGCGGTTTACGAGGCTAGAGCCGTCCTGGTTCTCAGCAAATCATGCCAACACACACACAATGTTTTGGGACAATAAAAAATATTTTCTAAGAAGAAAACGTGTAAATTAGAAATTGTACGATAATATTGTGTGTGTTGTCATGATCTGCTGAGACCCGAGTTGCCTTTGTCCGCAGCGTTATCGTCTTTATATAGATCAATTTCGAAAAGTCTAGGAGGAAAATGAATGGGGAACCCATTTCTGGAACAGTACAAGGGGGATGTCACAAGCAGTGTTGGGAATATTACTTTACCTTGTTAATGTATTACTTATTAATTATTACCTTCATTTTAAAGCAATATACTATATTACAATATTACTGTCTGAGCAAGTGTAATATATTAATATTACTATTACATATTACTTAAAAAAAACTTTTACAAAATATATAATTAAATGTTAAGTATCACTATTAATTAGATTGTGTAGGCGAGTGGCATACCTACAATACAGCAAGCCCACTTGGCTATCTGGCCAAACACATAATGAAATCAACTTGAAAAAATGTCACTCCTGAATAAATAATTTGATGACAAATGAGACAGATTGGCAGAAAGTAATATTGAAAGTAATGCAGTAATGTAGAAAGAAAAGTATAATATATTAGATGGTTTTAGTTAGGTAATATATTTATATTACAAGTTACTGCGTTTTGGTAATATATTATGTAATTAAGTTACGTAGTGCACATGTCCCAACACTGGTCACAAGGGGGCGGTATTGCTAAGCTCTGTTTGATTGATTGCAGATTTTATATTTTTCCGAATCACTAATATGAGGCCTCGGCCACACGACTCCGGATCTTTTGCCAAACGCAGAAATATTCCTGCGTTTGGGCCGTTCTACTACACGCAAACGGCGTTTTACGTCACTCAAACGGAGTTTTCTGCAAACGGAGAAATAAGTGAAGATATTCGAAAATATCCGGAGCAGCGGAGCCGTGTAGACACGTGAAACGAAAACGATGACGTCTCATACTTATCAGCTCATGACGTGACCAAACAACTTCCGATGTGTCTCTATTCAGGCTGCATTGAACAGCGCGAGCGCTCAGTTTCTGACCCCTCTATGTCGTAACTCTTCTACTGGATGACTACTTTAATGTAACATCCAGTAGAAGAGTTACGACATTCCCACCTCCCGGAATCCCAGACTTTTATCAGTCCCCATAGCGCATCATGGTAGGAATTGTGGAGCGGCTGCGGACCTTTGTTGTTTTTTTAATTCACAGGAAGGGTATACCCCTCCTGTGTATTAATTATTGTGAACTGTATACAGTTCACAGAGATCTCCGGTCCCCCGTCCCTTACTACTACCAGGTTACGTGAAATTTGTATTTGGGTAACCATGGAAACCAGCTAACACCAGCCATTTCTGTGTTGTGCCAAATATTTCTTATCGCCACCTACTGGCTTGGCATACGTGTTGGAGCCCCAAATGTCCGTTTTGGGTTTACGTGTGGACATGGATATCTTTGTCGTGTGGACAGGATTTTTTTTTTCAACGGGGGAGGAAAAGAACGGATATTTTCCTCGTGTGGCCGAGGCCTAAGTTGTCTTCGATACGGCGACTGACAACGCTTGACAGTGACATCATCAGTGACATCATCAGGACACGAGGCCAGTGGTTGGTAATATCGCCAACCAGTGAGTGACTTGAACACTCAATCATTCAAACCAACTTGCAGGTGAGGTCACCTGTCTGGAGTTGGGTTTGTGTAAGCCCCCTTACTGTTTTCACGCGAATCGTCCTTCTTTCCAGGAGAAGGTACATATAACAACATGAGTACCCCCACTGCTATGGACGCTTCAGAGACGAGCCGCGTCCCCCACTACAGTCTGGAGTACATAGAGGACATCAACCAGCGCATGAGGATCCCGGATACCCTCAGGGTCACCGATACAGAGTGCGCTTCCCTCGACCCGGCACTGGCCCTCCCATCTTCTCACCACCAACACCCCAGACCGGCTGCCTTCATGCACGTCCCGGAGAGAATCACCGTAGCTGGAAAGGACGGTGGTGGTGGTGACGGCCAGGAGCACCCCGGAGATTATCTACACGTCACCTACCCCACCTCCACCACCCCAGCACATCCGAACTCGGACGGGATGATGATGCCCCCGCCTCGCGTTCTGACCCTCCTGGAGAAGCCTCTGGAGTGCCTGGAGTCTCAGACTAGGACCGCCCCATCTCCTCCCTCTCCCGTCGTTCGTGTTGGAGAGGATACCGCCGCCCCTTCTCGCCATGGCCACGACGGCGCTATCAAGGAGGGACAATGGAGTCCCTCCCACGGAGAAAACCAAAGCGCCGCTGGTGAGACGAACGTGACTGCCAGGAGTCAACATGGCCGCCAGGTCGACGTCGTCGAACCCGGTACAACCCCACTGTCGCCTTCGTCCTCTGCGCGTCCGCCACTTAGTTGTCTAGAGGACGCAGACGCAAACCTATACACGCTAGAGGGTCTGTTGGGGTACTTGCGGTTGACAACGGCCCGAGGATACCAGCAGGTCTTGGAGCTCCTAGAAAGAAGTACCCAACAACGACAACTGCAACAAGAGGTTCTGCTTCCGGATGAACTGGACGCCTCCGCGCTCAGACAGCAGATAGAGATGATGAATCGCCGCCTTTGGCTGTTGGAGGAAGAGAGCCGCGAGCGCGCCAGGCAAGCGTTGGTCCTGTGCACTGCCACCGTGTCCTTCTGTCTAGCCAAGGCCTTGATACGCCTATGCAAGTAGCAACCTATGCTGGAACGTAGCTATGCCAAGGGGTGATAACCCCTTTCAATGGAGTGATCTCTAGGTCGTTCTATGGCCAAATTCCAAACTGTCCCTCCTTGTTGACTCAATGAGCCCTCACGGACTTCACATGAAGTCAGTGAGGGCTCATTGAGTCAACAAGGGGGGCTTGAGGGGTGTCCCAATTGAAGTCGTTACATCAGTAAGGGCTCAGCTCTGCCCCTTAATGCCCCCTTTCCGTAAGTTAGCATCGATCCTGACTGTTGGTAAAAATATTACCCACAGTTCATAGCGTTACCAGGTGGAATGGGGTGGGGGTCCTCCAAACGTCAATCATGATTTAAGTATGCAAATTAGATATGAATCGTTAGAATGTCAACAATAGTGCATTTAACTCTTCTCACAGGGAGATAGTATATTGAATAATAAAGAAACATGATGAAAAATTAATAATGAGGAAAGTAAAATAATGTAGAAATGCAATTTATAATAATGAATACAACCGCCCACAGGACAGGAACATTTGTAATACTAATAAAACTATGTCCTTAAATACTAAAATAGACATAATAGATACAGTATATTAATAGGCACATAAATATACAGATCATCTGTGTATGTATGAGTGTATATTTCTGTATTCTTGGTTATCTCTAGGCTCTAGACTACTGGTTTTATTTTTGTTGAAACCCTTTATGTAGTTGTTTATTTTGTAACTAAGAAAGTTACTCTTAAAGTAGTACAGGCTTTATAAAGCCACAGCTTCAGCCTAGGCTACATCGTTTTGGCCTAAAGCACTGGCTGTGAATAAGGACTTTTTTCCTCCTTTTTTAATAATGCAAAGTGTCATGGCGGACTGATCTTCAAAGTGTCCCATTCCTTTCACAACAACTTGGAGCCCTTGCAGCCTCTCAACCTGATCGCACCTGATCACTGACATCACTAAAGTCAAGGAGGGCTCAAGGCTTGAGAGAGGCAATTGGGATTGGGCCTATGTATCTGTAAACTACATGTACACTTTAGAAACAAGATCCCCCATAAATGTGCACTGTCATCAGTGTTGGATTACAATTTACAATTTAGGCATGATCCAGAGTGACTTATAATGGTAAAAGTTTACAATTTAATCAGGATTTATAATACATTTTACAATATACAATGAAGCGCGAAGAACATTGTAATACATTCAGGTTAATGTGTATCTTCAGACCTTTAACGACTTAAAACTTGACATTACACTCTGTACTTACTAGTAGTCTTCTCTTTTTTCCAACACTTCACTGCCAAGCAAAAATAGACAAGCTTTCAGATTGGCTATTTTTTAGCTAAAGCTATCAGAATAAGTAGAACTAGAATGAATGCAACTGTACAATTGCAAAGCGGGGTTGCCTTGATGATATTGTAATTGCAACATGCAAAAGAAAGTGTTACATCACCATACCGTGTTTAGCCAATTGAAACATTTCAATGTTCCTGCACAGGTAAATCTATGGAGGATGACGTGGTAAAAGACATTTTAGTTAAACAAAAAATATATGCCGTGGTTTGGTTAATAGTCTTAATTTCTGACTAACTTCTGATTTAGAAAGAGAGTGTTCGTGCATCTACATTTGAGGAAATAGTAATAAATCTAACAATTATTGCAGGCACACTAAGTGAATATGAATACGAATATAAATATCTCTTGAAAATCACATTTTACTCAATTCTGCTTACGTCATTAATGATGTAAATCATTCACCAAATTTAGGTGTCCAAATTCAGAGTACACATTCTCAGCCGATAAATACAGTACCCCTCAATGACCTACCAATTTTAGTTTAAGTTTACAGAAGAAGGTTTACAGCCATCAGATTAACAGTAGTGGGGTTCCCCATGGCAACCCCACTAATAATTATGTGGCTGTTGTCGAAAGAAATCACACCTGTGTGAAGAGAGCTATCTATCTTACAACATGAATCACATAATGGTTGTGTTATCAACAAACCAAACATTAATGTCTCTTCATTTGTCAAAGTTATTTTTTAAAACAAATATTGTTGAAAAACAAACTGTGGAAATTAACCAAAAACTGGGTGGGGTTTTTACTATGGATCCCACCTGATTATCTGGCACAGAGGGTTTCTGAACCAATCAGAGCATGCATCCCTTCAGGCAGTGGGGTGTGACAATAACACAACTGGCACGACTTATTTATACCTTATAATCATGTGTTCAGATATAGGCCTACAGTATATTCTAACGTGATGATTAAGTTTAATCCGAGTAATACACTGTTTGAATGCCAGAATGAGATTAAGTATTTCTGACTGTAATGAATGCACCTGTTTTTAAAGGGATATTCCACTTTCAAAAAACATTTGGTCATTTTATGGCCTACTCAGTCTCATGTGAACACCACAGACAGTTTATAAGTTACTATATTCAGTATTTATATATTTGATGTTCATTTTAGCGTATCCACCTCCTTCCTATACAAACCCATTGTAACATAAAACTCCATTTTAACCATGACAGATTATTCAAAATCAACCCATCTTTTTTGACTGATATTGTCCTTGCGTGACATGTATGCAAGGACTACACGCCAAACGATGAAGAAACTGAAAGGCGAGACACTCGATGCGGACCACCTAATGTCTCAGTCAGGACTCATTCACTTCACCCGCTGTACCGCAAAACCATCATTTCACTCCTCCTCATCCTCCTCCGCCTTACCCCATCACAACCGACATTGGGGATGCTGCCGCGCAGCAGAAGCAGCAGCAGCAGCCACCCCCCCCCCCATCCCATCCTCAACAGGGATTCTGTAACGCACCATCACCAGCAGCAGACCACACATTCCACAGTTCTGGTTCTGGCGGGCTCACACCACGTGTTTTCAGTGGATAATATAAGAACGTAGTTGTCATCTTATCATTGCAATCGTGTCAGTCGGCTCACAGACAACATGCCTCCTCGATAAGATCGGCTAATAAGCAGCCTCCTGTAAATTATTGCTTGATATTTGTCGAAGTGGGTGGCTCTGGGCATTACTAGTCAAACAATGTGTTTGTCAATACAGAACAACAACACAGCCAAAGTAATCAATCAAGCATACAAGTGTTTGAATGTATAGGCCTACACCAGGAGTCGGCAACTTTTTTGACATGAAGTGCTATGATTTTATATTGTTAGTTTACAATCATTACACACACACACACACACACACACACACACACACACACACACACACACACACACACACACACACACACACACACACACACACACACACACACACACACACACACACACACACACACACTAACACACAGAGAGAGAGAGAGAAAGATCAAATGTTTCAGACTTTGATGCCAATATACACCAGCCATGGCATACAATAAAATGATTGTCTTACTTTTCCTGTCTGTACTGCTGGTGGTTTCTGTGGAGTCATCTTCTGGTGGTGGTAAGTTGTTACTTTTTAATTTATCTTATGACACACACACACTGAGGCACATGCTATGGGGAGGCGCAGACACACATAAATACAATGTACTGTAGATCAGAACAGATCAAAGTGTATTGCACAGTGTATACCCTGTCTTCGAAATGGACCCGTTTCAGAAGATTCTGAAAGGTTCTCCTTCACAGCACAGTTATGACCTATCCAATGCATCAGACCTCAGGAAGCTGTATAACTCTCCCGTGGAGCAGGCAGAAAGAATGAAGAGGCACATGAAGAAGAAGCTGCCCCAATTTGGCCCAATAAGCCACTCTGGAGTCAGGTCAGTCCTCTCACTGTAGGCATTCCTTTCACTGTAGGCATTGTTTAATATGTCAGTCTAGGTGTAACTAAACCATATTTCAGTCAGGACAACTCAAGAAAGGTTTAATATTCATTTATTGAATATAAAATAAGCAATATATTTATCATGGTTTGGCAGATGAATTGGATCTGCTTTTTGGGTACTCAGATCAAGCGCAACAGTCCTGACCTTAAGGACTCCGAATCCCCCGTACCCAAAGGGCAGATCCAAATCTACAGGTGGTAGCTGTGGTGGAGGAGGGTTAGCAGCAAAATGATTAAGCATAAAGCAGAACAGCAGTATCAGAGTGAGCAGCAGCAGCAGCAGCAGCAGCAAGCAAGCAATGACTATCTAATAAGGACAGGACGCCAAGACATGACTTCCTGTCCTCATGGGAGGAAACAGACATGCGCAGTGCATTCCAGGAAGTTTGACTCTTGCAAACCATGCATGCCATTAGTGTTCCCAACTGCCAAAATCCAAAATGCACTGGTGGCACTTCCAAAATGCACTAGAATGCGCTAGATGCTTGCCTGGAAGGGAATATGACCATTAAATGACCATTAATCTTCTACATTCTCTAGCTGTGCTGACTTGGGAAGTTGGGATAATTCACATGATGAATATTTTAACTCTTGAGAGTGTAAAAATGAAACCAAATGGACCCGCAAGGGTCCATTTGGTTTCATTTTTACGCTCTCAAAGAGTTACATCTGGTTAACCAACTATCATCATTTAGCCTGGGGACCACTGGTTGAAAACCACTGTCATGGGAGAAAAAATGGTGAAAAATGAGGGTTTTATCTCTGGCGCTTGTCAATCAATTTCCCCCCAACTCACCAGCCAAAAAGCACTAGATTTTCCGCCAGGAGTTTTTCACTAATTTTGGCGCTAGGGGGGGCTGAAAAAGCACTAAATATAGTGACAAATGCGCGAAGTTGGCAACACTGCATGCCATTGGTCTCTTGGATGGTTTGCCAAGTGTCAAACTTCTGGTCTGTACTGCGCATGTCTGTTTCCTCCATTGAGGACAGGAAGCCATGTCTTGGCGTCCTGTCCTTATTAGACAGTCATTGCAAGCAAGCAGGAAGAGCAATACAAACTTACAGTTTAAATAGTCTGTGAGAGCCTGTGATTGGATGAAGTCAATCATGTGAATGTGATGCTGAGGCGGCCCTTTAAAGGGCCGGCAGCGACTGCACTGAGGTTTCCTTACTGAACTTGCTATGCGCATGTCTGTGACAAGCGCGTCGCTCATGGACAAAAAATGAGTGCTCGCGCGCACACACACACACACACACACACACACACACACACACACACACACACACACACACACACACACACACACACACACACACACACACACACACACACACACACAACACACACACACACACACACACACACACCACTGTAGATAACAGTTCATGGTGTATTGTATGTGTATTATAGAGTAACACTGACGAATGGCACCAAGTATCTTATCCACAAGGGACCTGGATATGGAGTGAGCTCTCAGACAGTGGTGGTGGAGGCTAAACATATGAGCTCTGACTGGATGGTAAGGAGCAAAAAAATATTTTTATTTTTTAGAACAAAGCAAAGAAGGATTCATGATGAAGTTACACTTAAACATTATAGATGCAGAATGTAGTTTAAGTGACACCAAACTCTCATAAAATAGTTCATTGACACACTTGGGTTCAGAAGGACCATAGACCATTTATTGCAAAGCTTCTGCATGTTAGCATGCAAGTGTGGCTCTGCTCATGTTATATCAAATCTATGCACTGAAACATAAGTCTGAAATCACATTTGATATCTCAGATTTTTGTGCATCGAGACTGCTCGATATCAACTACCCCCGTGAGCAGAGCCTAACATAAGGCATTACAACATAGTTACAATTTATTCCAAATACATACTGAACATTAATACATACTGAACATATCACAGACCATAGAACACATGATCACAGATACCCATAACAGAACTAGACACCACTATACTACAATCCATAAATCATGATCACATAATCATCCACTCAGAACTAGTGCCACAGGGAGGAGGCCAGAGAGGTGGAGGAAATTTGAATGCCAACATCTGAACAGGGAGCCAGCTAGCAGGAAGACTGAGGACAGAGTAGTGACTGAACACCTGATTGAATGTGGGCTCGAGTGACTTGCTGACAGCCAATGAGACTGAGAGGAGTTCACATGGAGAGAGACTGCTGATTTAAAGAAACTGAAAGAAACCGACTGAAAATAAGCACAACAACAAAATAAACCTTCTGCCCTCCGTGTCTCCATGAACTAATGCTTGTGCTGGATTTGTTTTAAAGTTTTAAAGCCTGTTTAACAAAAGGACAGTGCCTGTAGTATTTTAATGATCAAATAATTAGAATGTATACAAATTCATGAATAATTGCATAATAACAGCAGATAACTAATTTGTTTTTTATTATTATTAATTATACTATCACTGAGACTGAAAATGTCTTCCTTTTCTTTTTGTAGGTTGTTGACACCAAAAACTTCGGGGGAGCAAGACCGTTTCCGATTTTGTCAGAGCTGGCGGCAATGATTACGAATTAATTGGGAAAAATTGTCATGATGCAGCTGCCGGAATGATGAATCAGTAAACATGCCCATTGTTTTTGATGTCTTAAAACATGCAATGTAAGTTTGTATGACATTAAATTGCCAAAATAAAATGTAACCCTGATGTTGGTTTGGGACCTCAGTCACTAGTTTGTTTACTGACAGCTACAGTGTAACTACCTCCTTTTTAATGTGATGGAAATAGCAGTGTACATAACCACACCCCTTTTAACAAATCGTCCAACCAGCTATTTCTTCTGAAAAATAAAAGTTCAATTGTTTTCTCTCTCTCTCTCTCTCTCTCTCTCTCTCTCTCTCTCTCTCTCTCTCTCTCTCTCTCTCTCTCTCTCTCTCTCTCTCTCTATATATATATATATATATATATATATATATATATATATATATATATATATATATATATATATATATATATATATATATATATATATATATATATATATATAATATATATATATAAAACCCCTAGCGCATTCTAGCGCATTTTGGAAGTGCATCTAGCGCCCTCTGCTGCTTGGGAGTTGGCAACACTGCAAGGTATGTTAGTCTCAGTCAAGTGCAAAAGTGCAAAGGTGCAGTCTAGATACACGTGCAAATATGCTCATGTGCAAGGAGAACTTGTCTCTCTCTCTCTATTTCCTTTTTCCCTTCTATGGCCCCCGTCCCGTTCTGCGGTGTGCCTGGTTATGAAGCCTGATGGCAGTGGGCACAAAGGATAGTCCAAAACGTTTAGTGCTTTGACGTGGGGCTATAAGCCTCTGGCTGAGTGCGCTCCTCATTCCTGCCAGTTCTCCACTGAGGGGGTGGTGGGGTTGTCAAGGATGGCGTGCAGCTTCCTCCTTGTCCTCTGCTCCGCCACCACCTCCAGACTGTCCAGTCTGACTCCCACTACTGACCGTGCCTTCTTGATCAGTTTGTTGAGCTTTCCCCGCCCCCGTCCCCACGTTGCCCCCCAGCATACCACTGCGAAGAAAAGGACACTGGCCACAACCGCCTGGTAGAACAGCATGAGGAGCTCGGCACGGACGTTGAATGATCTGAGCCTCCTAAGGAAGAACAACCTGCTCTGCCCCTTCCTGTAGAGAGCCTCAGTGTTGTCTGTCCAGTCCAACTTGTCATTCATGTGGACGCCCAGGTATTTGTACGTTCCTACAATCTCCACTTCCTCCCCCCGGATGGTGATGGGGGAGGGGGGTCCTCCTACTCCGCCCGAAGTGCACCACCATCTCCTTCGTCTTGCTGGTGTTAAGCAGAAGGTGGTTTGATTCACACTGGGAAACAAAGTGCTCCACCAGAGTTCTGTACTCCTCCTCCTGTGCCTTCTCAGACTACTGTATACGTGGTATAGGTTAGCCAGCGGGTGCTTTGAAACAGCGCTACGTATTACCAGTGATGGGCAAGTTACTGGAAAAATGTAGTGAGCTACACTATCCCCAGAAAATTGTAGCAAGCTACACTGCAAGCTACACGACAAAAGTAGCTTGATGTAGCTTGCTACATCAACACGACATAATATAAATATACTGTATATCTCAAGTTCTCAACTTAATGTACAAACTTCTAATTAATAATCATCATAATAAAAAAATATATATAATAATAATTTAGGTGGCGTGTTTAAGTTTTCAGATGTATATTAGAGGTTTTCTACCCATTAAAAATGGTGGAATTGGAAAACTTGTGTGGAAAATGTAGTAAGCTACTTTCCTTTTTACTCGAAACAAGTAGTGTAGCTTCACTACAAGCTCTATTCCCAGCACAAATGTAGTAAGCTACACTACAAGTTATGGGAAAATTAAGCTATGTAGCTTAGCTACTTGTAACAAGCTACTGCCCATCACTGCGTATTACCCAAATGTATTTGACGAAATTAGCCACTTAAGGGACTACGTGACAAACACGCCTATGACCACAACTCCACCCGTAAATAAAGGTGTCAGCATAACCAATAGTGGCTAAGGAAGAAGAAGAAAGGTGATGAAAATAACAATAAGGGAATTCGGTATGAGCGGCGGGCCGCGCCACGGACAGCACATGTACCGAAAACGGAGCCCTATACAGTATCTTGTGTGTGTACACAGTGGGAGATATGAACCAGGATGCAGAGTTTACCAACCAGCACTCATATTCATAAGCAGGGGCGGATCTAGGCATAGGTAGGGGGGGGGGGGGGTAAATACCCAGTCTGCCCCACCCAAGATATTTCAAATTAAAGTGCCTATATTTAAAATAATTTGAAACACTACTACTGCTACTGACTAACTCTTGTGCCACCACGAAAACCATTTCATCTTTGAAAACAGAAAATGTTTCTGTTAAATGAAATGTTACCTCCGCCCCTTCTCACAAGTCGATCAGAATGTTCCTAGCGGTACTTGGAAGCCTTATGAATCACCCGAAAAACAAAGGCCTATAAGTACCAAGCTCAGTCGGCCATATGCAAACTGTGTGGCGTTATCTGTCCTGTCACACATCATGGCACGCACACACACAGGCACCTTCAAAGCTGAAAAGGTAGTGCCACTTTTCAGCTTTGAAGGTGTGTGATATGTGTGATCACTCTTTAAGTACGTCTAATCAAGAAAGCGGTAAGCACAAGGATTGCCACTGACACCAAGAAAAGAACTCCCAGCCAAAAAGCTTGCCGTGTGGGAAACAACCGACACCGGCATCAATCGAGAGGACTGCCCACACCTACTACCTATGTGGACAAAGAAAGACGCTGGTGCAGAAAGCACAAAATGCGCAGGCCAGAACTGAGATGATTGGCCACACAAAGGCACCCTGGGCAAATGGTGCGCTTTTGAGACTATAAACGGTAGTTGTGGAAGTTACTATATTTACAGTCCCCCAGTGAAACAACCCTGTTCAGTCCTCACTAGCGACTTGACTTGTTCACTCTTCAGAAATGATTTCAACAAACAAAGCAGTTACAGAAGTGTGCAATGTGTACACAATTCCATCCTTTAAACCTTTACAACAGCTTTGCAAGCACAAAGGGAGAAATATAATGTTTCCACGGGGTATTCATGTTTCGGAGCACAGCGCTGTGATTGGCTGAAAAATAACAACATCCGGCAACTTCCGGCGGAAGTCCCGCCTTTTCATAGTCGTTTTTGGGTATTCTGAATCCAGAATCTCATCTTGCAGCGCGGATGGAAGCCTGGAGATTGAGACTACACAAATGGAGGGCTGGTGTGTGGACGATGCAGGGAGAGAAGAAAGGCCATAGCAGTGGTGGCCTTTTTTTTGTTCCATCCATCCAGACAGACACCATTCCTTATTTTCAAAACAATATTTATATCAATGATCATTGTAAACCACTATGTAATCAAGACATCCAGGATCCTGATAATTCATGACCTAAAAACATTTGATTCTGTGGAAAAAACAAATGTAAAAAATCTCAAAACAGAGGAGATTGTATTTTATGTAATTAAATATTCAGAAAATAAACCACATAATTGCCTTTGCCTTGTTTTCTGTTTCAAATTCAGACATTTTAACACAAAGGCAAAACTGATATTGGATGAACGCTTCAGCTACTACCGGTCAAAGTTGTCAGATTAGTCACTCACGTTACCGCAGTGAAATTAGTTCTCCGCTTTTGACCCATCTCTTGGAGCGGTGAGCTGCAGCGTGCGCCACGCTCGGGAATCATTAGTTGATTTGACCCCCCAATCCATCCCTTTGATGCTGAGTGCCAAGCAGGGAGGCATTGGGTCCCATTTTTACAGTCTTTGGTATGACCCGACCGGAATCGAACCCCGGCCTCCGGACACTCTAACCACAAGGCCACTGGTCTGGGAACATGCTCCAGCTGGAAGCTAGTCTGAAACCAAATGAACCTGGTGTCTGGTCTGTTGTGATCCCTCCCTCGACAATACAATCATACATTCCATGTTTTCCATGCAGATGTCCCCTCTGCCTGCCTGTATGTAGGTTTATTAAGCGATATCAGGGGTGGATCTAGGCATAGGCATGGGGGGGGATGCCCCCCTAAATGCCCAGTCTGCCCCACCAAACATGATGGCATGCAAAACAACCCAAGATATTTCAGTGCTTATATTTAAAAGTATTTGAAACACTATTGAAAATGGTATGGGTGCAGCCCCCCCCCCCCCCCCCCCCCCCCAATTGGGAAATGTTACATCCGCCCCTGAGCGATATGTTCATTATCCTACAGAAACAGATTACATCACAACTGTTTCATATGCCTGCACAATGTTTTGTTTGTTTTATGGGCGATGTTTACCTATAGCGGTGTTCAAAATAACAATGCCTAGTTGAAAGGTTTGTATGGTTACAGACAAGTAAAGAAAAACATGTACAACTCGTAGATGGATGCCTTGGATGTGCATGGACTTAAGATATACTCAGTTATCACATTAAACTCAAATGTGTTGTTGATCTTGTTTTGTATACCTCTGCATTAAAGGGATAGTTCAGATTTTTGGAACTTAAGCTGTATGAAATACTTTCCAATAATATAGAGGTGTCATCTGTATTTAAGTGATTGCCCATGGTGGGAGTTCTGCTATGGTTTTGGTCAATATTAAGTTCTGGTGATTTTGTGAGGTCACAGTGTCCATGCAGTAAAAGTAAATGAATTCACAAAAAACTACCGGTAATGTAATTTGTATTGTTGAATTATTTCTAAAATAACCTCTTTAGTTCATTTTTGACACCCCTATCACATGGAATTAATTTTTTAGGCATAGTGACACAAAATACATAATTCCCTGTGATAGAGGGGTCAAAAATGAACAAAAGATGTGGTAATATTTCAGAAATGGGTCAACAGCACAAAGGAAGTTCGTTTTTTTGGATTCATTTACTTTCACTGCGTGGCTCCCATTGACCCCACAAAAATGACCAGGATACTTGATATTTCACCAAAACCAGAGCAGAACTCCAACCACGGGACTCTGGACATCATTTAATACAGTTGACACCACTATGGCAAGTATTTCATACACCTTAGGAGTCAGAATGCTGTGCAGGTTTCTGCCTCAATTCAAGTTTTATTGTCAATTACACTGAGCAACCAAACTCATTTTCAGTGTTGTTGAACACAAACAGAGATCAAGATGAGAAAAACAACTTAACAAGGGTATACATGTGAACTACATAAGATTCAGAAACAAAAGACAAATTCAAAACAGTCTAAAAACAGTTGCTTGCAGGCTGGCTGAAAACTGATACTTAGTTTTAGACCATCTGCACTGAACTGCCGAAACCGAGGCTCTGGGGTGCTAGAGTATGTCTCACTTAACTTCAGGACAGGGGCGGATCTAGACATGGACATGGGGGGGCAATGCCCCCTTAAATGCCCAGCCTGCCCACCAAACATGATGGCATACAAAACAACCCAAGATATTTCAAATTAAAGTGCTTATATTTAAAATGATTTGAAACACTACTACTGCTACTAAAGCAACAGCATTCACCACTAAACCAACAGCATTTCAT
>CM076974.1:32223258-32270758 GCA_039105355.1 Benthosema pterotum
TGTGGCCTATATGGAGAGATGCATCATGACCCAAGGAATGCTGGGGAAAAGGAATTGTAAGAGTTATGGGTCAAAACGTAACAGCGCCACCATGAGGCCGACCGATAAAAAATTAAAATTAAATATTTTTTAAAAAATATGTCCAAGTTTTGTAACCATAGCCCTTATGGTCTCAGAGGGAAAGATTGTTGAACTTTACTTTCGCGCTTTTAAAAAGGGCATGTTGGTCCAGAGAGGGCCATTTGGGGGTGCTCAAGCACCCCTTGGCGTCTTACTGTGCACGCCTCTGCACACACACACACACACACACACACACACACACACACACACACACACACACACACACACACACACACACACACACACACACACACACACACACACACACACAGGGTATGAGGAAAATGAATAAGGAATCCACTAGAGCAGGGGTGGCCAACCAGTCATAGACTAAGAGCCACGTTTTTCACCGTGTTACTGCAAAGAGCCCCATCAAACGGTCACAACGGTTATAAAACCGCTGCGATGGCCATCATGGTCGCAAATAGATTTCCCCTCTCATGTGTATTTGTGTGCAAGTGCGCAATGCAAAGACTCACTATTAAAACATATAGCCTTCTATTTAGAAACTGGGCTTACAATCCAAAAGTATATGACAAGTCAAAAAATATACACCTACACCTCCACGGTGGACTAGGAATCAGTCCATGATCGAGTGGTTAGGCACCACTGTATAGGGAATGAATGACTGCGCCAGGCCGAGCGTTTTTGATTCCCTGTGGAAGCCACTTAAGAGCTGTGGTGTATTTCCTCTCATCTCAGGGTTCTGTGGACATTTCCCTAATTCCTTCATGTAGTCACCTTATTGAAATGAGTTGAGGGTCCTTGCAGGCTTTAAATCCTTCGTTCCTTTTTATTGATTCACTTCAGTCAGTACATTACAAATATCAGCATTCACGATTTCTAGTACAGCAGATGGAGGCAGGAGCCTCCCCAGGTAACCTTCACTTTCAGTAGTAGTCTCAACACTCAATGCTCATTACTCATTACTGGTTGCTCTAGGCTCCTTACTCGTCTTCTCAATATGTGTCTCAACTGTGTCCCTTCTCTTAAACCCCATCTATACATATATTCTCAAACATACAATGGGTGTGTCTTAGTTTGCTCCTTGAAAGGTTCTGTGTGTGCTTGTGTCACTGTCAATCACCCAAGCTGCAGGTGGTCTGTCAGAGCAATCTACATGATCTCACAATAGCCCTGCAATGTATTGGCTGTGGTAAGCCGAAGCCTACTGACCTGTAGTCAGATTCTAAGATGACTCATGGAATCTGTTCTGGACATAGGCTACAATTAGACTCTGCTTGAACATCCAAATAGTTGAAGATCTATCTCTGCAATCAGCATGTAGGCTGCTTGTGACATAATTCTGCAGGTGGCTGTTAGAATGGCATATTTGGAAGTGTTAACTCTCCAAAAACTCCTTCATTCCCCCCTTCTGGGGAATATCACATTCCCCAGACATAATTCATAGCTCATAAATGACCAAATTATTTTCCCACAAAAAAGGTTTCCCCCAAAAACTGAATCTCTTTGTAGGTAATCACTTCCCCCCTGGATCAGGAGAAGCTGATTAAACACAGTTAGGGTAACTCAAAACAAACTTAGTTAAAAACAAAGAAACAGTCAAAATGATATCATACAGTACATGAAAAATACTTTTCCTACAGTATGAAAACACTTGTAAATCTTTTGTTTCCTGATTCCTAAACTGAGGCATCTCTCCTAGTTCTTTGAATATATTTGACCAATTGTCAACCTCAGAATAAGTTTTGTAAAACTGCAAAAATGCCAAAAAAGTGTCTGTCTTTCACGCCACAACTGTCCTTGTGAGGTGGCACTGCACCTCTACTGTTCCTTAAAACACTAGATAGATAGATAGATAGATAGATAGATAGATAGATAGATAGATAGATAGATAGATAGATAGATAGATAGATAGATAGATAGATAGATAGATAGATAGATAGATAGATAGATAGATAGATAGATAGATAGATAGAGGGCATCCAGAAAAAAAGTCAGTGTCAGATGACAACTATGTAAAAGTGGTGTGGCAGTCAACTGTCAAAAAGCATGGAGTAGTGACCACACTTCTCCTTCACTGTAGAGTGGCAACTCCCAACAGTCAGCTAATATTCCTCACAATTGTCGTACTCCATATGACATCAGTCTCATTGTTCATCAGATCTACCATCAATTAGCTTGCATTTCGCGTGTTCCTTATTGTTGGCAAAATGTCCATAGACACCACATCTATGACAACATCCCTTAGTTCTCCAGGTCCCTGCGCCACTGCGCTTCTGTGGGACACATCCTGGTGGGGAAATATACTGCTGTGATGTCTGGGAATATGGAGGTGTGTACTGGGGTGCAGAACAGGGTGGCATTGCTTGCTGTGGGATATTCTGTGGTGCCCACTGGTAGAAGGGTGGGACTGGTTGTTGACTCCACTGTTGTCCTTGTCGCGGTGGGACCTCCCACTGCGGTTGCCATCTCTGCTGTGGTTCCCATGAATCCATTTCCGGTCGGACTCTCCAAGGCAATTCTCTCTGAGGAGTGAGACATGTGCCCGCTAGACCATCACCCACAGGCGACACCCTGCTGATTTCTGTTTCAGGGGTCTCCTTGAGTAGCTGCAATGTTGCTGACTCTGGCTGGACAACCTTCAATGTCTGTGCTGTTGCAGCTGTCACTGCTCCTCGCAATGTCTGGAGGTTACATTCCAATTGTGTCTTGTTCATTTGGCGAATTATCTCTGCATCTTCCCGTCTTTGAATCTCCTCCTTTTTGCGAAACAAAGTAACGTGATGCACTACATGGTCTGTGTATTGTTGCATAGGCATATTTTCAAGTCCTATCACTTCCTTCAAATCAGCTTGGACTGCTTCAGGCAAACACTTTTCAAGCTTTGAGCGGAACATATGCTGGTCCAATTCCGGGTCACAGGCTGTGAGATCTGTGACATCTGTCCATTTCTTTTGAGCTTGCATTATGAATAGACTCGGATTCTTGTCACCTAGCGGATCAGTGAGAATAGCATCCAGGTTAATCTTGGCAGGAAAAAGTCTTTTCAGGACCTGCCAAATAGCCTCCTTATGGGCTGAGAATGAGTCATCGTCTCTAATCTTTGAATCCCATTGCTGTGCAAGGCTTGCACGACTCAAAACGTTATGAAGGTGGTAATTGCCAATCAAAAATGAAAGCAATTTCTTAAAGTCTGCCATAGTCAGCTGCTCATCCACCATCAATGCATCAAACTTTCTACACCATGCTGGTGCTCCATCTTTGAGCGGTGGCAACTTTTCCACAATTTATTAAACTAGTCCTATACCCGTTGTGAAATATATGATCTGGAAATGATGTGTAGATCACATTGATTGGGAGGGAATTGTTGATGTTGGAAAGTTGGGTTGAACTTGGGCACAAAAGTAATGTTATAGACCTATAGGCCTACATACCTACATATAAAGTAGCCTGTGCTCAGTCACACAGCCTGGTAGGCTACTCCCTAATATATTTTGTGAGTCGCACAGATGAAAGGCTAGGGTAAATTGTGTGCACAATGTGTGTGTGTTTTTATTTTTTAGCTCTGGCTGGGGAAACGCATGGCTCAAGCAACCGTTGATGTGAGCTTGTAGACAGGCTATTTGGGGCGTGTTCGGAACTTCAGAACTGCGCCCTAATGCACTGGTGTGCCCTGCTGCGTTTCATTTATACGTGGTGTATTTGGGGCATTTGGTGCTCCTCGTTCGTTTATCCACACCGTTGTGTTTGGTGCACGCACTGAGCAACCCTACGCTGGAGACGGGGTTGGCCGGTGGCATGATTGCGTCAAAGCTATGTCTTGAGCGCTCCCGTTCAATAAAAAGCAATACAATTGATGTGAGCTAAGACGCTAGGCTATGGCTAAGCACTGTACTGTGGTCCCCTAACTTTTCTGTGTAAAGGTTTAGAGAAGTAGATGCCATGGCCGCCGTGCGTAATGAATATCCAGACGTGTAGATTTCAGTGGTAGAAGAAATAAGTGGTAGCCTTGTAGGTGACCGTAGTAGCGCGTACGCTGGAGATGGGGTTCGCTGCCCGGTGTGGAAGGCATGATTGAGTCACAGCTGTGTCAAGCTAGGCGAAGGCTAACCGCTAAGCACTGTACTGTGTGGTCCTTTTCCGTGTAAAAGTTTGGAGAGAAGTGGATGCCATGGCCGCCGCGCGTAGTGGATATCCAAACGTGTAGATTTCAGTGGTAGTAGAAATAAGTCGTAGCCTCGTAGCTGACCGCAGTAGCTTGTTATATCATCACGCCGTGTGTCAGGCGGAGCAGCGAGGACAGCTCGCAAGGGGAGGTGATCCCGTGTTGCACGACCAACTGTGACCACAAATAAATGTGTGTCCGTGTCACGTGATCTGCGCGGCGATGAGCTTTTAATGCAAATCTATTAAATTAAAATGATTGGTAAAATATTTGGTGTTTGTATGTAGTGCACATTGGTGCTGGTTAACAGGGCTGTGCTACGCGAGGTTCATCGAGGCTGTCCGTGCGCCGTGGCATGTGTGGGCGATCCTCATTGCATAGTGCATTTGCGCAGGTAACAGACACACATTCCTAGAATTATATAGAGAGATGACAGCATGTTTGTAGCCCTGTTTCTGGCCACTCAGTACTGGCAACTGATTGACTGTAACAGTCTCAGGAATGACAGGGATAGGGCTCTCAGCCCTCTGTGGTCTGCATGGCTGTCTGTATGGAACCCCCCTGGAGTCTTTCTCTACATGGCTCTCTTCAGTCTGTGTCTCTCGTTCCATCATTGTAGATCTGGCATGCTCATGTGTGTGGCAACACCTTGCAGGATCATTGTTATATTGTTCAAAATCCTCCTCCTTCTTCTGCTTTCTTTCTGTGATGGGCTTGCTTTTCAGCTTGAGTCCTCCAATGGCAATGTCACGTTGTGCAGTCAAGTTATTTTCTTCACTGGAGAGTTCAGTCAAACGTTGCAAAATGAAATCTGCAGTGTCTTTGTCCATGTCCTTGTATGTCTCATAATGTTGTCTCAGGCTTGTCTTTGCTGTATGAAGGGAATCCAGCTGGTCCTCAATATAGCGTAGAGTGTCCTGTAACAGTAGGTCTTTCTTCCTAGGGGCTGGTGTAGGTCTGAAACTGTCTGATTGCATATCAATGTCAATGTTCGTATCAGGGTGGACTGCTCCTCTGTGTGCAGCCGTGTCCTGCAGGTCACCCAAATCAAGAATCAAATGTGCCTCTTTCAGCAGGATTTCACCCAAACGTGCCTCTGTGGTACGCATAGACTGTCTCTGTGTCTTCAGATCATTAGTTAGGTCCTCTTTCATAGCACGGACATGTTCCAAATCTTCCTTAATAGAGCGTTGTGTGTCAACAAGCACTTGAAAGTTCATCTCAGTCTTCTTCACTGAGTCGTCGTTTTGATCCATGGTGTCAATGCATTGCTGCTCTTTGGGCAAAAATGGTTCAGTGGAACTGGTATTGGTGTTGGGATTGACGTTGGCGTTGGCTTTGGGAGCTTCTGTACAGAACATAGCTAACACTGATAATTCTGTCTTGCGTTTGAGATTTCTTGCCTTTGTCTGATCTGCTCTGTATCCATGCACTAGAGATCTAATAGATTCAATCAATTGTAAGTCAAATGATCCTTCAATCGGCCAACGCTGATCTATGAATGGCCAACGCTGGTTAAATTTCTTTGAAATTTTCAAAATATCCTTGCAAACAACTGAATATTTCTCTTGGACAATGTCCAATGGGGTAATGCTTTTAGCAGTCATCATAGCTACTTAAGGGCAGATATCTCACTAGGCTCACACAATCACACTGTGCCATACACTCCTCCACTCAGTCACTCACTCACTCACATAAGCAACAGTTGTTGTTTTTTCTCAACCTAAGAGTCAAATTACCCATACAAGCTTAAGGTTTTACAATCCAAATTAACCTGTATGTCCAATTTTACAAAGTTTACAATTTCCATTTATTTTCTAAATTTAACTTGAACCATAATTTAACCTCAAATACATTGTTTAGCGTGAAATTATCCCCAATTTCATCCCCATATAATGATTAGATTAAAATGCTATTTCCGGCAAACTTTAACACATATATTATAATTTATCCCCCCCTCTGAAACATGAAAACATGTTTCAGAAAGTGGAAATAAAAAATATGACTGCCAAATTAGTTTTGCCAACAGACAAAGTAGAGCATGTACACACACACACAATCATACCATGCACACACTGCACAACACTTAAATTCCCTACCAAAAGCAAATTTGGACTTAGCACAAAAATACCTTACCTAGGCCTACACTAATGTTCTAACTTTTTGCTCAACACAGATAGTGTTCAAGGCTATTCCATCCTAATACAGAAGGTTCCCAAAAGCCCACGTCCAAGGCAACAAAAAAGGAATTGAAACAGGAAAAGTCCAGAGTCGAAGGTTCGTTGTCCATGACGCAGAATAGTCCACATCAAAAATCCTCAAACGTTGGGCGCCATTAATGTGGTGTATTTCCTCTCATCTCAGGGTTCTGTGGACATTTCCCTAATTCCTTCATGTAGTCACCTTATTGAAATGAGTTGAGGGTCCTTGCAGGCTTTAAATCCTTCGTTCCTTTTTATTGATTCACTTCAGTCAGTACATTACAAATATCAGCATTCACGATTTCTAGTACAGCAGATGGAGGCAGGAGCCTCCCCAGGTAACCTTCACTTTCAGTAGTAGTCTCAACACTCAATGCTCATTACTCATTACTGGTTGCTCTAGGCTCCTTACTCGTCTTCTCAATATGTGTCTCAACTGTGTCCCTTCTCTTAAACCCCATCTATACATATATTCTCAAACATACAATGGGTGTGTCTTAGTTTGCTCCTTGAAAGGTTCTGTGTGTGCTTGTGTCACTGTCAATCACCCAAGCTGCAGGTGGTCTGTCAGAGCAATCTACATGATCTCACGATAGCCCTGCAATGTATTGGCTGTGGTAAGCCGAAGCCTACTGACCTGTAGTCAGACTCTAAGACTGACTCATGGAATCTGTTCTGGACATAGGCTACAATTAGAGTATGTGTAACTGCTCCTAAACCTCTCACAATCAGCAGATAGACGGACGCTCCAACTGATGTCTAAAAGATTTTATTTTCTCCAGACAACGTGAAAAACTGTGAAATAAAGGCAAACCATACAGACATATTTTTAGGCATAACTCACAATATACAAACACTTCACAATCAAATAAAACAAATATTGACAGTTTACATACAAAATACAACAGGTGACATACCGTGTGCGCCTTCTGCTGCTGCATTTAGGAGAGTTCTGAGCTTTTCTTTTATCTTTTCTTTTATCTTTATTTATTTTTTGAAGGACACTCTTGTTTAGCGTAAGAAGAGCTCCTTCCCTTACTGCTACTCAGTTGCTTCTGAGCAAACTAGGCGAGGCCCACACAGGTGCTGCAATCAACGCTGCCCCATCAATCCCAGACCTGTCTCTGCATGACCCCCGCAGGCTACACGAAAAAGCAGTAGATGGCACCATACCACCAACCAACTACAAAGTCACCCAAAGAAAATATACATTATTTTCAGAAAAAATAATAAACAAAATAAAATACCATTGCTGGCCCACTGGGACAGCTACACTGCCCCCAAAATTACAGTGATTTATTACTGCTGTAATGAACTCTTCAGGCCGTATAAATCTGTAATTTTCTCAAAATAAATCACCTTTTATTGTCCTTTCTTAATTCAAAATTCACTGTTCAACACATTGTTTTGTTTCTGTCTTTGTGAGTTTGTGTTTGTGTATCTTGTCTCTTTCTTTTAAGTTTACTGTAGGTAACTTACGGTCTATTCTCAACTAGTACCATTAGCCTTTGAACTGGACGTTTGAGAATAGTTTGTGTCGGACGTTCAAACCTTCTAAGTTTCTCTGCCCCCATGGACCTTCATCTTCACTTGTTTCTTTCTTTTCCTGACCTTTCTCTTCCTTTTCTTTCCTGACAGTCCAGTATCCTCTGTCCGGGCTGTGGATGAAATGAGGACAACATTCTTCTCTTGCCCCACTTCAGTGGAATCCTTGGATGCTGATCTTTTCATTCTTTTTGTTTTCTTCCTGGTGTCTGCATCTCTTACCAAGCTCACTGTGCCAGACTCAGCCTTCATTTTTGCCATCACTGTGCTTGGCCTCTTCAAGGTTCCATGTTTTGAGCTTGCAACTGTTGAGCATCCTACCACGCTCCAGCCTAGGTCCGTCTTGACCGCATATGGCTCGTGATCTTGCCCATCTATCACTCTTCTGGGTTTCAGGGCTCTTGCACAGTCATAACCAATAAGGAGTCCTACAGGACAGTCCAATAGATCAGGCAACTCCTCAGATATACTGAGAAGGTGAGACCACCGCTTCACTGTTTCTCTAGTGGGAATACTGTTCTTCTCCATTGGGATGTACTCCCGAGTGTATGCGGGTGGCAAATCAATCTTTTCTTGTGAGAAGTAACCTCTGACTCTTAGGCCGGTCACTCTTTGGCATTTGACCACTGACCCCCTGTCGGTCATTGTTGACAGTTTCAGTTTGACTGGCTGTGTTTCTGCTTGAAGTTTTCGTGCAGTTTTCGATGCAATGAAGGTGTTACTGCTTTGTGTATCCAGCAGTGCATACACTAAGGTTTCAGGGGATGTGCCATCAGCTGATGACAGCCACACAGGTACAGTCATTGATGTGCGATTGCTGTTATCTCCGGTCACACTGCATGACATCGTTGAAGCGATTGCCTCCTGCTCTGTTGCTTCTGTAGAGGCCCCCTCTTCTTCAGGAGCTTCTCCAGACGGCTCTTTCACTTCAGGAGCGTCTTCGTGAAGTGGAGATGGATGGCTCCTTTTGCAAATATTACAAGTGGCCTTCTTTGTACATTCTTTGTAGACGTGGCCGACCCGGAGGCATCCAAAGCACATGTTATTGTCAATGACAAATCTTTTCTTTTCCTTCAGCGGCAATTCTGCAAATGTCTGGCATTTGTAGATGAAGTGATTTTGCTTGCAACAAATACAGCTCAGTGGTTTCGCATTCGCTGAAGGTCTGGTTTTCTCGCTTTGAGAGTTATTGGGGTTCTGAGACACTTCTGTGGTCGCAAAGACACTCACTTTTGTGTGCCTTGGTTCGCTCCTAGAAGCAGCTGTCACTTTTTCATCCACATGCTTCAAAGCATGCAGGGAGGTAATGGGGTTACATGCTGCTCTTGCTTCTTTTGCTACAAAGTCTGCAAAGGAGTCAAACCCTGGGAATGGCTTCTTCTCGTACAACACTTCAGTGACATGTTGGTTCCAGCGGGTGGTGGCCCAGTCTGGAAGCTTTTGAACCATCTTTTGATTCTGCTCACAGTCATTGAGGACTTGTAGCCCCTCCACGTAGGGCATGGCATTCTTACATGAGTTCAAGAAGTCGCTGTAAGCCCTCAATTTATATGGCTCCTTTGGACCAATCTTTGGCCAGTTGTTGATTTTCTCTCTGAAGGCCCTTTGCACCACGAATGGGTGACCATATCTTTCGTCGAGGGCATCCCAAGCCTGGTTATATGCTTCCTCGTCGTTTCTGTAGAAGGTACCCTCAAGTACACACAGCGCTTCTCCGCTGATATATTTCTTCAAGTAGTAGAGCTTGTGCACTGGTTTCGTGCAGCTTGATTCAATCAGGGCTTTGAAGCATGTTCTCCATTCAATAAACCTGAGTGGGTCACCTGAAAACACAAATGGCTCAGGTGCTGGAAGCCGAGTCAGTGTCAGCGTCTCTTGTAATGCTTGAACTAAACTGACTTCATGCATTGTGGGCTCTTCTTTTCCAGTGGAAGGAGGAAGACGTTTCGAGCCTTGAGCACACGGAGTGCTAGTTTTTTGAATAACAGAATGGCATGACAGCTGGTCACTCAGAGTTTGTGAATTCCTCCTTTGGGTATTCATTTTCCTCTCTTCTTCCACAAATGCGTTGTATTCTGCTTCCACGGCGTCCAATTCTTTTTGTTTTTCAAGTTTTCTCAACTTCTGTTCAGCTTTCATGATTTCGAGCCTTTGGACTGCGATTTCTTCTTCTGCGTGCAACTCAGCCCTTTTTTTTCTTTTTTTCTTCTTCAGGCAATATATGTTAAACCTTCAAAACAGTTCGTTTTTTCTTTGATTTTCTTTTCTTTTTTTTTTATGTCCACACAATACACAATCTGACCTGTCACCTGACTCTTGCGCAATGAATGTTGACCTGGTAGAAACGTGAAGACCAAAAAAGGTGCGACGCTGCCTTCTTGTGGCCGACTTGACAACTGCAGCGTCAACCTTCACTTCTCCGATGGCCCACCGTACTTCCGTGTATTTAGGTCTAGTTCAAGTGCGCGATGCGATCCCCGTCCCCAGGCGGTGATGCTTGCTGGCCAGACTGGAGCTGCAGACAGGCAGGGATGTTCGATGCGTGGCACTGGCGAGGAGTCCCTGGAAAGCCCCTCTCGTAGCTTCTCCAGTGGCGTGCCAAGTAGACTGGAACGCTTCGTCCCGAATCCCACCGCTGTTGTAAGGTGGATGGCCGACGCACGCCGTGCGTCTGGAAGTCGTCTTCCCCTCTGCGGTGGTTGGCCACGTTTTTCACTGTAACTGCTCCTAAGTCTCTCACAATCAGCAGATAGACGGACGCTCCAACTGATGTCTAAAAGATTTTATTTTCTCCAGACAACGTGAAAAACTGTGAAATAAAGGCAAACCATACAGACATATTTTTAGGCATAACTCACAATATACAAACACTTCACAATCAAATAAAACAAATATTGACAGTTTACATACAAAATACAACAGGTGACATACCGTGTGCGCCTTCTGCTGCTGCATTTAGGAGAGTTCTGAGCTTTTCTTTTATCTTTTCTTTTATCTTTATTTATTTTTTGAAGGACACTCTTATTTAGCGCAAGAAGAGCTCCTTCCCTTACTGCTACTCAGTTGCTTCTGAGCAAACTAGGCGAGGCCCACACAGGTGCTGCAATCAACGCTGCCCCATCAATCCCAGACCTGTCTCTGCATGACCCCCGCAGGCTACACAAAAAAACAGTAGATGGCACCATACCACCAACCAACTACAAAGTCACCCAAAGAAAATATACATTATTTTCAGAAAAAATAATAAACAAAATAAAATACCATTGCTGGCCCACTGGGACAGCTACAAGTTGTTTGAACATCCAAATAGTTGAAGATCTATCTCTGCAATCAGCATGTAGGCTGCTTGTGACATAATTCTGCAGGTGGCTTTTAAAATAGTCAGTTAGAATGGAATATTTGGAAGTGTTAACTCTCCAAAAACTCCTTCAGAGCCACATGTAACCAGCTGAAGAGCCGCATGTGGCTCACGAGCCACGGGTTGGCCACCCCTGCACTAGTGGAACAGGGCTGGTGACGTCACTGCGAAGGTCTATGTTGCACCAGAGCCTTAGAAATAGACAGAGTTGCGACATTGAGGGGGCAGAAAATAGTCCGGTCACGTGGTTCTAGTACTCGCGCGAGCCCATAGGCTCCAATGCATTCGGTAACTTCCGGCTGTCACTGTAGAGGAGCCGCCATTGCACTGGCCCCATGAAGTGAAGGGAGTTGGCGTAACTCTGTATTTCCAAGGCTCTGTGCTGCACTGGCTATGGCAGACAAGACGTCATCAGTTCGCGCCGGCGGGTTGACAGACAGGACACAGAAGAACAACAACAGACAGACCGAAGCCCAACAAAACAAACCCAACCCAACCCGCCGTGTGGATGACAGTGGAACACTTTACGTAGTGCTGCCGCGGCCGAACAGGCTCCCCTTTATTTACTGAAAACAAGGCAAGTGTCACTTGATTTTTGATGAAGCGTGCACGCGCGTGCACGTTTGACCTGCTTTTCTCTGTAGCTTTAGCCACACATGGGTGCTAACTAACTCCATGTAGGCACTGCCAACTTTAGTGGCAGTGGCTGATGTTAACCTAGTCGTGCAATTTAGGGCTCATTAAGGGGGTCCCCCAGCTAAATTATCATCAATAGTCAGGGACCAAATGGACCCTTTATACAAACGTGTCTGTAACAATACTTTACACAATATGAAGACACTGAAGACAACATAAATTCTAATACACGTGTACATCATTCAACTGATCGATTGTAACCAAGAAAATGCACACATAAATCATGACAGACTATTACTACCACCAAGTAACCTATGTAGGAGTAGACTAGTGGTACTAGACTAGAGTCGCAATGCAACTCTAGATTCTTTCATAATTGGGCTGAGTTGCAATTCGGTCCATTGACCCTTAACAAGAATTTTCACCTGCGATTTGCTTGTATTAAACAACGTTAAACTCACCAACACTGCAGCTGTATAGAAAGGTTGTTTGATAAAAATCCACATTAGACACGTTATGAGCTCTTTTCTGTCAGTAAATAAAAGTGCTGGACTTGGGAGGTGCTTGTTTGTATTAACTGGTTGTGCTGGTGCTTCCTGCATTATGTGCAAATTCTAAACAGGTGGTACACACTACACAGGGCCGTTCAGTGACTAATGATGAGCGCTTCCAAACTCCAATACTTCCTCCTTGCGGGTCCATTTGGTTTCATGTTTACACAGTTCAAATATTCATCATCTGAATTAGCCTAGTCTACACACAGAGAGAATGTATAATATTAATGGCCATTTTTCATCTGTATGTTTGCCTGTTTTGTTTCCAGCCTGGAATTGTGGACAAAAGTAAAATAAATCTTAATTTTGGGTCTGTGGGGCTAAAATGACATCAAATGGTGGTCTGTGGCTCAAATGCTGAATAAATAGTGGGCCCTGTTATCATTCAAAAGGGTTGAAAACCACTGTCTTAGTGTAAATATATTGAATGCTTTACCTACTCATGCATACAAAGGTGCCTTGTGTCATTAGAAAGCCTACTTTCCTTAGTGGATGCACCAGTGTTGCCAACTGCCAAAATCCAAAATGCACTAGTGGCACTTCCAAAATGCACTAGAATGCACTAGAGCAGTGGGTTTTCAACCATTTTCATACCAGGGCCCAGTGTTTATTCTGCATTTTAGCCACAGAGGACCACCATTTCATGTTGAGTTTAGTCTCTCGGTCTAAATTAGGAGAGATAACTGGCAAAATGTTGGTCAAAATAGTAATTCTTCTGCATTTTCTAAATGTGTAGATTCTTCAAAATTAGGTAATTCAGATATGATAAGTTAAATATGATTTAACTCTTAAGAGCCTAAAATGAAACCAAACGGACCCGAAAGGGTCCGTTTGGTTACCAATGGTCCTTTCTAGGAACGAAGAAGGACTCTATCATAAGAGGGGAAAAAAAGAGGGATTTATCTCTGGCGTCTGTCAACCAATTTCGGCCCAACTCGCCAGCAAAAAAGCACTAGATTTTCCGCCAGGAGTTTTTCACTAATTTTGGCGCTAGGGGGGTCTGGAAAAGAGCTAGATACAGCGACAAATGCGCCAAGTTGGCAACACTGGGATGCACTCTGAGCCCTAGCCCCACGTGTCATCTTATCTAAGCCCCCCCTCCACCTACCACAATGAATAAAGTGCAATTTTGGCCAGAAAGCGATTGTTTTTGCACCGGAGGAGAATCCATCTCTATGAAGGACTTTTCTTGGCAATATTGAGTGGAGATTACTAAAAGTGTTCATATTTTTTCCCCTTGTACAGCAAACCAGAAAGTGGCTGTGAGTCACAGTGATGGGGGCTCTCATCTCACGATGGAGGGTAAGTGTGTGTGTGTGTGTGTGTGTGTGTGTGTGTGTGTGTGTGTGTGTGTGTGTGTGTGTGTGTGTGTGTGTGTGTGTGTGTGTGTGTGTGTGTGTGGTGTGTTAGTTACTGTACTGTAGGTGATGCTGTGTTAAAGGGGAAATAACATGAAATTCTACTATTTAATTTTGTTAGTATTTTGGTGCTCCCATGTGTGCTTTCTGTGCCCTCAGTTAGTGATAGTTTGAACAATCAAGTCTTTCATATAATTATAGGATATTTAATGTAAATTGCTCTCAGCAATTTACAGGGGCGTCACCACCCCTGTATCCACCCCAGAAGTGGATTCCTCATTCATTTTCCTCATAGACTTTTTGAAAATGCTTACTAAAAACACGATTGCGCTGTGGACAAAACCAACTCGGGTTGTGACAAATCATGACAACAAATATTATTTTACACAATATTCATTGTATATCTAATTAGGAAGAAGTAGAAAACGGCATGATACAACACTTTTTGTTTCATTTTTCATCTTAGAAAATAGAAATTATTTGATTGTTCCAAAAGTTTGTGTGTGTCATCATGGTTTGTCACGACCCGAGTTGGCTTTGTCCGTGGCATAATCGCCTTCATATGAATCATTTTTGAAAGGTCTATGAGAAAACTAAATGGGGAATACACTTCTGGAACAGGGACAGTGACGCCACTGCGCAGGTCTATACTACTCGCCTTACTAAGGACGCACTCAGGGGCCAGGACTTTATCAGACCCAGTCACAGGCTAGAATTAGACCTGTAATAACTCAGTCACTGGCTAAAATTAGATCTGCAATAACTCTGATGATCTTTTAAACAGGAATTCCACCTATTCCACCTAAAAAAAATCCTGTTTTTTTTTTTGTTTGTTTTTGGTTTCTTCTTTGTCCCATGCAGACAAAGCCAACAACAGTGGAGCAGCTGGAGAACTTAGACAAGGTACACACGCACACACACACACACACACACACACACACACACACACACACACACACACACACACACACACACACACACACACACACACACACACACACACACACACACACACAGCTGTTACATTTATTCCTTTTCTCCTGCTGTCCTTGTCAATCCACAACTGATGCAATCATTTATATTTACCAGCTGCAGTAGGTTCTTACAAATCTTTTGGCATCACTTGACCAGAGGTTGTTGTCAATCATGTGGCTAATGGGCTAACCTGTTTGCCAACTATACAAACACCGTCAACGAGCACTACTACGATGTGAGCAAAAGCAGTAAATTATGTCAGATGATGATGTTTAAACATCCCAATGCTTCTTTAAAGAAACTATTTGTCAGAACTATTTGCTGCGATTCACCGCAGTTGCAGCTGCCATGTTTGTTGTTTGACACTGTGGGCCCTATTTTGAGTGTCGTAAGTATCAGGTCTTAAGTCAAAACTTGAAGGTGTGGCTGAAGCTGTTGAAGCTGTTTGGCCACTCAGCCTTTGACTTTGACTGTAAGACTTAAGACAATCAAAATAGGGCCCTGTAACTGTTGCGCTGTTGAGTGATGCAGGGCTTGACACTAACACTTGCCCGCTTGCCCGGGGCAAGCAAAAAAAAATGGTCGGGCAAGTAAAGACTCCTACCTGGTTGCCCGATCGGGCAAGTGTGCAACTTAGTGCACTATAACACAACACAAGATAAATTTGTCTTGAAGGCAGTCATTGCACGCTATCCACAATTCCAGGCTGGATTTGGGAAACAAAACAGGCAAATTAACATACACATCAAAATGACCATTAATTCTCTAGTTGTGTAGACCTGGGCTAATTAAGATGATGAATTTTAACTCTTGAGAGTGTAAAAATGAAACCAAATGGACCCGCAAGGGTCCATTTGGTTTCATTTTTACGTTTTCAAGAGTTACATCTGCAAAATTTACAATATATTTTTGGGGGGCAAGTGACCATGAGCTGAGGGCAAGTAGAACCTGACTTGCACTTGCCCGATGGGCAAGTGCCTCCGAGACCTTAGTGTCAACCCCTGGTGATGTGTGCTGGCCAATCAGCTGTGTCTTTTCAAATTTGTCTTTAGACCATCACCCAACTACGACTCTCATTGGATAAATACATTCTGCTAGCGAAGTACCTGAGGTTGACAATAGAAGGCCTGACCAAGAGACTTGATCTGAACAGGGCTAGCAGCAATGCTCTGTGTTTTACATTTCTATTAGACTGTTGGCGGTTCAACGCTTGAATTGACACATAACAAATAAATTCATGTGTTTTATTGCACCTATGTCTTGTCTTTAGGAGATCAAATCGCTGGAGGAGTTTAGAGCCAAGAATCAACGTCTGTTAAAGGTGAACATTTCATTCCATTTTAACACTTTGGGTAACACTTTAGTGTTCAAGGTTTTTTTTTTTTTTATTTGTCACTCCAGTGTATGTCAGGACATATACAGGGATGAAATAGCGTTTCCATTTTCCACAGTGCAATAGACAAGACAGTGTAGTAAGACAAAAGTCAAGACAATAGACAGTGCAATAAGACAAAGTCGAGACAAATAGTGCAATAAGACAAGGTCGAGACAATATATGGACGAGACAACAGTAGTGCAGCAGACCAGTAAAGTGCAAACTGTACACCTAACTTGAGGTGAAGGTGCTTAGCTAACCAGGTGATAAAGTGGCGGTAGTGTGAAGCTAAAACAGACAGGACGTATATACAACTACTAGAAACTACTACTAGAGACTACAGTATACTACAGCTAGAAACTACAACTAAAAAATCTAAAGCTATATACGAGGTTACATAGCTACAACTAAAACAACTAAACAAACAACACATAGCTTACTATGAGGTGAGGTATACATGTGCAAGATAGGATAGGATAGGATAGCAGCAGTTCGATCCAGTCCTTCGGTTGTATGTGTGAGTTGACCATGTGTGAATGACCATGTGTGAGTGCGTGCATGTGCGTGGGTGTGTGTGCCTGTGTAAGGGGTGGTGGGTAGTTGAAAGTCCAGCGTATGTATGTGTGAGTTGGCCATGTGTGAGTGACCATGTGTGAGTGCGTGCATGTGCGTGGGTGTGTGTGCCTGTGTAAGAGGTGGTGGTTAGTTGAAGTCCAGCGTCCGTGTGCATGTGTGTGTAGGGAGTTCAGCGTGTGCGTGTGTGCGCACCCCCACCGTGGGAGGGGGGAGGAGTGGCAGCATGGGGGGGGTACCGAGTGGGAGGGTGCTCAGTGGCGTGCGAGGGAGTGGGAGGGAGTTCAGCAACCTGACGGCTTGGTGAACGAAGCTATCGTTCAACCTGCTGGTCCTTGCCCGGAGGCTCCTCAATCTCTTCCCCGATGGGAGGAGGTTGAAGAAGCCGTGCGTAGGGTGGGTGGTGTCGCCTGCGATCTGTAGCGCCCTGCGGGTCACCCGTGTGTTGTAGATGTCTTGCAGGGACAGAAGGGGGACACCCACGATCTTCTCGGCTGCTCTCACTGTGCGCTGCAAGGACTTTCTGCAGGAAGCTGTGCACCCACCATACCACACAGTTATGCAGCTGGTCAGGATGCTCTCGATCGTGCCGCGGTAGAAGGAGCACATGATGGGGGCTGGGGCTCTGGCTCTTCTCAGTCTACGGAGGAAGTAGAGGCGCTGCTGAGCCTTCTTGACCAGTGCTGTGGTGTTAGTGTTCCAGGAGAGGTCCTCTGTGATGTGTACACCAAGGAATTTGGTGCTCTTCACTCTCTCCACTGCAGCTCCGTTGATGCTCAGTGGGGAGTGCTGGGTGTGCGCTCTCCGAAAGTCAACAATGATCTCCTTCGTCTTCTCCACGTTGAGAAGGAGGTTGTTGTTTGCACACCACGTGGTCAGCTGGCTCACCTCATCTCTGTAGTTGGACTCATCGTTGTTGTGGATGAGGCCGACCACAGTTGTGTCGTCCGCAAACTTGACGAAGATGTTGTTGCTGTGCGTTGGAGTGCAGTCGTGGGTCAGCAGGGTGAAGAGGAGGGGGCTGAGCACACATCCCTGGGGGGCCCCGTGTTCAGGGTGATGGTGCTGGATGTGTTCCCGCTGACTCGGACTGCCTGCGGTCTCCCAGTCAGGAAGTCCAGCAGCCAGTTGCACATGGAGGTGTTCACTCCCAGCTGGTCCAGCTTGTGTATGAGCTGCTGGGGGATGATGGTGTTGAATGCTGAGCTGAAGTCGATGAACAGCATTCGTACGTGTGCGTCCTTGGTGTCCAGGTGGGTGAGGGCAGAGTGAAGTGCGGTGGAGATTGCATCGTCGGTTGATCTGTTGGCCCGATATGCAAACTGGTAGGGATCCAGGTTGGGAGGGAGGATGCCTTTGATGTGGTGCATGACTAAACGCTCGAAGCACTTCATGATGATCGGAGTCAGTGCAACAGGACGGTAGTCATTGTAGCAGGTTGGAGAAGGTTTCTTCGGGATGGGGATGATGGTGGTCTCCTTGAAGCATGTAGGGACAGCAGCCTGGCTCAAGGAGATGTTAAAGATGTCTGTGATGACATGAGCCAGTTCTCCTGCACAGTCTTTCCACACCCGACCGGGAATGTTGTCAGGGCCCGGTGCTTTGCGGGCGTTGATCCTGGAGAGGGAGCGCCGCACACTGTGTTGAGACAGTAGCAGCGCCTGGTCGTCCGGGGGAGGGGGTGACTTTCGTGCAGGGGTGCTGTTTTGGGCTTCAAAGCGCCCGAAGAAGTTGTTGAGGTTGTTCAGCAGGGTGATGTCGTTGTCGCAGGTCCGTGGCCGGGGTTTGTAGTCCGTGACGGTCTGGATCCCCTGCCACAGGCTCCTGGTGTCTCTGCTGTCGCTGAAACGGTCAGCTATTTTCTTGCTGTACTGTCTCTTTGCCTCTTTGATGCCACGGTCCAGGTTGGCCCTTGCTGTTCTCAGGCCCTCGTCGTCGCCTGCTTTGAAGGCGGCGTTCCGGACCCTCAGTAGCCTATGGACTTCCGTTGTCAGCCATGGCTTCTGATTGGCCCGTACTGTGATGGTCTTGGTCTCTGTGACATCATTGATGCATTTGCTGATGTAAGCAGTGACAGTCACTTTACTGAATCTAGACACAGATTGAGTACAATAAAAGTGCTGTTTTAATATTAGTGAGGATCAAATATATCACCATAGGTTGAAACATGGTTAATTGGTTCTTTAAGTAAAGTGCGACTACACTTCACTGTTTTACTGTTTACCTGTCTGATCAACCTGTGTAGCCATTATTCTACTGGTAACGTACGCGTGCGTGCGTGCGTGCGTGCGTGCGTGTCTCTCTCTCTCCAGCTGTGGGTGGGTCGTCTGCTCCTCTACTCGTCAGCATTGTACCTGCTGACCTGTGTGACCGTCTACTGTCTCTACCTGCCTGACCAATGGAGCCAACGTCTGTTCATGGCACTGCCGTTCTTCTGTTTCCCCGTATTGTGAGTGCCACTAACTGCTGCTATTTGTTAAACAAGAAGTGACACATCATTTAAGTGGCACCCACCCACACAAACAAATTAGAACCGCCTTTCCTGGACGGTCTGCAGGACGAAGCAAGTGTCTGTCTGTAGGGAAACAGCTGCAGCATCAAAGTAGTAGTAGCAATGTAGAGGGGAAAAAGGCAAAAAATATAGCTATATAATGCATTTTGATAAATGGCTAAAACATTGCATGTACTGTCGTATTCTGAAATCTTGGCAACACTTTCCACTTGTCCCACAATACCTACATGTATGTCCCTCAAACGATCAGTTGGATTTGGTCACCCTAATTGCACTGTGACAAAACACTGTAAGTTACTCCAGCTGTATACTGTACTTTACCCATTTCAACTGTTTTTATCGTGTTGTTTTTATGCTGCTTCGACAATGTAAATGTTTACTCATGCCGATAAAGTTCCTTTAAATTGTAAATTGAATGCCTAGACTCATTCCACCATAATATGGTGGAATGAAGCAAGGCAGTCAATTGTCAATTCAAATGAGCTTTAAAGGTTGGGTCTAAGTTGGGGGTGCCCAACCTTTTTTTGACCCAAGGTCTATTTTTGAGTAGTCAAAAGACCAATGTCAACATCGCGTGGCAGTCCAATGTCAGCCTTGCCAATGTCCAATGTCAACATCAGTTCAGTCCAATGTCAACATCACGTGTGTCAACACACACACACACACACACACACACACACACACACACACACACACACACACACACACACACACACACACACACACACACACACACACACACACACACACACACACACACACACACACACACCACATCAATCTGCGGTCGACTGGTAGATAGCAGTCGACTGGTTGGGCACCACTGGTCCACTGACTGATTGAATCTATCCTGAAAGTAGTTCATAATAAATTTAATCTCTCTCTCTCTCTCCATCTCTCCATCAGGGTGTGGTTCATGAGAAAACTGTTAATCTTCCTCTTCTCAAAACGAACAGAGAGAAACAGTAAGTCTCATATCCTAAGCTAACTAAACAAGATGGCAGCTTGTAAATGCGCTATTTTCTAGTGATACACTTTTTGAATAGATTCTGCATAGTCATGTGTTGACATTGTGTTTCAGATGATAAGCTGGAGGACCTGAAAGTCACCAAAAGAAAGATAGTAAGTGTGACATGACCTGTGAAATGATGCAGGGATCGTCAATATGTCTGTAAATGAGTTGAGTCCTCAATTCTATTTTGTTTTTTTTTTTTTACATCCCATCACAATGTTATTATCTTATTTTGGTCACAAGACACAATTACCGAATACAGTACTTACTTCTGAATATGTATTATCATGTAATATGAATATGAATACGAGGATGGTATGTATGGCACATAATAAGTCGACTGGTATTTGTGGTTTTCAAATGATTTATTTACATGGAAAATTTCTACATGTCACATGCTACACAATTTCTACAAGCTCATAGCGTGCCACTGTGGCACGCTATGAGCTTGTAGGTCTGATATTTTAATACTACAGTAAAGCCAATGATGCTAAGTAATGCTAAATACTGTTAATAATGCTAAGTATTGTTAATAATAATGGCTGCTATAATAATAATGGCTGCTATAATGCTGCTGAGCAAGTAACACTGGTAATGTTAAGTATTGCTAGTGCTAACTAAGTAAGGCTAATAATCCTAAGTAATGCTAAGTATTGCCAATAATGCTAAGCAATGCTTTATGCTAATAAAGCGTAGAAGACCAAAATGCGTTCCTGCCAAAATGGAGTGTTTGTGGTTATAATATTGTGCTCATTAACTCATTTGCATTGTGCTTCCAGTTGGAGGAAGTGATGGAGACGGAGACGTACAAGAACGCCAAGCTCATCTTGGAGCGTTTTGACCCCGATGCCAAGAAGAAAGCTGTGAGTCTGCTGGGGAGCAGGGGCGGATCTAGGCATGGGCATTGGGGGGGGGGGGGGGGGCAATGCCCCCCTAAATGCCCTGACTGCCTCACCAAACACGATGGCATGCAAAACAACCCAAGATATTAGTGTGCAAGAAATGATTGTATATAAATATTGTGGTATCATAACAGTTGTCAGTGTAATGTACATTTTTTTTTGTAGGAGCTGGAGGCCACACCGCAGCGTCCTCAGATGACCCCTCGTCCAGGACAAGGTACACTACACTAGCAAGTAGCATTATTCAAGTCTATGATAATTATTATAAAACACTAAATCTATTAAGACTGTGACACTACAAAATGTTAATGTAGACAAACTTTCAAGACCCCCCCCCCCCAAAAAAAAAAAAAATACAGCTCTGTTGTTTTTGTCGACTAAGACTGAAGATTAAGGCCTTTTTAAACGATTTTAAAGGATATTTTTCAATCGTTAAAATGGCCAGTCTCACACCTTGTCATTAGAATGGCACATTGAAGTTCTCACAAAATAAAAATCAAAATGGTAAAAAGGCGAAGAAGTTAGGGCTTTAGCGTGTTACGAAAATGGATGGAAAGTCATTTGACTTATGACTTAAGTCAAAACTTAGAGGTGTGGCAAAGCTGTTTGGTCACTCAAAACAGCCAAACAGCTTTGCCACACCTCCAAGTTTTGACCCTAGTCACGATACTTAAGAAACTCATAATAGGTCACTAAGTGACGTTGAGGAACTACAAAACAGATGTCAGTTTTGCAAAACATCCATAGACAAGGTTTAAAAGTTCTAAAGACCAGACAAAATGAATTTCAGAAGACTAAAGGGGAGTAAAAGAATAAATGTGGGTTATTCAAAAGACCGAGACTAAAGAACAAACTAAAAACGACACAGATTTACAGAGGGTATTTCGATTAGTGAGTGGATGCATGATGTGTCATGTACAGTATGGGACATGCTACTCTACTAAAATTCCACAGCACAACAAGTAATAAATGTCACCTCTCTCTCTCTCTCTCTCCCTTTGGTCTTGTCAGAGATTCGCCACAGAGGGGCGCCAATGAGACCTACACCAATGGGCCCCATTGGTATGGCGATGACCCCTCAGCCCGGAGGAAGACCCCCGATGGCACCAGGAGCCACGCCTACTGGTAAGACACACACACACACACAGACACACACACCAGTTTTGCCAACTCCCCAGCAAAGGGAGTAGCTAGTGGCTCGTTTAGAATAGAATAGAATATCTATGAGAGAGTCCATTTGGTTATATTTTCACACTCTCAAGAGTTAGATCTGGTTAACCAACTTTCCGTCATTAGCCTAGGGACCACCTGGAACCCCCTCTCAAGGACCACTGGTGGTCCCCGGACCACCTGTTGAAAACCCCTGTCTTAGACCGTTTCATTATTTGATCACTTCCTGAAAAAAAAAAAACATTGTAGTTATTATTTTGACAATAACATTTACATTTTGGCACTTGGGTCTCAGGATGATGTCAGTGTGATGTCACATGCTTCCTTACGTCTGCAGGTATTCCTCTCTCCGCTCCAGGGGGACCCCCAGAGCGTGTTGCCATGTCTGCCTCCGGCCCCCTGGGGGCAGTGCACAGAACTCCCTGCTCTCCTATACCCGGCGTAGGTACGTATGCAGGCGGGGTGTGTGTGTGTGTGTGTGTGTGTGTGTGTGTGTGTGTGTGTGTGTGTGTGTGTGTGTGTGTGTGTGTGTGTGTGTGTGTGTGTGTGTGTGTGTGTGTGTTTTGATACTTAAAGGAGAATTCCACCCATTAAAGATGTTGTCCCCCATTCTGTCTTTCCTAGAAATAGAGGTCTGAAAAAAATCATTAACATGGTGAAACTCCACTTCATGACATCATCAAGTTGTGTTTCACCATGGTACTAATGATTTTTATTTTAGGACCTTTTTTTCATGAGAGCGTACAAATGGACCCGCTAGGGTCCATTTGGTTCCACCCATTTTCCACATTTGGTTCCAAATGTGGAAAATGTATGTAAGTACCGTAATTAATCAATTTAATCGATCAATCGTTTAAACAATCGTCATCTATTTAAATGATTGCCTTTCATTTTTTAATTGTTCACAAATCATTAAATGCGGGCTTGCTCCAAACTACAGCTCTGTGCTCTTGCAAGATGTCTGCTGACACTGCATGCATGTGCGTGCGTGCGTGCGTGCGTGCGTGTGTGTGTGTGTGTGTGTTCAGGTATGCACCCCCCAGGTCCTCCTCTATCCAGACCCATCCTCCCTCGGGAGAGAGGAGCTGTAGACAGAGTTATAGAGTATCTGGTTGGAGATGGACCGCAGAACAGGTACACTATATGCATTGATGTATCTGTTAAATTAAAGCATTTTTTGTTCAACAGTCATATCAAAACTGGACTACTGTGACTCCCTCCTTACTGGTCTACTGGTATGTGCACTTAAGCCCCTCCAATTGATCCAAAATGCCGCGGCCCGCTTGGTCTTTAACCACCCAAAATTCTCACACATCACTCCCCTGTTCCGTTCCCTCCATTGGCTCCAAACTTGGTTCAAAACTCTCACGCTTGCATTCAAAGCAACCAAAGCTTTGACTCCACCATATCTTACTGGTCTCACAAAACCCTACAAGCCCTCCCGTGCACTCCGATCACCGAGCTGGCAGTACCCCCCCGCTAAAAACGCCTGGCCAACACTCCACTCGCCCCAAGCTCTTCTCCCACTGCAATCAGATCAGATGTCATTGCCGCTCACTCCTGGACTAGAATTCCCATAATGCTCCCCTTATCCTATGTATGGGGGGAGGGCTGTCTTACTGACACAACATGTAGTCTAAGGACTATCTAATAAGGACAGGAAGCCAAGACACCTATGGGGGAGTCCACATTGGTTCTTGGGAGGAAACAGACATGCGCAGTACAGACCAGGAAGTTTGACACTTGGCAAACCATCCAAGAGACCAATATGCATGCATGGTTTGCAAGCGTCAAACTTCCTGGAATGTACTGCGCATGTCTGTTTCCTCCCATGAACCAATGTGGACTCCCCCATAGGTGTCTTGGCTTCTTGTCCGTATTAGATAGTCCTTGATGTAGTCCAGGAAGTAGTCTCGATGACATCATAGACATTGGACTCACTGCTAAAATCTAAAATATCTAAAACCACATATTGCACACATAAAGACCCCCAGGAAAGTGTTCTAAATCTTCTAGATATCATTAACATATATTATTTAACAAAAAAGTTGAAATGTCCATTTTAATCATTTGGAAATGTGCCCCTTGGGTCTTTTTGTGTCATTTTCCTCACTGGTGCCGGACCATAGGTAGATACTTTATGTCCTTTTAGCTGCATGACCATAGCAAAGCTGTGCTGTTTCTAAAGTGTTTCTTTAATCTCTGCCCCAGATATGCTCTGATATGCCAGCAGTGTTTCTCTCACAACGGAATGGCTCTCAAAGAGGAGTTTGAATATCTAGGTGAGAAACTCACACCATCCACACACATGATGATCATTTTGCAATGTTGGAAACGTTTTAGAGCTGCAATCTTTGATATGTTCTTTGTTTTTTCTCCATCTTTTATTTTACAGCTAATAGAGGCAACTTTAGTGTTTACAAACACTGTTTGTCAACAGAAGCTATATATCTATTTTGATTTTTGGACCTATTACCTTTAAAAAGAAACCCATTAAGACCTGAGCCTTCTTCTACATCTTAGTTATTGCTGTTGGTCAGAAACCCCAAATCCTCTCAGAAGCGAAGATTTGAGTTAAAAATGTTTGTTTCTGAAATAATATTTTCAAAGATTTGCGTCCGCATTTTCACAGTTTTTTTTTTTTTTTTTTTTTTTTAAATAGTAGACCTACATGCTCATATGAGCTTGTAGATCTGATATTTTTCAATAGTTGAATGCTTAGAACATCAAAATGCGTTACAGCACAGAAGGGGTTTAAAAAAGTCCTGACTGTTGTCATTCTCTCCTCCTCCCCGGGGGCAGCGTTCCGGTGTGCGTACTGCTACTTCCTGAACCCTGCCAGAAGGACACGCCCCCAGGCCCCCGTACTCCCTGAGTTCAGCTTTGAGAGAAGGCTGAGGACGGAGTCTCCCTCACCGAGACGCGCCCCTCCTCCTCCTCCTTCTGGGGCAGACACCGAGGAGAGTGCACCCCCGTCTGGAGGTAATTACACACACGTGTGCGAACATACACTGAATTTTGTAGGATTTCTGCATTGCAGCATTGTTACTTTTACTTTTGCGAGTACTTTGCGATTGAAGAATGTGAGCACTTTTTCCATCACTGACGCTCACACAAGTGCATGCCATTCCGTGATTCACATATAGACTATTTAGGTTTAGGACTTCATGTAATCATTGGAATCCATCACCATGACGCTTGAAGATTGTGTTCTCCATGACGCTGTTGCACAACGGAGTGTATATTTAGCTTAAAAGGATACCTGCAAATACGCCTTAAAGGGAAATACCACCCATTTTCAACATTTTACCATGTCATTGATATTAGAGATGTTGTGTGGACATCATAAAAATCTTCCTGTATTCTGTGGGAGGGAGAACTGAAGGTATGAAGAAAAACGCGATGACATCATCAAGTTGTGTTTGAATGATTTTTCTTTTAGGACAGAGAGTGGTTGTGATTCCTCCATTGAAACATTATACTTGCCCTCTGTAGCTAATATGAAAATTAAAAAAAACCCTTAAATCTCTTATTTCTGTCGTAAATAGAGCATCTTTCTCTCTATATGTCCACATGGGTCTAGCCTGGGGTTTTCAACATTTGAGCCACAGTTCACCATTTGATGCCATTTTAGCCCCACAGACTCCAAAACTAAAGATTTATTTTGGTTTTGCCTGCAATTTCAGGCTGGATCTCTCAAACAAAACAGTGTACACTTAATTAAGTGGTGCTTATCCAGATGGTGACCCTTGCGGGTCCATTTGGTTCCATGTTTACGCTCTCAAGAGTTACACCTGGTTAACTAACTTTTCATCATTTAGCCTGAGGACCACCTGGAACCCTTTCAAGGACCACTGGTGGTCCCCAGACCCCGTTTTAAAACCACTCTTAGCACATGCATTCCATATTATTCCATACGTTGGGATCGCACAAGGACATGTGACATCATCAACCTGCGACCGGAGCAGTCCCTATTGAGTGAAAGATTCTTTCTTTATGAAGGAAGTAAAATATTTAAGGTCCTTTTATTTTTTTTAGTTATAGATGGCACGTATAATGTTTTAAGACATAGTTGTCGTATTAGCCAGGGATCCTTTTAAGACCTTTCACACTTGACATGCAACGGGTTCATCTCCTTGAGTTCAATGTATGCCCCATTCCATTCCATAACGTCTCAGGAAGTTGCCCGTGGGGCCAGCGCTGTACCCCCACTGCATCCAAAACTATTGAGAAAGAGTTACCATGTTGCAGCTTTCCATGCTCTCACAGATATGCACACATACAGATGTAAGGCCACACATACTCTAGCTACCTAATTCAAAGATCCGATTGTTCCACTATATACAATGACAGAAACGCCATGTATTGAATTGAAAAGTATATATAAGCAATAAATCTCAGAATTTTAATGGCATTGCTTTCCTTTAATCTTCTTTAATTATTAGATCACTCCATGAAAAATATCTAGTATATATGACAACCAAACTATAGTATATGACAACCAAATCATAGTCCTCCACCACCTCCACATTTGACTCCACCAGTCCTCCCTTTTTAATCAGACGCAGCTCAGCGAGGCTCTTCCTGATTGGCTTATAAATTATCCCGACGGGTCTATTTGTTAGCCAATGACAAAGCAAAATAGATGAGATTTTTTAGGAGATGATCTAATTAAAGGAAGACTTGATGAAAAAACATAAAAACAATAAAAAAATGTAATTATTACTTTGAACATAAAATTGCATATACAAGCTTTACTCCTCTATTTGAGTCGATTATGAAATGTTCATAACGGTGACACAGGGGCCGTCACAGATGCAAGATCGCTTTCCACCTGGGGGCTGGGAAGAAAATTTTGCACTTTCATATTTTTTCATCCGGCTGCGGAGTTGTGCTGTACCCTCTGAAGTGGTTGTTAACAGGACTGCTGGTTCTCTCTATAGCCAAGGCTCCGACTCCATGGAGTTCAGTCCACAGTTTCACCAGTACCCAGACCCAGCAGCAGACCCGCCCCCAGAACCGACTTCAACTCAACCCAGGTCCCCCGTCCCCCCATAACCCCCCACCCCCCGTTTGCATTGTCCCACTTTACCCTAATCTGGGTAACTGGGTGATTGAATCAATCTATGATCTATACCAGTGGTTTTCAACCTTTTTCATACCAGGTCCCACTGTTTACTCAGACCTTGAGCCACGGACCACCTTTTGATGATATTTTAGGCCCTAAAAACAAAAAATTCTTTTGCTTTTGTCCATAATTCTGGATTTCAGAGAACAAACAAAACAGTCAAACCTACACACCTACAAAATGACCATTAATCTTCGACATTCTCTAGTTGTGTAGACTTAATTCACATGATAAATATTTTAACTCTTGAGAGCGTAAAACATGACACCAAATGGACCCGCAAGGGTCCATTTGGTGTCATGTTTTACGCTCTCAAAGAGTTACATCTGGTTAACCAACTCTCCATCATTTAGCCTGGGGGACTACCTGGACTCCTCTCAGGGACCACTGGTGGTCCCCGGACCGCCTGTTGAAAGCCCCTGATCTATACATTCCAGAGCAGAGGTGCTCAAAGTGGTGGTCCGGTTGGACCACTTTAACTTTATTATTTACATTGGCTATTTAAAGATAGCCAATCTAAAACCTCACACCGTGCTGTGAGGTTGTAGTTCTGCTATTTCAAAACGATTTGGAAAGTTTTTCCGGTTCAGGTCCGCAAACGCTCATTTGTGGCTCCTTGACGTGGAAAACGTTTGAGAACCACTGATTATAACCGCTAACGGCTTCCCACTGAGAGCTAATCTGACCAAGACATCTGCTGGGTGCATGAAGAAAGGCAGTTTACCGATCAGGGCGATCAATTCTGTTTTTCTTTAGTATTTATTCTTCATGATTCCTATTTACAGTGATTTTTGATCTGGGTAGTAAGCGTATTAACTCTGCATCTTGCTGATTATGGTTCTTACCCCTTTGAATGTTGGAATGATGGTAATGTGCCTGGCAAAACTAGTCTACCATCATGTTTAGGGATGCACGGCTGTGCAGTTACTTGGTTATTGAATGTTGGCCATGTTACCATTGGTATGAAATACTTTATAACACCGCCATTTATATGGTGGTATCAACTGAATTAATTGAGACTATATTAATGGACTATATTAATGGCAAGTATTTCATACAGCTTAACTTAAAAAAGATCTAAACCATCCCTTTAATTGCTTGATTCTAGTCCCTTTAACACAATATTAGCAGAGGCTCTACAGGGACAAATCGTGCACTTTGCATGACGTAAGGGACGTTTTGGATAAGGCCATTGCAGATGTGTTTCATGGTCATTGCAGCCATTTGGAAAATAGTGGCCAAATGAAAACGTATGATTAGTCACCAGAATAAAGAGAACAGGAGTCTAACTAAAGGTCTAAACAGGCCTGAAAATTAAGGCCCGGGCCTAACTGTTCATACCCTAGGCCCGGCCCGGCCCGACTAAATGGAATAGATTTTAGGCCCTACCCGGCCCTCAGAATGGGTAAATACAGAAAAAAACTGTTATTTTTTCTATTCATGGGGCCCAAGGCCCTACCCGGCCCTATGACTAGCATATACAGTATTTTAGGCCCGAACCGGCCCTAAATGTCAGGTCGGGCCTATTCGGGTTCGGTCCTGGTCGGGTTCGGGCAGAGTTTGAGAACTCTAGTTCTAACGTTTTCTATAACAGGAGTTATTGGTAAAATAACAATAAAATAAAGGTGGACCTAAACAGTACCACTGTATTCCTCATATTGTAAAATGTGGGAATAGTCACCAGAAGCACTATCCTAGATGGGCTAGAACCTGCATTTGTAAAATAACGGCTCTTTGGCCACCATTTTCTAAATTCTTTCTGCAATGGCCCGATAGCCAAAATGTTCTTTATGCTCTAACTGTGTGCATACATTTATCGTAAAGTGCACGATTTATGAAAGAAATTGTCCTGTAAAGCGGAGCCTCCACTATGTGTGTTTGTGTGTAGCACTTCTGCCTGTATCAAGGGAGGTGCTTAAATCTGCAATGGATAGTATTTTGCTAAAATGATTTAAAATAATTATTTGACTTTTTTATTTTTTTTTAATTGACATTATTTCCATCTCTCCTCGTTTTGTTATTTCCCGGTTTCACCCGTGCAGATGAGAGAGAGCCGGAACAGGAAGGGGCGGAGCCTACTCCGGAAGTGGACAGTGACAGCCAATCAGAGGACACGCAGAGAGCGACAGAGGACAAACGAGAAGAAGAAGAAGAAGAAGAAGTAGAAGAAGAAGAGTTGGTACCAGAGCGTGAGGAAGAGGAAGAGGTGATGGAGAACGAACCAGCTCAGAGCGCCCCTGCAGGCCAGGAGGGTGAACTGCAGCCAGCTCTTTCACAGGCAGAATAGATCGACAAATGTGTTTCTCAAAGTGAGCTCCCGGGGATGGTCCCGCTCGGTTCCATCTGTACACTTTGATTCACTGATCGATTAGAAAAGGTTGACTGAACGATTGTAGCTTAAGAACGGGAGGAGACTCCCCCTGTGTCTCTGAATAGACTAGTCGGCTGCTATTTTATTATAGGTTTGTTAGGTTAAATTGTTCGGCTGTTATGTTATTGTAGGTAAGTTAAGTTAAACTGTTCTAAAGGCATAATAGGCAACTTTACCGTGTACAAGATCTGTGTTTGTAAACAGATTTGAATCTAACTCCAACTCACCTCCACTCTAGTATTGGCTCATTGTGAAACTACTGGGTTGTGATTGGCTAAAACATCACCTCACCTCCCACAATGCCCCCCGCATCTGCAGGCCAAAACAACTGTCTGTCTGCAGGGAAACAGCTGCAGCATCAAAGTAGAAGCGACATAGATGGAGGGAAAAAATATAGCTATATATACATTTTGATTTCTGGCTAAAAAGTTGCCTATAATACCTTTAAGCTGTTATGTTATTGTAGGTAAGTGAAATTGTTTTAAGTTTGTCTTAAGTATTTAAGTATGACTTGTTAGTGGTAAAACCATCAGGTCCTTAGTTCCCAGGTTATTTCTGCTGATGATTTGTGTGCGTTGGAGTGTTGCTTCACAAGTATTAGGTTTGAGACTGAAATGCGCTGAATTCCCCAAATGCGTAATGTTTCGGAACAGGGCCGGTTCTAGGCAGAAACAATATAAGCTAAGTTGTTTAGGGCCAGAACCACTAAGGGGGACACATCACAGGGGGAATATTATTACTATCCCCTGCCCCATACAAGTGGCATTTTACTACTAGAAAAAAAAAATAGTTCAACTAGCCAATCAACATTGAAAAAAACATTTAAAAATGTTTTTCAAAATACAAAAAAGTGTGGGGATAAGGGGTTTAGCGGTGACAATGATTGAGCCGTTAGCCTCTTAATTTTGATCTCAGTGCCATTTTCATCGCAATTTATTTTATTTTTTTGTGGTGTGGCAGTACGGGGTGGGGGGGGCACATGAACTATTCTTGCATAGGGCCACTAAATGCCTAGAACTGGCACTGCTTTGGACTTAGCTTGTGTGTGCAACAAAAATGTTTTCTCCTCAGCCAAACAAAAACACATGGTGCTCGTCTAAAAAGGAAAATGGAAAGGAGAAAAATGCTTCCATTTTCCAAAACAGTGGGTTGAAAATAAGTCCGCTCTCAACAAGCAGAAAATGCCACACTCCCCGACAATAGACAATTGGGCAAATTTTACCCAAGGTGGAGTGGGATTTACTCAGGAAGGAAAACACATCTTGGTGGACAAGGGTCACCTCACTGACCTTAACTGAACCCAGCCTAGATGTTTTTTTGACCCACTCCCGCAGAGTCATTCTCAAGGTTTACCTTGGGGTGGGAACGTGAAAGAGTTCCTACCTGGAGCTAAGCCTTGTGAACGAATCAACAAATCACTCCCATGTGTTTACAGTACATTTGTACACACTCATGTCCGAGAGTGTACAAATGTCACCAATTGATCGTTACGAGTCCATTGTACACACTCGAGTATATCAAATATAAGATTATAAGAGTCACGACATGATATATGCTCCTATCGTGTACTGTTAACGCCTTGTATTATGGTACCTGATCCAGAGACGTAGTCATTTAGGGTGTAATGTTTACATGCATAACGTAAGGATCACATGAGGATAACTGAATGACTGATAGGAGCTATTATGGATGCAAGCACCTGCATTGCACGATAGCATTCTAGTTGCACTAGGAGGAGTAGACCGAAATAGAATAACATGATTAGACCAAACGCCCAGCTACAATAGCAGTGTTTTCAAAACACTGGGCGCGTTCGAACTGGCAACTGGTAACTGAAACTAACTAAAAAACGAAAACTAGAATTCAAGAAACATTCGAGTTAATTGAAACTAATAAAAACCAATAATGAATGCACAACACTGTAAACACTGTAAAAACATTAGTTTTCTGAATTATTATTATTGCTGAGTTTGTTGTATCTTTTTTGGAGTTTTTAAAACAAAAAGAAAAATCATTTTGAATCCTATACAACCAAAGCACACAAAACTAAAATATTTTTTCCAAAATAAAAAGTAGTTTAAAACTAGCAAATCTGCTCTAAAATGAACTAAAACTAACTGATTTAGAAAATAAAATGTCAAAATTAACTTAAACTAAAATGAAAAATCATGAACTAATACAGACAAGTATGACTCAATGTTTGCCTCTCGAACAAAACAACCACTAAGCGATCTGCAGCTACAAGAGTACATGAAGAAATGGGGTTATGTGGCATAGGATGTTGTAATGTATTTAAAAAAAATGGAAATTGATGGAATTTCTTTCATTTTCCAAGTATGTGCACTCTGAACAAGAATATTTATTTCTATTTCTATTTTCCCAAGATATTTCCCAATCCATAGCTAAGAATTTATTGTCGTTCTCAGTTGGTTCCTTTCCTGCTCAATATATCTAACAGGCCTTTGATGCTTTGATAATTTTTTTTTACCTTTTGTTTATCAGTTATGTCGATGTAGCAGGGGTGGATGTAACATTTCCCAATTGGGGGGGGAGGGGGGGTGCAGAAGAAAATGGTAAGGGGGCAGCTTCATCGCCCCCCTTCATCGATGAAGCTGCACCCATACCATTTTTAGTAGTGTTTCAAATACTTTTAAATATAAGCACTGAAATATCTTGGGTTGTTTTTCATGTCATCATGTTTGGTGGGGCAGACTGGGCATTTAGGGGGGCATTGCCCCCCCCATGCCTATGCCTAGATCTGCCCCTGTGATGTAGGACAACAATGCTGCCCGATACAAAGCCAAAGTACAGTAACCACGTTTTTGGATACTGACTTGAGGACCTATGGGGATTTTTGGAAGTCACAGGTTCCTCAATAACAGATTTACAACTAGACAGTGTGGTTGCCATTTATATGAAAAAAGAAAGTGATATCACTCCTGTCGGATTTGACGTTATATTGTCCAATCAGGAAAGGGACATAAAGGAGTTACAGAAAAGATTACAAAATTGAACTCAATGAACACGAAAGTCTAGCAAAAAAAAGGTTTGCTTTAGGTGACAAATGTTAGACCAATAGTGCATTTTAGGGGTGTAACGGTACATTTTCACAGCCATTCGGTACGTATCATGATGCATGGTCGACGATACGATACATGGACGATATTGGTTCATTCTGCCGATGTGATTCGATGCGTTTACTTTCAATGATTTGAAATCAATATACTAAGTAATTAAACCACTCTTTTTATTTCTTATTTAAATGCAATCGATTGTCTGCAAAGCAAAGTGATACGATACGTAGGCAATGTTGCTGCTTCCATTTCGATATACTTTGACTCTTGAAATAAAAAAAAAAAGATTTTTCGATGCAGTTACCATATGGTTACACCCCTAGAACATTTCCTACAGCAACCACATGGTATTTCAGTTCAATTATTTGCATAGTCACTGCACTTTGGCAGAATAGATTTAGCCTAGCCTCGACTAGGCGCCAACGAGGCTGGCGACTTGTATGCCAAGTCGCCAGCCTCGTTGGCGACTTGGCATACAAAGGATTTTTAATAGACAATAACAATAGGGATGATGATGATGTGCTTGCCACCTAGAAATATACAGTACATTTGCCAAAATAATGTGGTTTTATTTCAGTCTGAAATTGCACTGGAGTTTTGCTCACTGTTTATTTAAACAGTATTTTTTGTGTTTTTAATTTGCTTGTCACAACTTTGCCTGGTTTTAAACATTGTACATAACTTTTAGTCTGTTAGAATCCAGCATAGAACAAAGTGGGGATACATATAAACCCCCGGTAGCAGCTTTATTGTTTAGAAAGCCTGAGTTGAAAACAGCAGACTTACTGTATCTGCTATTTTCAGTTGAAGCTTTCCTCACAATTATAGAAAGCTGAAGATGGCCTAGAATGGACCTCTGTGGGACTACCCTTCAACACGTTAAAACTTTGACTGCAAAACTGCAAAGAAAGAGGTTTTTCCCCCCGCAATGTTTAGTTTGTTTTGTTTGAAGAAAAGATTTGAGTCGATTTTAAGTGTTAACATTTAAGTGGTTAAGAATACATTAGTACAGTAAACATTTTTTTTATATGTAGCCTTATATGAAGGAATCTCCCAAATGTTTTCCCACCTCTTCGCAGTACCCTTTTCTCTTATTGTCTTTATTGTGTTTTTATCATGTGTTAAAGTCAGTTTACCAGATGCACCTGATGTTTGCCAAACGCTGGTTGTCATAAAGTGAATGCATGACCTGCCTAATAATGTTTTTTTTTTTTTGTTTGTTTGTTTGTTTTTCTAGCTATAATATAGACTGCATGCAGTCCAAAATCTGGTAGGATTCTTTTTTACAGGATTTTCAATAGGGGTCTACTATGGGAATCCTATAGCATTTTTTATTGGATTGTCAATAGGTTTTTCCATCATCATAATCCTATAGGATTTTTGACTAAGGCAAATTAGGACACCAAATATGGAGTCATCTCATCGTGATTTTTGGATAGATACAGTATACACCCCTAGTACGAGGGGAAAAATGTCATAGCCTTGCATTTGTGGTAGCTTTATCTGTATACAGTTTTCAAAATCTGTCTGGAACGCTGTTCACCTTTTCCCTTCGCTTTTCTCTGATATTCCCTATTCCGCTTGCGTTACGATTAGACAAGAGACAAGCGTATTATAATCCTAGTGTAGCTACTATTTTCTTTGGAATTGGAATTCCATTGATGCAGGGCCGGATTTAGCCAGCCCTACTAGGGTGGGCTGGAAGAATGGCAGGGTGGGCACCTCCAAAGTTTTTCATATGAAGCAGGGATTTTCAACCTTTTTGACACCAGGGCCCACTATTTATTCGGCATTTGAGCCACAATTCACAATTCCAGGCTGGATTCGGGAAACCAAACAGTCAAACATACAGATCAAAATGACCATTAATCTGCCACATTCTCTAGTTGTGTAGACTTGGGATAATTCACATGATGAATATTTTAACTCTTGAGAGTGTAAACATGAAACCAAATGGACCCACAAGGGTCCATTTGGTTTCATTTTTGCGCTCTCAAAGAGTTACATCTGGTTAACCAACTTTCCACAATTTAGCTGGGGAAAACCTGGAACTCTCTCAACGACTGGTGGTCCCCAGACCACTGGTTGAAAACCACTGATATTACCTTTCATTGGGTGGGCAGGATGCACGTTTGGGTGGGCCCTGCCCACCCCTGCCCCCTCTAGATCCGGCCCTGCATTGATGTAACATTTGTGGTCCTCTTGAATGAAGAAAAACAACAGTTGGTGATATTCTGGGTGGGCTGCAAGTAGCTGCCAGTAGCAGCAGACATGATGGTGCTAGTAGTGCTGGAGACAGAGCATCCAGGCACCAGCTGCTGCAAAACCCCCAGTGCTTTCCTGATCACCAGGGGTGTAGTTGAGGGGGTCCCCCCACTTCTCACATCGAAGATATTTTTGGGGCAAAAGTAGGCCTACCGTGTGTTTTTTGCCTTGTCGTTTATGTTTATGGATACAATTAGGCATTCTAAACAATCTTTCTCAATATGCTATACTTGTTTTAATGTGTGTGTGTGTGTGTGTGTGTGTGTGTGTGTGTGTGTGTGTGTGTGTGTGTGTGTGTGTGTGTGTGTGTGTGTGTGTGTGTGTGTGTGTGTGTGTGTGTGTGTGTTGTGCAGGTGCACGCAAATGCGCATGCAAGTGTGCATTCACGTGTCTTAAAGGGGAATTCCATTCATTTTCAATATTTTACTGGCATTAATATACCTTAGAGATGATGTTGGGGACATGATAAAAAAGTTCTCCCATTCTGTGTGTCCTAGAAATGGAGGTCTGAAAAATCATTAGCATGGTGAAATACATCTTGATGACACCATGTTAATGAGTGTTAATGAGTTTCTTTTTTTCTGAGAGTGTACACTCTCAGAAAAAAATGAAAATGGGGACTTCTAAAAGTCCCACTCCAACACAGCTGATCACTAAATAATTATGAGCAGTTCCATGAAAATTCGGAACATTGAGGACTTGGGATTTGGAATACAGACTTGAGATGAAGCCATTTAGACCTTAGAGCAGGGTTTTTCAACCAGTCATCCTTGAGAGGGTTCCTGGTGGTCCCTAGGAAAGTAGGAAGGAAAGTTTGTTAACCATCATGTAACTTTTTGAGAGTGTAAACATGAAACCAAATGGACCCTGCAGGTCCATTTGCTTTCATGTTTACACTCTCAAGAGTTAAAATGCTCATCATCTGAATTAGCTCAAGACTACACAAATAGAGAATATAGAAGATTAATAGTCATGTTGATCTGTAGGTTTGACTGTTTTGTTTCCCAAATCCAGCCTGGAATTGTGGACAAAAGCAAAATAAATCTTGACTTTTGGGGTCTGTGGGGCTAAAATGTCATCAAATGGTGGTCTGTGGCTTAAATGTTGAAGAAATAGTGGGCCCTGGTACCAAAAGGGTTGAAACCACTACCTCATGTTAGTTGCTGCTGCAATCAGGCAGCAACCTATCTTCTCCTTATTTTAAACTCGTGCTTGTTTTGTTTCTTGTTTCTGTAAATATATGTCCCATTTGATGATAATACACCCTTACACAGGGACGTGCACAGTAGTGCAAAGGGGGGCGAACGACCCTGCCTTTGTCGGAAAAAGTGCCCTCTCCGTCCTGAAATGAAATTTATCTTTTTATGTTAAGGCCGAGGCGCTGCATCATCAGCGCCATGCAGTTCCCTTTCGTTCACTGTGTACTGTGGTGGTTGGTGAGCCCAGCTCAGAGCCATCTAGTGTCAGAGTGGCGACATGGGGGGTCAGAAACGTAGCGCTTGAGCTGCTGTTCATGCAGCCTAAATAGGGACAAACCGGAGTTGGAAATATGTTGTTTTGAACGAGGGCGGTGCAAATAAGAGCAATTTCAGGGCATGTGTGCAAATCTGTAGCCTAGTGCTTATGTTGTAAATAAATAATTAAGACCATAAGCATTAAAGCTGGGATGTTGCCACAGTCCAATGCAATCTGGCCTACTTCGGGTCCAGGACTTGTCCCTATTTGTTGTCCCCATTGTCAATAATAGAACTCTATGTAGAAGAGCCACCATTGGACTGACCCCATGAAGTGAACGAGTTTGCGTAACTCTGTCTATACTCTCTGGTGCGGCCGAGTTGTGCCGCGAGTTGTAGCAATCAAGAACACGTTGTTGTTGTTGTTGTTGTTGGGGCTGGAGTTTGTATTATGCAGAAGCTCTAGTATTATGGTCGCACTGCCAAGAAGTGAAGCCAGCCAGGTAGGCTATGTTATGTCAGACATGTCATGTGTGGACATTAAACAAAAAAAGCTTGTTGACCAGAGTTGGTGGGGGTGAGCGGATGGGGGTCGACAGCATTTGCATAATTAAGACAATGGCTGCTACAATGCATTTCCAATGTCAACCTATATCAGTGATTTTCAACCAGTGGTCCGGGAACCACCAGTGGTCCTTGAGAGGACTTTGAGAGTCCCCAGCCAGGGGATGGACAGTTGGTAACCAAATGGACCCTTATAGATCTGCAACTATTGTCATTGAGTAAAATGTACGCTCTCAAGACTTAAATTCTATTTAAACATGTGAAATACATACAAATATATGAAGTGTTGGGTCTGGGAGACTAAACTCAACATCAATTGGTGGTCCGTGGCTCAAATTCTGAATGAATAGAGGGCCCTGGTATCAAAAGGTTGAAAACCCCTGACCCCTGGTTGAGCAAACATTTAGTTTGATGGGGGAGGGAGGCAGGACACATCCCTCAAAGGTGTGTTCAGTCACAAGTCAGGTGTCACGACTCATGACACAAGACAAGTGTCTTGAATGCAGCACAGTAAGAACATGTTGAACCCAGTGTTGTAGTGGGACTTTTAGAAGTGGGGGAACGCCTCTTAAAGGGGAATTCCACCCATTTTCATTTTTTTTTCTGAGAGTGTACAGATGTGAACCAAATGGACCCTAGCGGTTCCATTTGGTTCCATTTGTACACTCTCAGAAAAGAAGGAAACTCATTAACACGGTGAAACACATCTTGATGATGTCATCAAGATGCATCCATAGTATTTTTTATTTATTTATTTATTTATTTATTTTGTAAAGTGGCATTGACATCAGCTCCTATAAAGAAAAAAAAAACATGGAATGATTACAGAATGTAGTCTATCTATTGCCACAAGCTAACACTGCAGATAGATCCCCCAGTGTATGTCAATACGGCTTTAATACAGTCATTTCAAAACCCCAAATCCGTCCCCAGTCAACCACCATAAGTCAAACCGTGTGTGCAGATAACAGTTAATTGGCATTTTCATGTTTTATTATATCATTGAAAAGGAGCCGAGTTTTGACAGCAGCACATTTGACCATTAAGGCATTCCACCAGGAGAGGGCACTGTTGTCCAACAACTTATTACCAGACTATATGAAGGAAATATTAAATGTACATTCTGTAAATTTCTGTAAACTTTAGTCCCAACTTCACTCAAATAAAAATAATATTAAATGACTCCTGTTACAGTAGCCTTCCCCCGAGTGGCACAGTATGAGCTTGTCCGTCTGTTATTTTTGAAACATTGTGGAAAATGTGCCTTAAGTCTTTGAATGAATTCTGTCACGGTTGGACGTTTTTTTGTTTGTTTGTTTTTTAACTCAAACGTTTTGCTTCTGACGTTGTTGTCCCTGGAACTACATATTTTCAGATGGGGGTTGGCACGGCAGGCCTTGTACACATGATTTTGGGGGTCTCTTGGCATGAAATATTGAGGAACTGTAGGATCAGTTTTCAGGGCAAAATGGGCTAAGTGAAGGTGGGGGCCGCATGCTCCATGCAGGCCACCAACCAGTCGTCCGGGGACCACCAGTGGTCCTTGAGAGGGTTCCAGGTGGTCCCCATCTAAATGATGGAAAGTTAGTTAACCAGATGTTAAGAGTTAAAATATTCATCATCTGAATTAGGCCAAGTCTACACAACTACAGAATGTAGAAGATTAATGGTCATTTTGATCTGTATGTTTGACTGCTTTGTTTTCTCAGAAATCCAGCCTGGTATTGTAGGCAAAAGCAAAAGAAATCTATAGTTTTGGGGTCTATGGGGCTAAAGTGTCACCCAATGGTGGTCTGTAGCTGAAATTCTAAATAAATAGTGGGCTCTGGTATTAAAAAAAGGTTGAAAACCTCTGATTTAAATAAATCACGTGACCTGGTAGACCAATGGGATTTCTATCTTGAAGTGACACAGATCTGATTCAAGCTAGATTTGTCTGCCAGTGTGAACCAGACCTTACAATCATGGCTAAAACACTCTTATATGAAGACACCTGACAAACAGGGGAATAACAATTGAATCGTCCATTTAGAATGCTTGAGAATGTATGAATGTATTTAGAATGTATTAAATGACATTAGAATGTACTGCAGATTGGGTTGATTTTTGTCACAGATACCCCCTTTTCTACATTTCACCATGAGGTCAGTTGCAGTTGCAGTCTCTGTTGCTGCTGCGTCAGTGCAGTTAACATGGCCGCAGGTTGTCTTTATTCTACTGTGGGTATTTTACAGGGGCGGATGTAACATGTCCCATTTGGTGGGGCAAGAGAACATGTTGGAGGGGCAAGAGAAAATGGTATGGGGGCGGCTTCATCGCCCGTGGTGCCACGGGCGATGGAGCCGCAGCCATACCATTTTCGGTTACAGGACTTTTATTAGTCAAGTAAAGCGTAAATAATAACATTAGTTGTTGAAGTTGCAACAGATACACAGCATGCATAAAGCAAAAGGTCTGACTCAGAGAGTTTTCTGTTTTCAATGATAAATACTAATAAATTATAAAATAAATAATAAAATAATAAAATACTGTTGGTTTAGTGGTGACACAGCTGTAGCAGTATAGTGTTTTAAATCATTTTAAATATAAGCACTTTAATTTGAAATATCTTGGGTTGTGTTTTGCATGGCATCATGTTTGGAGGGGCAGACTGGATATTTAGGGGGGCACTGCCCCCCCATAGCCTACCCATGCCTAGATCCGCCCCTGGTATTTTAGTAGCTAAATACTTTAAAATACAGTATTATGAAAGCAAGTTCTTAATCTACCACTTAATTTATTCATAAAACAACCATTTTTTCCACCTTTGTGAGGACAGCCGGACATTCTGCCAGACGTCCAGCACTTGTGGGGACATGTGGCAATGCTTGTCTCTCACGAGGATATAGTGATACATGTGTACATGTACACACACACACACACACACACACACACACACACACACACACACACACACACACACACACACACACACACACACACACACACACACACACACACACACACACACACACACACACATGCACGTGGCGCACACACATACACACAGATGTGTGGTCATGCATGTGGAGGAGTTCTGGGTTACAGCACATGTGAACATGCTTCCCATTCCTCTAAATGACGCGTCTCAGCTGTCTGCCACCCTGTCTCTGACAAGCCCCCCCCCCCAACACCACTGCCATCAAGACACACACAGAGATGGGTATAAGTGTAACTAGTAATATAACATAACATTACAGTCAGTCATGATTTCTTTGGGTTTGGTCCACAATTCCAGTCTGGATTTTTGGCAAACAAAACAGGCAAAAATGATCATCTACATTCTATAATGGCATAGACTTCTTAATTAAGTGGCTCTAATTATTATTATTATTATTATTATTTTACTTATTTATTTTTTTGAAGTGGAAAATCCCTTTGAGAAGAAGGCACTTAAAATGGAACATAGAGGAGAATTGGAAGGGTTTTCTCGTATATGCTACGACTGATGTTTGAAAACAAGTATTTGGGGTTCGAGTTGACAGTTAGATATATTTAGGGGTCTGCACAGCCTAGATCACCATCCACCTTTTGGGCACCTCTGATCTAATGTGACTTTATTTGTTCAACTTTGTGCATACAAACCGAGCCAAATGGACCCATTTGGTACCGCTTTGCATACACAAACTGTTAAATAAAAACGATGGATGAACTCAATTTTACCTCTCTCTCTCTGTCTCTCTCTCTCCCCCTCACACACACACATCTCACCTCCCAGCCCCACCCTCCCCAGCTGTCTCCCATATGCCTGCCAGTGTGCTGACTGGTGGGGGGGGGGGTCGGCACCCCCAGGGGTCCAAGAAAGACCACTAATGTCTCTCTCTCTCTCTCTCTCTCTCTCTCTCTCTCTCTCTCTCTCTCTCTCTCTCTCTCTCTCTCTCTCTCTCTGGCCTATATGTACAGTAGCAGTCCCTGTCTCATGTTGTTGTGTGTGCGTGTGTGTGCACGCGTGTTGGTGCGTGCCTGACTGTAGCTTTTCTTTAGCGGGGATCTTTTTTTTAACTAGTTATATCAGCTTCTTCCTTCCTGTTTGGATTGCAGTTTCGTCTTCCTATTCGGTCAATTCACTTGGAGATATGATCAGCCTTCAGATTCTGTTGGTGTGGAGCCTGGCTATAACCACTGGTGAGTAAATCTGTGTGTGTGTGTGTGTGTGTGTGTGTGTGTGTGTGTGTGTGTGTGTGTGTGTGTGTGTGTGTGTGTGTGTGTGTGTGTGTGTGTGTGTGCGGTGTGCACGTGTGTGCAGGGGCGGTTTTGCCATTAGGCAGACTATAGGCCAGGGGTCGGGAACCTTTTTGGCCATTTTTAAATGAAATTCTGTGAGAGCCGTACAATTTTTAAAACCTAAAATTTGTGCATTTTATGTAATTTCAACACTTTTAAAGTACAATAAGTCTGAGTTATTTGTAATAACATTATGCTGTTGCTATTTTATCATTGCATATTACCACCAGACATGCTTTAAAAGGATTCCAGGCTAATGAGCCTCATATGGATAAATACATTATACTTGTCCTCTATAACTAGAATTGAACATTTAAAACACATATAATATGTTCTTTAGTTTAAAAATAGTTCCTATTTTTATCCCTTGGAGGGCGCCATTTTACTGTGCCTGTCATAGGTATGACGTTACAGGAGATTTTCCCTGGAGGAAAATCCAGGGAAAATCTTGCCGTGTGTGTGTGTGTGTGTGTGTGTGTGTGTGTGTGTGTGTGTGTGTGTGTGTGTGTGTGTGTGTGTGTGTGTGTGTGTGTGTGTGTGTGTGTGTGTGTGTGTGTGTGTGTGTGTGTGCGTGCGCGTTCATGCACTTGGCCCTCATGAGGGCCAAGTATCCCGACAAGTAGAAATGCTGAGTCATTCATCAGTTATCAGTTATAAGACTGTGTTTTGTATAAGCGCTCTGCTGTGTGAAACTCCTCCCTGACCTACCTGTGTGCCGGTCAATGTTTTGATTTATTTCTCCTTGCGTTAATCCTCACATGTGCCTTGTGTCACAGTTCGGCCATTGTAGCCTACACCCTACAGCAGGGGTTTTCAACAGGTGGTCTGGGGACCACCAGTGGTCCCTGAGAGGGTGCCAAGTGGTCCGCAGGCTAAATGATGGAAAGTTGGTTAACCATTAACCATGAATATTTTAACTCTTTGAGAGTGTAAAAATTGAAACCAAATGGACCCGCAAGGGTCCATTTGGTTTCATGTTTACATTCTCAAGAGTTAAAATATTCATCATCTGAATTCTGAAGTCTACACAACTAGAGAATGTAGAAGATTAATGGTCATTTTGATCTGTATGTTTACCTGTTTTGAAACTGATTTCTCTGAAATCCACCCTGAAATTGTGGACAAAAGCAAAATAAATCTTTAGTTTTCGGTCTGTGGGGCTAAAATGTCATCAAATGGTGGTCCTCCGTGGCTCAAATTCTGAATAAATAGTGGCCCCTGGACTGGTATGAAAAAGTTTGAAAATCCCTGGCCTACAGAACTCTGTGTCACTGTTTAAAAGTCTAGTAGAATTTAAGAAATCAGACATTTTCTCTGGCCTCACAGCATGACTACTTTTGTGAGGACCTGACACACAGTGTGTGGCTTTAATACAACCAGTGTGTCTAAAGTCAGATTCCACCTCCCAGGCAGGGGTGTAGTGGAGGGGGGACGGCGTTCCCCCACTTCTCACATCTACTTTTTGGGGCAAAAGTAGGCCTACCGTATGTTTTTTTTTTTGTCTTGTCATTTACTTTTATGGATACAATTAGGCATTGTAAACAATCTTTCTCAATATGCTATACTTGTTTTAATAGTGTGTCTGTGTGTGTTGCGCAGGTGCACGCAAATGTGCATGTAAATGCAAGTGCACATGCATGTGTCTTAAAGGGGAATTCCACTCATTTTCAATATTTACTATGTCATTAATATACCTTAGAGATGTTGTGTGGACATGGTAAAAAAAATCCCCCATTCTGTGTTTCCTAGAAATGGAGGTCTGAAAAAAATCATTAGCATGGTGAATTGCACCTTGATGACATCATCAAGATGTGTTTCAGCATGTTAATGAGTTTCTATTTGTACACTCTCAGAAAACAAATGAAAATGGGTGGAATTCCCCTTTAAGAGGCGTCCCCCCACTTCTTAAAGTCCCACTACAACACTGCTCCCAGGTTTATGTTGCTCTTGACATTTTAAATTGTGACCATTCTGTCCCCGTGGCCCATTTTCCTCCAGGGCAAGTAGCCTGATTGTACGACAGTGTCGTCACACACCAAAAATAACTAATATGCACTGTAGCTATCTGCACATTGTGTTAGGCCAGTGGTTTTCAACCTTTTTGATACCAGGGCCCACTATTTATTCAGAATTTGAGTCATGGACCATCATTTGATGGCATTTTAGCCACACAGGCATCCAAACTAAAGATTGCTTTTGCTTTTGTCTACAATATCAGTTCAAAATACAACATACAGTTCAAAATGACCATTAATCTTGTACATTATCTAGTTGTGTAGGCTTCATACGTAAATGGTGCTAATTCACGTGATCTACATCTGGTTAACCAACTTTCCCTCATTAGGTGGGGACCACCTGGAACCCTCTCAAGGACCACTGTTGGTCCCTGGACTTCTGGCTCAAATTGCAATTTTGAGGTATTGAGTATAAATACTTACTCAAGTATACTTGAGTAAGTATACTTACTCAAGTATACTTGAGTACCTGAGTATTTTCACTAGGCCTACTTTTACTTCTGCGCTCTCAGGCGCAAATAGTTTTACTCTGCTGCATTTATGAATGTAGTTACATTGTGTGTGTGTACAGTGTGTGTGTGTGTGTGTGTGTGTGTGTGTGTGTGTGTGTGTGTGTGTGTGTGTGTGTGTGTGTGTGTGTGTGTGTGTGTGTGCGCGCGCGCGCACGCACGTGCATGCGTGTGTGTGTGTGTATTTTGTATGTACAGCTGCTGATCGTTTTTCAAACTTTGGGATGGTGTCTCAGTCCCGTATAGCTGTGGATTCTGAAAGCCTGCCATGTTGTGAACGTTTAATGGGATCTTTGTGTATAATTAGCATTACATTTTAATTTTAGGTAGTGCAGACCCATATTTGAAAAAAAAAAAGATATTTTCTGCCGTTTTGTGAAATGGTAGCCGATATCTTTTTTATTTATACCCAAAATTGTGTTGCCATCCTGTTGCTAGGAAAGCGTTGCTAGAAGGCCGATAGTGACTGACAGAACCGAGTCAGTGAGGCGTCTGACTCTCCACTCCACCTCATAGATTTACAAACATACAAACATGGTGCCTGGTCCACGGCCAACCGATGATCATGGTTACAACATTTATTTTCCGCGGTGAAAGAACATATAACATTGAGCCGTCACTTTTGAAGGCCATGCATGGAGCCTTTCAAAATAAGGGTCTTCACTTTGAAAATATGCTGGCAATGGCAGAAGAATCACCGACAACCCCTGCACCTCCGCGGCCTTTATAGACCTGTGGAGTGACGTCACCGCCCCTGTTCCACTAGTGGATTCCTCATTCATTTTCCTCATAGACTTTTCGAAAACGGTTAATAAAAACACAATTGCGCTGCGACCAAAGCCAACTCGGGTCGTGACAAATCATGACAACATAATATCGTCATATAATATATAAATAGCAGGTAGTAGAGCAAGTAGCAAGTAGAAAACGGCATGATAAAGACTTTTTGTTTCGTTTTTCATCTTAGAAATTATTTGATTGTCCCAAAAGTTAGTGTCTGTCATCACGATTCGTCACGACCCGAGTTGGCTTTGTCCGCGGCATAATTATCTTAAATTATCTTAAATAAATAATTATATAAATTATATAAATTATTTTCAAAAAGTCTGAGAAAAATGAATCCGTTTCTGGAACAGGGGCGGTGACGTCACTGTGCAGGTACTGTACTCCCCTGCTTTGTTCATCATGAGTTGAAGCTCTTGATGACTGGTTTTAATTATTATGAATAATTATTTGGTAGGCTCAGGCCCAGACCTGGTGGTATAGGCTGTCGGCTTACCACAAGGCCCCAGACCTTATTTGCTGCCATGCAGCCAATGAGACGACTTACTCCATACCTGGCTACACGACAGCGATCAAAAATTGCACCCAACTTTTTTGCTGTCTGACTGCAGGCAGTGTTGCACCCGAAACACTATTTCTGCTTAAAGAACGACATTATGAACTCGCTCGTTTCTGGTGTGAGTGAACGGCACTCTTCTTGCGTTCAATTTCGTTCAAGAGTGAGCCGTAAATGAGCTGAAAATCGAGCAGATCTGCAATCTCACACGCTGTGATGCTTGCAGATCTGCTCTATTTTCAGCTCCTTGTCGGCCATTTTCAGCACGCGGAGAGCAGGGCGGATGTAACATTTCCCAATTGAGGAGGCAGGAGAAAATGGTATGGGGCTTCATGCTAGGGTGCATTTATCGCTTCGCACCACGGGTGCACGTGCACCCATGCCATTTTCAGTTACAGGACTTTTATTAGGCAAGTAAAACATCAGTTGTTGTTGAAGTTGCAACAGACACGCAGCATGCATAAAGCTAAAGGTATCAACTCCACCAACTTGGAATAGCAGTCTCCTTGTGTCACGGATTAAACTAAATCAAAGCGGAACCGTCCCCTCCCGTTGCAACAAGTCAACAGTTCCACTCACCTGCTGGCTACGACCAGCTCTGTCGTTGGCTCGCACAGCCGAAGCGAGGTGCTGGATATCACAGTTCAGTTCAAGTGCAGGGAGTTAAAACCCACGCTGATCTTCAATTTTGTTACATATATACAGTGTGTGTATATATATATATATATATATATATATATATATATATATATATATATATATATATATATATATATATAGTTTTATAGTTTTCTCTAAAGCAAACTCCACATAGTCCAACATTTCATTTAACTACCGTAGTGTCAACCCCTTACCCCTGTGTCAGATCTGCAGTTGGACTGGCATATTTGCCAATACCAACATGACCCGATAATGACAAATAAGCAGTGATACAAATACTTTTCAGATAGTATTAACCGATACCGATATGACCAATGAAGGGCCGATGCCATACTTTTTCAGATACCATTAAAGTATCAGGACATCCCTACATCATAGTGTGACCGTTCATTGCAAGATAAGAAATGTAATATAAAATGCATGTATTGTTGTGTTACTTTAGGGGGAAATGCTTGAGTTCATTCTAATGGACCTTTAGCTAGGCCCCGCCATCTACCCTAGGACACTTTCCAGCCGGGCTCATTCAATCCAATGTATATATCATGGACTTGACACAATAAATACTGGTTCATTTTTGGAACCAGACCTTCAAATCTCTTCCAAATCCATCAACAAGACATGCCCTCTGCAGTGGAAAAATGTGTTTTGTGGCATTTAATTTTTAAAACAATGTTTTATCATATAGGAAAGCTATTGGCGGAGAGGTTTGTCTATCACCATAGCAGTTTGGGAGGGGCTTAGCTAAAGGTCCATCGTCTAATTACTCCACATCCGCCGCCGGCGCCTCCAGGCTTGAAGCAACGGTCCCTGGTGGCCAAGGGGACCGTTGCTACTGCAGGTACTGCAGGCTGGTACTGCAGGCGAGTGGAATTCATGCACGCACGCTGGTTTGCTTTGTGCACGCAGACAGGGCAGTTTGTGTACTACCTCTCAAAACATAATGGATGCATTATATGACAGATAATAAGCTCACCACAAATCCACACGTTTGTTTTTTTGATGCTGTTTAGTTTTTTTTCCCGTTTGCTCGTTCTTGACAGTGCTCGTTCATGAATCCTTTCCGTTCCCATAATCCCTTGCTTCGGGTGCATTCATGGAGAAATACTTCCGCATTTGACCACCAAATTTTGGTGGCTCTCTATATTTTATAACTCTATGAATTACTCTCCTAAGTAATATTTCCCAACACTGCTTATGTAAGGGCGTTACTTGTAAGGGTGTTAGACCCAACACTGGTGTTGACACAGTCTGTCAGACAAGCTGGGGAGTGTAAAAGTCTATAAGCCTAGATTTTTGTCACTGCTAAACTAAACCCCTTATCCCTAAACTTCTTTGCCATTTTAAACTATTAAAAAAAATACATTTCTAAAAAGCTAAAATGGCCATTATACAAGCTCACAACGCGCCAGTACTAGTAGTTTGGCACGTTGAACTATTC
>CM076974.1:32273258-32280758 GCA_039105355.1 Benthosema pterotum
ATTTGAAACACTACTACTGCTACTAACTAAGTACAGCTGTGGCACCACTAAACCAACAGCATTTCATCATTGAAAACAGAAAACTCTCTGAGTCAGACCTTTAGCTTTATGCATGCTGTGTGTCTGTTGCAACTTCAACAACGACTGATGTTATCATTGATGCTTTTACTTGCCTAATAGTCCTGTAACCAAAAATGGTATGGGTGCGACTTTATCGCCCGGGCGATGAAGCCGCACCCATACCATGCCATATGTGTTATTCATGCTAATGTGTGTGAACAACTGAGACATAATGTTCTCTCATCTCCAGGACGAAGTGAACCAGATTGTCACCAGCAACGTCCGTCTCAAGCAGGTGAGATCAGAACACAGAGGTTTTGATGAATGCCTTGTAATGATTGATTGATTTGATCGATCAATAAAGTACCGTATTTTCTGGACTATAAGCCGCACTAGTTAAAAGCCCTTAATTTTCTCATAAAGCGTTGTCCCGATCGCATTTTTTTGCTCCCGATCCCGATCATTTGAGTTTGAGTATCTGCCGATCCCGATATTTTCGATCTGATCTTTTTTTTTAATTTTTTTGCTCCCGACACAATCCCAATCATTCCCGATATTTTTTCTCGATCAGATACATTTTGCAAATGTATTAAGAAAAAAAAGAAAGGATCTTATATGAGGTCCACCAAATAGAAGAATGATATAGCAGACTAGACTAGCCCCTCACTCAAATGTGCACTTAGCAACTCCAAAGCAAATTCCACATTTATTTACCTGCCATAGTGTCAACCCCTTACCACTGTGTCGGATCTCTGGTTATACTGGTATATTTACTAATACAGAATGGTCTGATGACCAATACTGATAGTTTTCTGGTACCGAAACAGTAATTGCCGATGCCAATATGAACCAATGTGACAAAAAAGGGCCGATCCGATACTTTTCCCGATACGATACAGTATCGGGACATCCCTACCTGTCGCTGCTGCTGGCTGTCACTGAAGTGGTGAATCGATTTAATTCAACTCACAGCGGGGAAAAACACAGATGTACAAGCTCAAATCACCATGCATTGTGACAGGTAGATCTCTTGTAGATCAGCGCAGAACACGGCCGTGTGCTTATGATGCAGATAGTCAGAGCCTTAGACTAAAGTATAGATAGAGTTATGCAAACACTGTTAACTTTATGGGCCAAACATACAGTAGACTTGTGCTGTATTGAATGGGGACGAGTCTGTGTGACTAGGCTGTGTTTTGCCCCCTCAATGTCGTAAATCTTCTAGTAGATGACTCTGTCTTTCTCATGTGTCTGTGTCCTTAATGAACGAACCCTTACATAAAAAGTAACAGCATTAAGAGACGGCTTGTGATCTGTCTTTTTTCGATGCGCCACCAGCTGTGAATTAAACAGTTCTAAAATAGACCATTCGTTGAAGGTGCGCTTTAGTCAGAAACTACAATCTGGCGCCAGACACTAGAATCTAGTGTCAGAAACTGAAATTTAGCACCAAAAAATAGAATCTAGTGTCAGAAAATAGGACCACAGTCTGATACTGTTGTACTGGGAGTTGACCGGTGCAACCACAGTGTTATTCTGTTGGCCACTGACAGGGGTGTAGCTAGCAATTCTGGGCCCCCTGCAAAGCTTTTCAACATGGGCCCCCTTTTCCCGGCGGCGTCAAAGGGGAATTTCACCCATTTTCAACATGTCTATAGAAATCCATTAACATGATGACATACATCTTGATGGCGTGTTTCATCATGTTTTTGTGTTTTTTCTTCAGACCTCCATTTCCAGAAAACACAGAATGGCAGCAGCACCTCTCGGTTATGCTAATGACATATTAGAATGTTGAAAATGGGTGGAATTCCCGTTTAAAATTCTTCAATCTGGTGCACTTTGAGATCAAATATTTATAATCAATATTAATATAATCAATACAAATAAAACCTATTATTAATGCAAACTTTCAAGTGCCCCCCCCTGACTTTGGGCCCCCCCCCCTACTTTCCCCCCCTACAATTTGTCCCCCCTTTCCCACGTTGATGTCTACGCTCGTGGCCACTGAGCTGCTGAGCTTGAAGGGCTCTGTTTTTGCCACACACTAAACCCCTTATCCCTAACTGCTTTGCCTTTTTCAATATTTTGAAAAAACTTTTAGACTGGCCATTTTAATTATTGAAAAATGTTTTTTTAATAGTTTAAAAGGGCAAAGAAGTTAAGGGATAAGGGGTTTAGCAGTGATGAAAATCTAGGCCAGGGGTCGGCAACCCAAGATGTTGAAAAAGCCATTTTCGACCCCAAATTAAATTCAAAATCTGTCTGGAGCCGCATTTTTTTTCCCCTGAGAGTGTGCAAATGTGAACCAAATGGCCCCTGGCGGGTCCATTTGGTTCCATTTGCACACTCTCAGAAAAAAAGGTTGTCAAAGAAAAATCATTAACATGGTGTGAAACACAACCTTTCTTCAGAAATGGAGTTTCTAAAAAAAAATAAAGGAGTTTTACAGAACTCAATTTCTAGTCCACACAACATCTCTAAGGTATATATTAATGACATAGTAAACTGAGTAAACCTTTGAAAATGGTTCAGGGTGGTTTCAGATTGAAGCTCCACCTCTGATAACTGCTGGGCTTTTTTCACATGGCCAAGTGCTACTTTAACTGGCAACTGTCAGACAGCGCAACGCGTTTTGGGTGACTGAAATGTTTATATTATGTTGGTGTGGATCATCCCAGTGTGTGTATGTAATAATGCTGCAGCCAGTGAGCCACTAGGGCTGTGTTCTAGAGCCCAGTGTGTATGTAATAATGCTACCAGGGAGCCACTAGGGCTGTGTTCTACAGTAGAGCCCCAGTGTGTGTATGTAATAATGCTACAGCCAGTGAGCCACTAGGGCTGTGTTCTGGAGCCGCATCCGGCTCCTGAGCCGCAGGTTGCTGTCACCTGATCTAGGCCTAAGTGCCTATTATTTAGACACCCACAACTCCCTCAACACTGCCTAGGGCTCAAGGCCCGAGCATCCACTCCAGACCCGCGTGTTTGAGAACCACCGTTTCCCGCTGTAGCTGCGACCCTCATAGAGCTGCAATGTGTTTTGGTTTGTCTCTACAGAAATGGCTGGACGTCAACCTGAAATGGAATCCTGACGATTACGGCGGCATCAAGAAGATCAGGATTCCTTCAACAGACATCTGGAGACCTGACCTGGTGCTCTATAATAAGTAAACACATGCACTAGATTCAATACCGCAATTAAGTGCCGACCCAACATTTTGTACAGAGAGCCTATAATCCCTCAGCAGAAAACCAATCCACGTCCACATACCAAATGGACCCTTACAGATCTGTAACTCTTGAGACTCTTGAGTTAAATTATATTCAATTACAGTAATTCTGAATTACCTAATTTTCAAAAATCTACACATTTAGAACATGTAGAATAATTGCTATTTTTTGCCAGTTATTTCTCCTAAATTAGTCCGAGAGACTAAACATCAACATCAAATGATGGTCCCCCGTGGCTAAAATGCAGAATAAATAGTGGGCCCTAGCTGGTATGAAAATGGTTGAAAACCACTGCTCTAGCGCATGCATTCTATGTGCATTTGGAAGGGCACTAAGTAGACAGTACGTGCATTGGGGATTTTGGCAGTTGGCAACACTGCCACTGCTGTCCTCCCCCCTCTCATTCCAGTCTCCTCTCTCCTTCCTCAGATCAACTCCTCACTCTCAGTCCTCCAAGTTCTCTCCTCTCTTTCTCCTCTCTCATCCCCTCCCTCTCATGGACCTGGATCACTCCAGTCTCCCCTCCCCTTCATTCCCTGTCCAGACTCCTCCTCTCCTCTCATCCTCTTACTCCTCCTCTCCTCTCCTCCTCTCATTCCCTGTCTCCTCTCTCCTCCCTCTCATTCCCTGTCTCCCTCTTCTCCTTCTCTCCTCCCTCTCATTCCCTGTCTCCTCTCTCCTCTTCCTCCCTCTCACCTGTCTCTCTCTCCTCTCTCTCCCTCTCATTCCCTGTCTCCTCTCTCCTCTCCTCCCTCTCATTCTCTGTCTCCTCTCTCCTCCTCTCATTCCCTGTCTCCTCTCTCCTCTCTCCTCCCTCTCATTCCCTTCTCCTCTCTCCTCCCCTCCTCTCATTCCCTGTTTCCTCTCTCCTCTCTCCTCCCTCTCATTCCTGTCTCACTCTCCTCCTCCTCCCTCTCATTCTCTGTCTCCTCTCTCCTCCCCTCCCTCTCATTCCCTGTCTCCTCTCTCCTCTCCTCCCTCTCATTCCCTGTCTCCTCTCTCCTCTCCTCCCTCTCATTCTCTGTCTCCTCTCTCCTCCCCTCCCTCTCATTCCCTGTCTCTTCTCTCCTCCCTCTCATTCTCTGTCTCCTCTCTCCTCCCTCTCATCCCTGTCTCCTCTCTCCTCTCCCCTCCCTCTCATTCCCTGTCTCCTCTCTCCTCCCCTCCCTCTCATTCCCTGTCTCCTCTCTCCTCTCCTCCCTCTCATTCCCTGTCTCCTCTCTCCTCCCCTCCCTCTCATTCCCTGTCTCCTCTCTCCTCTCCTCCCTCTCATTCCCTGTCTCCTCTCTCCTCCCCTCCCTCTCATTCCCTGTCTCTTCTCTCCTCCCTCTCATTCTCTGTCTCCTCTCTCCTCCCTCTCATTCCCTGTCTCCTCTCTCCTCTCCCCTCCCTCTCATTCCCTGTCTCTCTCTCCTCTCCCCTCCCTCTCATTCCCTGTCTCCTCTCTCCTCTCCCCTCCCTCTCATTCCCTGTCTCCTCTCTCCTCTCCTCCCTCTCATTCCCTGTCTCCTCTCTCCTCTCCTCCCTCTCATTCCCTGTCTCCTCTCTCCTCTCTCCTCCCTCTCATTCCCTGTCTCCTCTCTCCTCCCCTCCCTCTCATTCCCTGTCTCCTCTCTCCTCCCCTCCCTCTCATTCCCTGTCTCCTCTCTCCTCTCCTCCCTCTCATTCCCTGTCTCCTCTCTCCTCTCCTCCCTCTCATTCCCTGTCTCCTCTCTCCTCCCCTCCCTCTCATTCCCTGTCTCCTCTCTCCTCCCTCTCATTCTCTGTCTCCTCTCTCCTCCCTCTCATTCCCTGTCTCCTCTCTCCTCCCCTCCCTCTCATTCCCTGTCTCCTCTCTCCTCTCCTCCCTCTCATTCCCTGTCTCCTCTTCCTCTCCTCCCTCTCATTCCCTGTCTCCTCTCTCCTCCCCTCCCTCTCATTCCCTGTCTCTTCTCTCCTCCCTCTCATTCTCTGTCTCCTCTCCCCTCCCTCTCATTCCCTGTCTCCTCTCTCCTCTCCCCTCCCTCTCATTCCCTGTCTCCTCTCTCCTCTCTCCCTCTCATTCCCTGTCTCCTCTCTCCTCTCCTCCCTCTCATTCCCTGTCTCCTCTCTCCTCTCCCCTCCCTCTCATTCCCTGTTCCTCTCTCCTCTCTCCTCCCTCTCATTCCTCTCTCCTCTCTCCTCTCCCTCCCTCTCATTCCCTGTCTCCTCTCTCCTCTCTCCTCCCTCTCATTCCCTGTCTCCTCTCTCTCTCTCTCCTCTCTCATTCCCTGTCTCCTCTCTCCTCTCCTCCCTCTCATTCCCTGTCTCCTCTCTCCCTCCCCTCCCTCTCATTCCCTGTCTCCTCTCTCCTCTCTCCTCCCTCTCATTCCCTCTCTCTCTTCTCCTCTCCCCTCCCTCTCATTCCCTGTCTCCTCTCTCTCTCTCCTCCCTCTCATTCCCTGTCTCCTCTCTCCTCTCTCCTCCCTCTCATTCCCTGTCTCCTCTCTCCTCCCCTCCCTCTCATTCCCTGTCTCCTCTCTCCTCTCCTTTTCAGTGCTGACGGTGACTTCGCCATCATCCATGAGACCAAGGTGCTCCTGGAGCACACGGGGATGATCACGTGGACGCCTCCGGCCATCTTCAAGAGCTACTGTGAGATCATCGTGCTCCACTTCCCCTTCGACCTCCAGAACTGTAGCATGAAGCTGGGAACCTGGACGTACGACGGTCTGCTGGTGGTCATCAACCCGGTGAGTGCCAGGGAGCGAAGTGACCACACACACTGGGATGGGGTCCCTCTACATTTTACACTCTCCGCTTCTTACTAGTGGTGGGCAGAATAATCGATATGCCAATGTAATCGCAATTCTTAATGCCATGAGATCAATATCAATTCACCAGGTTCAAAATCGATTTTTGTGATTATTATGTAGGTCCTATAATTTGTTCATGTCAGAAAGACTGACTGATGTTATCAGGCTGCACTGATGTGTATGACTGAACCTTTTGTTATCATCAAGTTGTGTTTGTGTTGGAACCAAATGGAACCGTCAGGATCCATTTGGTTCCATTTGTACGCTCTCGGAAAAAATCTTAAATGGGTGGAATTCCCCTCTAAAAGATATATAGATGTATCAAATCTAATCGCAGCATAATTAAACATAATTAAAATCACAATGTAAATCGATTCAGAACCCTAAATATCGATATTGTATCGTATCGTGAAGTGAATCGTCCCACCCCTACTTCTTTTTTTTTAATATTTTATCCCACGATTTTGTAACCCATTTTTTCACCCAGTGCCAATTCCTAATGTGATCCTGGGCTCTACACACCCTCCACCAACCTGGGGAGGCAGCGGACGTGCCTCATGCTTCTTCCTTCAATGCATGAGGAGTCCAAGCTGCCTTCTTTCCCCCCCCACCCCTACTTCTTACAATCTGTCTATTGTCTGTCTATTGTAAATCCTCGCGTGAGCAGAGCGGGCACAAGCTAAGCGATCGGTGTGCTGATTGGTGTCCCTCGGGTCACTCCCATTGGCCGGTGTGTGTGTGTGTTGTGTTGTGTGTGTGTGTGTGTGTGTGTGTGTGTGTGTGTGTGTGTGTGTGTGTGTGTGTGTGTGTGTGTGAGTGGGTGGGAGGGGGGGGGGGGGGATGGGGGGGGGGGGGGGGGGTTGGGGTGCCTGTCTGTCTGTCTCTCTGTCTGTCGGTCACTGTTGTTGTTGTCACTCCTGACTATAACTAAAATTACTTCGTCAGCATCTCTTTTTCAGGACTAAGACTAAAACTGACAAGTTAAAATAGCCCTTTCAGGATGTTGACTAAAACTATCATGAAATGATAATTAAATGAACAAGCCTTTCTTCCAAAAGACTAAGTCTGACTAAATCTAAAAAAGTACCTGCCAAAAACAACACTGGTGTTGCTTTTGTGTGGAAAAATAAGTGACCAGGTCTAACATCAGAACACCAACAGCACCTTAAATATCATTTCATTTATTGTACTAACAAGGTTTTGCAGACCAGACTAAAACTGACTAAAACCTCTTTGAGTTCCCGTCGACTAAAACTAGACTAAAACTATCCGGGATGTGACTAAGACTAATTAAGCATTTTGTCCAAAAGACTAAGACTGACTAAATCTAAAAAAAAATGCCTGCCAAAAACAACCCTGGACTCTGTCCATCGATCCGGCCATCTGACCATCTGACTGTCCGTCCGTCCATCCAGGACAGCGACCGTCCGGACCT
>CM076974.1:32285758-32650758 GCA_039105355.1 Benthosema pterotum
GGTGTACAATCTCTGTGAGATATGGATTACTTCATTCACGGTTCACTTCAGAAGCACAAAGTATTGGAGCAAGAAGGGAGTCGACTGCATGCATTGTTGCTGCCCCCTTCTCTCTTTCCTATCTGACGCTGACACGCTGACACGCTGTCACGCTGTCACGCTGCCTCTAAAACGGGTTTTAAAGTTACTCTCCCTCGTCCGATTGCTCTAATTTTTAACGTGTGGCTGTGTTATACTATCCTCTATAACACACACTATGTTTTAATGATCAACAGCACCGCTTTTATGTTCTTGAATAGTTTAGTTAACCAGCCTCCCCCGAGCTGCAGTCTGTATCCGTAGCCTACCGCCGGTCCGCCGCTAGCCCTGGGGCTAGCGGCGGCTGTTTTGAACTGACAGCCCCACAGCATTACACACTCCAAGAAAATCAACGCCGGCTGTCAAACTTACCAGAGTCGACCCACCCGCATCGGACCCTTCTGGGGTCCCCGATGGTAAGATTCGCTCCTGTACTCTCCAGCTTTGAAGTTTTATTGCACGCTGTTTCAACGCTGCGGGCCCTGGAAAGGGCCCGTGCCTGTAAGTTCCGCTCCCGGCTACCCACTGTCCTTCTGCCGCCTGCTACTGCTCGATTCCTGGCTCCTTCTGTTCCGGTCGTTGGTTGTGGTCTTCTTTCTTTTAACAGATCCAATGGCACCTCGATCGGAAGCTGTGGAACTCCAGGGCGAGCTCCGCGCAATCGAGCAACAAATCGAGGGATTATTACTCCGAAAGAACGCCCTATGTTCCCGTCTGGCCAAGATGAAGCCTGAAGGGCCCCTGCAGTCAGCCACCGCTACGGCCAATACCCTGCCTGCGCCCTCGCCGACGCTCTCCTGGGCAACTGTAGTGAAGAAGGGTCGTCGCCGTGGAGTCTCGAGAGCGTCGCTTCCCCTGTTTGATGGAAGCCTAAACTCAACTTTTCCAACTTCAAACTTCTTCTCCCCACTGGCAAAATGTCCCCAAGTCCGAGAGTCTACCCTCTCGCCGCTACCACCGGACCAACGGGCCACCCCGAGCCGGGGAAATTCCACGCCTGCCTCTGCGCGCTCGTCTGGGAGAAAGCGCCCAGTCAGCCCCGCTCTGTCCCCCGCCTCTCCCGTTCTGCAAGCTCCCTCCCCGGCGGATAAGCGCCCCCGTCTCTCCCCCATGCTACCTGCTGCTGCTGGCACTTCAATGGCCCCGGTCAACTCTCCTGTTGCCGTTGAAACTGTCCCAATCGCTGCTGCTGCCGATGCACCAGTAGAACTCCATCCAATCGCCAATACTGTTCCTTCCATCTCCAGCCCTGGGGCTAATGCTCACGGTAGCATCTCAGGGCCTGACACCAATCACGCCAGTGTACTGGCCAGCTACTCTAAGAAACTCTCGTGCTACAATGTAAACAAAAACAATGTCAAGCCTGACATAATTATCCTGGGAGATAGCATCGTCAGACATTTAATCCTTCCTGGAGCGGTTACCTTTTGCCTCTCCGGGGGGAAAATAGCTGACATGATCGCGTTAGTTCCAGCCGTTGTTGATCTCTACCCCTCCGCCTCTATTATTGTTACACACGTGGCTATAAATGACGTCAGAGCTGGCGGCCGCTCCACCAAGATGCGCTCTGATCTGGAGCGGCTTTGCTCCACAGTAGATGGCTTGGGGAAGCGCTGCATCGTGTCTGGCCCCCTGCCAACACTCTCCAACAAAGCCGAACAGTTCAGCCGACTATACAGCTTTCATCTCTGGCTGCATGGTTTCTGTGCTGCTCTTGGTTATGACTACGTCTCCAACTTTGATTACTTCTGGCGCATCCATAGCCTGTACAGAAAAGATGGTGTGCACCTAAACAGTGACGGCACTAGAGTTCTGCGCGACAATTATATTAAATATATTGCTTTTAATTACTGACATAAAGCGCGGCCCGATCTGACTTTTTCATGTACTCCTCCATGCCCTACCCAAAACCACACGGATCCCGTCGCGTCCAGTCATATTTCCCTAACTTCCCAGAACTTATATCAAATTCAATTAATCATACGTCCGCCAATCATTTTAATGATATTCCAACCATTACTAGGTATAGACCTCACACCTATGTGAAACGCTCAATCAATTCAATCAATTTTAATAATCTTATTACTATCAAACTAGTACCACCTCCTCCCCCCACCCCAAGCACTCCTGTTAAATTTGGTCTGCTAAATGTCAGGTCTCTGAATAATAAATCATTTATCTATGGTGAGGTTATTAAGGATAATAACCTAGACTTCTTTATCATGACAGAATCCTGGCTAAATTGTACTGACTCTGTACTTTTAGTTCAAACCACCCCTCCGAACTACTCTTTCTTTCACCAACCTAGGCTGTCAGGCCGTGCAGGTGGTGGAATAGCTGTTATTCACAAAGATCGCTTTAAATGCTCCCCTGTGACCTCCTTTGGGACCTTTATGTCATTTGAGATGCTGTGTTTTGTGATTAATTGTAAGTCTCCACTACTATGTATTGCTATCTATAGACCTCCAAAAAGTGGACCTTTATTCCTTGATGAGTTCTCTGAGCTCCTATCAATTATAACACTTAAATATGATCGAATTGCCATCCTAGGTGATCTGAATGTCCACGTATGCTGCCCCTCCCACCCCCTTGTTAAGGATTTTATTACTATTACCGAGTCGTTCAGCCTCACCCAGTCTGTCAACCAACCAACCCACATTAAAGGTCACACGCTAGACCTCGTTCTCTCTCGTGGCATCTCTCCCGATATGCTAGAATATTTGACCTTTCCTAATAGCATAACTGACCATAAGGCTATTCTCTTCAACCTACCTCTGTCTCACCTGAGCTCCAAAGCCCCCCACCCAGCCCGCCTCTCTCGTATCCTTAACTCCTCAACTGCCACTTCATTCGCAGAGATCTTCACAAATTCGGTCCCACCCCCTGACCCCTCCCAGAATCTAGAAGAGTTAGTCTATACTTTTGACAATGCCTCCATAACCATCTTGGATTCTATAGCACCCCTCAAAGCAGTTAAACCCCCTAAACATTCTTCACCCTGGCTAAATGACCAGACCAGATCTTTAAAGAAACGATGCAGACAAGCTGAGCGCAAATGGAAGGCTAATAACCTCCAAGTCTCACTAGAAATCCTGAAGTCTCTCATGTCGGAATATCAGACTGCTGTCAAGACTGCACGATCTAACTATTACTCCAACATCATTTCCAATAATAGCCATAACCCCAGGACTTTATTCAAAGTACTAAACTCTGTCACTAATCCCACTCCCGCTCAAAATACCCAACTTTCCACAGTACAATGTGCAGAGTTCCTCAACCACTTCATAAGTAAGGTTGAGAATATAAGGGCTCACATAACCCCTGACAATAGTTGTGCCCCTGTTGTCCCAAACATCCTAGTCTCTTTAGATCAATTCCAACCAGTTTCACTTCAGTCCCTAGAAAAAACACTTTCTTCAATGAAACCCTCTCACTGTCAACTAGATATCATCCCCACTAAAATACTTAAGGAGGCTTTCCCCTCACTGTCACAGCACATTTTAGCTATCATAAACACATCTCTCTCTACTGGTACTTTCCCCTCTGTCTTTAAAAAAGCCGTCATTCAGCCCCTACTTAAAAAACCCAACTTAGATCCACTTGTTTTAAATAATTATAGACCCATCTCTAAACTTTCTTTTCTGTCAAAACTCCTAGAGAAAATCATTGCCTCTCAATTAATCACTTTCATGGATCAAAACGACATCTTTGAAAAATTTCAGTCGGGATTTAGAGCTCTTCACAGCACGGAGACCGCCCTCCTTAGGGTAACAAATGATCTCCTCCTGTCGTTAGATACTGGTGACTGCGCCATATTAGTACTGTTAGATCTTAGTGCAGCCTTCGACACAGTCGACCACTCTATACTGCTAGCTCGTCTGCAGTCACAGGCTGGTATCCAGGGAACTGCACTAGGACTTCTGGACTCATACCTGAGAAATAGAACCTTCTCTGTCGTCTCAGGTGATGCCTCCTCCCACTCAGCCCCTCTCACCTGTGGCGTCCCACAGGGCTCGGTGCTAGGACCACTCCTGTTCTCCATTTATATGTTGGATCTAGGTCACATCATCCGCAAGCACAATCTTTATTTCCATTGCTATGCGGATGATTCTCAAATATACGTCCCGGTCAAATCCCCAACCACAAGCAGTTTAGATGGTCTCAGGGCCTGCCTTGCTGACATCAATTCATGGATGTCACAAAACTTCCTCCAGCTTAATGCTGATAAAACTGAGATAGTTCTCTTTGGCCCCCACAACCTCACCTCCCTGTTAAAAAATGACCTTGGACCTCTTTCAAATGCTGTGAAACCAGTTGCCAAAAACCTTGGAGTCTATTTTGACTCAGACCTCTCTTTTAACTTTCAAGTTAATAAAGTCATTCAGTCTTGTTTTTACCAGCTCAGAACCATTGCAAAAATAAAATCCATATTGTCACCTCCAGATTTAGAAAAGGTCATTCATGCATTCATCACATCTCGCTTAGACTACTGCAACGGTTTGTACACATGTTTAACTCAAAAATCCATCTCCCGCTTACAACTTGTGCAAAATGCTGCTGCCCGACTCCTGACCAACACCAGAAAACATACTCACATCACCCCCATCCTGGCCACTCTTCATTGGCTGCCTGTACGCCTCAGAATTGATTTTAAGATTCTTTTAATAGTTTTTAAGGCCCTAAATGGTCTCGCCCCAGAGTACATTAAGGATCTGCTGCCCCCCTATGTACCAACTCGCACTTTAAGGTCCTCAGGGGAGGCCCTCCTACAGATACCACAACAAGGCTAGTCACCAGGGGTGACAGAGCATTTGCTGCAAGAGCACCCAAACTATGGAACGCCCTACCCCTGGTGGTCAGAAAGGCCAGTTCTCTGGCAACTTTCAAGACACTTTTAAAAACACATTTATTTAGGATAGCTTTCACTTAGATTTTGTCACCTGTAGTGTTCTATTTTTATTCTTCTTATATATTTGTACTTAATTGTAATTAATCTTGTTGATTGTACTTCCTTTTACTTATCCACTGCTTTTTGTTTGTATTCATAATGGTATTTTATTTGTTGTACAGCACTTTGTAACGTATGTTTTGAAAAGTGCTATATAAATAAATTATTATTATTATTATTACAATTGAGCTATTCCAGAGCTATCTGCTGACAGGCTTATTTTCGCTCTGGCTTTAGGCAGACTAACAATATCTATCCGTATGGAAACAGACATCCATCCATCCATCCATGCATGCATGCATGCATACACATAAGTACATAACTAACTATATACACAGGGGTGCACATAAGTGGTGCTCCGGTGCTCAGGAGCACCAAAAATCCTACAATGAGCTGTCAATCCAGGATTGGAAAGCTCCTTTGAGCACCAAACAGCTGGGGCTCATAATGACTGCCCAACTGGCCCAGTAAAAAGCCTTGAAAATGAAATGATTCTAACTAAAATCTAAAATGCTATTAGCATTTTAATGGATGTAGAATGCAGGTAGTAGTACTACTACTATCCATTGCAACGCCCCAACTATCGCCCTGTGGAAAAAAGGGGTCCCAGGGCCCGGCGATGCGGGTCGCCGCATTTTGGGAGCACCAAGTAACATCCCCAGGTGCTCCTCTGAGTACTGGACCAAAATAGTTATGTGCACCCCTGTATATACATAATGTACATACATACATAACAACATATCTACATACATACATCATATTCTGTACACAACTTCAAAATGATCTAGATCTTCCTTACATCAATAGGTAAGCCGCGGCCTGCCAGTGTAACCTACCAGTCTCCCATCACCAAGAACCCAGACGTTCGCAATGCCATCGAAGGAGTCAAATACATCGCAGAGACCATGAAGTCTGACGAGGAGTCCAATAATGTAAGACCGTTAACCAGTGCTCTGCTGCCGCATCATTCGTTTTGTTTTGGTTTTTTTAATGTAAGGGCCGCTGTGAGCATGACAAAACGTTCCGTTACGTCTAGGGTTGGTGTTATGCCATAATGTCTCCATTGGAATCCAAAACAAAACTTTCCACACTGTTTTCTAAAAAACATATCTATGAAAAGCACCCTCTATTTATATCCTTATAGCACAGGAGTTTTCAACCTTTTTGATCCCAGAGCCCACCATTTATTCAGCATTTGAGCCACGGACCACCATTTGATGACATTTTAGCCCCACAGACCCCAAAACTAAAGATTTATTTTTGCTTCTGTCCATGACAATTAATCTTCTAGTTGAGTAGACTTGGGCTAATTCACATGAGGGAGATTAACTCTTGAGAGCGTAAAAACCATTTGGTTTCAAGCACTTTAATGGGAAATAAGATATTTCCCATTGAAGTGCTTATATTTAAAATGATCTGAAACAGTACTACTGCTACTAACTAACTACAGCTGTGTCACCACTAAACCAACAGCATTTCATCATTGAAAACAGAAAACTCTCTGAGTCAGACCTTTAGCTTTATGCATGCTGCGTGTCTGTTGCAACTTCTGATGTCATTATTGACGCTTTACTTGCCTAATAAAAGTCGTGTAACTGAAAATGATATGGGGGCGGTGCCCCCCCCCCTCCAATTGAGAAATGTTACATCCGCCCCTGCTCAGAGGTTAACACAGTGGTGCCAACAGATATACCAAGTATGCAATTCGAAAAAGTAAAAAGTTAAAGGTAGGGTAAGTGATTTGAAATTCATGGTGTAGTACCAGCCTGGTGCACTAGGGGAGCCCAAGAGTACCTACACTATGTGAACCTGCTGCTCCATCCTGATTGGAGGAGAATTCACCCTCCACCTGGGGAACTTTTATTAGCTCCTCTGCTAACGTGCGGGAGGGGGAAACTCCATATATGGTCTGCAATCCTTATAATAGAGCATTTTAACAGAATTCTTTTTGGGGGGTGATATCTGACAAAAGTGAAATCACTTCCGCTACCTTTAAAAGTATGCAATATTTGCATTGTTTCTTCTCTCCACAGGCAGCGGAGGAGTGGAAGTTCGTAGCCATGGTGTTGGACCACATCCTGCTGTGTGTATTCATGGCTGTGTGTATCATAGGAACGTTGGCTGTGTTCGCAGGGAGACTGCTGGAGCTCAGCAGACTGTAACACACACACACACACACACACACACCACACACACACACACACACACACACACACACACACACACACACACACACACACACACACACATACACACACACACACATACACACACACACACACAGGTTACTAAACACTGCCCTCTACAGGCTGATTCCACACCCTGCTGCTTTTCAGGAGACAGCTTTGAGTTGTCTTTTATTTATTTATTTTTTATGCAGAAGATTCACTTTCCAAAAAAAAAAAAAAAAACAACCTCACAATTAGCATCTTGATGTCATATTAAAAAATTCAAACACCGGATTTGAATTCATGAATAAAGTTGTAGATTGATTATTTTTGAATATATCAAAAATAGTTGATCTACAACTTTTTTTTTTATAAATACGACCGTACATTTAGTATGGCCCCTCTTGGAGTGAATGTGAAAATACTTGGCATGGGCATGGGGGGGGGGGGGGGGGGGGGGGGGGGGGGGGGGGGGGGGGGGGGCATTGTGTCTGCATTTTGATTGAGAAACCCTAGCTGGCGTAATGTACATAATGTATTTTTTTTTGTTTATTTTTACGGTGTGGTTTGCCCAATTGTAAAACCACTGGGCCGAGGGTGTTCTGTTTTCCTTTGTTTTGTTTTGTTATGTTTTATACTATTTGAAATGTTGAACTTTCATTTTAATGATGGATGGAAGCCAATAGGGACTGTGGTCTTTTGGATCTAAATGTCATAGTGATAGCACAGTGGTTCTCATTGATCAGTGTGGTCTGACGTCATTGGAGGACGGGTTTCTGAACTGCCCACAGCCGTGTGAGACACAGACTAGAAAAAAAAATAGAGAAAAAAATAGCGCCATTTTATCATGTACATTAGTGAGTACCTATGATATGAAGATACATTGACAAGTGGTGAAGTGGTCCATTAATGTTTTGTTGAAAGAAACACTTATCATGTTTAAAGGATCAATAGACACAGACAACATGCTTATGACAACAAATTCTACTAGGAGGCTACATGCAAATGTTTGTACTTAGATTTGTGATTAATTTGGCTTGCCACTGTGTTTACATTTCCGGGCAATTGAGTATCTAGTACAGTGAACCTTTTTCAACCTTTTGATACCAGGGCCCACTATTTATTCAGCATTTGAGCCACGGACCACCACTTGATGACATTTTTGCCCCACCGATCCCAAAACTAAAGCGTACTTTTGCTTTTGTCCACAATACCAGGATGGATTTGGGAAACAAAACAGGCAAACATACAGAGCAGAGAGCAAAATGAACGTTAATCTTCTAGTCTAGACTTGGGCTAATTTAGATGATAGATATCTTAACACTTGAGAGCGTAAACATAAATTGCGGGTCCATTGGTTTCATGTTTACGCTCCCAAGTCTTGCATCTGGTTAACCAACTTTTCATCTGGTTAACCTACTTAGCTGGAGACCACCTAGAAACCCTCTCAAGGACCACTGGTGGTCCCTGGACCACTGGTTGAAAACCACTCATCTAGTACATCATCTAGTGCCTGAAAGCTTTATTGATTTTGCAATATTACTTGCTTTTGGGGAAAGTTGTCTTCATCGCAGAAGATTTGATTGTTTTTCTTCCCTTAATTGTCACTCTGTTCACATTTAACCATTTCACCTCTGTCTTGGGGATTGATTCAATGATGTAAATATATATACTGTATATATATATTATTTTTCCAGGGTTTATGGCTGGTACAGTATATGTGTCTTTAAAGCAGCGGGTGTATAGATTTGGAGCCAATTAAAGGAGAATTCCACCCCAGAATGTTTTCAGAAAATAACTAGTTAATTACGTAATTTTGTTGATTAATCTGATTACTCAATTAACTTATGTGCACACTGACTCAGCCTGCTGTGCATTTTCTCATTGAAAAAAAGGGGTAGAGCACGGTTTTATGGAGACATATAGCTGTGTGTCTCCCTATAACCAGAGCCATAGAGTATATGGCTTGAGAGATCTCCAATCACTGGGGGGCTTGTAAATCACATACTTTGATGAATATTTAAGAAATAAACATATTTTAACCCCCCAGATTCTTTTTCTTTTTAAAATATTCAAATCCTGTAAAGGAATACAGCCATATTTTGGACATAGTTCGAATGGTGATTAATCATGATTCAATTAATTTTGAAGCTGTGATTAATTTAATTAAAATTTGTAAGATGTGATATAATTTGTAATATGTTTGTAATATGTGACTGCTCACGTGGCGAGAACGCTGACTTCTGATTGGAGCATTCATTCAAGCCATGTAATAATTATTGATTTTTATGCTAGGCCTATAAGTGTATTTATGTTGCTGCTGCATTGTTGCTGCTAAAAGCAATGCTTGATTTATTTTTTTGCAGCCAGTAATTCCTTGAGACAACACAATAAAATGTGTAGTAAAGTAAGAAGGCCTAAATGTATTCAAATGCTACAACAGTATGATTTTGTGGTACTTTTCCTTTACTTGATTTTTGTTTTCTGTTTTTCTATATTATTTTCTACACCAGAGGCAAATACTGCACTTTTCACTGCACTGCAAATATTTGCCCAGCGTCAGTTACAAATGGCTATTACACACATTGAAGGGGAATTTTTTTTTTTTTTTTTTAATAGACTTTAATAGACTTTAATGGAGGAGATGGAATGGTCCCAGTGTCTAAGAGGTTGGTTAACAGGTTGGATGAGGGTTACCCATTATGGCACCATCTGAGCCATGGGATGAGTTTTGTACCGGCAATCTGATTGGCAATCTGATTGGCAATCTGATTTTGATACCAGGGCCCACCATTTACTCAGCATATGAGCCACAAACCACCATTTGAGTACCCAAAACAGACCCAAAATTTCCCGTAAGGGTCCATTTGGTTTCATGTTTACGTTCTCAAGTGTTACATCTGGTTAGCCAACTTAGCTGGGGACCCCCTGGAACCCCCTCAAGGACCACTGGTGGTCCCCGGACCACCTGTTGAAAACCTCTTCTCTAGTAGAATACAGCAACTGCCAATGAAATGATGTGTAATTTCTTCTTTTTTTGTTTTGCTGAAAGCGTACGAATGGAACCAACTGAACCCTAACGGGTCCATTTGATCACATTTGTACAACATGCTGATGCACAACTTGATGAAGTAATCAAGTTGTGTTGCACCATGCTCAACATGTTCACCATGTTTTTTCACACCTGTACTTCTAGGAAACACAGAATACCCAGAATTTATCATGTCCACACAACATCTCTAAGGTACATTCATGACATAACATGCTGAAAAGGGTGCAATTCCCCTTTAACCAACCACTTTGTCCTATTTTATGTTTAGTGATTTTAAAAATATAACCCATCTACAAGCAATGCATTGTAAGCTTGTAGATCTGCTATTCCTACTCCAGTTTGAGTAATGTTTATAAAAACTGAAAAAAAGGAAAAACGTGTGAAATGGGCCATTCATACTGAGTGGTGCCAATCATTTTCTACTTCATTTACTCAAATAAAATCTTTGGATACTGAACTTGTATTTGTGGCACTTTTACTTGATTCCATTTCATGCAAGCTTTTATTTAATATTTATGATATACAGTACAGTAGGCCTACATACTTATCCGGATAGCACATAAAAGTCATAAGACTTAATTGTGATCTCATTTTGTTGGTAGTCTTGGTAAAGAAATGGTATAGGTGTAATTGACGATGTGTATATGGATACGAACTTTAAACCAAGAGTTGGTTAACCAATTTAACTTGCCTGGTAGAATTTTGGAAATATCTCCAATTAAGAAACAGTGTTGGAAGTGTGTTTGACCGTAACAGGGGTATAGAGGAATCAAATATGTTGAAAATCATTTTGGACTTGCCACCAACAATGCATAGGGCATCAACTATTACAAAAAAATATAATGGAACTACAAAGTGCGAAGACTGAAAATCTTAGAGTAATTTACATGTGAAAATGGGATGGGATTTAGGATGTGAAATAAGTGAAGCAAAGTTGTCAAATATAATTTCCAAAGTTGGGTGGGCCACAAGGGATATAAGCAAATTTATGCATTACAAAATTATACATTGATGGGCAAGTTACTGGGAAAATGTAGTAACCTACACTACTTGTTACTCTCGAAAAAATGTAGCTAAGCTACACAACAAGCTATCCCTAGTAAATTGTAGGAAGATACACTACAAGCTAGATGACAAACGTAGCTTGATGTAGCTTGCTACATCAACACTACATATATAAAAATATATATCTCAACTTAATGTACAGCTTTCTAAATAATAATCATAATAATAAAATAATATCAATAAATGTGTATTATGCATATTAGAGGGATGTATATTTTAGGTTTTCTACCCATTAAAATGGGCGGAATTTGAAAATGTGTGTGGGGAAATGTAGTAAGCTACAATCCTTGTTACTCAAAATAAGTAGTGTAGCTTTACTACAAGCTACTTGAAAATGTAGTGTAGCTTCACTACAAGCTATTCCCAGAACAAATGTAGTAAGCTACACTACAAGTTACGGGAAAATGTAGTTAAGCTATGTAGCTTAGCTACTTGTAACAAGCTACTGCCCATTTATGCACTACAAAATTATACATAGATTCTACTATACCCCTATGAAACTGTTTAGATGGGCTTGGAAGATAAAAGGTGTTGTAAATGTAAAGGGGATAATGGCTTGCCTTTTGGAAATGCCCTGTTGTACTACCTTTCTGGAAAGATGTAGACGACTCTAAGTTTTGGGGTTGGAAGTGGCTGATGGTTGACTGGCTGTAACAGGGCCATCAGATATTCAAATGCTAATCAGGTGGCTTTTGTTTACCTGAAAGGTATCGTGTATAGGCATAGACTCTATGCCTATACACAATACCTTTCAGGTAAACAAAAGCACTCATTTACATTATGTCATAATGTGTCCTGCAGAGCAAATGGGCTAGTGGAGGTGGACGGTGCCCCCCCCACTTCTCGCACATCTAAAATATTTTTGGTGCAAAAATATTTAATAAAAATAAGGCCCTGTGACCCCTTGTGGCAAGACACTGTCATCTGAGTCTCCCAGGAGACAGAGCCTGGGGCATTCTGGTAATGTTTCCAACCACTCTCCAAGTTTTCTTAGTAGGCTACAACTAAATTTTCATGAAATCTTCAGGGGGGCTGCCCAGTACAACTGGGCACCAGGTGTTGAATTGTAGTATTACCCCTCGAGACTGGAATCAACACCTGTTTGATATCATATTGTACATTACGCACTTAAACCATATTAATGAAAATAGATGAGAGCTGGATATTTCAGTCTAGTTAACTGAAACGTTGCCAGTATACCTCAATAGAAGAAAGAAGTGTGTTTAACAGTTTATTAAGTTCAAGCAGGGAAACCCATTAAACTACTACTAATGGACAATGCAATGTAGAACATGACAATATGCCAACATCATATTTCAGGCATCTTTGCCATGTCATTCCAAACGTCTGCAATCAACAGTTAAAACACAAGACAAAAACACAGAGGATGAACTACTAGAAAATTACCACCATCAGCGTGTGTGAGTGAACTTCCCATTTTCATTTGACAGCAGCTAGCACAGAGGCCCCTTTGGACAATAGAGTAGCCTACAAATTATGTTTCAAAACAATATGCCTACATATACAACTTACAAACCCAAAGGAACAAACAAAATAGCACTTTTTCAGTTTCTCTGTCATGAGTGTTAAAATGGGGATTTGATAATGGGCATCATGTCATTAATCAAAAAGCAAAATAGATAGAGTATATAGCTATATTTCTTGCATTTTCCCCCTCTATATCGCTGCTACTTTGATGCTACAGCCGTTTCCCTGCATACAGACACTTGTTCTGTCCTGCAGACGGTCCAGAACTTGTTGAGCATGAAGGTCAACAAATCATGGGTGGGGGGGGGGGGGGGGGGGGGGGGGGGGGGTTGAGGCAGTCATCCCAATCAATCATAGCACAGCAGTCTCCAGCATATTCACAATGAGCCAATAGAGTGGGGGTGAAGTGGAGGTAGATTCTGTTTTTAAACATGTTTACAAACAGTGTTTATACACACTAAAGTTGCCTCGAATACCTTTAAAAAAAAAAAAAAAAGCAATATATTGGCATATCATCCCCCCCCCCCCTAATACCAATCCAATGGAACAGACATAATAGCACTGGTCAGTGTTCATGTTTCTCTATCATGTGCAGGTGTGTCTGTGTGCGCTCTGGCTTTGTGGCGTTTTACACTCGGTGCGTGACGAAAGGCCTTTTTGCACTGGTCGCAGCGATGGGGGTTACCGTCCATGTGAGTTCTCTGGTGACTCCTCAAGTGACCCTTTGACACAAAGTGAAGCCCACACTCCTCACAGCCATGGGGTTTAAGGCCTGTGTGAAGCAGTTTGTGCAGGCTCAGGCTGGCCTGTTGGGTGAACCTGCTTCCGCATTGGTCACAGTGGAACGGCCGCTCTCCCGTGTGCACGAGCTGGTGCGCCTTGAGATGGGACACCTGAGCAAAGTATTTCTCACACTGGTCGCACTCGTAGGGTTTTTCGCCGGTGTGCGTTCTCAGGTGCGCGACAAGGTTATTTTTGTGTCTGAAGTCCCTCCCACACTGGTCGCAGTGGTGCGGCTTCTCTCCGGAGTGAACCTTCTGGTGTCCTCTCAAGGTCTCCATGCTGGCGAAGTGCTTTCCACACTGGGCGCATTCGTGGGGGGTCTGCGGCTTGTGAACGTTCTGGTGGCTTTGAAGGTGATCCTTTCTGGTGAAGCGTCTCCCGCACTGATCGCAACCGTAGGGTCTGGGTTTAGCTGAGCCGACGGGTTCGTTTTCTGCTGGTTTGAGGACCAAATTAAGACAAAGGGAAGCAGATGCAGGTTGAGACATTGAAAGAAAGGAATTAAACGTTACAATTAAAACTTTCGTTTCAGTGACGATCAATCTGACACAATTTGATCGTTTATTCAGCCTTTAAAAGTCAAAGGTAATTTAAATAGCAAAAGTCAATGACAAGAGAACTACAATATGGAGTTATGCAGTGTGATGTCTCCCATCTTGTAGATGTTCTTAATGTCATATGGATCTTATATTTTTTGAATGTCATAATTCTTATCACATTCAAGAGTTTGCATACACACACTATATATATATATATATATATATATATATATATATATATTTTTTTTTTTTTTTTTTTTTTTTTTCTTTCCCCATATTGGATATTAGACTAAACTTGTATAGCTGATTCAATATAAGCTACAGAACAAAATCAAAAGAGGAAAACAAAAACAAACCAAAAGCTAACCGTAACGTCTTTAAAAACTCTTTTTATTCCTAATGCTATTAATATACTAAATGCTACAATGTCCCGCTGAACCTGTCTGTACTTTATTTGCCACTGTTGTCTTGTGCTTGTCCCTGTGTAAGTGTTTCTGTTGTTGTTGTTCTGTTGTCTGCTGTACATGAGACCCAAGACAAATTTCCACTGTGTGGACAATAAACTAACTAACTTACCGATTTCCTGTTCCGCAGGATTGTTACTGGTGGTCTGGAGAGAGTTCATCATAAAATCTGGAGCCCACGGCCTGTTCTGGTTGAAATCCTGGACAAGTTGTGGAGAATTCAAGTTCCAACTCCACACCTTTCTTATATCAGCCTGAGAGCCTGAGGGGCGGAGCCACAAACTGCTTTGAAATGATTGGCCAGAGAGGAGAACAATAGAACTATCTCCCCACCAATCAAAACCTAACCTAATGTAATTTTCTGATGTGGACAATGATACCAATTATAAACATAAAAAAGTACACAAATAAGAGCACTTAAACTCCATTCACTATCCATTTAATTAATTACTATTACCACTACAATTATCTTCAGGTATTTTTGATTCATAGATCCATTTCAAGGACGGTGGACCCCAATAATAATTCTACTACCCACACAAATGAAGGAAGAAAGGAAGAGGCACAATATCTTTATAGTCCATTTGGTTTCAGATGCAAACACTTTTTCCCTGTAAACCATTTGTGTGCCCAGCAACTGGGGCTGTTGTCAAACCTTATCACTATTGGACACGGCAACATGTTTATGGAATTAATAGGAGGCATACTGTGTATACACAATGTGTTGCCAGCTTACAGGTTGTGTATTTTACTTAGAACATAGTAGGCCTATACATTTCCAAATGTCGATGTTGGTCCCTCATAAGTTAAAGCAAAGACATTCCAGGTGTCAAACATCTTTTGAACTGAGCCTTTTCTTTTGGGATTTCCCCTTACTTTTAATTGCATTTAGTGGTAGGCTTTTTTGGGGCATTTTCTGAAAATAGGCCTGTAGGCTATATTTTATGCAGATGTAAATGCAAGATATGCGGACAGGTGATAAACAGCTGAAACATAACAAAAGCCAGAAACTAAACTAAACTGTTTTAGTTTCTGGCCACCTGGGGAACTTTTATTAGCTCCTCTGCTAACGTGTGTGTGTGTGTGTGGGGGGGGGGGGGGGGGGGGACTCCATATATGGTCTGCACACCTTATAATAGAGCATTTTAACAGAAAAAAAAATTGGGGTGATATGGGGGGTGATAATCCCCTACCTTTTCAATAAATGCACCTGCTAATCATGTGCTTATGGCCATAGTCTCCGCCCACAGCAGCTTTCAGCTACCCCCAGCACATGATTGATAGTCCAGTTAACTTGTGGTCATGTTCTGTTCTCGGACACTTGCTCTGCCCTAGTTCCACTTCGTCGGTTGAAATGACTGATGCAGGAGGAGGAGATGGAGAGGACGAGATTCAGTTTCTACGCATGGTGAGTGGGTTGAAATTGGATCCAATTATTAGACGTCACGTACAGGTCATGAAATTCTTTGAAGCAGAAATTGCAAGTTGTCACCTGTGCCGTTTAACACATCATCATCATTTTCACTCATAGGCCCATTTCTTTTGCCAAACTGAGGATTAAAGTAAAACAATGAATGACTAGGCATAATAATAGTTATTTTTTGGCTACCCTTGCTTGATATTATTTTGGTTTGATAGCTAGCTAAACAGTTAAAGGGGAACTCCACCCATTTTCAACATTCTAATATGTCATTAGTATACCCTAGAGCAGGGGTTTTCAACAGGTGGTCCGGGGACCACCACCTGTGGTCCTTGAGAGGGTTCCAGGTGGTCCCCAGTTAAGTTGATTAGCCAGATGTAACTCTTGAGAGTGTAAAAATGAAACAAAATGGACCCTTGCGGGTCCATTTGGTTTCATTTTTACACACTCATGAGTTAAAATATTCATCACCTGAACTAGCCCAAATCTATACAACTAGAGATCTATGTTTGCCTGTTATGTTTCCGGAATCCAGCCTGGAATTGTAGACAAAAAAGAAGAAATCTTTGCGTTTTGGGTCTGTGGGGCTAAAATGTCATCAAATGGTGGTCCGTGGCTCAAATTCTGAATAAATAGTGGTCCATGGTGTCCAAAAGGTTGAAAACCCCCTGCCCTAGAGGTGTTGGGTGGACATGATAAATAAAAAAGTTCCCCCATTCTGTGTTCCCAAGAAATGGAGGTCTGAAGAAAACCACTAACATGGTGAAACATCTTGATGACATCATCCAGATGTATTTTCACCATGTCAATGGATTTCTTTAGACGCCTTTTCTTTTTTCTGAGAGTGTACAAATGCAACCAAATGAACCCATTAGGGTTCATTTGGTTGCATTTGTATGCTCTCAGAAAAAAATGTTGAAAATGGGTGGAATTCCCCTTTAAATTCGGAAAGCTCGGCTCGTCTTGTCTTGAATATGCTTTTATTTTTAGCTCTGTATCATCCATGTAAGGAGATCATAGAGGCTCCCATCACTGGACACTGTTGTGAAGCCTCCACTCACAGCTCCTTATCACTGACCTCCTGATAAGAGCAAGTGACAGGGAGGGAAAGTGGTGCTGTGCAGGGGCGGATCTAGGCATGGACATGGGGGGGGGGGGGGGGCAATGCCCCCCTAAATGCCCTGACTGCCCCAACAAACATGATGGTTGATGGCATGCAACCCAAGACAGCCCAAGATATTTCAGTGCTTAAAATCATTTGAAACACTACACTGTAATCCCGGATGAGTAAGCAATACTCAAAACTTTTGAGGCAATCATTTGCCTCAAATGTTTTGAGTTAACAAACTGAAACGTTCAAGTTAGTAAGACTTACTCAGAACCCAATACTTTTCAGTTACATGGACCATGTGTCAGTTATCAGTACTTTAAAATATTGAGTTACCCGTACTCATATATTTCACTTACATGGACCATGTGTCAGTTATCAGTACTTTAAAATATTGAGTTACCCGTACTCATATATTTCACTTACATGTACCATGTGTCAGTTATCAGTACTTTAAAATATTGAGTTACCCGTACTCATATATTTCACTTACATGTACCATGTGTCAGTTATCAGTACTTTAAAATATTGAGTTACCCATACTCATATATTTCACTTACTTGTACCATGTGTCAGTTATCAGTACTTTAAAATATTGAGTTACCCATACTCATATTTCACTTACTTGTACCATGTGTCAGTTATCAGAAGCTATAAATGAAATACCTGTACTTCTATAAATCAATTACAATTACCATGACATTCTATTACCATGAAATAGGCATATTAAAACACATCACAACTCAAAAGCAGAAATTCAAGTTCCTTGAAATCAATTTATTTATACATTTTAAAATTTTTAAAATCTTTTAGACAATGACATGTCATTTTCCCTCAAAAAACAAAACTGACAAAAAAGCAAAAAAGATAGAATATGAATATATACATGTACACATTTAATGACCATAAAAGCTATAAAGCATGCCTTGATGCCAGTTTAAGTGAACATGTGGTTAACTTCATAAAAAAATATATTTTTACAAAAAGTGCAAAGCATCTTGTTTGTGTCTCTCACTTGGTCAAAGAGCTGTTGTCCGAGTAAACAACAGACAGCTAGCTAATCCACAAAGTACCATTTACCTTTTTAAACACCGTAAAATACAGCCAGAACCATAAACTTCATGAGCAAATCCCATCTTCTCATGAACATATTGTAAACTAAAAACAACTGAATTGTAATCTTAAACAGTGCAACTAACATTAATCTGCAGCTCAATTGGATAATTGAGATGCAGTACATACTTCAGTCCAAAGACAACCACAAAAGCATCACTAAACCTGGGAAGAGTGATGACATCTTCACCTTCAATGATGACTGTGACTTCTCGGGTTGTAGTGTACCGCGCGCTTTACGTTATCTCCAACTGCCGCTGCCATCAGGAGCACACTCCACCAAACAGCCCTGGATCACTGTCAATTTCCTGAAGGAATGAAGGAAATGTACATCACATACTAATCTTATCACTCTGGAGTCCTGTGTGCAAAGGGCTTAAATCAGCCAAAAGCAGTAGTAACTGAATTGGAGCAGTGAAGTCTGTTATTTAACCATCCTACCCGGTTTGCGGTTTTCTTCCCACATTCTGAATTCCCTTAGACTTTTTTTTTATTTTTTATTGCGTAATATAAGAACTGTATTCCTAACAAAGAAATGATCTCCACAGCTTGACTCATATGTATACTTTAAAAAGGCAAACCCAATGTAGGAGACCGTTGTAAAATAATCCAATGCTATTCTCCATAGAGAAATTACTTCCATGAACCGGGGGATGAGCAAGTGATATCATGACTTCACTGCTCTATACTGACCATGGTATTGTGCATGTACCAGCCAACGGGTCAGTCTCGCAAATGAACCACTTCCCCAGCATTGGTATTGTGATTAAAGCTTCCCCTGAAAATAGCATAGACAAGCTCACTACACTATGCACTGCATCGCACTGTGAGCTTGTTGATCGCTATTTTCAGCAAACACTGTCCCCACAATAACAAGACACTAGGAGCAGCTCTGAGAGACACTTGTTAGAATATTAATATAGTATGCTCAATATATTTGTACAAGTTAAGTGTACAGAACCTTTAGTTTCATCATTTAATATTCCCCACTCATTTTCGCCCTAGACTTAAAAAAAAAAAAAAAAAAAAAACATTTATAACAATTAGGTTAAGCCTAGAACAAAGCCATCCAGCACGGCAGTGAATCATGACCATACAACCTTTGATCCTAGGAAAACATATTTTAATAAATTATTTATTTGATATATCATTTAATATTAACCCTTTCTTTAGTGATTTTCAAAATGTCATAGAAACACACGTCTTATGTTCATAATTACTGCCGGGCTGGATGGCTTTGTTCTAGGCTCAACATAATTGTTATAAATATTTTTGTTTAAGTCTATGGTGAAAATGAGTGGGGAATATTGAGTGACCCCAGTAAACCACACCCACTGCAACATTCTATTCGGGTGGCTGTAGCTCAGGAGGTATAGCGGGTTAGCCAATGATTCATGGGTCGGAGGTTCAAATCCCGGCTACTCCTGTTTACATGTTGAAGTGTCCTTGGGCAAGACACTGAACCCTGATTTGCTCCAGGTGAGTTGGTAGGTGCCTTTCATGGTTTCCGCTGCCATAATTATATGTATGCCCTTGTGTGAATGGGTGAATTTAGTGCACACTGTTAAGTGCTTTGGATAAAAGTGCTATACAAATGCACCATTTACCATTTTTATTTACCATTTAAAACACCATGTCCTTGAAGACGTTTATAGGTGTTATGAGGACTCACCGTGCATGTTTTGAGACTGTTGAGACATCCTCTCGTAGGAACACTGGAAGGGCATGGAGCACAGTTGTCCGCTTGGTGTTTATATCCTGCACCTCCTATGAAGATTACAAAATATTTGCAAATATTTAGACATTTACAAATGAATAGTGCGAATACAAGTATTGGGGGCAATAATACTCTTGTTTGCCTCTTTTCTATCCCATTAACTTTGTAACCCATTATGACTGGTGCCCATTTGCCTAGACTGTAATCCTAGGCTCTGATCTCCCCCTGCCGACCTGGGCAGCGCCCCAAACTGAACACATGCTTCCTTCAGTGCATGACGAGTGGGCAGACCGCTTCTTATCACCTGAAAGAGGGAACTTCCCCGGTTGGACGTAGTGCATGGAAGGAACACATGAATTCAACCAGTTCTTTCCCATCCACCTGGTGCCCCGGCTGGCCGGAGGGAGGCAGTATAGAGACCAGTATTACCTAGGAGACACGCAAGGACATGCAAACTCCACACAGAAAGGCCCTTTTGCAAACCCCACCTAGGGTGTGGCCGCTGTGGATGGGGAGGAGAGAAATCACTCCCAGGTTCCTGACGGGATTTGAAACCCACCTTTTAGCTGTGACTGTCATGCAGATAGATAATATTTACCTGTTCATCATGAAGCTTGAATATTCCATTCAATGAATCTGCCACGGCTCCAGTTCTGGTTGCCTTTTCCCGAAATATTAATTATATTAATTAATATTAGTCGATCCAACTCAGCGTAGAATTTGTTGGGCAGATTCTGGTTCGTCACTCGCTGGAACTCAGCATAAACCTTTACAAATAAAACAGAAGAAAGGTTCACATGCTTGCAGGATCTCGAATCATGTTTCTAGCGTGGTACGATTCAGAATCGACTCTGAGAGAAGTAGTCAGACTCAGAAGCTATGTTGTTGTACAAGTTAAAGTAATGTGTGTAAGCATGAATACAGTCATGTTGTCTTCGATTAACCTATGTGTTTACATTTCAATACGTTGATGAAACCTTTACAATTATAAAAGCTACATAAACATAGTCTGCTTTCATGCCAGCAGATTGTAGTACAGGGGTTGACACTAAGGTCTCCGAGGCACTTGCCCATCGGGCAAGAGCAAGTCAGGTTCTACTTGCCCTCAGGTCATGGTCACTTGCCCCCAGGTTCCAGGTGGCCCCCAGTTAAGTTGGTTAACCAGATGTAACTCTTGAGAACGTAAAAATGAAACCAAATGGAACCTTGTGGGTCCATTTGGTTTCATTTTTACACTCTCAAGAGTTAAAATTCATCATCTTAATTAGCCCAGGTCTACACTGTAGAAGATTAATAGTCATTTTGATGGGTTAATTTGCCTGTTTGGGAATTGTGGATAGCTAGAAAGCAGGGAAAGACACAGAGGCAGAGTGCAATGACTGCCTTCAAGACAAATTTATCTTGTGTTGTGTTATAGTGCACTAAGTTGCACACTTGCCCGATCGGGCAACCAGGTAGCAGTCTTCACTTGCTCCACCATTTTATTTACTTGCCCCGGGCAAGCGGGCAAGTGTTAGTGTCAACCCTGTAGTAGATCCTGAAATCATATGAATTGAAGAGAATTGTTTTGAATCTAATTGTTTTTATATTAGAAAATAATTATTTGAGTTGAATAATTTCAAGAAAGAAAGGAAAAAGTGAAAAAGATACTTGGCATCTTATTTCTTGTGTGGGGCATAGTCCTAGAGTTAAGAGATTAGACGAGCATGCAAGGTTGCCTTTTTTGCAACTTAACTTCCAACTGCTCAATGGCTAAGGTGTATGATTGTGATTGCACTGGTAGCTCCCATGTGTGAATGTGTTTAAATGTATGGGTGTAAAGCTGGGCATCATTAAAATGCATTTGTGCTTATTGAACCTACCTCAGACTCCATCCTGAGAGCAGGCCACTTTTCCAGAATCTGTCTCACCGGTAGGTAGGTAATCACGATACCTTTCGCCGCAGGGCAAATGTGGTCTGCATCATCTTACTAATGAGTAGTAGGTTTCGCTCAGTCCAACTGCTTGGACTTCTGGGCCTGGATGGAAGAGAAGTCAAAGCCACTGTTAAATGTACTACTGTAGAAAGAACCTAGTTTTTTAATACCATTTCCATCAATCCAGCTTTATGTTCACTAAGTGTAATGGAACCAAATGGACCCATGGATGGAACCATTTGGACATTCAGAAAGGGTTCATTTGGTTCAATTTGCACAACCTCAAAGTTACAAAGTTGTAAGGGTCCATTTGGTTCAATGTTTACACTGAGCTAATTTAACATGATTCTATCCAAATAAAACATTCTCAAGGCACTTTACCAAAAAGAAGATGTGGCTGCCAGGACTGATCTCCTGCTCTCTCCTACAACTGCTTTGACTTCTGGGCCTGGAGGGAACGGAAGTCAAAGCCACTGTGAAATGTAGCACTACTATAGAAAGACAAGCTAGCGTTTCTAGTCTTTCTATGCCATTTAAATCCTGATTGACTAAGGTTTACAAAATGAAAAAGTAGAGAGTTTCATTACAGCACACATTATGGGTACAACATGGTTAACTAAGATGTTATATTTATACAGGAAGCACTTTATTTAGGTCAGGGGTGCCCAACCTTTTTTGACCCAAGATCTACTTTTCAGCAGCCAACCCCTCCGGGATCTACCAGTCCAATATCAACATTTCAAACCACATGCATCGTTGCCAGCCTACAGTAACTTCACAACAACACAACACTACTTTGTTTTACCACTTTATGTCCATATAAGCATAAAGTACCACAAACTTGTCATAGGTAGGCCTACAACAGTACAACATAAGTTAGGGATGTCCAACAGTTAACCGTTAACCGTTAATCGTTAAGAATTTCGGTTATCGACAACATTAACGGCTAATGATTAACTGATAAAATAAAAAATAAAAGCGCACGTGATTGTCGGGGCACGCTGGACTATTCCAATTTCATCCACGTTATTACCCAATAGCCAGGGGAGCAGAGTGTGTGCGCTGCAGCCAGCAGCCACTGAGCTTTCACTAAACTTTGGTAATAACTATCTTTGTATGTATTTAAGACTATAGTTTTATTTTATGGATGTCAGTAAAGCCATTGCTTTATCTGTCTGTCTGCATCACGGCACACGCTGCGCATATGCATGGCTATATGGAGATTACGCACGTGGCTCACCACAGAGCTTTGGTCATTTAGATGTCTACGTTGTAAAATAAATATTACACTGCAGTATTCGCGCGGTATAATTCACCTAGTTTTAGAAGGTGCTGCAGCTCACTTATGCTCTGTGAGCTTGTAGATTGTAGCCTACATTTGTCGCGCAGCGCACTGTTGTTTGCATCATACAGTAGCCTATACGCAGGGTGCGAGTGTGGGACTAGTACACACGTTATTGCTTAGCTCTGTGTGAGAGAACATTATAAACATGGCTAAAAGGGCACAAATATTCCTGTCTCTGACTATGGATTTGTTCTGCAGCAAGACGGCCCCACGTCTGTATGTTTGGAGAACGTCGTGTGTCGGATGAAAACTTATTCGGTGAGAGACCGCGACTGAATGAATTGAATTGTGTCCGTGCACGCACGGCTGCGCCTGCGTGTGCGTAAATCTGTGAAAGTAATGCGAAAAATGTGAAAGTAATGCGAAAGTAAGTCTTTGGAGCGGCGCGTGCGTTCATACTTGAAGATTTTTTTTTGTCCGGATCTAACATTTCACAATTGGGGGGGCTTTATGAGGCAGCGTCATTAAAGCGTCATTATAGTAAGGGCGTTTAGGGGGGCATTCCCCCCCTGGCCCCTGTGCTTTATAGCCGGCGCTGCAAACACGACCCTCCAAAAAAGAAAAGCAAAGAAGGCGATCCGATCACGGACTCTTTCCTCTCCCTCGACCATCGCTGCGCACGATGGATATAATTGATAAAATACTGCAAAAGGTACACAGTAACAGTAGCCTAATCTAACATAGATTTTCTCAGAACACATGCACAGGGCGCTCGCTGTGTTACAAGTGATCTCGTCGAGCAGCGAACACAAAGTGTTTGTGCTGTAACGCACGCACGCATTTGATAATTGGTTGCTCATTTCCGTCCCCGAAATTTGATTTGTTTCCGATAGAGTAACAGAACGTGTCCATATACAGTACAACTCAGATGCGATGTCCATAGAACTAATGCAGCCATTGTTATTGCTTAGTGCTTGAGATGGAAAAGGGACTCGGGGGGAGGGGGAAAGGCGGTTGTAGCCGCGTATAATTGGCCCTTTTTAATGGATTAAAATAGCACATTTTCCTTATCGGTTAACGGTTATTAACCGGCAGAGGTCTGACGACGATCGGTTAAGAAAATATTTCCATTTGGCCATCCCTAACATAAGTACAACAGACTTGGACAAACACTGCCATTGCAAATGCAATCATAATAAGAACTGCCCATCAAAAATTGCAGAACAATACTGTTGACATAATTCAGACAGCAGACAACAATCCTCCAAATGAGCCGCTTAGTAGACAGACAGACAGACAGACAGACAGACAGACAGACAGACAGACAGACAGACAGACAGACAGACAGACAGACAGACACACACACACACACACACACACACACACACGAAAATTGCTATTTTTTGTCTCTTCCACCCCATTTTTTTTTCTTTCCCCCCCACATCTCCGAGATCTACTCGTGATCAGGCCTACTGGTTGGGCTCGCCTGATTTAGGTGATATACAGTTAACACTGAAAAATAGACAGATACTTGCATAGGATAACTCTGGCTGGTGGATAATGTGAAGTTAAGCAATATAGTTACTGTACCAATCCAGCTTTTGGACACTAAGCGACAAAGAGCTCACCAGGGTATAATAAAGCTTCATTCAAGACAACGTAGGTTAAAATGTACCATTTACACCAGAGGAAAAAAAAGATTCTGGTCTAAATAAAAAGATACTGTATGCCTAAAGCTACACACAGACAAACACATGACACGTGTGCACACACGTAAAATGTAACTGTAATTTAACCACAACATGTCATGGACACCTTTCAGATATCAAAAAATAATACTCATTGTGTATAGCCTAGTACAGTGGTTTAATGTTTTTGATACCAGGGCCACAGACCACCATTTGGTCAACATTTTAGCCCCACACACCCAAAAACTAAAGATCGTTTTTAATAATAGTACACCATAAACATTGTACAGTGACTGTCACTGTACAATAATGGGCAGCGCAAATAAGACGCAAATAATGTCACTGAGTGACATTATTTGCATCTTATTTGCGCTGCCCTCATTGATAAATGCATTTCCAACTCCGTTCGTCCCTATTATGTCTGCATCAAGGCTCTGGTCTGCATGAACAGCAGCTCGAGCGCTCAGTTTCTGGCCCCTCAATGTCGCAACTCTTCTACACAGTGTGTAGAAGAGTTGCGGTGTAGAACTGCGGTGGGATCCACAGTAACGCGCGCATTCTACGTGGGCATTCTACAGACTGCGGCGTGATCCAAAATCAACCTGCATGATGAATGCTGTACGTGCGTATTATAAAACGTGTATTAAAACGTTGAACCGAGCATTATGGGCCAACATGTTATTTGTTTTGCGTGCTCTTGAAAGTAGACTCGTTATAAAACAGTCAAAACTACCACAAATTATGTTTAATGGCTCGCTTCATTTTAAAGTTGATGCAACATTAACGCACGCCCGCGCACACACATACACACACATAGGCTTCACTGGTTTTCCCTGGTAAACTTTTCCGAGGTGAAAAAACGAATTTAACATGATAGAAATGATAGAAAACAACTATTTTATAAATGTTTAGCACACTTACCGTTGACATGCTGTGATTGAGGACATAATACGCCGTTCCAAGCGTGGAAATAATGTAGAATAAGTTGTTTGGTAAGAGCGACCGGGTGCAGAGCGGACGGTAAAGGCGGCCATTACAGAAACAGATTCAGAGTTGTTAACTCCGCCCCTTTAGCCCCTACGTAATGACGCAATGTGACGCATTTACCTAGTTGGTTCAGAAGACTGAAGTGTTTATGTTAGTGGGAAGAAAAAGAGACAATTCTTAAGCAAAATAGGACCAAACTGTTGCATGAACATAAAATGTTTCAGTTTGAAGAGCCCATTGACACATTTCAAGTATTTAATACATAATCCAATCAGTGTTTTAATGCATCAGGGAATACAGTGTAGGCTACTAGCCTACTACGACTAACTACAGCTGTGTCACCACTAAACCAACAGCATGTCATCATTGAAAACAGAAAACTCTCTGAGTCAGACCTTTAGCTTTATGCATGCTGCGTGTCTGTTGCAACTTCAACAACAACTGATGTTATGATTGATGCTTTACTTTACTAATAAAAGTCCTGTAACTTTACCGCCAACATTTTCTCCTGCCACCCCAAATGGTAAATGTTAGATCCGCCCCTGGTGCTGTGAGACACACACACACACACACACACACACACACACACACACACACACACACACACACACACACACACACACACACACACACACACACACACACACACGGACACATGCCACACATGTACACATGCCACACATGTACACATGCCACACATGTACACATGCCACACATGTACACATGCCACACATGTACACGCAGGCACACTGGTTGGCAATTACTGTACTTGGAACCCTGGAAGAGTGTGAACCCTGATCAAGTAGGCATAACTCTAACCCCAACCATGAGTTTGGCCTACTGTCAGGATAAGGTGTTTGGGGTTGAGAAAGAGGGGAATGGACCCTCCACTATAAAAAATGTCAGATTGTTGTGAGATTGTTTATCTGCTATTTTTAGAGAGGCTATGGCTCAAGTGTTTAATGTAAAACAAAAAAAATCATTTGATTTGATTCAAATAGTCCACCCTCATCACAATTGCACTTACATTGACTTTTGTTTGTTGACTTTTCCTTGCCCATTCACAGACCATGACTTTGTGTGACTTAAAAAGTCTGAAAAAGTATGTAATTTCCTTTTATTTTATATTATTTTTTTCAGGTTGAAAACTCAAAGTATGAGAAATGGAAAATAATAATGTACGGGCAAATATCCATGTTTCCAGACTATTATTCCTGTTCTATTTTCCAAGGCAAAAGGGCTACCTGGGCAGTGATTTCAGCTTGTGGACTTGTGGCATTGGGATGTCCACCAACCAGGGACATTTATTGCTCTCTTAAGATGTTATGGTTGTTCATCTTTATCGTTTGTGAATTGACTTTTGTTTACAGCATTTCATGGTTACTGTCTCTAAGGAGTTTTGTTTCGAGTGTGATCTAAAACGTCCACTAGGTGGCACCGTTGGCCCATAGGCTACACTCTGTGATTTTAGTCATTTCAGTGCTACCTATGGCGGGAGAGGTGAGAGTTCATAGTTCATACAAAAACACTAGCAACTTTTGTCATTCTTGTTACAAGAAAATAAGCTAATTTAATGTTTCTAACACCCCTTGGAAGGCGGAAAGAGGTTTGTGAGTGTAATATTTCATGCTACCAAGTGTGTGTATATTAAATGTAGTTAAAAGATCGTTTTTGTGAACACTTGAAAGCTATAACAAAATGAATGCAACAAATGTGTTTTTTTTTTTGTATTCTGACTGAGGCATGTTGGGTTTCAAGCTTAATTTTCATGGTCTAATTCCATTTTGTAGTGCTAATGATGGCTCCCCAGATAGCAAAATCCATTGATTCAACATTGAATTTTGGTTATCTAACCAAAATTCAACGTTGAATCAATGCATTTTGCTATCTGGGTCATTTGTACTGTTAATAAGTGTATGAATTATAGGCTACTTGTTGTCCAGTTTGAAACATATTTTGGCTAAAGTGTAAGGCAGGGGTTTTCAACAGGTGGTCCGGGGACCACCAGTGGTCCCTGAGAGGGTTCCAGGTGATCCCCAGCTAAGTTGGTTATTCCAGATGTACCTCTTGAGAACGTAAACATGAAACTTTGCAGGTCCATTTGGTTTCATTTTTACGCTCTCAAGAGTTAAAATATTCGTCATCTGAATTAGCCCAAAGTCTACACAACTAGAAGATGGACAAAAGCAAGAGAAATCTATGGTTCTGGGGTCTGTGGGGCTAAAATGTTCTCAAATGGTGGTCCGTGGCTCAAATGCCGAATAAATGGTGGTCCCTGGTGTCAAAAAGGTTGAAAACCACTGGTGTAAGGTAATTCATGACTTTATTATAGTTGAATGAATCCTAATTATTTACCACCTGCAATACCTCCGCGGACCACAGATGTCTGGAAAACCTATGTTGTAGACAAGGGTTTTTCAACAGGTGGTCCGGGGACCACCAGTGGTCCCTGAGAGGATTCCAGGTGGTCCCCAGTTGGTTAACCAGATCTAACTATTTGAGAGTGTATAAATGAAACCAAATGGACCCTTAATTGTTAAAATATTCATCATCTGAGATTGTAGAAGATTAATGGACTAATTTCGATCCATTGTTTGCCTGTTTTGTTTCTGAAATCCAGCCTGGAATTGTGGACAAAAACAAAATAAATCTTTAGTTTTGGGGTCTGTGGGGCTAAAATGTCCTCAAATGGTGGTCCGTGGCTCAAATTCTGAATAAATAGTGGGCCCTGCCTGGTATGAAAAAGGTTAAAAACCACTGTTGTATTGACCCACATAACTACAATCCTACCATATTCCACTATATGCAGTGTATTCAGTGTTGTAGTGGGACTTTTAGAAGTGGGGGGACGCCTCTCAAAGAGGAATTGCACCCATTTTCATTTTTTTGTGAGAAAAAGGGAAACTCATTAACATGTACTGTATTTCAACATGCTAATGATTTTTTTCAGACCTCCATTTCTCGGAAACACAAAGATGTTGTGTGGACATGATACCCCCCCCCCCCACCATGTATTAATGACATAGTAAAATATTGAAAATGAGTGGAATTCCCCTTTAAGACATGTACATTGCATGCACATTTGCGTGCACCTGCGCAACACACACAGACACGCTATTAAAACAAGTATAGCATATTGAGAAAGATTGTTTACAATGTCTAATTGTATCCATGAAACTACACTACACCCCTGGGTGTATTAGTAGTCCAACCCTGTCTCGGTCCCATACCTTCCTTCGCCCTAGTTGAACTGTGAAATGTGATGTCACAGTTGTCAGTCTAAGATCCAACCACACACTTTTAACAACCCAGTCAAGGTATCAGTCAAGTATTCTCTCACTGTCTAACTATACCTAGAAATAAAAGCCAGTGACAACCTGCTCCCTGCCTGGATACTGAAAACGCTATCGTCTCATGTGTAACTGACAGTTCTCAGAGTACTACTGATTACGGAGAGTCAGTTTTGCCAACTGCCAAAATCCAGAATGCACTAGTGGCACTCCCAAAATGCGCTAGAGCAGTGGGTTTTCAACCATTTTCATACCAGGGCCCACTGTTTATTCTGCATTTTAGCCCCGGAGGACCACCATTTGATGTTGAGTTTAGTCTCTGACTAATTTAGGAGAGATAACTGGCAAAATGTTGGTCAAAATAGCAATTCTTCTACATTTTCTAAACATGTAGATTCTTGAAAATGAGGTAATTCATATGTTTAAATATAATTTAAGTCTTGAGATCGGAAAATGAATGATTTCATTTTCCGAGGTCCGAGTTTTCTGAGTTACAGCTCTATGAGGGTCCATTTGGTTACCATTGGTCCTATCTAGGAGGGAAGGAGGTCTCTATCATAGGAGGGAAAATGGTGAAAAACAAGGGTTTTATCTCTGGCACTTGTCAAATCAAGCACTAGATTTTCCACCAGGAGTTTTTCATTAATCTTGGCGCTAGGGGGGTCTGGAAAAGAGCTAGATATAGTGACAAATCCGCCAAGTTGGCAACACTGCGGAGAGTGGACTGGAGGTGAATCTTGAGTCAGAGGCTACAACGGTACATCTCTAATTTGGGGATTGCAGGCAGAGCCAGAGCCAGGGGCCGAATACTATCTTGGTTGTGACAAGGTGGATGAAGTGATGTGTCTGAAGAACGATCGCGGTCCTGTGTGATTAAGTCAATTCTTTTTAAACCTGCGTTAAGTGTTTGACTAAATTCATATAACACCTTTTCCCTATTTTTGATAATCCTGCCTACAATAGCGTGAGCCCATGGGGGCACTGGCATGATTTGTGGTGATAAGCTTAGACTTTTACAGGGACCTGTTACAAATTGCAGATAACCCGTAGGGTGCTCTATTATGTCTTGAAGGAGGGTTAAGGAATAAGGAGTCACAGTTTTGTAGGACTGTTGGTAGAGCAATCCGTACTTTGTTGGCATACTGTAGCAGTAGAACCAATTTATAAGCCTATTTAAGATTGGTCGAACGACCTACGACGCCAGTAATGAATTGCTCTGTGCTCGATACATAAGCCTCGCGGCCGTCCTACCCTCTCCTCGGACGGCAAAACGCAGCTTTTGGTGTCGTTAACAACGTGGACGAGAGCTACACTGTAGAGGAGCGTCACCATGGAAACCAGAGACGCCAGTGGAAGAGGTGGATCCCGTCGGCGTCGCCTGCTTTCTTAACTATGTTGGGCTTCTGTTGCAACTGCGACGGACCGCGCCTATCGTTCTCGTCGTGTCCAAGGCCTAGAGACGGGAACTTAAATTCACTAGTAACCCCTCACGTGAGCCCAAACTGGGTTGAACAGGATTAATGTAAATCCCTCTGGTGTTACACTTGGGTGCATCGTCTTAACATTATTGGAGTACCGGTAGTCTGGCATGAGTGTCTCTGTTTTGTATTGCGTAGGTTGAATCTTGGAGTTTCCCCGGAAGGAGGAGGACGTAGTGGCGTGTCTGAGTGGAAGGAACATGTTATTCCAACCAGTTCCTTTCCAGGGGGAAGCAGTGTAGAGACCAGGATTACAGCATGTTTTTTGTGAGGGTACTAACAGGGACATGGGGAGAACAGGGGAATTCAGAGGAATTGGCGTTTGAACAAATGAGACAGCTCCTATCCAAACTTGACTTTGTGTTGAACTTGAATGCTGTTTTTTGTGTTTTCTCCTGGGTCAGGGGGATGAAGTGGTTTTGCAGAGTACCTTCACCTCCCAGCAGGAGCACCTGAAGCTGTGTCTCGCCGCAGAGGGCTTTGGTTGCAGGCTTTGCTGTCTGGAGCCCACCTCCAATTGCAAGGTAAAACAGGTTTAAAGGGGTATTCTACTTTCCAAAAAAACTTTTGGTCATTTTATGGTCTACTCAGTCTCATGTGAAGAGACAGTTTATAAGTTACTCCATTCAGTATTTAGATATTTGATGTTCATTTTAGTGTATCCGACTCCTTCCTATACAAACCCATTATAACTTAAAACTCCATTTTAACCATGAAAGATTATTCGGAAACAAACCGGAATCTTGTTTTGTGTCTGTGGGGCTAAATGTCCTCAAATGGTGATCCGTGGCTTTAATGCTGAATAAATAGTGGGCCCTGGCATCAAAATGGTTGAAAACCTATGGCCTATGGTATTGGACAGTATGTACACAACAACATAAATCTCTGTCTTTGCTGTCTTTTCCAGAATGTTCCTCCAGATCTGTCAGTGTGTGCGTTTGTCCTGGCCCACTGTCTGTCTGTCAGAGCTCTTCAGGAGACACTGGCCAAGGACCAGGCTGCAGGAGTGAGATTCTATTCCATACTTCCATACTTATTATTGATTCAATAATTGAGTGTGCTTTTGTGTATTCTAATGCCAATGTCTTTGGTCGCAAATCTTCACTGACAATGCAGAGTATTGTGTAGAGGAGGCTGAAAAAACAGCCTAAAGGAACACACACTGCACTGTACGTTTGTATATGTCTGCTAGGCAGGGTGCTCCATCAAACAATGTCACAAGAAATGAAAATAATATGCACACCATTTTCTGCTCCCAGATCTTTCTTTACTAAAATTGATAATGTTAATGTTGAAAAACACTGCACTAAGGCACTGACTCACTAGTCAGATTTACAAGCATACAATATTAAATTATGGGTGTTATCCCATTCTTGATTAAATTGAAAAACATTTTGAACGCACCACTATATGGAATTTGCTCTTTCTGCTCTAAATCAATCGATCACCAAAGTGATCTTGTCCCTAAAATGATGAAATTAAATTCCAGACCGGAAAATTAGTCCACCTTAGAACTGTTTTTGAACAACATTGATATAGGTGATTATTTCATAATCGCTTAACATTTTATGGCGCATCTTAAGGTATTGTATTCTACTATGCGTGTTTCACAGACAGAACAAGGAGGTGGTCATCGCACGCTCCTGTATGGCCAGGCAGTGTTATTTCAACACTCATACAGTGGCATGGTGAGGGATCCTATTCACATTCATAGATGAGTCTTTTATTGTGTCTTCTCCCCTTCTTAGGGCCCTGGTACACCTAGCAATGTTTTGATCAACATCAACAAGCAACGTCAATTATCAACGTTGACTTTTCACCTTTCTGTAGAAAATGACTCCTGGTTGTTCAGAAAAGTCATTGCTTCAAGTCAGCAATGAAAAAGTGGGGCCTGACAGACAGTGCAGTATGTGAATGTGGGGATCCTGAGCAAACGGCCGAACACATAATCAACACCTGCCCTCTGCACAGACCACCTTCGGAGGCCGGCCTTTTCCATGTGGGACCCGAGACAAGGGCGTGGCTACTCGAGACTGAGTTGGACATTTGAGGATGATACATGAAAGAAGAAGAAGAAAAGTCAGATCTTTACTTGTCAACATTTCGGAATCCTCCAATCACAGCCCTCCTGGGCGTCACCTGATCCTTTCTCTCAGACTAAAACCATGGCTGCTGTGCTTCATTGCTGTGGCCAAAAACAAGGATTTTGTAACTTTTATTCTGCTAAATGAACATTTTGAGTTGGGTGGCAGCTGGGTGAAAATGATTCAATGCAAACTAAGAATTCTTTTTTTCTGGGAGTGTACAAATTGAACCAAATGGACCTGCTAGGGTTCATTTGGTCCACATTTGTACACTCTCAGGAAAAAAAAGAAAATGGGTGGAATTCCCCTTTTAATGGGAGGTGTTGCCTGTTGCCATGTGTCTCATCATGTTGCCCGTTGATGTTGACATTGCTAGTTGATGTTGATCAAAAATATTGCTAGTATATCAGGGCCTTTAGGGTATATGGACATCTGTTTTTGTTCACCTATTCACTTCACAAATGATGTAAAGAGAATTCAATTCAATGGGGCAAACCCGTCTTCTGTTACCTTTCTATTGCTGAAATGTTCCCCTTTTTTTCATTCCCAGTATCTCAGCTGCTTGTCTACTTCAGAATCTTCCACTGATAAGCTGGCATTTGATGTTGGTCTACAAGAGAATGAAGCAGGTATAAAGTACTTTGAGAATTATATATTATCTCTCTGAAGTCATACCGCACATACCGTACATACCGCTAGACTCACACCTTTGCAACACAATCAACTTAAACCTCCTAATTTCTACGCCGATGAAGCCGTCCCCATACCATTTTCTCTTGCTCCCCCCCCAAATGGGAAATGTTACATGCGCCCCTAACGCCGTTTCGGGGCGGTATGTAGGCTGTTACAGGCTTGTACTACAATACTACCATATATGCCACTACGTAAAATATGCCAGTATGTCAAATGCATGCAGAACTATTTAATAATTGGTCCTAAATCCGTTGACCTAAATGTCAGTGATTGAAATGCTTACCTAAATCTTTTCATTCTGCAATATACAGTATTTTCATTTGGGCAATGTGAGATACTGTGTGTGTTGTATGGGTTCCAGGTGAGGCATGCTGGTGGACGGTCCACCCAGCGTCAAAACAGAGGTCTGAGGGTGAGAAGGTACGTGTTGGAGACGACCTTATACTGGTCAGCGTGTCCTCTGAGCGATATCTGGTGAGTCACAGCTAAAACTGCTTGTGCATAGGGCAAAGAGATCCTCATTAAAATGCTCTACAAAATACAGCTTGGAAGAAGAACAAGGAAAATTGGCTACTTCTCACGTGCCTTTCTCTCTTATTTAATTAAGGTTCAAGGTTCAAGTTTTTTATTTGTCACTCCAGTGTATGTCAGGACATACAGTATACAGGGATGAAATAGCGTTTCCATTTTCCACAGTGCAATAAGACAATAGACAGTGCAATAAGACAATAGTCAAGACAATAGACAGTGCAATAACACAATGTCAAGACAAAATATAGATGAGACAAACAATATTGCAGCAGACCAGTAAAGTGCAAACTGTACACCTAACTTGAGGTGAAGGTGAGGTGAAGCTAACCAGGTGTGATAAAGTGGCAGTAGTGTGAAGCTAACAGACAGACAGCTGACTAGACAGGACATATATACAACTACTAGAAACTACAATATACTACAACTAGAAACTACAATTGTAAATCTAAATACGAGACTATATACAGCTACAACTAAACAAAAACAACATACAGCCTACTATATGAGGTGAGTTATTAGATGATTTCTCTGTTTTGCGATCACAGGATGTTGTTACAACACAGTAAGGATGTTGTGTGCCTTTCCAATTTGCTCAAATGTTCGCCATACGCTACACTGCTTCGCTACAGGGTTATTATAGTTATGGATTTTGCATTTTAGTTTAGTTTTAGTTAGTTTTTAGTCTTTATTTTTAATTTAGTTAGTTTTAATTAGTTGTTAGTGTGCATGTGTTAGTTTTTATTTCGTTTTTATTTTTGTAAAAAAGTTTTAGTTTTAATTTAGTTTTAGTTTCAGATTTTTTCATACCATACTTTTTTGCACTTTGTTTGGTATGGTGTGGTACCGTATGGTGCTGAAAAATGCCATAAAATGTTTATATTCTAAATGTCTGAAAGTTGATGAAAAGTTGATGAAATATTGATAAAAAAACGATAACTAAGGGCATTTTGAGTATGATTTTAGTTAGTTTTGTGAACAAACAATGCAGTTAGTTTGGTTATAGTTTTTTCATTTATTTGTAGTTTTTATTTAGTTTCAGTTAACAGATATTTAAAAAAAATAGTTATCGTTTTTTTTAGTTAACTATAAGTAATCGTTAGTTTTAGTTAACTATAAAAACCCTGCTTTGCTACTGCACCTTGTATGAGTGCACTGGGCCTGGTGTTGTGATTGTACTGAGTATGAACCATAGACATCCGGGACCCAGCTGCCCAATATATACTGTATCTAATATATTTAGTTCAAAACAGATATAAGATCCATAGTATTTTTCTTCTATGAAAGGTGCCACTTTCAAGAGTTTGCATATATATTTTTTCCCATATGGAAACCCAATTCATGTTTTGACCTATACCAGTAACTCTTGATATCATGACGCAACTTCACATAATATTCCATCTGTACCACATTGTTCACCATCTTTTTTCATAACACACTCTTTGCCTAGTCCAAAGCAGAGTCTTCTAGTGGGAGAGTTAGGATATTCCCGTTCACTCCTATGCGCCAGGTCGCTCGCGCTGCTGGAGGAGCATAGAGCCAACAGCACCCCATTCACACACACTGTTAGCAACTGACAATCTGCTGGAGGAGCATAGAGCCAACAGCACCCCATTCACACACACTGTTAGCAACTGACAATCTCGCGATACTGGGGTGTCTTGCGAGACTGCCTGCGAGGCTGCAGTAGTATGAAGAAATGAAGAAATGTGTTGGACTCGGGTATTTAATCCAGCTTTAATGACTTTAAAACCAGTTGCTCCTTAATAATAGTACAACATAAACATTACAGAGATGGTAGTCGTGACTGAACAATACTTTAACAGTTGTCGTTTTGCATACGTACCAAAAATACCTCTTATTTGCGCCGCTCGCATTGAAAACAATTGTATTCCCAATTGCATTTAGGACTCTGAGAGGCTCTGTATAGTCACATGCTCCGCTTTGGATTCTGACCCCTCAATATCCTAACTCTCCCACTATTTTGGCTCTGGTCCAAAAATCTCACAACTTAGTTATCTCTATAGTCACGTGACTCAGAATGTATCCTGTTAGGGGCCCTGGGTAGGTAGAGATCTGTGCTCAGAAGGGCACACTTCAACATTGTACTTTAAAAAATAACAGATAATGTCCTGAACAGAGACCATTTATGTTCTTGTCTTCCAGCACCTGTCCTACGGCTGTGTGGTCGACAACAGGAGCGTTAGTGGCAGTCTCATTGTTGACGCAGGCTTTCAGCAGACTCTCTGGAGTGTCGCCCCGATCTGTTCTGGAAGTGGTGTTGCTCAAGGTGATTCTCTTTTTAATTTCTCGCTCTGTCAACTTGGTAATAAGCAAAACCATGAATCTGTGAAATATGAAATGGTAGATGTGACGAACGGCCATGCTGTACGTGGCAGCAAAGGGTACTTTGTATATGAATGGTTGCAGTCTATTGCTATTGAATCTCTGCCAAAATCTAATTAGTCCATTCTCTGATATCTTAGACTAAAAGCAAATCGGTTATTGTTGGCAATTGCCATCTGGTGTGAAGTATATTATTCTTCCATTGCACTCCAAGACCTGAGAGGGTTGTTACAACTAATGATTATGGATACTGGTGGTAGCGCTGATGCATCATGGCATGAAATCCTTAATCACAGTAAAGGATCCTTTCGGGAATTATGTCTTCAATAGAGAGTCCGATTTAGACAGACTAGTGTTGGTAGGCTGTCATCTCTTTCTTACAGGGTAGACCAGTGGTGGGCAATTATTTTTCCCAAGGGGCCAAATGAGACACATAAAATATTGTGGAGGGCCAAGACTAAAGGCTGAACTAAAGTCTGCGTAATATTAATTTAATTTCAAGATAAAAGTAAGAGTAAGACCAACCATTTTGACTACAGGGCCCACTATATTTATTCAGTATTTGACCCACGGACCACCTTTTGATGACGTTTTAGCCCCACAGATCCCAAAACTTTCTATTTTGTTTTTGTCCACAATACCAAATGGACCCGCAAGGGTCCATTTAGTTTCATTTATACGCTCTCAAAGAGTTACATCTGGTTAATCAACTTTCCATATTTAACTTGGAACTCTCTCAAGGACCACTGGTGGCCCCCGGGCCGCATACTGCCCAGGTATGGGGTAGTCAGTCATTCACCAACAGACGCTTGAAGATTAGTCATGCCGCGGTAATCTGAAGCATGGTATACTGCGATGCGAAAAGCCATGTTGCTGATGAATGAATGAATGAACAAATTACATTTTTATTAGCATAAATGAGAGTTATAGTACAAGTTCAGTACAGTAAAAGTACACACTGCTACAAAACTGATAACAGCTTGGAGAATTACAGTACAATTCAAGTACGACGCACAACTACAGCAAATTTGAAAAACTGATTGGACACACTAGTTAAGAATACACTTGTTTACAATAGTGGCCAGCTTGTGCGTTTAATTTCAAGACATTCAAATACGTACAAAAGTATTACTTCAGTAAAGTCAGAAGCAGCAAATCATGGAGGTAAAATCATAGTGGAGGTAAAAAGGGAAAAGAGAAATGTACAATGAGGAGGAAAATCTCATAGTGTGGCATCCCAATTTGTGAGGCGGTAGGTTGGTCTTTGACCAACCTACCACGCTATTTGGTGCTCCACTACAGTATGCGCTGAGACCTGGGCACAGAAGCACAGACGCACGATAGTATAACCATACAGACGATGTTTAATTTCGGCGAAGTATCACTTGAAGCAATTCTGGTGTCCTTGGAAGCAAACCGAGGGCGAATCCTTATCCTGCACAAGGATTCGAATGAGCCTTCACACCTGCCCAGATGAAGGGCACATTCCAACAATACTGTACGCACCAGCATTCGTTAGGACAATCACAATAAAACGGTATGGAGCAAATTGAATTTGTCTGTGTTGTACTAACTGTAGGATACCTGAAGGGAGGAGACACACTGAGGCTGCTGCATGGACACAGTGACGCCTGTCTGACGGTTCCTCCCACAGAGCAAGGAGAGGAGCTCCGAAGGTACACCACAGAGACTTTTTAAACCCTTTGTGTACTGAACCCGTTTTGGTGTTCAATGCATTATGTTACACTTAAGCTATTGAAAAATATCAGAGCTTGTAGCTCTGATATTTTTGAAAAATTGTGAAAATGCCATGCAAATCTTTGAATATATATTCTTTCGGAAGCAAATATTTTGAACTAAAATCGTTGCTTCTGGGGGATCCCTAGAACAACATGTTTCCAGATGGGGGAGGTCCGCAGAGATTCTGGTGGTTCTTGGCATGAAATGTGCTGAGCATCACTGACACAGGAACATCGATTTTTTTTTTTCAGAAAAACTAGAATCTGTCAGAAACTATCATCACAAACATAAACTAGAAACTAGTCAGAAACTAGATCATGTGTCAAATAGAATGTAGATTCTTAGATTTGCACATTATTTTCACATTAAAAAAAAAAAAAAAAAGATCTACGAGCTCACATGTGAGCTCGTAGATCTGATATTTTTCAATAGCTAAAGTGTATCATAATGCGTTGAACACCAGAACGTGTTCAGTATAGAAGCATAACATTCAGTCGAAAAATGATGAAGAGTGAAACTGTTCTTCTTATCTCTTCTTCTCTGCCTCTCCCTCTCACCTGTCCCTGGCCTGTACTAGGATGATGCATTATGAGGTTGGCTCCGTGTCCAGCCACGCCCGCTCTCTCTGGAGCCTGGAGATCCTGCGTGTTGTGTGGGTTTACATTATATTTCATCATGACCATCTCACTCTCCTACCATACGCCACCTTTTGATGTTGGCCTTTTTCACCTACATTGACTTGCACCTGCCAAGAACATCCCTCAAGTATTTCTCATGTAACCCTGTCTTGGTCATGGTGGAATTTGGCCAAGTAACATTACATTTGAATCAAAAATAACAGTTAAAGGGGAATTCCACCCATTTTCAAAATTTTCCTGACGATACAAATGTGAACCAAATAGACCCTAGCATGTCCATTTGGTTCCATTTGTACCCTCTCAGGAAAAGGGGGTCTGAAAGAAAAAACATTAACATGGTGAAATACATTTGATGCTGTCATCAGATGTATTTTACCATGTTAATGATTTTTTCAGACCTCCATTTTTAGAAAATACAGAATTGGGGGAACTTTTTTATCATGTCCACACAACATGTCTAAGGGTATATTAATGACATATTAAAATGGTGAAAATGGGTGGAATTCCCCTTTAAGACTTTACCCTTCTAATGAAAATAAACCAACAGCTTGCAATATTAATGTATATTAAGTAGGGATGCACCATACTCGAAATGGGCCATGTCAGCCATAAAAATGTCATATCGGCATCGGAACGGTCTCGAAATATTACAGATTATTTAATTGGTTTCCAACAAACACTTGGAGAAGGGTATAGGCTATATATTGAATGCTTTATTAACATTGTGGTCCTGCAAATAATGAGAGATTAGGTTTCGGTCAGAATTTCATAATTGTGCACCCCTAATTTTAAGGATCCATTCTATACAGCTTACTGTATACTGTATGTAAAGATTAGTGCACGGTAGTAGTATTTTCATATTTCTGGAACCTCTCACAGCTACACATCGTTTGGTTCATTTGCTGCCTTCTGCAATGTCTTGCACACACTGTAAGTTGTGTGACGCATTGCTTTCATCAATTTCCGGATTATAAGCCGCACCAGCTAAATTTGAGGGAAAATACTGATTTTTCCATGTATAAGCCGCACCAGACTATAAGCCGCAGCCAGGCAATAAGCTTCATGTTAGAGCAGTGGTTTTCAACTTTTTTGATCCCAGGACCAACTATTTATTCAGCATTTTACCCAGAGACCATGATTTAACAACATCTTCACCCCACAGACCCCTAAAGACTAACTAAAGATTTTGTTTGGTTTTGTTCACAATTCCAGGATGGATTTTCGCAAAAAAAAAAAAAAGAGGCAAAGCATCAAGATTAGACCAAAATGAACCGGCCTTATGACTTATTAATTAAGTGGTGCTAATTTAGATGGTGAATATGATAACTCTTAAGAGTGTAAACATAAAACCAAATGGACCTGCAAGGGTCCATTTGGTTTCATTTTTACGCTCTCAAAGAGTTGCATCAGGTTAACCAACTTTCCATCATTTAGTCTGCGGAGCCCACCTGGAACCCACTCAGGGACTACCCCTGTGTTACCTGTAAAAATCCATAGATTGGCCGCACCGTTTTATAAGCCGCAGGGTCAAAAGCATGTGAAAAAAGTAGCGGCTTATAGTCCGGAATTTACAATACTTGAAAGTGGTCAAAAACCAAGCCAACTCTTGTGTGTGTGTCTCAGGTGGAGCGGTAGCCACACCCGCTGGGGCCAGCCCTTCAGGCTGCGTCATGTCACTACTGGGAGGTACCTGGGTCTGATGGAGGAGACGGGCCTACAGCTGGTGGAGAGGGACAGGGCGGATGTCAAAACAACCTCCTTCTGCTTCAGACCCTCCAAGGTAGAGACATATAGGGAGTCACAAACTGTCACTTGGTCATCCAACCCAGTGTCATGAGGTTTAGGCGAATATGCACGGAGGTGCCATTCCGTCCATACTCGCCTAGAATACGCAAAAATCTATGCATATTCACCTACAATAAATCTGTGCATATTATACTTGCATATACTCCACTGAAAATGACGGAGCGGCGCCGTCTCTGCCGACCATGAGCATTGTGAAGCGCCACTGAGCGAGGCGCTAGCTGAGTGAATTGCTGCACTGAGCATTGCGATGGTCGACAGAGCCGACTCAGCCGCGTACGAGTTGCGATGTGTTAGGGACAGAATAGTAAATATTATAAAACCCAAACTGCCCCACCCCCAACTAGACACTTCCGTGTTTGTGAAAGCCAAGTATGTTGTGATGAACGTAGAATGCTGAGCAATAGACCTCAAGTACATACAGTAACTGTTTTTTTTTTTATCCTGCCATAGGAGAGGCTTGAATCTAGCCAAAAGAAAGATGTGGATGGCATGGGAGTTCCAGAGATCAAATATGGCGACTCCATTTGTTATGTGCAACATGTAGACTCTGGACTGTGGCTTACCTACCAAGCCATTGATGTCAAAAGTGCCCGTGTTGGAGGAGTTCAGCGCAAGGTGAATACAAGTTTTCTGAGGGTGTGGTAATGAGTGAAATCACTATATAAACGGATTGTTATTCAAGATGCTTTATTGTCACTGCACAAACAATACAGCTACCGTAATTTCTGGACTATAAGCCGCACCTGAATTTAAGCCGCACCAGCTAAAATTGGGGAAAAAATACTGATTTTTTTTTCCTTGTATAAGCCGCACCTGACTATAAGCCGCAAGGTTCATGATAGAGCAGTGTTTTTCAACCTTTTTGATACCAGGGCCCACTATTTATTCAGCATTTGACAAAAATGTCACCCCACAGAACCCAAAACTAGAGATTTCTTTTCATTTTGTTCACAATTCCAGGATGGATTTTCGCAAACACAACAGGCAAAAACATAGATATCAAAATGACCATGACTTATGACTTCTTAATTAAGTGGTGCTAATGTAGATGGTGAATATCATAACTCTTGAGAGTGTAAAGATGAAACCAAATGGAACCACAAGGGTCCATTTGGTTTCATTTTTACACTCTCAAAGAGTTACATCTGGTTAACCAACTTTCCATTAGTCTGGGGGGCCCAACTGGAACCCTCTCACGGACGGGTTGAAAACCCGTGTTAGAGCACCGTTGGTGGCCTTTACCTGTAAAAATCCATAGATTGGCTGCACCGTTGTACCCTCTGTTACCTTTTCTGTATTTTGGACGGCGGTACCCTAGAGTCCCTTGAAAGTTAATCCTCCTCTCTCCAATAGACACAGCTGAACCACTGTCTGTTCACAGACACATTTCATAGATGCATGAAGTAGCAGTAGGAGGAAGTGGTAACGTTGGTGAATCGGTGCTAATCGGCACTGTAGTTTAATTTTATTTTGGCTTCTCTGAATTTCTCTCTTCCTCACTTCCCATGTCCCACCTCCTGCACTGTGATTGGCCAGGTGCAGCTGCCAATCAGAGGCAGTACATAGGCCGTGTGGCCAATCGCGGAGCAGGAGGCAGGACGATTGGAATGTCAACAGTTTAGTCAAAGAAGAGAGATGACAGAGAACTTTGAAAGAGCCAAACATACTAAAATATTTAAAAATACTTTCCTGCAACACCGATTAGTGCTGATAGGCACACACTTCTGCATTCTTCCACATCTAGTTTTCACACATAAAAGGTAAACAAGGGTCCTGAAAGGAGCTAGTACAGCAGTGCCCACACTTTTTTGGCTTGAGATACTTTCAAAATGAGCGGCTCAACAAGATCTATCCATTACCGAAAATCCATTTCAAGAAAGTTTGAGCTTTGAAATAGTGATGATGGTGTTACTTACTGTTATAGTGTTTAAGATCAATGCACTTAATGAAAAATAGAGTGGGATAATTGGGAGGTTTTGCTGTATATTACTGAAACTTGAAAACAATATTTGAGGTTTGAGTTGACAGTTTGTGATTTTGAGTTTAGTCTCTTGCACCCAAAACTAAGAACGTTCATCTTTTTGTCCACAATTGCGAAAGAGAACTGGCAAAACATTGGTCAAAATTACAATTATTCTACATTTTCTAATTCTGTGGACATTACGTAATTCAGATGTTTATTATTTAAATATAATTTAACTCTTGAGAGCGTAAAATGAAACCAAATAGACCCGTAAGGGTCCATTTGGTTTCATTTTAACACTCTCAAGAGTTACAGATCTATACATTTTATGGGACTGTCATGTGATATACCTGCACAGCCTGTGTGATCTACTGGTAGATCACCATCTACGTTTTGGGCAGCCCTGGTGTAAATTGATGCTCTTCTAATTGTCTTCCCAGGCCATCCTGGACATTGAGGGTCACATGGATGATGGGCTGACCTTGTCTCGCTCACAGAGTGAGGAGTCTCGCACCACCAGACTAATCCGCAGTGCCGTTCTTCTCTTTACCCACTTTGTCAGGTATAGCATGCAGGCTACACGGCAGCACTGGAAGTCACTGTAGTCCATACTGTCTGGGACACGGTCTGTTAAAAAAAAAATAATAAGGTGCCGGGGTAGGGGGAAAACACTCATCCACCACTGCAGCGGTGCCTCTGGCTCGGCCAGGCACGCCGACAAACACAATTGTCAGGGGTCACGCCTGGTGGCAAGCCTGTAGATAGGTGGCACTGTTGTATGGAGTATAAATCAGGAGAGTGTCTGAGTGTTATGACTGAGACCAGGGTTGGGTAGTAACGGATTACAAGGAACGGCGTTACGTAATCAGATTACAAAAAAACAGTAACGGTAACGCCTCACGGTACATTTTAAAACGTGTAATCTCGATTACAGTAACGGCAAGATTGTAACGGGGGTTACATGCTGATTACATTTCTGGAACCGGGTCCACAGACTCCACACCCGGTTCAATCATTTTTTTTATGAACGGATCCCTTAACAAGTCCCATCAATCAAAATGTGATCCGATGTGAGCGCATGCATGCGCTGATCTCAGAGCAGAAGCAGCAGCAGCGACGGAGCAGCTGTGTGTGTGTGTGTGTGTGTGTGTGTGTGTGTGTGTGTGTGTGTGTGTGTGTGTGTGTGTGTGTGTGTGTGTGTGTGTGTGTGCGTGTGCGTGTGCGTGTGTGTGGAGCGCTTCTAAACTTGATACAACGTCACCTGCTTTAATCTCTTCTACCAAAATGTAAAAGTTTTCTTACTGGAAAGTGGAAGCGATGTCCAATAATCCATTAACTGTGGTCTCTGATGCCCTCCTTAGTCCTTATAAACTCCATGTTTGTCACGTTGTCACGTTAAAAAGTGGGGTCCAGTAAATCCTCGATAGTCAAGAGTTACAGTATTCCATGGAAGCAGGTCCAATCAAACGATAAAGCATAACTTTAGATAAAAATAACTTCTCTCTAAATATAGGCTCCAACAACACGGAGCCGACACGGAGTAAAAAAAACACACACACACACACACACACACACACACACACACACACACACACACACACACACAATAGCCAGCTAATGTCGGAGTTGCGACATTGAGGGGTCAGAAACTGGACGCTGGGACGCTGTTCATGCAGCCTGAATAGGGACAAACTGTCCCGATGCTCAATAGAAGTCTAGGCTATGTAGAGCAGCCGCCATTAGACCTTTCCATGAAAGTGAAAGGAGATGTCGCATATCTGTTAATACTCTAATGTTTCTGAGAATGGCATGTGGTATTTTTTTTTGCCTTTTTGTTTAGAAGGCACAATGTTGACTGTTTTGACTTGTTTGAATGTTGACTCTGCTTACCCATTGACCCAAATAAGAGCATGCTGTGTTTGACACAAATTGTAGCAAATTGCAGCAAGAATTATTACTAGTAGGCCTACACTAGTTAGATTATTATTGTTTGAGGATAATGTGTCTGTGAGACAAACAAGAGGGAAAAATACACCAATGCCTATAGTGACTGCATGCCAACCTCATAACTACAAAGTACAATTATTTATTTTATTTCTGCCAATCAAGTGGGTTTTTGGTTATTTATTTTTTGTTTATTTTGTGCTTATATAATACAAGTATAAAGTATGTGAGAAAAATGGAAAAAATATGTTGGGACCTGTTAAGGGACAGTAGTAAAACTACAGTATACTGTATCTACTGTAATTACTGATAAATAGAGTTGCTTAAAGTAATCCAAAAGTAACTGAAAGTAATCCGTTACGTTACTTTTGAAATTGGGTAACCCGGATTACGTTACTGATTACAATTTTTAGAAAGTAACTTGTAACTGTAGGGGATTCCTTTTAAAAAGTAACTTACCCAACCCTGACTGAGACATATATGAAATGATATGATATGAACTTTATTTGTAAAGCGCTTTTCAAAACAAAGTTACAAAGTGCTGTACAATTAAAAACAATATGCAATAAGACACAAACAAAGACAAATTTACAGAAACGAAAGAGCAAGAATAGACGGTAATAAGTGAAAACAAAAGGTTACGACGTTAAAAAGTGCTCTCTAAAAAGATTTGAAGATTAAGACCGAAGGGGCCAGTCTAACATCTAAAGGCAATGCGTTCCATAGTTTGGGGCGTCCGGGTGCTAAAAGTTTTGTCCGAGGGGCAACTAAAAGTGCATTGTTCGATGAGCGGAGGTTACGCCTAGAAATCAGAAGGGACAGCATCTCCTGGATGTAGAGAGGGGCCAGACCATTAAGTGCTTTGTAAGTAATAAGTAAGACTTTAAAATCACATCTGGCGCTCACAGGCAGCCAATGGAGGGATGCTAGGATAGGTGTAATATGATTGTGTTTCTTTGTATTGGTGAGTAACATGGCTTTAGAACTCTGTTTTGAATAGCATTTTTTCCAAATTATCTTAAAAATAACAAGGATTGCATTTAGTCTTCCAGTCTGAATGTCTGAACCTATCCCTTGTTTTGTGGTTGGGTGCCCACACTATTCTCAGTGGACCACAGCAAAACACAAAGGAACTGGAAATAACTAATTTAAGCAAAGACCCACACATTGTGTGTTAATGAGTTGCCAATTACACATAATTGCTCTATGTGTGTGTGTGACTCTCTGTGGGTGCCTGTCTCTGTGTGTTCCCTAGTATTGTTTTATTTTCAGGGGAAACGCAAAATAAATAGTCACTTTGACTTGACTTTGTAGCGTGTGGGTGGACACCAGCAACACAGAATATTACAATAAGGACATAAATTGGTGATTGTTTAATGGCCTGGCTGGAAGAGGGTTAGGTGGAAGGAGAAACAGACCTCCTCTTCCTGCCCTCTGACCCATGCCCGGATGGTGACCTCCCTTGTTCACCAGACCAACCATTCAATCAGCAGAACTGAGAGATAAGGACAAGATAAGGACCCTTTGATGACAATCATGACACGAAGTCTTTCTTCTTTTGACACAGACTCATTGGAAACTAACTTGGAATAAACTCCAAACCTACTAGAACAATTGACTGAATTACAATCGGCCTCCGAACCACAAACTATCCTATATTTCAGTAGTTTTATTTAGTAGCGTATATATGCATGCTGTGTCTAATTATTGTGATGTTGATTTAATTAATTATAGCCCTTATATCTTATACTTACTTTAGTTGTACTGTTTGGTATCATAATGTGGGAAATTCCATACTGATTTAGTTTTGGCAGTCCAATATGACGTTACAATATCCTACATGATCTTGTATTTAAAAGGGACTTTATGGACCAATATTAACAAGAGAGAGAGAGCAGTTCCACTGGAAGTGGGTGGGACACACCCCATTCTGAGGAGCAAGGGGGGGTGATGTCCCAACCCCCCTCATCTCAGGACAAAACCCAGGAACTATGGTCTTTCTCTCTCTTCTCTGGCAACGACTGATTCTGAACACTTCACTCACATGAGACAGCTACCAGGGCCAGCAGGGGAACGCCTGCTAGGCCCCGGGTCTTCCACGGTGGCGCTGCCGCCCACCGACACTGCCATGCGGCCTGCCAGTCCATGCTGGATCAACCTGCGCCATAGACCAACGCCCTGTCTGTATCACACCGTGACACTGACACTCTGAGCCGCACCAGCCGAACCGTTCTACAACCTCTGTGAGATGCCAGCCTAGATACCACCAGCAGCACTGCCAGTGTACTGCCACCCTCTTCGCAGACCACCACGCTACCAACCTGTCAGCGCCATCATCGCCACGTTCTACTACAGACGACCAGCTCCGGCCATCCTGCTCTCCTCTATGGGACAGCCACTTCCTCTGACTGACACAGCGGCCTCCAAAGACTGGCTCATCCCTGAGGGGTGAGCTGCAGCCTACAGTCCGCGTGTCCAACCCAGAGCCCGGACAGGTCGTATGAAACTGAACATGTAAATGATGACAACCCCGGTATGAATGTGTGGTTCTGCAAATGGCAGACATGGTGCGACTGTGTGCATAGCTCTATAGCTGCCCTCTACCCATTAGCCACTGAGCCTATTGGTGACTTACTCCACTCATGCCCCGCAATTACATCTTGAAGTTATTCTTCAGTTATTATTCTTGTTTTATTTTCATTTATTTTATTTGCACTCTACACTATATCCTGAAGTATACTTTATGCTACTAACACCTTAGCCTTTACCCAGTAGGAATAATACCATCACTTTTACTTTATTTTATTGTTACCTCTTTTATTTCAAAATGATGATTTCCACTTAACCATTTCATTCTATCCATGTATATCCATTTTGTTTAATAAACTGATGATTTAATCAAGAAGTGGTTATGTCCTCTGTATCATCCCTTACAGTATAATACGGTTTTGATATATTTAATGTGGTCTGTCCAAGAACTCATGTTACATTAACAGTGACGTGAACAATATAATTAAATTATATTGTAATATTTTCATATTCAATCTTTCATATTGATTTTACAAAACATGAATATGAAAGGAATATGATATGTTACGTCCTGTATATGCTACATAATGGTGCCCCGTTTGCGAGGCAGATCCTTATATCAATACCGTACATACTGTAAAAGTTGATACTGGAAATCAGATCAAAGGGAAACAAAATAAAAAGTAAACTTTTTTTTTTTATATATATATTATGTAGTGATAAAACAATAATGATAATAATAGATCCCTTTTGTTATTGTCATTTTTGTTTTGTTATAGACATATGGTATATAGCCTAACAAGTTTTAGTGACATTAAGATAATCTGTAGGTTTTCTGTGATGAGGTTCCTCTGAAACTCAGAGACTGTATTTGAATTAAATGAAATAAGCAAGCAGTTGTTACTTCCCCCATGAAAAGTAGCCAAAAGCCATTCATATGCTGTAATAAGACTAGGTGCTGAATAAGTTATCTTATAATAATTAAGCAAACTTTGTCTGCGTTATCACAAATTGTACTCTTAACACTAGCTAAACTTTTTTTTGGAGAAGCAAAAAGTTCAGGTGACAGCTAATAAAACAAGAGAAATTGTGAGAAGGATGAAAAATAGCAGATCCATCTTAATACTTAAGTCTATCATATAAATACGTGCTCGTCTCTACGTGCCTTTGTTGTGCAACAGTGACTACCAAAAGTCGCATTAATTTCGACTAGGTTGTTATAGTAACAGTTAGTGTATGGGAGCTGAACCCGCGTTTTGCGGTAGTAAATAAGTCTTAAAGATATTAAGTTATCACCCATATGTGTGCTGCTAAATGTTTGCGAAAGCTGATTGAGTAACCTACGTGTTTCTGTCGCTCATACTTGATGAAAAAGAATTACTAGAAACCACTTTATGTGTTAGTAATCGTGTCGGAACCCTAGGAGGCCTACGACTATACGAGAGATAATTCTGTCAGGAAGCATGGTCCCTAATGCGACGGTCTGAATCAGCAAAATAAACAACAAATATTTTAGATTGAATTAAGTATTTTAGTTCACTCCAACAACCAGTTTTGTGAACTAAACGTGATCACCAATTAATTCAGCCTTGGGCGGAATTACACAGCTATTTTTTTATCCTGTTCAATTTGTTTACCGTTAGGAGGACAAACTACAGTACAGTAGTAATTACATTATAAGAATGACTTATTTCACTGCATAACACTAGCCTGACGGTAATTGAGGATGGTAATCGCAAAAATATTAGGCCCCTAAAATATCAATTGGGTATTGGTGCTCTGTTAGTGAGTTGTTGGTAGGCTACTGGTGTGTCCTGTCTTTTGCAGCATGGGACATGATTTACATACTCTGTGGTTTTAATGTCGCGTCGTTATGACTCGTAGCTAATGCAGGTAGCTAGTGCGCTTTAGGTCCGTTATTTATGTGGCTGATTTTATTCCATGTTTTTGCGTTTGCGTCACGCACACACACGGGTCTTATTCGTGCGCATGGTTTTTAGTGTCCCGAGTGAGCATCGATTTCGTTGGGCCGCTGGCTGCCCTCGCTGGGCACCCCTTTGCTTTTGTTTCACGCTGATCGTTACGATTTTGTTGGTGAACTCGTTTAAATAGTGTCTGGTGTTGGCCGCGCACTCTGTGCCACGGTCAACGTTAAATGTTATTTGGAAATATCCCAAACGCGCTCGTTTGGGTTTTGGATATGAGCTTTACGCACAGGTCTAATTATCTCCATTTCGTCCAGACCAGCTTCTTGTTCCCACAATTGCGTGTACTTTGCTGTTTTGGCCCCACAGCCCCTATGAGGAATATATTTGGAACGCGTCTGCTTTGGTGTTAGTACTTGGGACTTTGTGCCCCTGGCGTCGCGTTTGCGTAATTCGCCGCTCTCCGTCATACTGACGTTGAGAGCACTGGAAACCACCTCTGTTTCGTTAGTACTCGCGTCTGGCCTCTGCTCTGCTTACGGCCGTTCGCCATATATCTATATATATAGGTATATTCTCCTTCTTCTCGGGTGTTGTGTTGCATTTTGCGCTCGTGTGTTTTTGCATTCATACCATGTGTGTCCGTGGTGCGTGTGCCCCTTGGCGTAGCGGCTGGCGCTCGCGCTGTTTAGACGGTTGCCCTAGTTAATTCTGTGCGTTGTTTTCTCGCTGTGCCCGCCATTGTGCCTGCTGTGGCACTGCTCGGTTGGCTCTGCCCGTCGTTGTTTTTACTGCGTTCTGTTCCCCCTCCATCCTCTGCTGTTTGCGACAGTGGGGGGTCATATACGCGACCTTGCGCTTTTAGTACTGTATTGCGATGCGGTGCTGTCTTACTCTTGATTGCTGCGCACGTGCTCCGCACTGTTGTGCATAATCGCATTGTCATAGTGTTATTTATGTCCCGTTTCGACATCGCACATTTGATTCGCGTGCGTCCGAGTCATAGTTTCTTATAGTCGCTATTACCAGATTGAGTTCCTTACTGAGACTTCCAGTAAACTCGAAGTCAGCAATAGAGCGTTATTATTATCGCTCTTGCCACAGTAATTTGCTTCTTGGAAACCAGGCCTCAAATATCGAGCAGTGTTGCCTAAACTGGCAAATTTGAGTTGTTGCTTGGTTGTTGCCTTGTTGCCACATGAGGCGCGTTTTATTCACTCCGTGTGGCGTGATGTAATGTCCTGCTCGTTATTACTCGTACCTTATGCAGGGTTTCCATTGTGAACATTGGATAGTTCTGTTGCTTTATGTGTTTGTTTTAGTCCTGGTTTTTGGCGTCCTATTTGCGCGCACACACACACGGTGCCCCATTCGTGTGTCTGGCCTTGGTTGGCTGTGACGCGCCGTTTCGCCGGGCTGGTGGCTGACCTGGGTAGTCCCCTGTTTTGTTTCACGTGGTGGTTGCTATCGTGTCTGGTGCCCCGCGCGCCCGTCAGCGATTCATGTGATTTGGTTTTGCCCCAGGCGCGTTCGTCTGGTTTGGACCCGTGCTTTACGCACGTCCTTGTCGCCATTTCACCCAGTGCGCTTAAAAGTGCCTGATGCTGGCCGTGCACTCCGTGCGCCCGCCTATGTTGACTCCTATTTGGGTACGCTCCAAACGCTCAGCCCGATTTGGTGTTGTGTCCGTTTCAAACGGTGCCCTTCGCATCCCCACCTTGGCGCGTGCTTTACTATTCTAGCCCCAATACCTACGTTGGACATTGGAACTTTTCTGCTTGGTTATTAGTTCTCTGGGCTCGCGCCCTTGGCCATTTGTCTCACTATTGTTTCTCGTAATAATAAGTGGACCTCGCGTTTGCGTTTGGCCGCCCCTGTCTCACTGACGTCAGGGCTCACTATTAACTTTGAGCATTGGCCTTGGCTCGCGCCGGTTTTGCGTTCAGCTCGCCTTTTGTTCCCTCGGTCCTCTGGTTTAATTTGTGCGTTTCGAGTGGTTTTTTTTTTCGCCTCTGCGCTTGTGCCGTGTTGTTGTGCGCGCCACGCGCGTCCGCATTCATGTTGTGCGCTCCTGTTGCTTTGGAGCGGCGCCCCGCTCGTTTTGGCGAGATCGCCATTTCATTTTCCCAGGCGTGGCCCTGTTTTCGGTTTGGGACGTTTCCGTGACGTTGTTGGCCATACTTGCGTGATATAATCAGACGGTTCTTGTTTTTGTGATTTTTATTTTCGCCCTCCACGTGCCGTGGGGGGGAATTTATGAACCCTCTCCAGTTTAGAGGGCCTCCACGTTGGTGTTCACACCAGTGCACTGCTCCTTTCTGCGTTGTGTTTGGAGGAGCCTTTCTGTGCCATTATACCTGTGAGTCCCAACAAGTGACGGTGCAAGACCGCCTTGTTGTTTAATTAGTGCCCTGACCTGTCTTGCAGAAAGCTGTTTTGACAATTATATGGTTACCAGCAATGCGTCACTGTTTTCTGACGTTGATGAACACTGCGTCAGACTGGTGACCCATCAACACCACAAAAGGGGGGGAGGGGCGCAAGCCGTATCACAACCCTATAATTGCCAAATCCTGGCCAACTCTGTCAGAACAGCATCACAAGTGCTCATTATTGATAGGATGACAACAGTGTAATCTATAGGTCGTGAGTCGTGAGAATACTATAATGGCATAGAACATATATCTTCTACTAGGCTTAATAGCAAATATTCCTTGCCTCCACGTATTGATTCCGTATGTTTAATGTTTGGTTTCTCCTCTCCAAATTGAGTAATAGCAATGAATGCAAAATACCCTTGCTTAGCTACAGGGTTTTAATATCTGCGCAGTATTTAGTTCATGGCATTAATGGATGGATCCTGGTCCCCATAATTAAAAAAGATCATTAGACCAAATATCCTCCACTCCTAAAAACATTATAGGGAAAAGGTTTACCACTAATCATTAAGTGTGACCCATGACCATTTCAACTGCTTCCTGTACATGATACCCTGAACTAAACCACACTGATTAGGCTTTGGCCACCCTGAGAGTAACAAGTGAATGCATGTACAGTACTATTACCTTATTTAGGACAAACCAAAATATATACAGTATATATTTCATAAACATATGTTAGCACCCATTAATCTACTTTTATTCATATTTTGTTTCTTTTGTTTTAAATTGTTCAGGCCTTTGCTACCCTGACAATAGCAAGTCATTTAATATGCTATTAACTTAGAGCAAACAAAATATATTATAGACATATCTTAGCATCCATCTATTGGCATTTATTCATTTTTTTTTTCTCTTTTTCCTTTTGTCTCCATTGGTTTAGGTATTGATTACCAACTAACCCAAATGCTCACTGAGAAGCTGTTTTTCTTTGCTCTTTTCCTTTTTCCTTTCACCTAGTTAGGTCAAGGGGGGGTCGCCCTATTAATTAGCCCTGAAAGGTAGATGAGCAAAGACCTCTGCAACTTTTCTCTCAGCTCCCCCTTGTCAACTTAGATGTATGCATGTTTTCTTGGTGTGTCACTAACCCCTGGCGATGCCAACCCCTTATACAGCTGCCCCGACAGACAGAACAGGAACATTCCTTTAGGCAGAAATACTTTTGCCTGGAGTGTGTGGGTTTTGAACGTGTGCGTGTGGGGTGTGTCATGATTTACATGCGATGGTTTCATACCATTCCACAGAGACACAGAGACTTCGAAAGTCCCTGCACGGTTCCTGCTTCCTGCTGTTCACTGCTGATGCCCTCACGAAGGCATGGGGCACAAGAGTCACAATTTTTGGACCTGGCTGTTTTCCTTTGCCCCCTAGAGAATGAAAACCTGATGACATCATCTTCCCATTCTCTATGGCGCAGGGGGGGATATGTAGCGTGTGGGTGGACACCAGCAACACAGAATATTACAATAAGGACATAAATTGGTGATTGTTTAATGGCCTGGCTGGAAGAGGGTTAGGTGGAAGGAGAAACAGACCTCCTCTTCCTGCCCTCTGACCCATGCCCGGATGGTGACCTCCCTTGTTCACCAGACCAACCATTCAATCAGCAGAACTGAGAGATAAGGACAAGATAAGGACCCTTTGATGACAATCATGACACGAAGTCTTTCTTCTTTTGACACAGACTCATTGGAAACTAACTTGGAATAAACTCCAAACCTACTAGAACAATTGACTGAATTACAATCGGCCTCCGAACCACAAACTATCCTATATTTCAGTAGTTTTATTTAGTAGCGTATATATGCATGCTGTGTCTAATTATTGTGATGTTGATTTAATTAATTATAGCCCTTATATCTTATACTTACTTTAGTTGTACTGTTTGGTATCATAATGTGGGAAATTCCATACTGATTTAGTTTTGGCAGTCCAATATGACGTTACAATATCCTACATGATCTTGTATTTAAAAGGGACTTTATGGACCAATATTAACAAGAGAGAGAGAGCAGTTCCACTGGAAGTGGGTGGGACACACCCCATTCTGAGGAGCAAGGGGGGGTGATGTCCCAACCCCCCTCATCTCAGGACAAAACCCAGGAACTATGGTCTTTCTCTCTCTTCTCTGGCAACGACTGATTCTGAACACTTCACTCACATGAGACAGCTACCAGGGCCAGCAGGGGAACGCCTGCTAGGCCCCGGGTCTTCCACGGTGGCGCTGCCGCCCACCGACACTGCCATGCGGCCTGCCAGTCCATGCTGGATCAACCTGCGCCATAGACCAACGCCCTGTCTGTATCACACCGTGACACTGACACTCTGAGCCGCACCAGCCGAACCGTTCTACAACCTCTGTGAGATGCCAGCCTAGATACCACCAGCAGCACTGCCAGTGTACTGCCACCCTCTTCGCAGACCACCACGCTACCAACCTGTCAGCGCCATCATCGCCACGTTCTACTACAGACGACCAGCTCCGGCCATCCTGCTCTCCTCTATGGGACAGCCACTTCCTCTGACTGACACAGCGGCCTCCAAAGACTGGCTCATCCCTGAGGGGTGAGCTGCAGCCTACAGTCCGCGTGTCCAACCCAGAGCCCCGGACAGGTCGTATGAAACTGAACATGTAAATGATGACAACCCCGGTATGAATGTGTGGTTCTGCAAATGGCAGACATGGTGCGACTGTGTGCATAGCTCTATAGCTGCCCTCTACCCATTAGCCACTGAGCCTATTGGTGACTTACTCCACTCATGCCCCGCAATTACATCTTGAAGTTATTCTTCAGTTATTATTCTTGTTTTATTTTCATTTATTTTATTTGCACTCTACACTATATCCTGAAGTATACTTTATGCTACTAACACCTTAGCCTTTACCCAGTAGGAATAATACCATCACTTTTACTTTATTTTATTGTTACCTCTTTTATTTCAAAATGATGATTTCCACTTAACCATTTCATTCTATCCATGTATATCCATTTTGTTTAATAAACTGATGATTTAATCAAGAAGTGGTTATGTCCTCTGTATCATCCCTTACAGTATAATACGGTTTTGATATATTTAATGTGGTCTGTCCAAGAACTCATGTTACATTAACAGTGACGTGAACAATATAATTAAATTATATTGTAATATTTTCATATTCAATCTTTCATATTGATTTTACAAAACATGAATATGAAAGGAATATGATATGTTACGTCCTGTATATGTTACTTTGACTTGACTTTGTTAATCCACCTGCCTGTTGTCTAGGAAACTTGATGGTCTCAGCCAGCAGGGAAACCTCCCCTCCTTCAATCTACCATCAGAGACAGTTGGACGCAGTCTGCAGGATCTGATTGGCTACTTCCAGCCCCCAGGGGAGGGGCTGGGGCATGAGTTCAGACAGAACAGCATGAGAGCCCTGAAGACCAGACAGTGCCTGTTTCAAGAAGAGGTAAAATTAATGCTTATGGATGTATTAGTCCAGGGGTTTTCAACCTATTTTGATACCAGGGCTCACCATTTATACATCATTTGAGCCATGGAGCACCATCTGATGACATTTTAGCCCCACAGAACCCCAAAACTCAAAGGTCTCTTCTGTTTTTATCTACAATTCCAGGCTGGATTTCGGAAACATGACAGGCAAACCTGGATCTCTGGTTGTGTAGACTTGGGCTAATTCAGATGATGAATATTTCAACTCTTGAGTGTGTAAACAATTTGGTTTCATGTTTACACTCTCAAAGAGTTACACCTGGTTAGCCAACTTTCCATCATTTAGCCTGGGGACCACCTGGAACCCTCTCAAGGACCACTGGTGGTACCTGGCCGCCTGTATTAGTCCATCACGTGACTAATTGTTTTAAATTCTTCTCACATGCTTCACATAACGTTTTTCCAGGGTGTGATTGGTTTGGTATTGGACTGCATTGACCGCCTCCACCAGTGCAGCGGTGCGTCTCAGTTTACTGAGGCTGTGGGGCCTGAAGGAGAAGAAAGCGAGAACATCCTGAATTTGTTCTACAAGCTGCTGGGTGAGCATTTCAGTAAACAACAAATCAACTTTCAACGTGTTGGTACACAGGACAACCCGCGTTGTTACATGGAATGAGTGTGATGAGTTTCTCTTCCCTCCCTAAAGGCCCTGATACACCTAGCAATGTTTTGATCAATATCAACAAGCAACGTCAACTATCAACGTTGCCTTTTCACTTTTCTATACAAAATGATCAACTCCTGGTTGCTCAGAAAAGTCAGATCATTAGCGTCCTCTAATCCTCCAATCACAGCCCTCCTTGGCGTCACCTGATCCTTTCTCCTCCCACAGATGCCTCACTGGACAGAACATTTCATGACCTTTTTTAGTCTGTTAAGTGAACATTTGGTTCTTTTAGGATCGTTTTTCCGAGAGTGTGCAAATGGAACCAAACGTTCACATTTGCGCACACTCAGAAAAAAATGTAAAATGGGTCGAATTCCCATGGGAAGGTGTTGCCTGTTGCCATGTGTCTCATCATGTTGCCCGTTGATGTTGACATTGTTAGTTGATATTGATCAAAATACTGCTAGTGTATCAGGGCCTTAAGCATTGATGAATGACACGTTCCAGAGATTGTCACCTGAAAATTAATTCATTTTTTCCCCTGCTGTGCCTTTCAGCTGCTCTGATCAGGGGGAATCGTAGGAATTGTGCCCAGTTCTCAGGCTCTCTGGAGTGGCTGATTGGCAGGCTTGACAAGCTGGCAGCCTCCACTGGTTGGTTGGAATGACTATTCTAAATCACTTTTATGAATCAATCAAGCGATGATAATGATATCTTGGGTACTGGTCTAAGTACTCAAAGAAGAGATGTGTGGGGGCTAGGGGAGATAACAAAACAAAATAAAAAAGGTACACTTTTAAAAGAAATCAAATGCTAAGAGTAACAAGTTGAAATCAAAGCCAACTCAGGGATGGCTATTCTTCTAAACAGCTGGGTTTTCAGGGTCTCTGATGCATTTGGGTCAATGTTTCACTCATGGATTTACACATACAGTACGTTAGTCTTGGGCGGTATTGATTTTTTTAATATTGGTATTGATAACGTGTTAATTGCTGTTGAAGCAGCCTAAATAGGGACAAACTGGAGTTGGAAATACATTGTTTCCAAAAAGCCTAGCCCAATAAGGGCTATTTTAGGCATGTGTGTAACATGAAGATTGTTTGTATAGCTACAATTAAAAGTTTCATTGCTCAGATTTTAATAGAATACAGTATAATGTCGGTATTTGATGATATTCGGTATTCGATATTTTTTATAGACCCAACGATATTACTCGGTATTGGTTTCCAATGTCGCGATAAACGATAATAGCGGTATATTGCCCAAGACTACAGTACATACATACATGCATACAGTATATATATACGGCTAAACAACAGAGCAAGTAATATAGAATTAAGTCAACATCTGCAGTTATTATTAGGCATGGTAATTCAAACCAACTTCATTAGCTGATGACACTAATAACCTGAATCCACTATCGGTGCATCTGGTTGCCCACATTTACATGGGGGGAGTTATGGGGGTATGGAGCCAATTATGACTGTAATTACCAGTCTGTCATGTTGTGTATACTGTAGGCGTCTTGGAGGTTCTTCACTGTGTCCTGGTGGAGAGTCCTGAGGCGCTCAATGTAATCAAAGAAAGTCACATTACATCGATCATCTCCCTACTGGACAAGCATGGGCGCAATCACAAGGTATCGTGTTCCGCATGGTGTTTCATTTCTCTCCAGAGGTGCTGCAGATTGAGGCATTGATGTGGCGAAAAATGTACCGTAATTTCTGGACTATAAGCCGCCCCTGAATACAAGCCGCACCAGCTAAAATTGGGGCAAAATACTGATTTTTCCTTGTATAAGCCGCACCTGACTATAAGCCGCAACAGACAATAAGCTTCATGTTAGAGCAGTGGTTTTCAACTTTTTTGATACCAGGGCCCACTATTTATTCAGCATTTGACAACATTTTCACCCCACAAAACCCCAAACTAAAGATTTATTTTGGTTTTGTCCACAATTCCAGGACGGATTTTCGCAAAGACAACAGGCAAAACATGATATCAAAATGACTATGACTTATGACTTCTTAATTAAGTGGTACTAATTTAGATGTTGAATATCATAACTCTTGAGAGTGTAAAGATGAAACCAAATGGACCCGCTCTCAAAGAGTTACATCTGGTTAACCAACTTTCCATAATTTAGTCTGGGGGGCCCACCTGGAACCCTCTCAGGGACCACCTGTTAAAAAACCCCTGTGTTAGAGCACTGTTGGTGTCCGTTACCTGTAAAAATCCATAGATTGGCCGCACCGTTGTATAAGCCGCATGGTCAAAAGCATGTAAAAAAGTAGCGGCTTATAGTCCGGAAATCACGGTACACTAAAACACTTGAGGCTGAGGCTATCTTTGGTAAATAATATTGTAGGTTTATTGAGCGTCAGGATAGCATCGTCAGGGTTGCATTCAAGCAAGTGTCTCTCAATGATAGCATAGTGTCGTGTGCCATAGCATTCCGACCACGTGGTCAAGGCCCTGTGGCCTCAGTGGTAACCGGCCTCCCAATCTGTCGGTTCGATTCTGACCCTGTAGGCTATTCCATCGTAGCTTATATTGGCCGGAAGACAGTCACATCCAGGGGTGGGACATAAACACAGGTCAACATGGCAGCACATGTTTGAATACACAAGACGAAAGAAACTATAGTGGAGGAGGTGTTGGATAGGAAGATAGTGTGGGGGTGACCGGAACAGATGGCATTCTCACAGCAGGGCTTCAGAGCTCAAACAGTAATATTTAAATGTCCTTAGCAATTGATTTTTTTTTACAATCTCCGCATCAAGTCAGAGTGCCATGTTTTTGTCACTGACATGCAAAATAAGTGGCCAATAATATTGCCAGAAACCATAGGCAGATAATGCACTGACTGTAAACAATAATGGACCAATTATGGACCAAATGGACCCACTAGGGTCCATTTGGTTCACATTTGTACACTCTCCGAAAAAAAATGAAAATGGGTGGAATTCCTGTTTAAGAGGTGTCCCCACCACTTTTAAAAGTCCCTCTACAACACTGGATATGATGCTCATTAACTCTTTGCCATCTGATTGTGTATCTGCTTGTGGACCAGGTGCTGGACGTCCTGTCCTCTGTGTGTGTGTGCCACGGCATGGCTGTGCGTTCCAACCAGAACTTGATCTGTGACAGCCTGCTCCCAGACAGAGACCTGCTGCTGCAGACACGCCTGCTCAACCAGGTCACCAGGTACTCCAGGAGGTGGTTGGGGGGTTGAGAGGGGATGAGACTAATATCCACACTAGCAGGGGTTGACACTAAGGTCTCCGAGGCACATACCCATCGGGCAAGTGCAAGTCAGGTTCTACTTGCCCTCAGGTCATGGTCACTTGCCCCCCAAAATATATTGTCAATTTTGCATTTAAGCTTACTTTCTACTTGGGTGGTTTCAACATTTCCTTTCACAGTCGAAGACTGTTTTGTTTAAGTCACAATCAGCTGCAGTAAATATTCTACTTGTAAATCAGTGGTTCCCATAGTGGTCACAGACTCAGGGGTCCGTGACGCCAGCAAAATGATAGTTTGGAACCAAATGGACCTGGGAGAGAGATAGGAGAGATGGCTAGAAAGCAGGGAAAGGCGCAGAGGCAGAGCGCAATGACCACCTTCAAGACAAATACTGTATATCTTGTGTTGTGTTATAGCGCACTAACTCGCACACTTGCCCCATCGGGCAACCAGGTTGCAGTCTTCACTTGCCCGACCATTTTCTTTACTTGCCCCGGGCAAGTTAGTGTCAAGCCCTAACACTAGGGATGTACCGATACCAAAGTATCGAATCGGCTCTTTTTGTTCCTTTTTTATCATATCGGTATCGCCAAATACTGTATGGGTATCGGAAACGTATCAGTTTTGGCCCTTATTTGTCATTATCGGGTCACATACTGGCAAATACACCTGTCTAACCTTGTGATCAGACACAGGGGTAAGGGTTTGACACCATGGCAGTTAAGTAAAATGTTGGGTTATGTTGAGTTTGCTTTGGAGTTTCCCAAGTGCACATTTGAGAGAGGAGTATGTTATTCCCTGTTGGTGACTTTATATAAAGGTATTTTTTGTATGTTATTATATATACTGTATATTCTTTTCTGGTAGCGATATTTGGTATCGGTATCGGCTAACACAAATATTGTGATATCGGGATCGGATCGGAAATGAAAAAGTGGCATTGGGACATCCCTAATCCACACAGAGACATTAGTATCACTACGTGAGGCTGAATCCTTCCAGAATGGTGACCTCATAGTGCAGCTGAAAGACACTGTTCATTGTTCACCCATCTGCTACAGACTGCTCTGAAAAAAAGAAAAGAAAAATGCACATCTCTCTAGACGATTTATGAGCAATCTGCCACGAGACAAGTGTTGGATCCAAAGCAAAACCCACACGCTTCACCCAGAGTTCAAAGTCCAGTCTTTTCCATCTGGCAAGAGATTCTAGCTCCCCACACGCGGACTGAAACGTTAAATAAATATTAATTTCTGGCAAGCCCATTAAGCTCCTCGGCACCAATTTAATATGTAGTCTAGATGTTGGCTATGCAATATGTCACCACTTTTACAGCATTCAGTGAATAAAGGTTGACCAATATGTGGGCCATGAGGGTAGTGCAACATGTTATCACTGTCAGCAGATGTGTGCATCATTATGTGAATTGCAAGTATAGAATATATATTTATTTAGTCTCCCAGGGGAGAAATTGGTTCTGGGCACAGGGGGACATTGGCGTTGTACAAAATAACAGTTGCAAAAAAGTCACAGGAAATACAAACATACATACACATACAGACATACATCGTGCGTCATCTTCGACTGTTCGATGAGGGGACAAAGGAAAACTTAAATCTATTAAAGTTCCTCTGACACGCCCCCTGGGGAGCTAACAAATGCTAATTCAGAGGCTAACGAGGCCGTGACGTCACGCAGGAGGTGTAACTTCCCCCATAGTCAGCGCTAGCATAGCAACAGGCTAGTCGTTTTGACGTTACATATGGCTTCATACTGGGTCAAATATCCACTTGAAAAATATTATTTTCACTCGAACATCTTAGTTACAATGACATTGGGTTGAGGTGTTGTTGTTTACACTAACTGTTGCATAATCGCAATTTCGAACGTTAGTCCCAACTCTCATGGTACCGGACAATACTACTATCAGCTATCGGACAGATACAGCTGAGCTGTGAGCTGTATCTGCAAGTTGAGCGGCGGTGAAGTGAAGAATCAAGCCACCGCTTGTCTGCTGCTCTCCTCTCTTCCTCCACCCTTCTTTGGCGAATGACAGTTGTCGTCGTCCCCCGCCAATGAAGTTACTAACAACGCGATCGCAACAAAAATAATGTTGTAGTGCTTTCTAGTGATGGAGGAGGAGAAGAGAGACTACTTCTACTACTTCTACGCTATCAGACAGAGGGAAGGAGAGATCACATCAGAGCCGGATATAGGCACGGGCCTGGGGAGGGGCAATCCCCCCTAAATGCCATGACTGTCCCACGAAACACCACTAAATCAACTGCAATTTTTGCCTGCCCCCCAATTCGGAAATGTTACACCTGGGCCTGATACTTTTTCAGCTGAGGGGAGGGACTTTGTGACACACACACACACACACACACACACACACACACACACACACACACACACACACACACACACACACACACACACACACACACACACACACACACACACCACCACACCAAAACATCTTTTTGTTCAATGAGGTTTGCTAGGAATATGAAGCCATAAAAAACGTTGAAACCACTATAGCAACAGACATGCAGTAGTAGTGGTAGTCTGGTAGGCATGAAGGTAGGACGCCTCACTCGGTTGCCAGCTGATTGGACCGTCGGGGCAGTCGCTCGCGCTACAAAACGTTTTCGATTTGACCACGTGATGTGCTCTAAAATCGTGAGGATGTCAGAGGCCCTTTAAGCTTGCAGTTTGGCAACCTGTATCTTCTACCCGAAGGCATTAATTATGCAGAACATGGTTGGGATCCCTAGTAATCTTGAGGCCTCTGCCTCCTAGCTGTATCATTATAGATTTCCTGCAGAGAGGATGGGGGTTGTGATTTAAGCTTGATAGACAGGTTGCCAAACCAGGTTGTGATAGCATAACGAACAATTGATTCTATGGATAGATGTCCTATAAAACATCATCATAACGTCCCTGCTTACTCCATGAAGCCTAAGCCTGCGCAAGAAGTGCAGGCGCTGGCCTATATTTGAACATGGGCGGCCCACTGCACATGCTCAACATGGGCGGCCCACTGCAGTTGGTAGTGCAGTATATGAAAGTACTGCATCACCATGTTTTTATTATTTTGTACCTAGAACTGCAGGATGTCCAAATATGTGCACATGAGCCTGGCGATGTGGTGGTAAATTAGGTCTAAATTGTAGTTCAATTAAATATTTTTGTTACATTATGTTAAGAACTCTGCTAACAACCCCCTTTTTCTCTGTCGCTTTAACCACATAGGAAGCCGTTCTCCCTGCCTGCTTTTCCATTGCTCATTTAAAACCAAGACATAGGCTTTACACGGTTCTTTACATGGTTTTTAATTTGATTGTTAATCTTTTGTAATCATTTGTAATCACCAGACACATATCTGGTGATTACTATAGACCTGTGCAGTGACGTCACCGCCCCAGTTCCAGAAGTGTTTTCCCCATTCATTTTTCTCATAGATTTTTCTCAAATAATTTATATAACGATTACAACGCGGACAAAGCCAACTCGGGTCGTGACAAATCATGATGACACATACAATCTTTTGTGACGATCAAATAATTTCTAAGATGAAAAACGAAACAAAAAGTGTTGTATCCTGCCGCTTTCTACTTCTTGCTAATTAGATATTATATGATGATATTGTGTGTGTCATCATGATTTGTCACGACCCGAGTTGGCTTTGTCCGCGGCGAAATCGTCTTTAGATAAATTATTTAAGTGTATGAGAAAAATGAATGGGGTAAACACTAGTGGAACCGGGGCGGTGACGTCACTGCGCAGGTCTATAGGCTACTGTACAAACCATTCAATCAACCACCATAAAAAAAGGTTTTTAACAGGGGTCAGTTTTGGTGACGGAGGCCATGAATGCATTTTTAAAGTCCACAGAATTCCCCTCACCTGAAATCCGGGTCAATTTTCCATGATGTAAATGTCCTCAACCAATTCTTCCACTGATTTTAGTTTGGGGTCTCTGTCTGCCCCCATTTAAGGGTAATGGCCTTTGCTGCTGATACTGTACCTGTCCTCTTATTATTATTATTATTATTATTATTATTATTATTATTATTATTATTATTATTATTATTATTATTATTATTATTATTATTATTATTATTATTATTATTATTATTATTTATAATTTTAAATTTTTGACTTGGAGAAAATGTCTGAAAACATTCACTTCTCCTCATTCTCTAACATTTTACTGGTGCCTTTACCTATTTGCTCTTGATTTTTCGGTGACATGAATAACCTGACCCATTTTTTGCCAAGATAACTCCTTGGCTACCTTCGTACACCTCCTGTCATTTGCACTGTGGCTCTGTCATTTCATCTTTCTGTCACCTATCCTCCTCTCTCTCGCCTCCACTTCTCCAGCTCTCTCCTTCATCACCCTGTTTCCCCAGAACCTTTTAGGGCTTTTCAATTTCCTAATCTATTTTCACACCCCCTCCATCTGTCACTTACACATGCTCTCAACTAACACCCAGCCCCTTTACATCCGCTATGCTTCTCTCTTGTTGTTCTGATGATGTGTCACAGTATCTGGTAAAGGTCAGTGATCCTTGGTAATGGTGAAGTGGCATTGAGCTTCTCTAGGTTCAGTCGGCTAAAATGTTTCATCACTGTTAATGATGCTCTCAGTCATTGCCACTCCCTTGTTCACTGTACCGCCATCTTTTGTATTTGCTCCTGTAGGATAAGGCAAAGCCACCCCCTATTTTTGTGTTTATTTCTTGTGATTATTTCTCGGGAATGGGAATACAAGTTAAAATAGTTAAAAACACAATAGTTAAAAAGGATAAAAGTTCATGCATATATGTATTTTGTTTTTGTCATTGTTTAATGTAATGGTTTATACTCAAGTAGTAGATTTCTTGCCTGCTTGCAAATGTAGACAGTGCAGTCGCACTTTTCCACCACAAGAGGGCAATACACTCCAGTGAGAGGTGGGTTACTGACTGTCAGTCAACGGGAAGTCAGTGCATTCCCGTTGAGTGAGGGCTGGGCAGAGCATTTCGTCTCATCGTGTGTGTAAATTTATGTTTTGCAGAACTGTCCAGTAAAATCTCAACATCCAACCACACTGATATGGACTGATTAATTCATTGAAGTGTGTAACACTCCCACATATGGATGAGGAGCATGCAGAGGCTTAAAGTGGCATTTAATGATGCTATGAGGTTGTTACTCCAGATGCCCAGATGGAGCAGTGCCAGTGAAATATTCGTGATCGCTGGTGTACCCACCTGTGAGGCACTGCTAAGGCAGTTGATGTACAATTTTATGTGTCTGCTTGATGGGTCAGAAAACAAAATCAGAGAGGCTCTTACCAGTCAGTACCATGAAAAGTAGTTACAGGTACACATCCAGGTTAAGACAGCACTGGCGGAACTGTCTCTATACATTTTAGTTGTATTTGTTGTTGACTCTACTGTATGAATTTCCTCTGGTCAGTTTATACTGTATGTCTTGTAATGTGTTCTGTTATGATGTATTTTATACGTTGTATATATTTATATACTGTCGTTTAACTATTATTTTCTTTTATATGGATCCAAGGGTCTGAAATAAAGTTTATTATTATATTCAATTATTGATGCATTGCGATCATATGGTTGTTGAGAACTAATCAGATTAGCCCTTTTGGGCCTAAACACCTGCCAGCAGTTAATCCCATTGCTGTGGCCATCAGCTGACGTCAACTGGTTAAATGAAACATAAACCTGAAATACTGCTTTTAAATTGTTTTTGCTTGTACAGTAAACAGTAAGTGATCGCATGAAGATGCAATCACTGAATGCTAGAACCAAAAAGATCACAAGTAATGAATGTCTTCATTTTCCCTTTTCCAACACTACCAAAAGCATGAGGCCCAATATCTTCCTTGCCATGGGGGAGGACTCGGCCCAGCATCGACGGTGGTACTATGAGCTGGCGGTGGAGCATGTGGAGCCGTTCCTCACAGCTGAGCCCACCCACCTCAGAGTGGGCTGGGCCTGCGACGAGGGCTACAAGCCCTGGTGCACAGGAGAAGGCTGGGGGGCCAGCGGGGTGGGGGATGACCTCTACTCCTTTGGATTTGATGGACTCCACCTCTGGTCAGGTGAGGATGATCTTTACACACACACACACACACACACACACACACACACACACACACACACACACACACACACACACACACACACACACACACACACACACACACACACACACACACACACACACACCAGGGTCGGATTGACCATTGGACGTACAGGAAAAAATTCTTACAAAGTGCAGTCCTGTCCTGTCTGTTCTTTAAAGATGGAGTGCCATGATTTTTTTCTACCCTAAAACATGATCATCAGGTATTATTGTTATATGAAGAGTAAGATTTTTTCCCAAAAAGTGTACAGTGTTTGTTAAACTGTCATTTTTATGATTCCACCCTACCAGTTCATTAAGTATGCCTGGTTTGCCTGGTGGGTGGGTTCCTGTACCTCAGGCTGTGTGGCTCGCAGGGTGAGCTCTAGTATAAAAGCTAAACGTTTCCGTTCCTGTACCTCAGGCTGCGTGGCTTGCAGGGTGAGCTCTCCCTTCCTAGTATAAAAGCTAAACGTTTCCGTTCCTGTACCTCAGGCTGCGTGCCTCGCAGGGTGAGCTCTCGGTCCTAGTATTAAAGCTAAACGTTTCTGTTCCAGGCTGTGGCTCGCAGGGTGAGCTCTAGTATAAAAGCTAAACGTTTCTGTTCCAGGCTGTGGGCCTCGCAGGGTGAGCTCTCCCTCCTAGTATAAAAGCTAAACGTTTCTGTTCCAGGCTGTGTGGCTCGCAGGGTGAGCTCTCCCTCCTAGTATAAAAGCTAAACGTTTCTGTTCCAGGCTGTGTGGCTCGCAGGGTGAGCTCTAGTATAAAAGCTAAACGTTTCTGTTCCTGTACCTCAGGCTGTGTGGCTCGCAGGGTGAGCTCTAGTATAAAAGCTAAACGTTTCTGTTCCTGTACCTCAGGCTGTGTGGCTCGCAGGGTGAGCTCTAGTATAAAAGCTAAACGTTTCCGTTCCTGTACCTCAGGCTGTGTGGCTCGCAGGGTGAGCTCTAGTATAAAAGCTAAACGTTTCCGTTCCTGTACCTCAGGCTGTGTGGCTCGCAGGGTGAGCTCTAGTATAAAAGCTAAACGTTTCCGTTCCTGTACCTCAGGCTGTGTGGCTCGCAGGGTGAGCTCTAGTATAAAAGCTAAACGTTTCTGTTCCAGGCTGTGTGGCTCGCAGGGTGAGCTCTCGGTCCTAGTATAAAAGCTAAACGTTTCTGTTCCTGTACCTCAGGCTGTGTGGCTCGCAGGGTGAGCTCTAGTATAAAAGCTAAACGTTTCCGTTCCTGTACCTCAGGCTGTGTGGCTCGCAGGGTGAGCTCTCCCTTCCCTCACCTGCTGAGAGCAGACGATGTGGTCAGCTGCTGTCTGGACCTCTCCACCGCCTGCATCTCCTTCAGGGTCAACGGTCTGCCTGTCCAGGGCATGTTGGAGAACTTCAACCTGGACGGACTCCTGTTCCCCGTGGTCAGCTTCTCCGCTGGGGTCAAGTCAGTATTTTCATTGGGTTTGTGTTGTTGTGCCTTTATCAAAAGGATGTCTTTTTGGAGCTGTGAAATAATGTGAATAATTGGAGGTTGCAGAGTGCAAAAAGTACTTCAGCTCAAAATATATTGTATCTTGTATTTTCTATTTTGACCAGCAACAGTGTGTTTTCTATATTATATTTGTACACTCTCAGAAAAAAAATCTTGGCTGGAATTCCCCTTCAAGTTGAATTGTGAAGCTTCTCCTTGTGTTCATGATGTCCTTTGTGTATTTTATGAGTTCACTGCTTGCGCTGGTGGTCTACAACAGGTGGTCCGGGGACCACCAGTGGTCCTTGAGAGGGTTCCAGGTGGTCCCCAGCTAAGTTGGTTAACCAGATGTAACTCTTGAGAACGTAAAGACAAAACCAAATGGACCCTGGCGGGTCCATTTGGTTTCATTTTTACACTCTCAAGAGTTAAAATATTCATTACTGCACTGTTTTGTTTCCCCCAAATCCAGCCTGGAATTGTGGACAAAAGCAAAAGAAATCTTTAGTTTTGCGCGTTTCTGTGGTGCTTAATGTCCTCAAATGGTGGTCCTCTGTGGCTCAAATGCTGAATAAATGGTGGGCCCTGGTATCAAAAAGGTTGAAAACCACTGGTCTATGTAGCAGGTGGCTACAGCCTCTGTCGTGATGGCCTCCAAAGTCTAGTATCTGCCCCCGGACCAGGGGATGTCCTCTTGGTCTAGTGGTTAAGATGTTGGACTTTCACGTGGGAGACCCGGGTTTGAATACCAGGCGTTAAATCTACAGTATCTGCACTCCCACCCTGTTCCCACCAGGGTGCGTTTCCTGTTCGGAGGGAGGTATGGAGAGTTCCGCTTCCTGCCCCCACCAGGCTTCTCTGCGTGTTGTGAGGCCATGCTGCCCGCGGTCAAGCTGAAGGTAGAACTCTGCCAGAAGTACACCCGGGACCGCGGAGACGGGAAACGAGAGCTGGTTGGACCCTCGGTACCCCTCACACCCGTTACCTTCACTCCAGCTCCAGTAGATATCAGCAAGGTACAACACTGCTATTGCATTTACTTAAAATTTTGGCATCATTATTAATTAGCGGCAGCGATACTTCAGCTATTGTTATTTTCCCATTTCATCCCATACTGTAGGTGGAGTTACCTCCACAACTGGAGCATATCAGAGAGAGACTGGCAGAAAACATCCATGAACTGTGGGCCATGGAGAAGGTACATTCTGTTTGGATGCATGTGTGCAGACTAGAGAACACTTTGAATTAATACATCGTATTATCAAAGTATACTGTAGCTGCCTACCCAGTCCGGTATTCTGTGGTTGTGTGTTGTGTTTAGTAGTGTAAAAGAGGTCCTGTGGTTCTCAGGGTTCCCGCAGGATCTTAAAAAGTCTTAAAAGCATTCAATTTACTAATTTGAAAATAATACCTTAAAAAGGTCTCTTTTTGCGCAGTTTGTAATTTCTACGTGTCGCATTGCTCCTCAAAATTTCCATTTGGCAACCGCGTGTTTGGTTTAAATAACGTAACCAGAAAACGTTGCGGAACTTGCGGCACTGAAAGAATGGCTGTGACGTAACAGCTAGCCTGCCTGCCCCCCCCTCTCTCTCTATCTCTCTCTCTGTTCCTCAGGTGAAGGATGAGAGCAAGAGGAATGACCCCTGTCTGGTGGAGTTCTCTAAACTCCCAGAGCAGGAGAGGAACCACAACCTGCATACGGCTCAAGACACTCTGAGGTGAGCAGCACTGTCGTCATACACTGCACTCCACTGAGGTGACCACCGTGGCCATACTCTGCACTCCACTGTGTAGGTGTCTAGTTGAAATTGCATTTTTGAATGATTCCTTTGATTGAAATTGGTGTCTAAGGCAGCTAGCATTCAGTTACTGCACTGTTTTTCTCCTGCTAGGGCACTGCTTGCCCTGGGGTTCCACATCGGATTGACTGACGACTACGCCAACAAAACAGTGAAATACATGAGGCTTCCTGACAAGTATGCCACCAAATGTATAAACATAATGTCACACAATTATATATATTTTAAGTAGAACAGTGTACCTCAAATAAGATCCAAAAAGAATAGGATTTGAGTCACTTTCACCCATTGTGGTTTTGGGGCATTAAGGATCACTGCACACATTCACAATCCCCATTAATCTCTTAGTTAGTGGTCCAACAAATCCTTTTTTATTAGCATTATAGGGATGCTTAGCGTCGTGAAGGACAAGTGTCTTTTGAGCCATGGCTACGGACGGGACACTAGGGTTTTTATTTGCCAATGTTTATTCACCCTGCTTATGCACTGGGTAGACACTGGCTCTGTCCATAAACCATGCTCCCAGGCAGTCCAGATCGATATACCAATATATCGCAATTCTTAATGCCATGATATCAATATCGATTCGTCAGGATCAAAATCGATTTTTTTATATTCATGTAGACCTATTCATTAATTTGTTCATGTCAGAAAGAATTGATTCCACCCATTTTCAACATTTTTCTGTACTTTAGATGTTGTGTGGACATAATAGGTCTGAAATAAATCAGACCTGGTTTATTTCAGACCTGATAGGAGGTCTGAATATAATCATTATATAGGTCTGAAATAGGTCTGAAATAAATCATTAACATGGTGAAACACAACTTGATGACAAGTTGATGACATCATCATATTTTTCTTTTAGGACCTTTTTTCTGAGAGCGTACAAATGGAACCAAATGGACCCGTCAGGGTCCATCTTGAAAATGGGTGGAATCCCCCTTTAAAATGTTCTAGTAGTATAATAAAAATCAAAGCAAGTCGTTTGTGTGGGGAAAAATGCGATATATCAAATCGAATCGCAGCACAATTAAGAATCGCACTATAAATCGATTCAGAACGCTAAATATCAGTATTGTATTGTGCTGTGAGGTAAGTGAATCGTCCCACCCCTATTAACCACTGGTGTCCTTCCAGGTATGAGCAGCCCAGCGGGTACAGACCTGCCCCTGTAGACCTGAGCCAGGTGGTTCTGACCCAGGCCCTGGAGGTGGTGGTGGACCTGCTGGCTGAGAACCATCACAACATGTGGGCCAGAGAGCGCATCAGGCAGGGATGGACCTACGGGAGTCAACTGGTACGTTCCCTGCAGCGTTCTGTCTTTCTTTCTGGTCACTTGATATTGTAGCGACCAAATGTGAAAATGGCTGCTATTCTCAAACACTATGGTGTAGCCAGGTATGGTGTAAGTCTTCTCATTGGCTGAAATCACCTCCCCATTTAAAAATGTTACTGTACATTATGAGTTGAAGCACTCGATGGCTGGTATTAATTGTTATGAGTAATTATTTGGTGAGCCCAGGCCAGGTCTGGTGGTACAGGCTTTCGGCCTACACACAAGGCCCCAGAAGACCTGATTTGCTGGCATGCAGCCAATGAGCACGGCCCCAGAGCTGATTTGCTGTCTTTGTCTTTCCCTGAATGCGATTAACATGGTGGATGTTAATTAATGTTTCAGTGCAACAATTTCGCTGACAGTGAAATTTTGCTGACAGTGACAGTGTGTATGTTGTCTTTTTAGGATGTGAAGCTGAAATGGAGCCCACAACTGGTTCCCTACCGTCTCCTGGATGACAGAGGCAGGAGGTCGGTCAGAGAGAGCGCCAGGGAGGCTGTCTGTACCCTACTGGCCTATGGGTACAGTGTGGAACCCATTGACCAGGAACGGAGTAGGTCCTGAAATTCATCAGCTTTACCTTTACTTTAATCCCAGGGCCCATTATACAGCCACGGAGGACCACCATTTGATAACATCTTATCCCCCACAGACCCTAAAACTAAAGATTTATTTTTCTCCGCTTTTGTTCACAAATCCAGGCCAAAAGAGAAAAATCAGCATTCATCTTCTACATTTTCTAACTAGACTTGGGAGGGCCAATTTAGATGAATATTTTAACTCTTGAGTGTTGACATGAAACAAAGTCTCATGCACTCCTGTGGGTCTTTGTGGCGGGTGCGTAGGCAGGCAAAAAGCTTAAATCAGGATCAATGTACCAGTGTATACAGAGGCCCGCATACCGTCCAGTGTTTCCCCCAGAAAATTGGTTAGTCAAGGTGGTGAGGCTTCGAGTCTGTGCTCGTGCACGTCCGTGCATGTGCGCGTGCATGTGATGTAATTACAATACCGTAGGATACGCTTTGGGGTGAAAAACAGCAACACAGCCCCTCACTCATGTGTTTACACCACTCACCTTTATAACAGCTACTTTTCACCACTATCATCATCTGACTCCAGGCCCTGACCTTTTATTCTAAGGAACCAGATAGGCCATTACGTTTTATAATTAATTTCTTTCCTTTTCAGGTATAGGGTGTCATGACATGTCTTTTTCATGACATGTCCTATTTTAACAGGCTTAAAAGCACATCCAGCATGAAAAGAGACATTGGGAGAACTTTACAACAGAATGCCAACTGCATGGGACTATTAGGACAACTGGCAACTGTAGTCTCTCAGTCACAATGTGGGACAGGGTCTCAATTTGTGGGATGACTGAAAAGTTTTTGAAATGACTGTCCCATGCAAAGAGGGACACCTGGTCACCCTGGGACTGTCCCAGACCTGGTCACCCTTCTAACAACACCCCACACACACACACACACACACACACACACACACACACACACACACACACACACACACACACACACACACACACACACACACACACACACACACACAAGCGCGGTTTGTCGGTAGTCTCTGGCTAGTTAGCCTGTCCGCAGCACTAACAGAAAAGACACAAGTTACCACTAAATGCGTTGGCTGCGAGTGGTGCGCATTTACAAAGCAAGCCCATCTCATTAGTATCCTATAATGAGCTGGGCAGTCAGTCTGTCAGTCTGGGAGCTTTTAGCGAGGCACGAAATGCACAGTATGTAAATGATATGACACATACATTGCAAGCACTCTCAAAATCCGTTCCTGCTGTGGAACAGCAGATAATCGACGCTATGTTTTTTTTTTTCGTGAGTAGCTGCGCTGCAGTTACCACTGAGGAAATGCGAGGCTGCATGAGGGATTGGCGATTCGTTGTATGTCTCACTCGTGTCTATGCGAGAGTCAGCGCTGTTATAATCATGGTGGATTATATCGTTATATTCCATGTTGGTGGCGAAGAACGTCGCAACACTTAGCGGAAGATCGAGCGTGCCGCGGTGGGTGGAAAAGTTACTATCGGGTTAGAGAGAGAGAGAGAGAGATGGGCCGGGCGAATGTGGCAGCCGGTCGCTTGTGGTCCGTGTAGACAGCGTGTTACATAAGGGGGCAGGGGCAACCTCCCGTATGAGGGCACTTCTGTGTTTTAGACATGCGAAAGAGCTGGGGCTGCAGGCCCCTTTTTAATCTGTGTGTGTGCACGTACCTGTAGAGTGTAGAGTAGACTGGCAGCGCGGAACAGTGTTAGCGAGCCGAGGCAGCGTCGCATGCGAAATATAACTGATCTACAGGCTCATCATGCGGCGTTGTATGAACGACACATTTTAACTTTAACTCTGGTTTCTTGTTTTTTTGTTTTGGGAACGTAGCCAAGGCGGGGGCGGGGTTTACTCAAGGCGGCCGCCTTGATAATAAAGCGCTGGGGGAAACCCTGCCGTCTATACTTGCAAGTAACTTTTATTAGAGCAACGTTTCGGTCAACGGACCTTCTTCAAGCATCTCAATGCTTGAAAAACGTCCGTTGCTCTAATAAAACTCTTGAGTGTTAACATGAAACCAAATGGACCCGCAAGGGTCCATTTGGTTTCATGTCTACGCTCTCAAAGAGTTACATCTGGTTAACCAACTATACCAGGTAGAATAGGTCCATCACATTCTGGTTGTTTACCTTTAATTTAATTTCACAATACATTTTCACCAATGAAAATGTGGACGAGCCAATCTGCATTTTCAAAATGAAAATGAATATGGGCACGTTTCTCAATCTTTGTCCCACCGGACGGTGTTTGAAGTAGAGTGCTACAGTACATGTCCACATACCATATTCATTATCATAATGTATTTCCCCTGTGGATTAGTTCGGTCTGTTTTAATGAGAATTGAAATGAGAATCATGTAAATCAAATTATAGCTGATCAATTATTCATCCAGTTATTTTTCCCTGCTTTGCTGCAGCCACGCTGCCGGATCAATGTCTCACCCCTCCAGCTGAGAAGTTGCGTGTGTTCCGTGCCGACACGTCGTACGCCGTCACCCAGGGGAAGTGGTACTTTGAGTTTGAGGTGGTGACGGCGGGGAGCATGAGGGTGGGCTGGGCCAGGCCCGGCTGTGGTCTGGACAGAGAGCTGGGATCAGATGACCAGGCCTTTGTCTTTGATGGATCTAAGGTAAGGGATGACCCGTTTTACTGGTCCTTATCCCGATATTAACTTGAGCATTAGCTCAGCCAGAGTGTTTTACAATTAGTTTTAATACAGCATAAATATATGCTAGTGAATAGCTTTCGTAAATTTACCCTGATGCTCCTACGTTGCATTTTGGGCATCTTATTATAGATTTCATCTTTGGTTAGTGCTGTCGCCTCACAGCTAGAAGGTCCTGGGTTTGATTCCCGCTAGGGGCACTGCTGTGGGTGCTGGCAGCGTGTCTGCTCCTCCGTGTCATCAGTGCCCATATCCGAGGCGGGTTTGGTGAAAGGGCCTTTCTGTGTGGAGTTTGCATGTTCTCCCCGTGTCCTCTAGGGTAGATACCCTCACAAAAACATGTTGTAATCCTGGGCATTATAGACAGTAGTATTTTTACTATACTTCGTACAAGCCAAGTAAGTTTTTACTTGGCCAGGTCACAATCACACTTGTATGAAGTGAAGAACGCTCTTATTATCGTACATCATTAGTCAATAGTCAATTTTGCATTCGGCAGATCCATTTTTTTTTTTTTTTCATCTTCACTTTATATTGCTGTCTCCCCTTTTGTCTTCAGTGTTTGTTTACACAGACACAGATTTACACAGACACGAAAAGCTGAGCTTAGGAAGGGTTAGCAAGTGCCAATCCGAAATAAAACAAAAACGTTTTATTTTGTCTTTTCTCTCTCTCTGTCTGCATCCATATCTCTTTGTGTGCCATGGCTGTCAGGCCCAGTGGTTCCATCAGGGCGGTGAGGCTCTAGGATGTCCCTGGCAGAGAGGCGATGTGGTGGGCTGTTTGGTGGACATGGCTGAGAGAACCATGATGGTCACGCTCAACGGAGAGTTGCTGCTCAACGACAGAGGATCAGAGATGGCTGCCAGCGACTTCCACATCAGAGACGGTCGGCACCGCTCTCTGACTAGAAATGCACATACTTAAAATGTTCACCACCACCACCCTCGCCTGCACTTGATCAGCTTATATTTAAAGGAGAATTCCACACCAAAACACATTGGGACCTTGATTCCTGTGACATGATACATAATGTCCTTGATTTTTGTCACAGGCACCCCATTTTCTACATTTCACCCTTGAGGTCTCCGTCCCAGCGACGACGCTGGGAACAGTTAAAGAGGGGCGCCATGATGTTTTTTTTTTTTTTTCAATTTTGTACATGTTTAAGAGGTGACCCTATGTAAATAGACCCCTTTGTGTGTTTTTTAAGTCCAATGATGTCTTCCCTTTGTATTTAGGGTTTCCTCCTGGGGGCTGAACCTTTCTAGTTAAACGTGCCAATGTGTGGCTTCAGTCCAGGTGGATCTCCACCCATCACCACCCACCAGGCAAACCAGGCATGAACTGGTGGGGTGGAATCATAGAATGACAGTTTAACAAACACTTACTTTTCATAACATTAATACCTGATGATCATGTTTTAGGGTAGAAAAAAAATCATGGTACTCCATCTTTAACATGGCCGCAGGTTGTCTTTATTGTACTGCTATGCGGGTATTTCTGTAACTCCAAACTTGTTTTTTTTTCTCACACCACATTTTAATAGTATACTGATCAACGCGCTTGAGTTTTATTTCACTCTGGGGAAGACTACATGTAATCCCAGAGTTTTTAAAAGTCATATAGTGGTCCACTTATCCTGTAGTGTGTGGCTTGATGTGATGTGTGGAAGAAAAAAAAACAAGTTTGGAGTTACAGAAATACCTGCATTAGAATAAAGACAACCTGCGGCCATGTTAACTGTTCCCAACATCGTCGTGGGGACGGGGACCTCAAGGGTGAAATGTAGAAAATGGGACATCTGTGACAAAAATCAAGGACATTATGTATCATGTCACAGAAATCAAGGGAGATTGCAGTAGCGCCGAGATCTAAAAGTGGTATATGGTATACCGCTAGTGCCTCAGCGGCATATACCGGTGGCCCAGCGGCATATGCTGGTGGCTCAGCGCCATATGCCGGTTCTAGAGTGGTATGCCGCTCGTGTTCCACCGGTACATACCATTTCCCAATGGCAAATGCCGCTCGTTTTCACCTGCACATAACACCCCTGTGTTGTGGCACGGTGTTTCGCGACATTGAAGGGTCAGAAACTGAGCGCTCCGAACATGCGCTGGAAATCCACTATCAGCTGCGACGTGCTTGCGGTTAGGGTTAGGTTTAGAGAAGGGTGTAGCAATGTTTGGCGTCACCCTAATCCTAAACATCCGACCCTCAACCTAACCTCACAGACCTAACGGTCTGTGAGGTGGTTGAGGGTCGGATGTTTAGGATTAGGGTTACGGTTGGAGGGGGCTAGGGTTTTGCGTCTCGTAATTTCGGAACAATGGGAGGTCGCAACAATGGCAGTTCGGAATTGTGGAATGGCACCGGGCCACCGGTATATGCCGCTGAGGCACTAGCGGTATACCATATACCACTTTTAGATCTCGGCGTCACTCGGAGATTGAGGCCCAATGTGTTTTGGAGTGGAATTCTCCTTTAACATTCACACATGCTTTATCCGTTTTATTTACTCCCAGGACTGCTGCCTGTGGTCAGCCTGGGTGTAAACCAGGTGGGCAGGCTGAACCTGGGCCTCCAGGTGGGCTCCCTGCAGTGTTTCACCCTGTGTGGTCTCCAGCAGGGCTACAGGCCCTTCGCCGTCAACATGGCCAGAGACCCAACCCTCTGGATGAGCTGGACACAACCTCGCTTCACCTCCGTACTGCCCACTCACCAACACTTACTGGTTTGTTTCCCTAAAATACCATTTGCCCAATTCCCAATTTACGATTTGCAACATTTAGGCATTTAGAAGGAGCTCTTCATACTTACATCGATACTATAATTTAGGAAATGTATGTCTGAATGTCTGTCTGTCTGGGTGTCTGAAACCGCCATAAGTCCTCACTGGCTGCACCTATCACTTTGAGTTTTCACACGGGCATTGACTATAATATTAGGAAGAGATTGACAAAGCCCTTTTTTCAAAATAACAGATTGTTCACACACACACACACACACACACACACACACACACACACACACACACACACACACACACACACACACACACACACACACACTTCCATGCACAATTGAACATGTCATGTGAGTGACTACAGAAAAAAAAGGTTGCTGCTGTGTGTGTGTGTGTGTGTGTGTGTGTGTGTGTGTGTGTGTGTGTGTGTGTGTGTGTGTGTGTGTGTGTGTGTGTGTGTGTGTGTGTGTGTGTGTGTGTGTGTGTGTGTGTGTGTGTGTGTGTGTGTGTGTGTGTGTGTGTGTGTGTGTGAGGTCCTTGTTATCTTAAATTAAGCATGAACAAAATAAAAGCATGACCATACAATCATATACATACAAAGTAGTTAATGTGAACCTATATGCATTAGCTAAGAACGCAAGAATACAGGATAGCTCTATAAAGAGAGGGAGATCAAACTGGGAACTGCAAGGTTCCTAGTTCGGTAACAGGAAGGCTTGGCCCAAATAATACTGAGTATAGATAGAGTTACGCTGCGGCAAACTCCGTTCACTTCATGGAATCAGTCCAATGGCGTCTCTATCAAGTTGTGCTAACGATTTTTCTTTTCGGTCCTGTTTTCTGATATTGTACAAATGGAGCAGGTACATTTGGTTCACATTTGTAAACACTTGGAAATGCCCCTCTTTTCATCCCTCTTTCAGGCAGCAATAGCCCTCCCGAGAGCTCCGTTTCCTGACCCCTCAATGTCCCAACATTTCGGCTGATTATGAGTATTATTTGCGCCGAGCCTTCATGTATCCCCTACTAGTTTGATGTTGGGCTCCAGCAGAGCTAGAGTCCTTGAGCAAGACGTTGGGCTCCATTTTCGTTACCATCTAAACCTCTTATCCTAAACCCCTTATCATTTTTATTTTTACTATTTTGAAAAACCTTTTGGAATAGTTCAACGTGCCTATCTATTGACACATTGTGAGCTTGTAGACTGGCCATTTAAACTATTGAAAAATGTTTTTTTTAATAGTTTAGTTAACCCATTGTAGACTATCCCGATTCTAAAAATGTCTTTGAAATACTAACCAAAGTGTACTGGAAAACTTCAAATTATTGTGTAACATCACCAAATTTTGACATTTTTTGATACTGTACATACTGTACAGAACGCATATTGGTGTTCCCGTCAACTAGGGTAAAACTACCACTAGGGTTCCCGACTACTATAGGTTAAGGGATAAGGGGTTTATCGATAACAAAAATGGAGTCTGTTGTGTCTAAAATACTGAATGGGTGAATGTAACGCCCCAATCCATCCTCTGAATTCCAGGTCACCAGAGTCAACGGGACGGGTGCCACCGGTTCACCTGTTCTGAGGGTTAGCCAGCGCTCATTCCCACCCCAGAGCGGAAGCTCTGACCTGGCCTTCTACCGTCTCAGCATGCCTATTGAATGTGCTGCGGTGCTGTGCAGCCCTGCAGCGGGTGCTCTCCCAGCCGCCACCAACAGCTTCTCTCCAGGTCAGAATCGCATTGACTTAATATCAGGGTCGGATTGACCATTGGGCGTACAGGGAGGTCTCCCGGTGGGCCACGACCCGTAGGGGGCCGGTGGTATCACGGTATGATGACTGGTTTTCAACTTTTTTTTGATCCCAAGGCCCACTATTCATTCAGAATTTTGAGCCGCGGAGGACCACCATTTGATGACATTTTAGCGGCCCCAACAGACCCCAAAAGTAAAGATTTATTTTACTCTTTGGTCCGCAATTCCAGGCTGGATTTGGAAAACAAAACAGTCAAACATACCGATCAAAATGAGCATTAATCTTCTACATTTTCTAATTAGACTTGGGCCAATTTAGATGAATATTTTAACTCTTGAGAATGTTAACATGAAACCAAATGGACCCGAAAGGGTCCATTTGATTTCATGTTTACGCTCTCAAAGAGTTACATCTGGTTAACCAGCTATACCAAGTAAGTAGAATAAGTCCATCACGCGCTGGTTGTTGTGGGACGGTCTAGGCCAAATCACGCTAAAAATCTCCGTGCCGATTTTTTTCGCCCCGTCCACCACTGACTTACATTATGCAAAGTGCCACTTGTTCTCCATTTGGCTGGGTCTTGCTACGGTCCAACGGAGAATTGAACGTGTTTGTACACACCACTGAACGCACTATTGACCCGTTTTAATCTTTAATAGCCTTGTTGGCAAATGACATCCACGAGCAATTAAATCTAATCGTGCGATCGTCGCGTGTGAAAACTGGCTGAACTAAATAGCAGAGCAATCTCTCCTTGTTGTCTTTTAATCCAGCCAGCTGCGTTTCTAATATTATGACCTTGCTTGGATGATTTCGCCTCCCCAGAGCACAACTGTAATTAACTCCCTTTTATCCTCTCTCAGGCAGGAAAGAGCTGGATGAGTTTCAGATGGACTCTGATTTTGCCGTGCTGATGAAGTCAGCGCACGCATACACTGGCTCCAGAGACGAGCTCAACCACAAGGACCACAGCCATGACAAAACATCTAAACATAAAAAACAAAGGTATAGCTGAAGGACATACTGCAACTGCTGGGGAGATGTGTGCTTTTTAATGTCGATGGGGAAGGGAAAAACAAACAAATAATAAAAAAAGTAGAATCCACGTGGCTACAGGTCAGTTTTGTTTTTGTCGACTAAGACTAAGGACTAAGTCGACTAAGGTTTTTGATATTTAGTCGACTAAGCCAAGACTAGACTAACAAAAATGAATTAGGACTAAAAGAAGTGTGTTTTCAAAAGACTAAGACGAAGACTAAATCATAACCTAAGACTAATGGAAATAGGAAACATTTTTCTTTTTTTTTTCTTTTTAAGTATGTGAACATATCTGCAGTATACTGTACATTGCTTACATTTTCAGAAACAGAACTTATTACTATTGCAGTAATTTTATACATGAAATAAAACAACACATGTTTCATACTAAAAACTATAAATCTATATCACATACTGTATATAAACCTACAATGTATTTGTATGTAAGACTAAACTACCAAGACTAAGACTAGACTAAATCATTTGTGATATTTTGTCGACTAAGACTAGACTAAAAAAATGAATTTCAGAAGACTAAATGGGACTAAAAGACTAAATATGCCTTATTGAAAAGACTAAGACTAAATAAAAATATTCTCAAAAAACAACACTGCTACAGGTGTGTGTGTGTTCTACCAGGTTCCTGCTGAAAAAGAAGCCAGACTTGGTGAAAAGCAACTCCTCTGCCCGTCTCCTGGAAGAGGTCCTCCTTGATAAAGACACCCATGATCGACTGGTCCAGAGCTCCACAGTAAGCGCTGTCACTTCTACTTTCCTTGAGCAAAATTCTCTCATATTAAGTTGGTTATAGTTTCTCATATTATTAGATTGTTTTTTTTTCTTCTTTCTCACAAGGTCTCTTATTTTACCTCAGTCAGAATGCACAAAATACACATATAATCCAATGGACTTCAGCCCTTCACTTTGGAATGATTTTGTATATTAGTCAATATTCACAACAATATACTCATACAGGAGATTGAGTTATGTGTTAATTAAGGCCACATTATATGACAATATTAAGCAATAACATTATCAGTTTACAGCCCAGAGTGCCATGATTTTTTTCTATCCTAAAACATGATTATCAGGTATTAATGTTATATGAAAAGTAAGATTTTTTCCCCCAAGTGTACAGTGTTAGTTAAACTGTCATTTTTATGATTCCACCCTACCAGTTCATTAAGTATGCCTGGTTTGCCTGGTGGGTGGTGATGGGTGGAGATCCACCTGAACTGAAGCCACGCCCACAGCTTTAGTTGCATGATAAAGGGGGAGGGGTTAGGGGAGGGGCTGAGCATGTGATGTCACTATATTGAAGTTTTTTTCATTGGCATGTTTGACTGGAAAGGTTCAGCCCCCAGGAAGAAACCCTAAATGCAAAGGGAAGACCTCATTGCACATAAAAAACACACCAAGGGGTCTATTTACATACTGTCACCTCCACAAAATTGGAAAAAATACAAAAATCACGGCACCCCTTCTTTAATCATTTTAAAAGATCCCGTAACTTCCAAATGCGCCAAATGTATGGTGACAAATAACCCATTTCCCTTCCTCTTCTCTTTCTTTACTCACTCTATGCATCCTCACACCTCGCATTGACCCTCAGCCCTGGGTCAATGCTTTATTGATTGTTGTATCATTGTGGCTGCAGGGTCTGTTCAGTCTGTACCTATGCCTGGGGGGATTCTTTTTTCATGCTCATCCTGCTTGTTTCAGAATGAGCACTGAACCATAGCATGAATGTATTGCATTGTATAATGTAGGGATTCACGGTTTTGCCTGAAAATAGAATCTCCATTTTTTTTCCCCCCTCTGAAACCTCAATTCCGATTTCGATTTTTGGGGGGTAAAATGACAAAAGAAAGATTATTCATTTTAAATATGTTTTTATTTGATTCTCCTCCCCCCAACAGAAAATAGGGTGGTTCTTATTGAACAAAGATGATGGATAAAGTGCAAACCTCACTATTCTTTCTGTCAATGAACATATGGGTTCTACTGTTTATCCCCCATCCCAGGTAAACGGTAGAGCACAAAGTGCATTTCTTATTGGAGTCTTGGACTACTTTTTCTTAGTAAACAGCAGAACACATTGCATTACATTGCATTACAGTAGGCCATGTGATCCAGTTCTACCGTAAAACGCGCTAGTAAATAGAAAATCTCGATTTTCGAATTTCATTTTTTTTACATTGTCCAAATGCTGAAACCTCGATTTCGATTTGAATTTGATTAATTGCGAAGCCCTAGTATAATGTTTAATCAGTTAACTTTGATGACAGTAGTCCGAAATGAAATGAACTATAATTGAAAAAATGTCCTCTTTCCTTGGTAGTATTACTACTCGGTGAAGGTACTGCCAGGTCAGGAACCGTTCAACGTGTGGGTGGGCTGGGTGACCTCAGATTTTCACCAGCAGGACCAGAGCTTTGACCCTGACACAACCCGCACCGTGACGCTTACCCTGGGTGATGAGAGTGGAAAGGTCCGGGAGAGGTCTGTGTTACAAGAATACCTTCAGATTTTAGATGGTTTGAGAATTTTCAGTGGATATAGTTTGATGTTTTGATGCGCCATTGTTTGCATGACTGCAGATTATAGTGCATTTTTGCTTTGATTTACAAAGCAAAAACTCTAGTACACTCTAGTACAGGGGTTTTCAACAGGTGATCCGGGGACCACCAGTGGTCCCTGAGAGGATTCCAGGTGGTCCCCAGCTAAATGATGCGCAGTTGGTAACCAAATGGACCCTTATACTGTGGATCTGTAACTCTTGTGAGCATTAAAATGAAACCAAATGGACCCTCACGGGTCCATAGTTAAGTTATATTTAAACATCTGATTTACTTAATTTAGCCTACACAATCAGAAAATATAGAAGGGCCTTGTTATTTTGCGTTACATAAAAAATAATGAAAATGCAATGATTCCCTTGCAAATAAGTTACAACAACATAATGTAAATGATTTCTGGAAAGAAATCAAAGTACTAAATAAATGTAAAACATCTCTGCCAACAAATATTGATAATGCTACTGGTGGTGATGAGGTTGTTCAATTGTGGCAAAAACATTATTATGATTTGTTCAACTGTGTACAAAGCCACTCTTTTATTGTGGAGAAAATTGAACACAGTGAGGATATTACTATTTCCCCACAAGAAATATATGGTGCAATCAGCAGTTTAAAAGATAACAAAGCATGTGGTATGGACCAAATATCAGCTGAGCATTTGAAATTTGCAGGCAGAAAACTCTGCCCCCTACTGTCTATGTGCTTTACTGGATTTGTAATACATGGTATTTTACCAAGCTCTATTTTATCAGTGTTACTAGTGCCTGGTGTCAAAGATAAGTCTGGCAAGCTGAATAGTTCTGATAATTATCGGCCAATAGCCCTGGCCAGTATCCTATCTAAAGTACTGGAGAGGGCGATATTGAATAGAATAGAGAAGTTTGTCCTGACATCTGACAACCAGTTCGGTTTTAAACCCAAGCATGGTACAGATATGTGTATTTTTGCACTAAAAGAAATTTTAGACTTATATAATGGTCATAACTCTACTATTTTTACTTGTTTTATTGATTTATCCAAGGCCTTTGATCGTGTCAATCATGAAAAACTGTTCATTAAGTTACAGAACAGAGGTGTTCCTTCTTTTTTAATATGAATATTAGCGTTTTGGTGCACACATCAAACAATGTGCGTTAGATGGGGAAACTGTGTCTCGTCCCATTTCACAGTAAAAAATGGCGTGAGACAGGGAAGCATTTTATCCCCCCTGCTTTTTAATTTATTCATGGATGACCTCTCTAAACAGTTGAACAGCTGTAATACAGGGTGTCGGGTTGGCAACACAGTCATCAACCACCTGATGTATGTGGATGACCTGGTCATCCTGTGCCCGTATAGCGCTGGCCTTCAGCAACTACGAGGGTCTGCTCTCAATATGGCCCAGAAAACGATTTAATATATAATGCTAAAAAGAGCAATATCATGATTGTAAGATCAAAGGAAGATGGTAAACTATCTTTCCCAGTCTTTTTTCTGTCAGGTACGGCCCTTGAGGTCCGTGATGAGGTCAAGTACTTAGGCCATTATCTAACAAATGACCTATCAGACGATAAGGACATTTACCGGCAACGAAGAATGTTATATGCACAAGCGAACATGATTGTACGTAAGTTCAGTATGTGTTCAGCCCAGGTGAAGGCCACTTTATTCAAAACCTTTTGTACACCAATGTATACTGCCCATCTGTGGAGATGCTACAAAAAGAGCAGTATGCAGAAACTCAATGTGGCTTATAATGATGCTATGAGACTGCTGCTTAAAGTGCCACGCTGCAGCAGTGCAAGTGAAATGTTTGTCTGTATTGGTGTACCCACCTGCTCTGCTGTGCTGAGGAACCTCATGTACAGATGTATGTGTAGGTTGTCAGATTCTGACAACAGCATTGTTTTAATTCTGACAAACCCAGTATTGAGCTCAGTCAGATTTGTTTCCAAACTGTGGAACCATTGGCGTGTTAGCCTGTACAGTTGGATTTTATGATTTTATGTAGACATTGTCTGCCTCTGTCTGTACTTGTGTTTGTATGTCTTTTTACTGTCTATGGACCATGCGTCTGTAATAAAGTTTGTTATTTTGACCAACGTTTTGCCAGTTTATCTCTCCTAAATTGTGAACACTTGAAAATTCTTGCTTTTCAGTCCGAAAGACTAAACTCAACATCAAAGGTGGTCCGTGGCTAAAATGCTGAAGGGCCTCCTTGGCATGGAAAAAGGTTGAAATGAAAACCCCTGCTCTAGTAGTACGCTATGAAGATGGTAGTTGATGCCTCATTTGTGCTTAATTCTCTGTGACGAATTATCCATTTAACATATCAGCATTCTTTCCCTCTGCAGTGTTAAGCGGAGCAATTGCTACATGGTGTGTGCTGCGATGGCTAATGGCCTGTCACAGAGCAGGAGAAGTACAGGGCTGCAGATTGGCTGTCTGATTGACACAGCCACTGGCCTTCTCACTTTTACATCTGGAGGATTTGAGATGGCTACCTCCTATCAGGTATATTTTATGCATGAGGACATCAAGTATTTTAATTGTCATTGTGAGCACTTTGTTTCACAGGATTGTTATATTTTATATAAGGCTGTCCGAGTTAACTAGTTAATCGCGAGTTAACTCAGCCATGAGTTAACTCGATTAATTTTTTTAGTGCGAGATTAACTCACAGTAAAACCAAAGGCCGAGTGGGTCCATTTGGTTCAATTTCGCCAAATGCAGGTGAATAATTTTTAAATATCTGCATCAGTTAAGTTATTTTAAAATCAGTCTACACAATTAGAGAATGTAGAGAACTTTCTACAAAATGTGCATGTTCGTTCCGAATGATATCGTTGACAAATTCTTTAATTTAGGTCTGGAAGTCTAAATAAATGTCATCAAATGGTGGTCTGTGGCTCAAATGCAGAATAAATAATTGACCTTGATATGAATATTCTTGAAAAACACTCATTTAAGGTATATTTAGAACTCATGAAAATATGCGATTAAATTGCGATTAATCAAAGATTAACTATGGGCAATCATGCGATTAATCGCGATTAAATATTTTAATCGATTGACAGCTCTAATTTTATATGTTGACAAAAAAGAGAGAAGGGGCTCGCAACTCACTTTGAAGTGCTCCAGGCTTTATTTAGCGACAACGGTTTAAAAACAGCGACGTTTCGACCTGTTAAGGCCTGAGGAAGACCTTAACAGGTCGAAACGTCGCTGTTTTTAAACCCTTGTCGCTAAATAAAGCCTGGAGCACTTCAAAGTGAGTTGCGAGCCCCTTCTCTCTTTTTTGTCTACGTTTACTGTATTTTTGCAGTTTTTGGCTCAGCACCATTTGGGGATGTGCGTTAACTTTTTAACTTCTCATATTTTATAACACAGGTGGAAGCTGGCACTAAGTTGTTCCCTGCTGTTTTTGTCAAGCCTACATGCAGGAATATGTTTCAGTTTGAGTTTGAACGCATCAAGGTAACAGATTTTGCCACCTGTAGTGTGTATGCAGTCACAACCTGTTCCATTCTGTCTCTATCCTATTTACACCTTTTGATTGCTTATCACTGCTGCATTCCTTTTTCTCTCCTCTGTACAGAATGTGATGCCGCTGTCAGCAGGTCTGTTCCGTAGCCAGAGAAGGAACGCCACTCCTCAGTGTCCTCCCAGGCTGCAGGTTCAGGAGCTCAGGCCCGTCCAGTGGACCCGGGTGCCAGACCACATGCTCAGGGTCCTGGCAGCCCGGCCAGATGAGCGCCATGGCTGGAGGATCCAGTGCACTGAGCCCCTGCAGGCCATGACTCTTCACATCCCAGATGAAAACAGGTTGGATGGATGGAAATGTTTAGAAAATCTGAATAGAAGTAAATTATTAATGGAGAATTCCGCACCAGACGTTTTTTTTTTTTAAATCTTCATTTGCAGCTATTTCTTTAGAAAAAAGTGGTCCAGGTGTTATTTTGTGAAAACACTCCTTAATGGCTGTTTCCCCTACCCCAAAATAGGCTTATAATGGGGCTAAGGGGTGTTGTTCAAGTTCACCTATATACATTGCTCCAAAATGCAATTTTCTGCTGTATGTTGTCTCTCCACCATGTCAGTAGTGTGTTAACACTCACACTTTCACTTTTGGTTCAGCAGCGATTCAACTGTCTCGAAAGCTGGGGGCGTGGCACATGGTTTTTGGCTAAAGTAACCATTATTATTACGAATATTAGCCTATTAAAATATGTTCTTTTCACATTGTTTGTGATTATAATAAATATACAGTGCATTTTCATCGTTTAAAGGGGAATTCCGATTTTCTTTTTTTTTTTCTGAGAGCGTACTTTTGTACGCTCTCAGAAAAAAGAAGCGTCTAAAGAAATCCATTAACATTTCACCATTACATCATGATTTTTTCAGACCTCTATTTTTAGGAAATACAGAATTGGGGGAACTTTTTTATCATGTCCACATAACATCTCTAAGGCATATTAATAACGTAGGACGGACGGACGCAAGATGACCACACCACATATGTCAAAGTCAAGGCCCGTGGGCCGGATCTGGCCCGCGGGCTGATTGTAGAGCAAAAATGCCTGAGTCTATCAAAAAAAAAGTAAGTCTCTTGCACGTTCCTATCAAAATTTATGATCGTTTAAAGAAATGCCTTTGAGCTCTCTTCTAAACTGCATGGAATGCATGTTGTCCAGCAGGGGGAGTCGTTTTACCAGGCTAGGCTGCTGGCGCTGCAAAGTGAGAACTATACTTCAGCAGTACAGGGGTGTATAACCGAGAACTATACTTCAGCAGTACAGGGGTGTATAACCGAGAACTATACTTCAACAGTACAATGGCCTTGAAATGTAAATGCTATTTTCGTATGGTTTATTGATGCTCTGTAAATAAAAATAGCATCTTTCATAGCAAATGTCTTAATCTCTAGGCTACAAGTATAACATCAATAATGAAAGTCATTAATATATATATTAATAGCTATTCTTAATAATAATATGACTTGTGTGACTGGTTGCACCGCGGTGCTCCAGCCCCCATGAAGTCACATCAAGTCCAATGCGGCCCCCACCACAAATGAGTTTGACACCACTGCACTACACATACATGCTGTTTGCATGTTCTCCCTGTGTCCTCTAGGGATAAAAAGGTGTTATCTTGTCTTGTCTCTAGGTGTGTGGACATCCTGGAGCTGTCTGAACTCAGTGACCTGATGACGTTCCACCAGCGCACCCTGCTGTTCTACTCCTCCCTCTGTGCCCTCGGCAACAGCAGGGTATGCCACGCCCTCTGCAGTCACCTGGACCAATCGCAGCTCCTCTACGCCATCCAGAGTCCCCGCCTCCCTGGCCCACTCCGCTCCGCCTTCTACCAGCTGCTCACACAGGTTAGCATGGCCCCATTTACAGCCAGCATTTAACACCATAGAGCAGGGGGTTTTCAACCTTTTTGACACCAGGGACCACCATTTATTCAGTATGTGAGCCACGGACCCGAATTGGACCCTTGCTGGCACGGGCGCCGACACGGGGGGACGAGGGGGACAGTTGTAGGGGGGCCCGAAGCCAGGGGGGCCCACTAAAAGCTTGGATTAATAAGTGGGGTTGCAGGAACAGCGCTCATGCGCTCAGTTTCTGAGGTGCGCCCACACATGTGGTGTACAAATCGGGTTGTACAACAAATGCGACAACGGCTCCGATGCGCCGATCCGATCCAAAAACCCAAAAATGCCCCCCCCCCCCCCCCCCCCCCGCGCCTCCAGGAAGGGGGGCCCATGTCAAAAAGCTGTGCAGGGGGCCCAGAATTGCTAGCAGCGCCCCTGCTTGCGGGACTCTTGCGGGTCCATTTGGTTTCATGTTTACACTCTCAAGAGTTAAAATATTCATCATGTGAATTATCCCAAGACTACACAAGTAGAGAATGTAGAAGATTAATGGTCATTTTGATCTGTATGTTTGACTGTTTTGTTTCCCAAATCCAGCCTGGAATTGTGGACAAAATCAAAAGAAATCTTTAGTTGGTTAAGGTTGAAAACCCCTGCTTTAGATGAAAGGAAATCATATTCCTGAAGCATTTTCATCATACAGCCAGATTTAAAGCATTGGTAAGTGATTTGAAATTCATGGTGTAGTACCAGTCTGGTGCACTAGGGGCGCCCAAGAGTAGCTACACTATGTGAACCTGCTGCTCGATCCTGATTGGAGGAAATTCACCCTCAAACCGGGGAACTTTTATTAGCTCCTCTGCTATCATGGGGGAGGGGGGAAATTCATATATGGTCTGCACACCTTATAATAGACAGAAAAAAAAATGTTTTTGGGTGATATCTGACAAAAGTGAAATCACTTACCCTACCTTTTAAACTGTTATTGTTATTTGTCTTTAGGTCCACCTCAGTGCCCACATGACAACTTGTCTCATGATGAGCCAAGAGTACATAGTCCCTATGACAGACCAGACCAGAGCTATCACCCTGCACCACAGCCGCAGTGTCAGAGGAGACCGTCGCCTGTCACAGGGCATCCCTAAGATGGGCCTCAGCACCTCCCTCAAACCCCAGAGGAACTCCTCCTCGCCTTGCTTCGTCAGGAGCAACAGGACGGATGGAGATGGTGGTGAGACCACTTCTTACACGGACAGCCCAGAAATCCCTCTGGATGCGCTGAAGACCCTGACGCTGGAGATGCTCACCACAGCCGTGCGCGCCGTGGGGCAGGGCGTGAGGGACCCTGAAGGTACGGTATCACTAATTGGTTTGGAAACCTGACGGTTAAGTTTAAGTCAGAGATTCTGAGACTGGTAAAGATGGCCGGGAAGACTATGGGGAATTGGGGATGTCAACACCTCCCAACACCCCACAGACCATATTTGAGCAAGCCGCCCTAGGGCTGGCAAAGAAAACAGTGTCTGATCCCTCTCATATATTGTACCCTGAGTTTAGGTTACTGCCGTCTGGTAGGAGGTACGATGCTCCAAAATGTAGATATAATAGATTTAAATACTCCTTTGTACCAATGTCCATTTCACTCCTCAACAACTCTCTTGCGGAGGGGGCAAGGGGAGGGAGGAGAAGACTATGAATGTCGTTACGATGCTGCTAGAACTGCCCTAGATTTTGGACTGTTTATATTTATTGTATTTATATTTCTTCTTTACTACTAGTACTATTTATGGGAGGTGGAGTGTAAGCTTGGTGAGGTGTACGAGTCACGACTACTGTATTGTACTGTAACTGTACTGTCCTGTATTGTCTTACTTGTTGTTGCAAGCCTGATTGTCCAAGACGAATTTCTCTCACGAGATGAATTAAAGTAACGTTGAACCTTGAACCATGAAGGGGGCAGCGTGGAGCGTCTCCTGGTCCCCCTCATCAGGCTGGTCTACACGCTGCTGGTGATGGGCGAGTTTGGAGACCAGGACCTGGGAAAAGTGCTGCGACTGATAGAGCCGACGGTGTTCTGCAGAAGAGATGAAAACCATGAGGTGGGAATGGTAGAAGAAGAGGAGGAGGAGGAGGAGGAGGAAGAGGACACAGAGGCGAGTGATGGTGAACGTAAGGAAGGGAACAAAGACGATAAAGAGGATACCCCCAAACAAGGGCTCCTTCAGATGAAGCTTCCAGAAGCTGTCAAACTTGAGGTGAGCATGCAGGTTACTCACGTGTAATATATTGCATTTGCTATTGTTTCAACTATGGCTGGGGAATATACTGTATGTTGAATGTTAATATGACTTTACATGGCTTGAATGAATGCTCCAATCAGAAGCCCGTGGTCTGGTCACGTGAGCGGTCACATATGTCACAACAACGGACCGCTCCACTCAACAGACCTCCTTGCCTGGATGAACGTAACCTACACAACTGATGATTAATAAAAGCAGCCTTGTTATGTACTATTTCTGTCAATTATTAGTTGTTTATTAATGTATTAAGCCAGGTAATAAGCAGGATAACACCCTTCGAACCGGTGAGTTGTTTCCTAATAATGACCGAGTCAGCCGTAACAACTCACCCATTTTGTCGCGTGTTATCCCTTGCATAACTTTGTATTTCAGCTATGTGTTAATTAGCTTGATAGTTCATATTACCGGTATTGAACACTAGATAGCAATGGCGTGCAATCAGAGTCGAACACGTTCCACCAATCACCTAGTTCTCAGAATTGCAACATCGAGGGGTCAGAAACTGAGCGCTCTGCTGTTCCAGCAGCCTAAACTGGAGTTGGAAATACATTGTTTCCAAAAAGCTTAGCCCAAAAAAGGGCTATTTTAGGCATGTGTGTAACATGAAAATTGTTTGTATAGTTACAATTAAAAGTCTTATTCTTCATATTGTATTAGAATACAGTATAATGTCGGTATTTGACGATATTCGGTATTCGATGTTTTTTATAGACCTAACAGTATTACTCGGTATTGATTTCCAATATTGCGATAACAGGTAATACTAGTATATTGCCCAAAACTGGTCTCAACAGTCTGTCTGTCTGTCTGTCTGTCTGTCTGTCTGTCTGTCCGTCCGTAGCTCTGCCAGGTGCTGTCATACCTTTGCGACTGCCAGGTGCGTCACAGGGTGGAGGCTGTGGTGTCCTTCTCCGACGCCTTCGTCGGCAAGCTGCAGGACAACCAGCGTTTCCGCTACGAGCAAGTCATGCACGCTCTCAACATGTCTGCCGCCCTCACTGCACGGAAGACCAAGGAGTTCCGCTCACCTCCACAGGAACAGGTCAGTGGCAGTGCTGCCAACTGCCAAAATCCAAATTGCACTAGTGGCACTTCCAAAATGCACTAGAATGCGCTAGAGCAGTGGGGTTTTCAACCCTTTTCATACCAGGGCCCACTGTTTATTTTGAGATTAGTCCCTCAGCCTGATTTAGGAATAACTGACAAAATGTTGGTCAAAATAGCAATTCTTCTACATTTTCTAAATGTGTACATCCTTGAAAATGAGGTAATTCAGATGGTTAAATATGATTTAACCCTTTAAGGACGGGAATCCATATTTGGATTCTGTACAGTATGTACAGTATTCCATAATTAACTTTTTTTTGGTGTGATATATAAATATTTCAAGTTTTTCAGAAACCTTAGGTCAGGCCTAAATGGGTTTTAACTCTTGAGAGCGTAAAAAGAAACTTTACGCTCTCAAGAGTTACAGATCTAAAAGGGTCCATTTAGTTACCAATGGTCCTTTCTAGGAAGGAAGGAGGACTCTATCATAGGAGGAAAAATAGTGAAAAACAAGGGTTTTATCTCTGGCGCCTGTCAACCAATTTCGCTCCAACTCACCAGCAAAAACGCACTAGATTTTCCGCCAGGAGTTTTTCATTAATTTTGGTGCTAGGTGGGGTCTGAAAAAAAGCTAAATATAGTGACAAATCCGCCAAGTTGGCAAAGAAAAAAACAAACAAACAAACAAAAAAAACGGAATGATGTGATGCAAAGATTTATAGCTGGGATTTGGCCATTATGTAATTATGATAATTGTATAAACATGCCTGTACAACTGCCAACTGCAAGGGAAAAAACTGTAGAACGATCTGTTTTCAATAGGATGGTCATAATTTGTAAGACTTTAATTAGCCTGTAGCTAAAACAAAATTGTAACCCTCCCCTTCTGGACTGGAACCCATATTGGGGTTCTGTACAGTATTAAAAAAAATTCTAAACCTTTTTATTAATAATTTTTTGTTTCCAGAAAACTTAGGTCCGTATTTAGTAGGTCAGTATTTAGAATGGGTTCTTTTTAATGTTCTTGCACAAATTCTAAACCTTTTTTTTATTTTTTCCTTTGGAAAACTTAGGTCAGTATTTATTAGGTCAGTATTTAGAATGCGTTTTTTGACTTCAATATACTGTGTTTTTTATGTTCTTGCATAAATCCGCAGAACGAGATTCAGTGCTCATTGGAGTGGAGCAGCAGTAGTGATATGACTTTTTGGTCCTCTTACATTTGGAGAAGATACAAGGAAGAGAAAAGGAGAATATTGGGTTCACCTTCTACAATAAGGAAGGGTCATTTCAGACCTTTGTACAGTAAGAAGCAAAGGAACTATCCTGACCGCTTCTTCAGACCTGCTTTTAGATTACAATGATCAGTGGACCGATGAGTCTAAACAATGACTTGCACGAAGCCTGTAGCGAGAGACACACACACACACACGCACACACACACACGCACACACACACACACACACACACACACACACACACACACACACACACACACACACACACACACACACACACACACACACACACACACACACACACTTACTTAATTGTGGCTACTGCCCACTGGTCTGTAGGCTATTATTCGCTTCTGGATTGTCTACAATAAAAACAGACACTTCACAGACAAGATGATGGTTGTCCTGGTCTGTTACAACTCGTAGTAGTAGCTTAGTAGGAGGCAATCACTGCCACAGACAGACCAAACATAGAGTATATAATGCTTGGCTGAGCTCTGTCATGACCAGTGTTGGGTATCGTTACTTTATAAACTAACGACGTTAGGTTATTCGACTACTGCCTCCTAAAACTAATCTCGTTAAGTTACAAGTTACTTTCTATAAAAAGTAACGTAATAGATTATTTTCCGTTATTTTCCGTTCCTGAACACAATTAAAATACTCCTTTTCTCTTTGTTTTTAATGTATGCACAATTTAGCTGCATTGTATTACCAGTGCATGAGTCGCACTCCACGTTGCGCACATGAAAAACCACCGCCACCACCAACAACAACAGTGATACCATGTCACCCACTACACCCACTATGAACTAGGTTGCTACAAAGTATGTCAGATGCACAGTACAGACAATATTATGCTGTGTGCGGTGCAACCAGTCAGAGAGCATGATGGCCTCTCCATGCTGCCGGCGGCAACAACAAAACAACCAGGACTGCCGGCTTCTCAACTGACCATCGTCAGCCACCTGAACTATAGACAGTAGTCTATATAAGACAAGGCACGGCGGCCAAACAATGAATTAAACATTACTCACCTAATAACGCAGCCAGAGTTTATAGCCGATTCCCAATCGAGAGTGCGTGTGTTAATCCAAAAGTTAATCCAAAGTGTACAGCGTCATTGTTTACAACTTTCAGCAAGTCGCGCATACAGTAGCTGTGTTACTACCCATCCTAGCAGCGGACTTCCTTTTCCTCTTCCTTTTCAAAATAAAAGATTCATACTAGAGTATAACTAGACACTAGCTAGACAGTAGGTTTACTTTTATTTCTTAGGCGGACTTACAGGATGTGCAGACAGAAAATGTAAACTACGCACATCACTCACAGAAGGATGAAGCCACAACGTGCAGTCGGCTTATTCTCATTCTACCCTAACAGAAGGAGGAATATACAACACCGGGCAGTCTCAAGAAAATGAATTGCGACGAACTATAGTAACGAGTTACTTTTTTGGAAATGTAACTAAGTAACTAACTACTAAATTGCAAAAATAACTCGTTAGGTTACTCCGTTACTAATAAAACTAATCTGATTACGTAACGGCGTTATCAATAACGCCGTTATCCCCATCACTGGTCATGACACACAGACAAAATTCAGCCTAGTCCAAAAACGTCTCATACGCATGTGGAGTTCCATGGTGGTGTGCAAGAGTGATTGACATAACATGAGTCTGATAATTTATTTTCCCATACTCCGGGATTTCTTTTGACGTGCAACCTCTTTAACTCGTTTTCAACAGCCTTTATATACAGTAATATAATATATAGTCCATATAAAGATTTTTTCCACACCTCGGTCGGTTTTTATCAGTTTTCCACAGCAGTCTGGTGGGGTGTTGGCGACAGGTTGACAGCTAGTGATAGCCTACTACTTTCGGATCCACAAAACGTAGTGCATTCCGGCTATCGAACCCCATACAGCTGTGGAACTTCTTTCACCATATCTACTGTATGTCTGTGTGTGTTTGTGTGATGTTTGTGCACCTGCTTCAGATCAACATGCTGCTGTGCTTCAGAGAGGAGAGGTGTCCAGATACCTGCCCCTGTCCAGAGGAGATCAGAGAGCTACTGCTAGACTTCCACACCTGCCTCATCACACACTGTGGTCAGATCACACTGTCTGGCCCTGTAGACCCATCACTGATCCACTACAGCAGGGCTTTTCAACCAGTGGTCCGGGGACCACCAGTGGTCCTTGAGAGGGTTCCAGGACAGGTGGTCCCCAGCTGAGTTGGTTAACCAGATGTAACTCTTGAGAGCGTAAAAATGAAACCAAATGGACCCTGGCGGGTCCATTTGGTTTCATTTTTACGCTCTCAAGAGTGTAAAAATTCATCATGTGAATTAGTCCTAATCTACACAACTTGAAGATTAATGTTCATGGACGGAAGCAAAATAAATCTTTAGTTTTTTGGTCTGTGGGGCTAAAATGTCCTCACATGGTGGTCCATGGCTCAAAGGCTGAATAAATGGTGGGCCCTGGGATCAAAAAGGTTGAAAACCACTGCACTACAGTGGCTATTGCCTGTCTCTTCTATCTTTCTGCCTCGGCATGTTCAAAATTTCAGTTAATTACGTGGGTGATATAAGGCTTTCCCCTTTTCTCCCTCCCTCCCAATGTCTCTACCTAATCAGAAAGGAGGAGAACACTGGAGCAACACGGACAATCCAGGCCTTTTTTATTAAGGGTGCCAGTAACAAAAACGACCAACGTTTCGACCTAGATGGTCTTCATCAGGGTCATAAAGGAGGCAGTACCATATACAAGGGTATATATACAAGAATTAATAGGGCTGGACACAACAGCAAGCCAATGAGAGATGGCCAGGTTACACAGGTGTAATAACCTAGATCTGCCAGCAGTCTGTGCAGTGAGGGTAAAACAAACCATGATTAAACAGTAAAAAAATGTATATAAAATTCAATAGTTAGAAACCCATATACATCATAAAGAGTAAAATAAAAACAAGTTAAAAACAAGTTACATATACATGGGGATAAAAATATAAGCAATAACGAAGCATCAAGAGACCAAACACATCAGGGACCGTCTTAAAAAGGAAGGGTTAGAGGAAGCATGAGAGGCTCAGTTCTTCATTGAGCCTGTTGGGCTCTAGAGCAGGGGTTTTCAACCTTTTATTCAGAATTTGAGCCACGGACCACAATTTGAGGACACTTTAGCCCCACAGACCCCAAGACTAAAGATTTCTTTTGCTTCTCTCCATGACCATTAATATTCTAATTGTGTAGACTTGGACTAATTCACACGATGAATATTTTAACTTAAGTTAAATAACTTAAGTTACATCTGGTTAAACAACTTAGCTGGGGACCACCTGGAACCCTCTCAAGGACCACTGGTGGTCCCCGGACCACCGGTTGAAAACCCCTGTTCTAGAGTGTCCAGTGCATGGATCCAAGGATTCTCTGCGAAGCAGTTTATTATGTTACCTCCTTGTGGTGGGGTGGTGATTTTTTTCAGTAGCCCAGAATTTGAGGGAGGCTGGGGACCCATGGTTAGCAGCTTTATAATGTCTAGCCATCGCATAATCTGGGTTTTGAGTGCAAATGGCTGTTTTATGCTCTCCAATTCTTATTTTTAGTTGTCTTTTAGTTTGACCAATGTATGCAAGGCCTCAGGGGCATTTGAGCATATACAGTAAATGACATGGGCGGAGTTGCAATTGATAAAAGACGATATTTTAAATCGTTTTCCCGTACGGGGATGAGTGAAATATTTTATGCTGGAGGACATAAAAGCACTGGGCACAGTTGCTTTTCTGCGACTGTGCCCAGTATGAGCACTGGGCACAGTTGCAGGGTCAGATTGACCGTTGGGTGTACAGGGAGGTCTCCCGGTGGGCCACGACCCGTAGGGGGCCGGTGGTATCACAGTATGATTAAAAGCACTGGTTTTCAGCCTTTTTGATCCCAAGCCACGGAGGACCACCATTTGATGACATTTCAGCCCCAACAGCCCCCAAAACTAAAGATTTTTTTATTTTGCTTTTTGGTCCACAATTCCAGGCTGGATTTGGGAAACAAACCAGTCAAACATACAGATCATAAATGAGCATTAATCTTCTACATTTTCAAATTAGACTTGGGCCAATTTAGATGAATATTTTAACCCTTGAGAGTGTTAACATGAAACCAAATGGACCCGCAAGGGTCCATTTGGTTTCATGTTTACGCTCTCAAAGAGTTACATCTGGTTAACCAACTATACCAGGTAGAATAGGTCCATCACACGCTGGTTATGGTGGGCCAGTCTAGGCCAAATCATGCTAAAAATGTCCGTTGACGATTTTTTTCCGCACAGTCCACCACTGCACAGTTGCCACATTTATGAAACCCAGGGGGGATGTGGGGAGCCAAGTGATGGGTCGAGGGGGGTTCATGTCCGAGTCGACTAGACTAGGTCCCTGATGCCCCTGAAACGTCTGAAAGCAAAGAGAAGGGGATCAGTACACATTTTTGCCAGATGAGGGTTCTTCTGAGGATATGCCAGTGTTTCCAAATTGTATTTTTAATTAGTCCTGCAGCTGGTGTGAACTGAGTAGAAAAACAGAGACGAGATGACTGTTGTTGACTGTGTATAATGCTCTGTGCAAGAACAACAAAAAAGATGCCATTTGGCTCAAATGTTGAATAATTACAGTAGTTGGCCCTGGTATCAAAATGCTTGAAAACAAAACCACCAGTTCAGGACCATTTGTAGGCAAAAGGATGGACTGACTCTTCCTTTCCAAACTGGACCCTGTGCTGTGAGTACAGGAGAGGTCAGCCTGGAGGCGCCATAGCCCGAGGACATGCTTAAAGGGGAAGTCCACCCATTTTCAACATTCTAATACAGTGGTTTTCAACAGGTGGTCCTTGAGAGGGTTCCAGGTGGTCCCCAGCTAAGTTGTTTAACCAGATGTAACTCTTGAGAGCGTAAATATGAAACCAAATGGACCCGCCAGGGTCCATTTGCTTTCATTTTTAGGCTCTCAAGAGGTCATTTTTACGCTCTCAAAGGGTTTAAAACCACTGTTCGAATAATGTCATTAGTATACCCTAGAGGTGCTGGGTGGACATGATGAAAAAAAAATCCCCCATTCTGTGTTCCCAAGAAATGGAGGTCTGAAGAAAACCACTAAAACATTTTGATGACATCATCAAGATGTATTTTCAACCATGTTAATGGATTTCTTTAGACGCTTTCTTTTTTCTAAGAGCGTACAAATGGAAGCAAATGAACCCTAACGGGTTCATTTGGTTCCATTTGTACGCTCTCAGAAAAAATGTTAAATGGGTGGAATTCCCCTTTAACAATGACAGCCATTGATTATAGCCCCGTTTTCTCTGCTGTCATTCTCCAGGTATTGAAGTAGACACTGAGCCAGAGGATGAGGAGGATGTTGAATTATCCATGATGGATCGACTCTGCAGCATGGTGAGGAGGGTCAGTCAACAGATCTGTACAGACACACAGTTGGACAGCGGACCACAGAGTGTCAGTAAGTGCATCTAACTACTTAACAAGTAGTTAGAATATTAGAATGAATGAATTGTTTATTTTTGTGTCATGCACCAGAGGTGCCCAGCCCACATAGGCTTATAGGACACACCATACAAGTTACATATAAATACAGAATACAAACAACTTACAGATAAAACAGCTGAGTACAACTCTGTTTCTATCCTTCATTACCTAAACAAAGTCTTCTGTCTTTTTTCCCAAGCTCCCACTACAAAATTTGCTAAGGCGAAAATACCTTTCCGAAAACAAAAATCCAGTTTTTCATATCAGCCAACCAGAAAAAGCTACCACAGATTTCCGTCATTCTATCAAAGAAAATATGTCTTAATATATGATATACTGTATATATGTCTTAGAATATTATAAACAAGGTTTATAATATTTTTAATTCATAATTCTAAAATGAATAAACTTAAATTATCTGGGTCGGCGCCATGGTGGCGCATTTTGGCCTATAACTCCTGAATTCATAAAATCAAAATTACACTACACTTCTCCACTAATCTGTGGAGAAGTTCCTTATATAGTTGTGGCCCTCACTCATCACACAGGGTGTGATTTTTACAGTTGTGTTCTCTCTGCGAGTCACAGTAAAGTTCTAGCATGAATTTCATGCTTTCCAGCATTTGTGATTCATTTACAGTGCAACAGGATAAGCGTTTCTCCCAATTTCAGCTGAGGGTGCTAGAGGTAACTTCTATGCGACTGCTGACACTCCAGAAAGGGCATAAACTACAGTATACTGTGCACATACTAACATTTAAATAGCCCCAGGAAAATATCTTAATTGGACTGAGCCAGCTGGCCACAAGCTTCCTCATCTGAAACAGCTGATAGACTTATGGCTGACACATGACGCAATTCCAAAAGTCATACGTTGGAGGAGCTAGCGTCCTTCAAAAATAGCAAGCCAGCATATAAACTCTGTGATATAGCTTACAGTCTGTCTGGAAGCTTTTCATTTAGCTGGGCATCGGAAAGAAGAGCTCTTGGCACAGGAAATTCAGTGAGAGAGGTATCCCATTGATGCTCAGCAGCAAACAGATGGCACATTATGTTTTGAAATTAGCCCCCTAGGGAGGGCAGGTGCAGCCGTGGAGCAGGTAAAAGCTGGGTCTTAGTAGTTTTCTCCCCACATCTACACTTTGAAGACAGCAAATGTTTGGCAAAATCTACTTCTGTAGATGTTGCCAAGTAATGAGGTGGGTGTGAGCGATCTGATGCAGTATTCCTACAAAGTGACAGCACAAAGTGGCGGTTTGCTAGCAAGACAGACTGGCTAGCCTTATGAAGTATTTGTCGATTGCAAGGTGAAGGTGCTAAATGGTCACGTATGGGATATCATTATTTTTGATTGCCCGAGGTAGATATTCAACTATTAGAGCATTTTTTGTCTTACACAAACATTAACATTTATTTGACAATGAATGGAAAATGTACATCATTATGTGGGCGAGCAAATCTGTGTTTCTGTCTTACACAAACATTAAATTGAGTACATCATGTTAATGTGAGTTATACATGTGATCAGTGCCTGGTGTGCCACAGCCAGTTTTCTGGCTGGCAGCTCTTGGTGTCTTTGTCTTTGACAGTGTCCTGCTAGTCTTATTCTCCTGCTATTGTCTGTCTGTCTCACATTCTATCATACACATTCTTGTGGGTAACATGTGTGCTCTTACTGATAAGTAAGCACTGTAGTGTAGCACCCGTCTACCCATCTTGGTTTCATTGTCCAGCATTCACTACTGTGTACTATAGGAGACCATACTCTAGACGACAGGAGTGCCCACACTTTTTTGACTTGAGCTACTTTCTAAATGAGCGGCTCAACAAGTTCTACACATCAAAAATGTGATTGTTCGATTGAAAATCCATTTCAAGGCACCCTAATAATAATAATAATAATAATCTTTATTTGTATAGCACCTTTCATGACATAAAATGCAGCTCAAAGTGCTTTACATTGCAATAGAGAAGACAAAAAATAGTGGGTATAAATTAAAGAAATCATTAAAATACATCAAAGAAGCAGTACAGTGAGGACCTGAAATAAGGCATAAAATAGAAAGTTTCTAGAAAGTTTGAGCTTTGAAATAGTGGTGGTGTTACTTACTGTTAGTGCACTTACTCTATAATGAAAAATACAGGGGGAGAATTGGAAGGTTTTCCTGTTTATGCTATTACTGACGTTTGACAGTATTTGAGGTTTGAGTTGACAGTTTAGTTTCTTGCACCCAAAACTTGAACTTTCACGTTTCATAATAACAATTATTCTCCATTTTCTAATTGTGTGCACACTTGAAAATTACGTAATTCAGATGTTTAAATATAATTTAACTCTTGAGAGTGTAAAATGAAACGTGTCCATTTGGTTTCATTTTACCGCTCTCAAGAGTTACAGATCTATAAGGGTCCAAGTGCTGGGGGGACCATTATGTGATCCACTTGCACAGCCTGAGTGACCTGCTGGTAGATCACGATCTACCTTTTGGGCAGCCCTGCTTAACGGCAACACACCTACTACAGAGTCGGTTACGGTTACTTTTCTGACCCCTCTTACCTCGTAACTGGTACCTCTTCTTCCCCCCAGTGTCCCTCCAGCAGCTGATCTCAGGAACCATAGTGCGCTGGGCGCAGGAGAGTGTGATGGAGGACACAGAGTTGGTGCGGACCATGTTCTCACTGCTGCATCGACAGTACCAGGGCCTGAGCGGACAGATGGGAGGACCGCTCCGCCGGACCTACACCATCAGCCAGGCCTCCGTGGACGATACGGTGGCCCTCCTGGCCTCCCTGGGACAGATCACGTGCGCATGGGCCTCTCCATGATCCCTCGGCTGGGTATGGGCGAGTTGGAGCGTGCTCTGGGGAAGCAGGAGGAGGAGAGGCATCATGATCAAGGGGCTAGGGTGTGGGGATTTGTGCTGGGAAATGAAATGTTTACATAATGACTGTACATATTAGACCTTTGTCTCATATACAGGAATGTTTACCTTCATGTCTCTGTTTTTGTGTGTTCATTGTGTGTTCATTGTATGCAGGGATATCATGAACAACAAAGTGTTCTACCAGCACCCCAACCTCATGATGGCCCTGGGGATGCATGAGACCGTGATGGAAGTCATGGTCAATGTGCTAGGGGAGGGAGAGTCCAAAGTGAGTGCTGTAACTTTGACTTTATTTTGAACTTATATTAAGTTTTATCTGACCTTATACTGCAGGGGTGCCCACACTTTTTTGACTAGAGAGCTACTTTCAAAATGAGCGGCTCAACAAGATCTACACATAAAAAATGTGATTGTTCCATTACTGAAAATCCATTTCAAGGCCCTCTATAAGGGTCCAAGTGCTGGGGGGGACTGTCATGTGATCTACCTGCATGGTCTGTGTGATCTACTGGTAGATCACCATCTACATTTTGGGCACCGCTGTTATACTGCATCCGTTTTCATGTTATTTCTGTCCCTTCTCCTGCCAGGAGATCAGCTTTCCCAAAATGGTGGCCCACTGTTGTCGTTTCCTGTGCTATTTCTGCCGCATCAGCCGCCATAACCAGGGAGCCATGTTTGACCACCTCAGCTACCTGCTGGAGAACAGCAACGTTGGGCTAGGTTAGTGGTTTTCAACCTTTTTCATACCAGGGCCCACTGTTTATTCAGAATTTGAGCCACGGCCCACCTTTTGATGACATTTTAGCCCCACAGACCCAAAACTAAAGATTCATTTTGCTTTTGTCCACAATTCCAGGCTGGATTTGGGGAAACAAAACAGTCAAACATACAGATCAAAATGACCATTAATCTTCTACATTCTCTAGTTGTGTAGACTTGGGGCTAATTCACATGATGAATATTTTAACTCTTGAGAGTGTAAACATGAAATCCTCTCAGGGACCACTGGTGGTTCCCGGACCATCTGTTGAAAACCCCTGGGCTAGGTTAGTCCCGCTCCATCACAACTATTTAATTTGTGTATACAGTACATTTACATTACTAAGAATCTCACCCATAAGGCCAGACAATTATTCTAGTTTTGTATTTAACTACTGTACTTAATTTCAACACACTGTACATCATCTACGGTATTTTGTGTTGTTTTGTTTTTTCCCTAGTCAAGTGCAAATTTATTTTCTAGCTAAAAATAAAAAAGGAAAAGACTGATGACTGATAAATTCAGATCTGGTGTCTGAATTGAGCTCTTCAGGACAAGCTTGTTTGGACCCAAAAAGAAGAATCCAAGATATTATCTGTACAATTCTAAAAACGGTGTTTCCAGAGGCAACATGAGGCAGTGGAATTTTCATTGTATTAGTATTTTTTTCATGGCACGTAGAGAGGACTGTTGTGAACCATATAATCAATTTATACTAAAATAAAAAAAAATGCATCAAAAGGCAATCTCAGTGCAGAGGGCGTTTGGACCATGAGAAGCGGTAAAAGAGTTAAGCACACAATGGCATTTACGGTGACATTAATTGTGAATTATTCACTTGCGTTTAGAACCATTTTAATTGCTTTAATTGAGTAAATGTAAACGAATGCAAAATCTCGAAGTAAAGCCATTAACCTCAGCTGGTTTATGCACAGTGTCTGATAGTAATGAATAGATCATGTCTCCTCAGCCTCTCCATCCATGCGTGGAGCCACTCCTCTGGATGTAGCAGCTGCCTCTGTTATGGATAACAATGAACTGGCCTTAGCTCTGAGGGAGCCGGACCTGGAGAAGGTGACTTCATTCATTCTCTCACATGCTCTGTATTCTGTACATGAAGCAGGGGCGTTTTTGCCATTAGGCAGACTAGGAGGCAGTTGCCTAGGGCGCCATGAAAGGAGGGGAGGGGGGCGACCACCAGACATACTTTAAAAGGATATACCAGGCTAATAAGACTAATATGGATGAATACATTATACATATTCTCTATATCTAGAGTTGAACATATAAAACACATATATTGTGTTCTTTAGTTTAAAAATAGTTTAATTTTATCCCTTGGGTGGCGCCATTTTACAGGAGATTTTTCCTGGAGCCCCCCCTTACCAAATGGACCCGTAAGGGTCCATTTGGTAAGGGGGGCTCCAGGGAAAATCTTGCCCAGGGCTCCAAATTGCTTAGAAACGCCACTGACATGAAGTACCACTAACATGTTCATGGTGCTATTGTATGTAGCTGATACTGCGAGGAGACAATATGAAATGAAAGATTAACACCACTGGCCTGATCGGCCGTGACTTGTACAGCATCGATCCACTCCGCCTGTGGCTGTCACCTGCAACATTGCACACAATCTACACACCACCCACATCATTTTTTTTTTTCAAAAATAGCATAACTAAAAAAAAAAATCAGACCTATAAGCTCATAGCGCGCCACTCGGTGACACGCTATGAGCTTGTAGGTCTGATATTTTTCAATAGCTAAAGTATAACATAATGTTTAGAACACCAAAACGCGTTCAGTACACAAACGATTAAACACAACTAGCCCTTTCACTTGGAAATTAACTAATCAATGTACTCCATGTACTCCTTTCCATGAGCATATGCTGTATGCCAGTAACGTTTTACGATTCAGAATGTCTAGTATTCGTCCAGCTCATTGTGTTGGATTGTTCATCAGTGGCGCTTTGTTCTCTCCATAAAAACCTTCCTTTGTGAAAGCTTTGATCTCTTGTCGGCCAGACTGTGCCTCAGAACGTTCTCCAACGCTGATTGAACCGCAATCTCTTTGCTGCTTTCAAGGACAGGCGGTCCTTCCTCCAACGGGTTACCCGCTTCTCCCATTACATTGAGCAGACATCTTTTCTAAATGCTTCCTGCGTACTGTACTTGCTATCTGGTCGTCGTGGAGCAGAGCACATCCTATCGTCTTCCCATGAGCTGGTGTGATGCGACCGCAGGGCCAACTATCAGTCACCATGATTCAATGCCACCATGATATGATAATCTTATATATATAATACGTTATATAATATATTATGTCTTGGCAATATACCGGTATTACCGTTTATGGCGATATTGGAAATCAATACCGAGTAATATTGTTGGGTCTATAAAAAATACCGAATATCGTCAAATACAGACATTACACTGTATTCTATTAAAATATGAGCAATGAGACTTAATTGTAACTATACAAACAATTTTCATGTTACACACATGCCTAAAATAGCCCTTATTTGGGCTAGGCTTTTTGGAAACAATGTATTTCCAACTCCAGTTTATCCCCTATTTAGGCTGCTTGTACAGAAGAGCGCTCAGTTTCTGACCCCTCAATGTCGCAATTCTGAGAACTAGGTGACTGTTGGAACGTGTCTGACTCAGACTGCACGCTATTGCCATCTAGTGGTCAATACCGGTAATATCAACTATCAAGCTAATTAACACGTTATCAATACCGATATTAAAAAAAAGTCAGTTGCCAAGACTATTAATATGTTATGAAATTACCACTTACTTTACAGTTCATGTTTTACGTGATTCAAATAAATACAGTATTGCTATACTGATAGGAGAGCCTGCTTGCCAAACACCAGGCCCTAGGTTGTCTGACCAGTACAAGTCTCTTCTTAAAATTCCTAAATCAAAGCTTAAAGCCTGGGAGTTATTTTTTTGTTATTTTCTGCAAAACCTCAAACCTTGGCTGCATTTAAATCACATCTGAAAAATTAACTTGCACTCCCTGGTGTTCAAACATGCAGATTGGAGTTGTCCTTTTTTGCCTTTCATATATTATTTATTTGTATTATTTCACTTACGACACTTTGTTTGAACCCTGTGGTTTTACATGTGCTTCATAAATAAAGTGGATTGGATTGGTGGCCATTGTGAAAATGTGTCATGGCCACGAGGGCCAAATTTCTCTTTCTTTTTTTGTCGGGTTCCCAATGAATCTATCAACATGTCTGCCAGGTTCAGTGTCTATATCACAAACTTTTATTTTGATTGTTGAGCTCCCTATAGGCCACACCCACTGCACCATTTTGGCAATTGGCATGGACCAGGCTGTTCTTTTGGGTCATGAACAATTGAACAAAATCAGGCAAATCAGGTACTGTAGGAGGAGCATAGAGCCAACAGCACCCCATTCACACACTGTTAACAACTGACAATCTGCTGGAGGAGCATAGAGCCAACAGCACCCCATTCACACACTGTTAACAACTGACAATCTGCTGGAGGAGCATAGAGCCAACAGCACCCCATTCACACACTGTTAACAACTGACAATCTGCTGGAGGAGCATAGAGCCAACAGCACCCCATTCACACACTGTTAACAACTGACAATCTGCTGGAGGAGCATAGAGCCAACAGCACCCCATTCACACACACTGTTAGCAACTGACAATCTTGCGATACGGAGCGAGTGAGGGGTATGCTGTTGTGAGACCCGAAACCCTGATGACCTTGGGATACATCACTGAGGATACATCCCAGTTGCATTCATGCGATGTATCTTTAAGTAACTGTTCCACCCCACTATACCGTACTTGATCCGTCTCTCTCTGTCCTCTCCCCAGGTTGTCCAGTACCTAGCTGGCTGTGGTCTCCAGAGCTGTCCACTGCTGGTGACTAAAGGCTACCCTGACATCGGGTGGAACCCAGTGGAGGGCGAACGTTACCTCAACTTCCTGCGCTTTGCCGTATTCTGCAATGGTATCCAATGAGAGCTAAATGATTTCAATGTCCTCTTATTTCACACATTCTTGAACATACTATGAATGAATGCTACTTTTCTTTACACATTACTTATAAGCAGTGTTGGGCAGTAACAATTTTTAGATTACATATTACTGTAATATTACTTTTGCTCCAAAAAGTAAAGTAACAAGATTCAGGTGCAGTTTGTGGGATTTGAAACTATTATTATTCCAATAAATTGGATTCAGTTCTAAAAAGAGCTCGCTAAACAGATTATTTTGTACATCTCTATTTTTGGGAGGTGGGAGTTGAGAACTTGGGAAAGGAATAACGTAATATGTAATATATTACTCTTCGATTCCAGTAATAAGTAAAGTAATGATATTACTTTGTCTAAGGGGTAACAAGTAAAGTACAGAAGTTACTTTCCTAAGTAATATTAACCAACACTGCTTATAAGTGTGTTCATGTACTGTAGGTAGCTATTACAATTATTGGAACATAGTTTAGGTTTAGTGTCTGCCTGGATTGGAAAGCATATACCATGAAAAATGAAGAAGGAAAGATGATTTACTGAAAGTGTACACCTAGTTGAAAACTGCACTAATTCACATGAATAGATCACATACAAAATACCTTAAATGGGAATTCCACCCATTTTCAACATTTTTTTTGAGATGGAACCAAATGAACCCGTTAGGGTTCATTTGGTTCCATCTCAGAAAAAAGAAGCGTCTCAGAAAAAAGAAGCGTCTAAAGAAATCCATTAACATGGTGAAAATACATCTTGATGATGTCATCAAGATGTTTCACATCAGTGGTTTTCTTCATTTCTTGGGAACACAGAATGGGGGGAACTTTATTTTTTTATCATGTCCACGCAGCACCTCTAGGTAGGGTTGCCAACTTTGAGATCTGGAAATAAGGAACACTTCTACGACCGCGACGTGGGGCCGTTAGGTTAGGAATGTCTGGGGTTTCTGGCGGGGCTGTTGCCCCCGTGACCCAACTACGGATAAGCGGATGAAGATGGAGTGATGATTTCACATACCATATTAACCTCTGGGTCAGTTAAGGCCTGTTTACTGTGGTCAGTAGGCCGGTATAGGCCTATTGCACTGTATACTTTAATCCATTATGAACAAGTAGTCAATTGTCTTTATAACCTTAAGAATCTTTCTTAAATCTAAGTTTGTTAAATGGGCAAAATCTGTATTGAATACACACACATTTATTAGACTTTACTAATAAACAATCAACCAAATATTAGCCTATATATAGCCTGGCTATAGGCATATGCCCACATCAGCAGCATTAGGCAGGGAAATAGAAAAAGTACTTAACATCTTGTAAAAACACAGATAAACATCAAATCGATCTCTGGGTGCAGTTTCAGTCATGAGAACCGAGTCTGTGACAGTTGTTGTGGGGAGTTTGCATAACTCTCTTACTCTATGGCTCTGGGAGTTTGCGGAACTCTCTTACTCTATGGCTCTGGGTACGGCAGGATTGGCACACAGAGCAGCAGCGATACCAGTGCACCGCGCACACACATGCAGATCTGCAGCCACGGGGAGGTTTTGGTTTGGTTTCTGCTCGTGAGAAGTCCTGTGTGCACTCACCACAGAGCAATTGTGCTGTCTTAAATATATCTCCTGTTTTGTTTCGTTCACTACTGTTAAATTCAGTGTTGATGTTTGTGCGACGGATCGCACATGGCATTAAGGAAAATACGGAACAAACTGCGTTCCGTATCGATTCAATACGGAACGCATCATTTTATGCTGAATTAAGGAACGATTCCGTATTTTACGGAACGGTTGGCAACGCTGCACCTCTAGGCTAGGGTATACTGACATATTAGAATGTTGAAAATGGGTGGAATGCCCCTTTTAAAAAAGGTCTGCAGTCAGTATTTGATGTTTGTCCACCTCAGGGGAGAGTGTGGAGGAGAACGCCTACGTGGTTGTCAGGCTGCTGATTCGCAGGCCAGAGTGTTTTGGCCCCGCCCTGCGAGGCGAGGGCGGAGAAGGCCTCATGGCTGCCATGGAAGAGGCCATCAGGATCTCTGAGGACCCTTCCATGGACGGACCTGTCACCGCATTCCAGTGAGTCGAAAAATGTAAATGGTGTATTTATATAGCGCCTTTATCCAAGGCACTTTACATAGCTTGTGCATCACATTCACCCATTCACACACACACGGCAGTGGAAACCATGCAAGGTACCTACTAGCACATCAGGAGCAATAATTAGGGTTCAATGCCTTGCTCAAGGACACTTCAACAGTAACTCTGCGAGAGCCCGGGATTGAACCGGCAACCTTGCGGTTACCATCCGGTGACTCTACCCCTGAGCCACTGCTGCCCTATAATATGCTAGGCCTGTGGTCTGGGGAGATTATTTACTGGGTCGCTAATGAAACGCATACTTAAAGTTTACTTTTTCTTATAGGACCATGCATTTTCTAAATAGTTTTTAAGCATCCTATTGTTTAATTATTTTAGTACAGCATGAAGATCTATGTATTGGCACTGAAACTTAGGTCCTCATTTATCAAAGGAGCGCAAATTCGTCCCCAAATTTCAGTGTGGGTTTTGGAATGCACACAAGTCCACACGGCATATATCAAGCGATCGCAAACAGCTGATTCCTTCTTAAATGTGATGGCAGAAATCAACCTGACACGCCCTTGGAAACAGGCCGCTCCTCCGTTAGTTTGTGACATGAACCATTGCAATACGGCTAAGCAACCATGGGTGATGGGGGAGAAAAAAATGAATAAATAAACCGATCGCGCTGCTTCCCGCCACCCCCTCTCTGTTTCACACGGACACACCACACGCAACTCAGTTTGCCGTTGTTTGTAAAACAATAGGAATATGGCATTTGACCGAACACCTGCTGAATTAAATAATAGCTTTATGGCGTGGTTTTCAACCTTTTTGATCCCTGGGCCCACTATTTATTCATTTACCTTCATTGTGTAGCTTTATATTGCTGGCGTCCATTGCAAAATGAGCCTAGGCCCGCTCCTCTGGCATTAGCAGTCCAGGTGCCACTGTATCATGTGAAGAGCTATCTTGCCAGCAGAGGACACAAACTTGCATCAGTTAGTGCTAACATTTTATGCCAAAATGATGAAAAATCACAGAAACATGCATTGACCACTGTTTCCCCCAAACAGAAACGTGTGTCAGGATGATGCTGAAGACCTGATCCACATGGGACACGCCATCATGAGCTTCTACTCTGCCCTTATTGACCTGCTGGGCCGCTGCGCTCCAGAGATGCATGTGAGACAGTTTCCTCCCCAGTCAATACCCTGATGACTCTATTGAATTTTATTTATAGTTCACCAGCAAATTGGCCGTCATGGGTGATTACTGGGACTTTACGGGGGATGAAGGTGATGGAGGATGGGATGGGCTGTTCATTAGTAAACCTTTCACACCAGACAGCCTATTTGATACATCTACACAGCAAAATCCTTGGTATTCATTGAACTCAGAGACGGGATCTAGGCATAGGCATGGGGGGGCAATGCCCCCCTAAATGCCCAGACTGCCCCACCAAACATGATGGCAGGCAAAACAACCCAAGATATTTGAGTGCTTATATTTAAACGTATTTGAAACACTACTACTGCTACTAACTAACTACAGCTGTGTCACCACTAACCCAACAGCATTTCATCATTGAAAACAGAAAACTGTCTGTGTCAGACCTTTAGCTTTATGCATGCTGCGTGTCTCTTGCAGCTTCAACAACAACTGATGTTATTATTGATGCTTTACTTGACTAATAAAAATCCTGTAAAATGGTATGGGTGCAACTTCATCGCCCGTAGCGTGAAGCGACACGGGCGATGAAGCCGCCCCCATACCATTTTCTCCTGCCACCCTAATTGGGAAATGTTACATCCGCCCCTGCTCAGAGAAGGTACAATTGTAACTAATGTTCACTCTCATTCTGGGCCACAAAATGATCAAGCACGGCCAGCTGTCATTTTGTGTCACTGATGACGGGGGTTAAATGCGAGGGTTAAATGACACAGGGACCTGGTTAACAACAGCAACAGTTCTTCCATTTACAGAATGGAGCAGGAATTGTGGGGGGGTGGGGGGACAGGTGAGTGAAATTGGTGAAACAAAAACATGTATTCATGTATATGCTTCACTGTGTCATTGGAGCATTGAAAAAAGTGCATTGAAAAAAAAAGACATGCACATCCAACCAGTAATAGGGCAGGTGCCGAGCAGTAAACAGTTGAAACCAAAAATGATAAAGAAAAAGCTTGCACACTGAGGGCTCAGGTGCTGGACTGGTACCTTTTATTGCACCATAAAGGTGAGTAACGTTTCGAGCACAATGCTCTTCCTCAGACTCAGCATTGTGTCATTGAGTCCAGACAGTCCCAGCCCTACTGTAAACACTGTATATTATTTATTCAATTTCTAATGCTCTGTTGCAATCTGCCCTGCAGACAATAGCAGATTCGTAAGCTCAGTAGGTTGTGGTCAGTCTATTTTGTGCATGTTTGTGTTCTCCAGCTGATCCATGCGGGGAAGGGTGAAGCCATCCGCGTCCGCTCCATCCTCCGCTCTCTCATCTCCATCCAGGACCTAGAGGGGATCATCAGTCTCCCTTTCCAAATCCCTGCTCTGGCAAAAGGTGAGAACACTGCGTCTGCACTAAAGCCTCATTTGTGGGTGTGAAAAATAAATTAGGCTTTGCGTATAGGCCTGCAGCTCTCTGTCGTACTCCATTAAAGTTTTGATTGTTTTTTGGATTATTCAGTTAATCTGAGATTAATTTGGATAAGGTAAAAAAGTACAATGTCAGGGTAATCTTTTCTGAACCCAAATGACATTGTTGACACAATTGCTGATCCGGAAGGTTTCGCGTTTGCTGGGAACACGTTTTAGTTATGAAGACGTATTTTTCAGTACTAGACCTATTGCATACCTGGGCATTATGCGGCCTGGGGGCCAAATGCGGCCCTTTGGCTGACTCTGACCGGCCCGTGAAAGGGTACCGTGGTTTTCAACCAGTGGTCTGGGGACCACCAGACGTCCTTGGGAGAGTTCCAGTTAAACATAAAATATTGTAACTCTTTGAGAGCGTAAAAATGAAACCAAATGGACCCATTTGGGTCCATTTGGTTTCATTTTTACGCTCAAGAGTATCAAGAGTATAAAATATTCATCATGTGAATTACTGTAGCTCAAGTCTACACAACTAGAGAATGTCTTCTACATTCTCTAGTTGTGTAGACTTGAGCTAATTCACATGATTAATGGTCATCTTGATCTGTGTGTTTGACTGTTTTGTTTCCAGCCTGGTATTGTGGACAAAAGCAAAATACATCTCTAGTTTTGGCCTTTGGTCCTTTGTGGCTCAAATTTGGAATAAATAGAGGGCCCTGGTGTCAAAATGGTTGGTGCACTTACCTTTATCTTGAAATTAAATTAAATATTCTGCAGACTTCAGTTCAGGCTTTAGTCTTGGCCCTCCACAATATTTCATGTATCTCATTTGGGAAAAAAATAATAATTGCCCACCACTGACCTATAGGCTTGTTCATGTGTTGGTTTCCCACCAGACGGCACGGTGCTGGAGCCGGACCCAGCCACAGTGTTCTGCCCAGACCATAAAGCAGCCATGGTTCTATTCCTGGACCGGGTCTACGGGGTCCAGGACCAAGCCTTCCTTCTCCACCTGCTGGAAGTGGGCTTCCTGCCCGACCTGCAGGCGGCCGCCTCGCTGGACACGGTGAGGGACGGTTCAATTCCCACTGCTGCCCCTCACTTCACTGACTGACTGGACACATTCGCCTTAACTCTTTGTATCGGGTTTTGGTGTTCAACGCATTATGTGTTACACTTTAGCTATTGAAAGCTCATATGAGCTTGCAGATCTGATTTTTTTTTTATGTAAAAATGATGCACAAATCTAAGAATATATTCTATTTGACACCCGATTGTAGTTTCTGACACTAGATTCTAGTTTCTGACTAGTTTCTGGTTTCTGTTTCTGATGCTAGTGTCTGACAGATTCTAGTTTTTCTGAAAAATCTATGCTCCTGTGTCAGTGATGCTCAACATATTTCATCCCAAGGACCCCCAGAATTATTGGCTGCGGACCCCCCCATCTGAAAACGCCTTGTTCTAGGGGTACCTGAGAAGCAATGATTTTAGTTCAAAATATTTGCTTCCGAAAGAATATATATTCAAAGATTTGCATCACATTTTCACAATTTCTCAAAAATGTCAGAGCTACAACGCTCATAGCGTGCCACTCGGTGGCGCGCTGTGAGCTTGTAGGTCTGATATTTTTCAATAGCTTAAGTGTAACAATGCTTCGATCACCAAAACGCATACAGTACAGTACAGAAAGTTTTAACACCACCGGCCTGATCGGCCGTGACTTGTACAGCATCGATCCGTTCTGCCTGTGGCTGTCACCTGCAACATTGCACACAATCCACACACCACCCAGCCTGCCTGCAGCTGCGACTTGGTTTGGACTTGTCACATCATTAACTGTGTTTACCCATTGATTATCACCACCGCAGAGATTACAGTTGTACCGTTGAAAAAAAGATTTGCTGTGCCTGTTAACGTGCCCCTGAGATCCTCATAATGACTGGAGTGAACCAACTGCACTGGAAACAGTTCAACATGACACGCTTGATCAACTGTAAAATCTTGAGTGACACAGGAAGGATGGCTCAATGTTGTCCTATGTTTACTCGTAGCTTAATCAGTGTTGCGTGTTGTGGTGTCACTCAAACCACGCTGATTCAATTAGATTACTGTATTGAAGGATGTTTGTAATTGAAGTGCTGCAGTCTAAACTCCTGGACACTAGAGGCGGAGCCTGACACTAGATTCTAGTTTTTGACACTAGATTCTAGTTTTATGCTAGATTCTATTTTTTACGCTAGATTCTAGTGTTTGACGCTACATTCTAGTTTCCAATGGCAGATTTTAGTTTCTGACGCTACATTCTACAACGTACTATTCTAGTTTTTGACGCTAGATTCTAGTTTTTGACACTAGATTCTAGTTTCTGATGCTAGATTCTAGTATCTGACAGTAGATTCTAGTTTTTGACACTAGATTCTATTTTGTTTTTCTAAAAAATTTGGCTGCAGACCCCCATCTGAAAACAAAGCAAAGATTTGTTTTAAAAATGTTTGCTTCTGAAATAATATAATATAGATTTGCGCCACGTTTCAAAAATGGCCTACAAGCACACCACTTGGCGCACTATGAGCTTGTTGGTCTGTTATTTTTCAATAACTAAAGTCTAACATAATTCTTAGAACACCAAAACGTCCCTCATGGCAAATATTTTATATGCAAACTCTTGAAAGTGGCACATTCATAGATAAAGTTAAAGCGAAACATATATAAAACATATATCATTTCAGGATTTACAAGAATTGTATATGACATTCAAAAAAAGATATCAGATACATAGCATGTTTTCGTAAAGCAAAACATACTATGTATGTACAATACAGGTCCTTCGCAATACATTAGCATATTGTGTAAAAGTTAATTTTCTTCCATAATATAATACAAAACGTGAACGTTTCATATATTCTCAATCAATTGTGCATTAAGTATTGAAAAATCTTTTTGTTTTAATGCTGATGATTATGGAGAAAATCCCCAAATCCTATCTCAATTAATATATTAATTAATATTGTAAAAATATGCTAATTCATTGAGACAGGATTTGGGTGTTTTCATGAGCTGTACACCATAATCATCAGGATTAAAATAATACAAGTTTTTAAATACTTCACTTAAAGCACAATTGATTCAGAATATATGAAACTTTCAAATTTTGTTTTCACAAAAAGTTTCACTTTTTGTATTATATTATGGAAGAAAATGAACTAATTTTTTTAGAAGGACCTGTAATATATGACATGCAAAACAGATATAACATCCACATTTTTTTTGTAGGTGCTACTTTCCAGAGTATTCATATAAAGTTTTTGTTTTTCCATATGGGTTGCTACAGTACAGACAGGGTTAAATCCATTGTTGCTCCATATGATATCATCTTCCTCTGTTCTGTTCCTCTCCAGACGGATCTGGGCTCCACTGACATGGCCCTGGCCCTCAACAGGTACCTGTGTTCGGCCGTGCTGCCTCTGCTCACCAAGTGCTCTGCTCTGTTCTTCTCCTCTGAGGGCCAGTCTGCAGGCCTGGTGGACAGCCTGGTGCAGGCTGTCTACCGGCTGTCCAGGGCTGCTGGCCTGACCAAGGCTCAGAGAGACTCCATGGAGGACTGTCTGCTAGCTGTCTGCAGGTACTGTACAGGCCTGACAGTCCAGGGCTGCAACATGTTGAGAAAGGCTCAAAAAATAATAAAACATTTACTCAGCTCACAGGAATATCAATATAGTTGAGCCACATATACAGGTCCTTCTCAAAAAAATTGCATATTGTGTAAAAGTTCATTTTCCTCCATAATATAATACGAAAAGTGAGACTTTCATATACAGTATAGTATTCTCAATCAATTGCGCTTTAAGTGAAGTATTTAAAAACGTGTACAGCTCATGGAAACCCCCAAATCCTATGTCAATGAATTAGCATATTTTTACAATATTAATTAATATATTAATTGAGATAGGATTTGGGGATTTTCATGAGCTGTACTCCAAAAAGGTTTTTCAATAATTTACTTAATGCACAATTGATTGAGAATATATGAAACTTTCACGTTTTGTATTATATTATGGAAGAAAATCAACTTTTACAGAATATGCTAATTTTTTGAGAAAGACCTGTAGCAGGGGTTTTCAACAGGTTGTCCGGGGACCACCAGTGGTCCTTGAGAGGGTTCCAGGTGCTCCCCAGTCTAAAATGTGTGGTTAAAATGTCATCAGATGGTGGTCCGTGGCTCAAATACTGAATAAATGGTGGGTATCAAACGAAAACCACTGATATAGTATAAAAATATTATACGTGTGCGTGTGTGCACGTGTGTGCATGTTGGTGTCTATTTTTGTTATTTTTCCTTTATTTTCCTACTAAAAGTGGTTATTTGCTTCAGTTATCATATCCATCAAGCAAACATCTTGAAAGCAGGAACACAATATTAGTATTCATTGACAGCCATAGAGTTACCTCATGTTTATTTATGGTTTAAAAGGGAAACAGGGAATGAGTGAAGCGTATTTTGCATGTTGCGAGCAGCAGCGCATTCTCACTCCGATTGTCCCCGTTTTAAGCCTGAGCTTCATCATATTGAAGGTGACTGGTTCTGAATTACCGTGTATGTGAGAATGACTTTTTTTTATTTATTTACCCGCAAAACCTTACAATTGGGGTCCGTGTAGCCCGTGTTGCCAACTTGACGCATTTGTCACTATATTTAGCTTTTTTTCAGACCCCCCTAGCACCAAAATTAGTGAAAAACGCCTGGCGGAAAATCTAGTGCTTTTTTACTGGTGAGTTGGGGCAAAATTGATTGACAGGCGCCAGAGATAAAACCCTAATTTTTCACCATTTTTTCCTCCTATGATAGTGGTTTTCAACCAGTGGTCCCCAGGCTAAATGATGGATAGTTGGTTAACCAGATGTAACTCTTTGAGAGCGTAAAAATGAAACCAAATGGACCCTTGCGGGTCCATTTGGTTTCATTTTTACGCTCTCAAAAGTTATAATATTCATCATGTGAATTAGCCCAACTTAGTCTCCTCCACAACTAGAGAATGTAGAAGATTAATGGTCATTTTGATCTGTATGTTCCAGGCGAGCATCTAGCGCATTCTAGTGCATTTTGGAAGTGCCACTAGTGCATTTTGGATTTTGGCAGTTGGCAACACTGCGTGTAGCACAGGGGACTGAGGTTCAATTCCTCAGTGGTGCCTATACGGCTCAGTCCAGGGTGAACCAATGAATACAATTGACCGAGATTGTGGGTGGGAAGCTGCCATGGGATCCTCCTGCGTATTTGTGACGGCAATAGTGGAGATAAAGTGATCTTCCAGTCTCTACGCGTTATGTTCTCCAGCAGGGGCGGATGTAACATTTCCCAACGTGTTGTTTTCATATATAAGGCGCACTGGAATATAAGGCACACAGAATAGAAGCTACTGCAGTCAAACAATCCATATATAAGGCACACTGGATTTTAAGGCGCAGTGTTGTTTTTGAGAAAATTAAAGGCTTTTAAATGCACCTTATAGTCCGGAAAATACGGTAATTTGAAATACCTTGGGTTGTTTTGCATGCCATCGTGTTTGGTGGGGCAGACTGGGCATTTAGGGGGGCATTTTCCCCCTAAATGCCCATGCCTAGATCCACCCCTGTTCTGCAGGTGAAGAAAAGAGGTGACTGGCATGTGGTTGCCTGCGCTCTAGACTATGACAGGCCAACAGCGAGGGTTAGAAGCCACAGGGACCGTGTCGTGTCGTGTCATTCATTATTCAAGAGGAATCGGCCGAATTACTGAATTCAGGGGAGCGAGGAAAACCCCTCCGAAAGTCCTGTCTTGAGAGGAGGACATTTAAAATTGGAAAATGCATTACTGGGCGGGAAAAAAATTAAATCACCTCTGGCACCGTAATCTTATCTGTCACACTCTGTCTTATCAGAGGTGATGTGATCAACAACATTGTTTCTGTGTGTGTGTGTGTGTGTGTGTGTGTGTGTGTGTGTGTGTGTGTGTGTGTGTGTGTGTGTGTGTGCGTGTGCGTGCGCGTGCGCGCGCGCGCATACTTTTGTCTCCTCAGTAAACTCCAGCCATCTCTTATGCAGCTACTCCTCCGGCGCCTTGTTGTCGATGTCCCGCGGTTCACAGACAACACTGAGATGCCCCTGAAGGTGACAGGACCACAACGGCAACTCTACACTGATGCAATTGGTTTTTAACGCACGCACGCACGCACGCACGCACGCACGCACGCACACACACACACACACACACACACACACACACACACACACACACACACACACACACACACACACACACACACACACACACACACACACACACACACACACACACACACACACACACAAACGAACAGAGCTCAACCAAACGTGCATCCTGCCCACCCAATGAAAGGTAATATCAGTGGTTTTCATCCAGTGGGGACCACCAGGGCTCCTTGATAGAGTTCCAGGTGGGTAAAAATGAAACCAAATGGACCCTTGCGGGTCCATTTGGTTTCATTTTTACACACTCAAGAGTTAAACTAATCATGTGAATTAGCCCAAGTCTACACAACTAGAGAATGAATTAATAGAAGATTAATGGTTTGATCTATTCTGTATGTTGGACTGTTTCCTAAATCCAGCCTGGAATTGTGAACAAAACCAAAAGAAATCTTATATTTTGATGTCTGTGGGGCTAAAATGTCATCAAATTGGTGGTCCATGGCTCAAATGCTGAATGAATAGTGGGCCCTGGTGTCAAAAAGGTTGAAATCTTTACTCTAAATAGTAATTGCTGTTTTAGAATGAAGCCATGTTCCAAAGTATCAGGTGATGAGAGGTTATGTGTTGTTTTGTATTGTCTTTGTAGTGTTGTATGAATGGTGTATTATTGTATGTAATGTGATTGATATGTTGAGATGTGAGACCCCAGGAAGAGTAGCTGCCGGCTTGTACGGCTAGCTAATGGGGATCTAATGAATAAATCAAATTAAATCAAAACCACTGCTTCATATGAAAAACTGTGGAGGTGCCCACCCTGCCATTCTTCTATCCCACCCTAATAGGGCTGGCTAAATTTGGCCCTCATACACACACACACACACACACACACACACACACACACACACACACACACACACACACACACACACACACACACACACACACACACACACACACACACACACACACTCAATACTCTGCTCCATGTGACAGGGCTTGACACTTGCCTGCTTGCCCGGGGCAAGTAAAAAAAAAAATGGTGGGGCAAGTGAAGACTGCTACCTGGTTGCCCGATCGGGCAAGTGTGCAACTTAGTGCACTATAACACAACACAAGATAAATTTGTCTTGAAGGCAGTCATTGCATTCTGCCTCTGTGTCTTTCCCTGCTTTCTAGCTATCTCTACCTATCTCTCTCCCAGGTTCATTTGGTTCCAAACTATCATTTTGCTGGGGTCAGGGACCACTGGGTCTGTGACCACTATGGGCTAATTAAGATGATGAATTTTAACTCTTGAGAGTGTAAAAATGAAACCAAATGGACCCGCAAGGGTCCATTTGGTTTCATTTTTACGTTCTCAAGAGTTACATCTGGTTAACCAACTTAGCTGGGGACCACCTGGAACCCTCTCAGGGACCACTGGTGGTCCCCGGACCACCTGTTGAAAACCCCTGGTTTAACGCACCCAAGTAGGAAGTAAACTTAAATGCAAAATTTACAATATAATTTTGGGGGGCAAGTGACCATGACCTGAGGGCAAGTAGAACCTGACTTGCACTTGCCCGATGGGCAAGTGCCTCAGAGACCTTAGTGTCAACCCCTGTGTGATATTGACCACTGTCACACCTCCTGTGCACCAGCTGCTGACCAACCACTATGAGCAGAGCTACAGATACTACTCTCTGAATGGAGGCTGGGGGAACCTGGGCTCTGCTACGGAGGAGGAGCTCCACCTGTCCAGGAAGTTATTCTGGGGAACGCTGAAGGCCTTGGCAAAGCAGGTAAAAACTAATGGATACAGATGTCAAACACTCCTTAACCCATTGTGTCCTATCTAGTTTCTGAATAACATAATATTCAAAGATTTGCACCACGTTTTCACGATTTTTCAAAAATAGCAGAGATACAAGCTCATAGCGCGCCACTCGGTGGCGCGCTATGAGCTAGTAGATCTGCTATTTTCAATAGTTAAAACATAATGCTTAGAACACCAAAACGCGTTCAGTACAGTACAGTACAGTACACTGACACTTGTATTTTTTTTCCCCCAATTCTGTACATGTTTAAGAGGTGACAGTATGTAAATAGACCCCTTTGTGTGTGTTTTTATGTGCAATAATGTCTTCCCTTTGTATTTAGGGTTTCTTCCTGGGGGCTGAACCTTTCCAGTTAAACGTGCCAATGAAAAAAACCTTCAATATAGTGACATCATGTGTTCAGCCCCTCCCCTAACTCCTCCCCCTTTATCAAAAAATCTTACTTTTCATACAACATTAATACCTGATGATCATGTTTTAGGGTAGAAAAAAATCATGGTACTCCATCTTTAATACGTGGCATGATGGCGACCGCAAAAAACAACTACCACACAAACAGACTCCAGATCAAATTGATGTTTATTTTTTTCATTGACCACTCTCTCCCACCAATCATGGCTTCAAGTGCTCTGATCCTCCCCTGCAACAGCAGATGCTATTGTCTTTTTTTTAATATTGATTAACATACGGTACATACACATTGGCTACACTTCATTTCGGTTTAGGCTACAGTCAGAAAAATGCAATGTAAATTGTGTATGAGAGAGGGATACCTTTTATATCGAAAGGAAGTGAGTTGTTGTCCGGTGCTTGCTTGCAAATATAGTTTACAATGGGTGGACATTGCTGTCCACCCATTGTAAACTATTTAGAAGCAATGTTATGGTATTTGGATGTTGGAGGTTTATTGTGTTGGTGTTGAACTTTTCAGGTGTTGCAGGTTTTCATAGTAATCTCCAATCTATGGTCATAATACTAAGTAAGAGTAAATCAATCCCCCTATTTCCAGAGAAATTCATCTGAAAGCGACATTATGGAGCTACTTGGAAGATGTCAACACAGGTTTCTTACCCCAACCCTTGCTGTATGAAACATAACATTCCACTATTGCTTTCAAGCCTAGCGTCGAGAAAAGGACAGGTGCAATCGATGCGATTGAATGTCCTCTGTGTTGAGGGGAGGTCCCCCTGTTGTGATCAGCATATTGCTGAGTGCTGCTTATCTGACTCATCCACAACATGCAAACATTAAAGGCAGACGGAGGTTGAAGGTTGTTGCAGCCTCACGCATTGCTCACATCAAACGCCTCTCAGAAGTTCAGGCTGTAGTCAGCACTGTACAGTACTGCACGGTTTACACATGGACCAATACACAATACACAGGGTTCCCGCGGGTCATTAAAAGGAACTCTGCATATGAGACAGATATACTGTAGGTAAATACATTATACTTAAAAATAGTTAATGTTTTTATCCCATGGGGGCTGCCATTTTACTGTGCCTGTCACATGGTCTCATAGTGATGACGTCACAGTAGCTCTGGTTATAGCACAGCTAATGGAACGTTCAATGATTAAAGAGCAATGCAACGTAAAACATCGATGTACTATATACACTGGTCTGTTTGTTATGACAATGGCGACCCCCACTGGTGAAATAAAGGACTGTAAAACAGATGGGATGAACTACTGTAGATTGACATAATATGCAGTTATTTGATGTATTACATTAGTTGTACTGCGGGCGCGATCTACTGTGACATCATCACTATGACACCATGTGACAGGCACAGTAAAAATGGCGGCCCCCATGGGATAAAAACATTTACTATTTTTACACTTTATAATCTTTATCGTAATGGTTGACAGGCGGAACCTTTTAATCGGCTGCTTTTTACCAGTGCCATAGAGTTACGACAACTCCGTCCACTTCATGGGGTCAGTCCAGTGGAGGCTCTTCTACTCAGACTTTAATAGAGAATGGGGACAAATAATAGGGACAAGTCCTGGACCTGAAGTAGGGATGCGCCCGATCCAATATTTAATCGGTATTGGCTCCCGATATTAAAGAATTAAAGTATCGGAGATCAGCGTTTACGTCTCCGATACTCCTCTGATACATTACATAGGCTATATTAATGTTTACTGCGTTCGAGCGGTCCTGCACCACAGTACGATGTTTGTTTATCCGTTCATCTTCTACCAACTCTTATTTGCATGAATCTCTCCATGCTCAAATAGTAATGCATGCCATGCATGCAGTACATTGCATGAATGCTTCTTCTACCAATAGCACATACTCTGCACAAATCCGTCCCCATGCAGAAATACAAATGCATGCCATGGGAAATAACGTGTATGACTTTGCATGCTTCCAACTTGCATATTTACCATGCATTTGTGATGGAACATGTGTGATGGAAATGGATTTTTTTTTTAACATGCATGCGCACACAGATATACACTCACACACTGCACTTGGACAACTGGCCATCTGCACAACTGGGCACTAGAGACTTGTGGCCACCTGAGTGGACAGTGGGCATCTGGGAGAGTGGACAGTGGGCACCTGGAAGAGTGGCCACCTGGATAACTGGGCGAATGCTAAACCAACAGCATTTCATCACTGAAAACAGAAAACTCTGAGTCAGACCTTTAGCTTTATGCATGCTGCGTGTCTGTTGCAACTTCAACAACAACTGATGTTATTATTGATGCTTTACTTGACTAATAAAGTCATGTAACCGAAAACGGTAAGGATGCGACTTCATCACACCCTTGAAGCTGTCCCCTTACCGTTTTCTCCTGCCCCCCCAATTGGGAAATCCTACATCCGCCCCTGGATCAGAATATAGAGAAAGCATTTTCTTTTTTCTTTTTTTTTTTTTTTTTTTTTTTTTTTTACAGAAAACAAAACGTACAGCACTTTAATACTATAAAATAGGTGAACCATCTCTCAACATCCCTTTTCTTCTCTAAATTGTCAACTTTCCCATCCTGTCTGTTCTTCCATAGCCCTATGAACCAGAGTTGTTCAGGTTGTGTCCCTGTGTGTTCTTCCATAGCCCTATGAACCAGAGTTGTTCAGGTTGTGTCCCTGTCTGTTGTTCCATAGCCCTACGAACCAGAGTTGTTCAGGTTGTCTCTGGAGTGCCTGACGGTGGTGGCCAGTGCCCTGCCTCCTGACCACATGGACCAGTGCTGTGTCCAGGAGAAGAAAGGCTCTGAGGAGGCAGATGACCAGTTTGACCCCCAGCCTGTAGACACCTCCAGGTACTGGATGGAAGTCACTAACCGGAAGTAACAAGTGCAAAAGCAATCACTTCTTTCCAAACCATTTCCTGATTCATTTATTTTTTCCCAAGATCCTTCCTTTTTTCATTGCGCAGAGGAAAGAAGAAAAAGATGACATAACCAGGGCTGCAGATAACTATTTTGGTCCAGTTCTCAGAGCAGCACCTGGGGATGTTACTTGGTGCTCCCAAAATGCAGCAACCCGCATCGCCGGGCCCTGGGACCCCCCTGGGACCCCGCATCGCCGGGCCCTGGGACCCCTTTTTTCCACTCCGTACAGCCCATCAATGTACAGTATTACAGTACAGGGTGATAGTTTGGGCATTGCAATAGTGGCTAGCCTAGTAGTACTACTACTACCACCTGCATTCTACATCCATATACTAGTAGAATTACTAGTACTATTTTAAACTTTAGTGAGAATTATTTCATTTTCAAGGCTTTTTTTACTGGCCCAGTGGGGCAGTCATTATGAGCCCCAACTGTGTGGTGCTCAAAGGAGCTTCACCCCTGGATTGACAAATCATTATAGGATTTTTGCTGCTCCTGAGCACCACTTATGTGCACCCCTGAGCATAACAGAACATACTGTATGTTTGGTATATTCTCATATGGACCATTCTGTATTATTGGCACAAGCAATGCAACGTAGCATTTGTGAAATTAAAATTCAGAAAATAAGTGGAAAACAATTGTAAACATGTTGAGTAGATTCGTGGTTATCAAACATTTGAATGCCAAGAACTGCTGGTATGTAAAAGAAGGAAGTGTCACACACTTCAGTACCAAATGCAATTGGGGAAAAAAAAAAAAAAAAAAAACGTGTTTGTTAAGTGTGTGTGCAAGTGACTGACGGTGCCCTCTATTCCGGAAATGTTAACCCCTAAATGTGGGTTAAACTGGAAGTTGAGCTAAATGATGTTCTCTCCTTGAACCAGTGTGACAGTGCCGGAGCGACTGGAGTCCGTGGTGAATAAGTATGCGGAGCATACCCATGAGAAGTGGTCACTGGACAAGGTAATATCATGATGCTCATCCATCACATCTGAAAGGGTCTGTTAGGGCCTGACAGAGTGATGTATGGTATCTCAGTCAGAACTCTGCTCACTTACAAATACACTTCCTGGATAATGAATGTCTGTTTGGCCGCCAGGGGCGGATCTAGGCATAGGCATGGGGGGGCAATGCCCCCCCTAAATGCCCAGTCTTCCCCACCAAGCGTGATGGCATGCAAAACAACCCAAGATATTTCAGTGCTTATATTTAAAAGTATTTGAAACACGACTGAAAATGGTATGGGGGCGGCTTTATCGCCCGTAAAGCCGCCTCCTTACCATTTTCTTCTGCCCCCCCGAATTGGGAATGGTTACATCCGCCCCTGTTGGCCGCGCACAGTCGAGTTTTGTCTGTGTCGTGTTTCGTCCTGGGAGCTAACTGGAGGAGATTAGACTATATTGTATACATGTTATCTAAACGTATGGGCACGCACGCATGCGCGCAGTATGTGTGCGTGTGTGACGTGTGTGAGAATCTGCTTGTTGTCTCTGTCAGTTTGCCAACGGCTGGGTCCACGGGGAGCAGCTGTGTGAGACCAGTAAGGTTCATCCTCTCCTCAAGCCGTACAGGGCTCTGGCCGAGAAGGTATGACAAAAACAACAGAAAGGGCTCCATTTTCGTCACCGCTAAACCCCTTATCCCTGAACTTCTTTGCCTTTTTAAACTATTAAAAAAAGAACATTTTTCAATAGTTTAAATGGCCAGTCTACAAGCAATGTGTCAATAGATTGGCACGTTGAACTATTCCAAAAAGTTTTTCAAAATAGTAAAAAAAAATGATAAGGGGTTTAGGCTAAGGGGTTTAGATGGCAACGAGAATGGAGCCCAAAGTCTGAAGTGTCTGTGCTTAGCAAATCAAATAGCAGAAGTCCCCCTGAGCTAAATAAACTCCCAAGTGCTGTACTTTTTCAATGTGACAAGTTGCAAAAATAGTTGACATTGAGCATTCTGCGCTGGCAAATGTGCTGTTTCTTCTATTTTCTTTGAAACCTTTGAAATACTGCTTTCTGAATTAAATTGAGAATTTTCACCTATAGTATAATCACATGGCCAAATTAGAGGGTTGGAAATGGTAAAATTGCCCTCTTTCTTCAGTGAATAATTTCCCTGGTGACACACTTTTATGAAGTAAATACGTTTTAAAAAGCCTCCTTGAACATTTCATAGCAATGACTTCTATTTTGGGAATGCATTTGTATAAAAACCTGTGTGAAAAATGCATTCATGGACAATTCAAATCAAAGAAAAGCTTCCAGTGCTCGAACGATTCAACTTCCGCTGCCTTGCATATATAGTAATGCTTTCATGGTCTCCTATCCATGTCTGTATCATTCACACTGCTTGTTTTTCAAATATTCATGTATTCAAAACAGTTTCACTCTAAGCTACTGTAAGCATTCTCTGCAACACATCTGCCTTTGGAGAAATACTCTTGCTAAATGTTTATTGTCACAGCGCCTATCTACTATTTACTAAACTTACTACTAAGAGTGAACAAATGTGACCTTGTGGAGATCCATGTACATCAGGGCTGCCCAAAAGGTAGATTGTGATCTACCAGTAGATCACACAGACCGTGCAGGTAGATCATGACAGTCCCCATAGATCTGTAACTCTTGAGAGCGATAAAACTAAACCAAATGGAGCCTTACGGGTCCATTTGGTTTCGTCTCAAGAGTACGCAATTAGATAATGGAGAATAATTGTTATTTTGACCAATGTTTTGCCAGATCTCTTTCCCAGTTTTGGGTGCAAGAAACTAAATTCAACATCACAAACTGTCAACTTAAACCCCAAATTCTGTTTTCAAACATCAGTAGTAGCATATGTAACGCCCGGGATTCGAACCCGGGTCTCCCGTGTGAAAGTCCAACATCTTAACCACTAGACCAAGTGGACATCCCCTTGGTCTGGGGGCAGATACTAGACTTTGGAGGCCATCACGACAGAGGCTGTAGCCACCTGCTGTACAAGAAAACCTTCCAATTCTCTCCCTCTATTTTTCATTATAAGTGCATTATTCTTAAACACTATAACATTAAGTAACATCATCACCACTATTTCAAAGCTCAAACTTTCTAGGGGCCTTGAAACGGATTTTCAGTAATGGAATAATCACATTTTTGATGTGTAGATCTTGTTGAGCCGTTCATTTTGAAAGTAGCTCTCAAGTCAAAAAAGTGTGGGCACCTCTGATGTACATCCTCTCAGGGTTGATTTAGTGGTTAAATTTGACTGAAATGTCCAGGATAAAGAGTCTTGCCGCTGGGCCATTAAGGAGACTTTAAAGAGCATGCTGGCCTTCGGATGGACCATTGAGAGGACTAAAGCAGGAGACGTGTTTGACCTGCATACCTGTTCACGCAGGATCTCCCAGGCTGGACAAGTATGTGTCTACCTCTACAGATTCCTGTACAAGTGCATCCCTCTCTGTGTGCTGTGCTGTGGTGTGTGATGTGTGAATCCTGGTTGATCTTGACACTGCAGGGACCCACTGTTGGCCCCCCACACGCTACAGTTGCACTACGCACTTCACATAGGTGTGATTGTTTTTTTTTAGACATACAGTAAGTAACTGTAAGCTAACAACACATGTAAAACAAAATACAGTAAAATAAATAAAAAAACAACAATAAAAAAACTATAAAAAAGGAAACTATAACAATACAAGAATCTAATGAAAACAATGTACAAAACATCCCATAGCCCACTATCTTTTTGTTGTCTACTGTAGTTGTCCTTTGAGGGAGCGTCGACCTTCACGCCCAAACCTATGGACATGAGCAGTATTACCTTGTCCTGGGACCAGTGCGTAAGTCATAACATGTTTTATTATCTTGTGTATAATGCGTTTCACATGCTTTACACACTGCAGTATTCAGATGGTTACACATTCGCTGCAGCATTCAGTTTGGTTACACCCCAGTATTACTATTATGCGTAGAAAAGAGTTCATGGTGTAGACCAAAAATTTATGTTAGTGTTTTATCGAGCAGCCTTAGAAAGCCTGCTCAGATTTGGCAGCACGACAATCTCTCAGTGCAACTGAGGTCCAAACTACTCAGGTTGGTGCAAACTGCAGATCATAGGAGTTAGACAACTCCCCTCTCTGTAGTCTATGTATAAGCAGACTACACTGAAACAGGCTCAAAAGATTGTCAATGATGCTACCCATGTTTTAAATGGAGGGTTCGTACTTCTACCATCTGGGAGAAGGTATAACAGGGGTTGACACTAAGGTCTCAGAGGCACTTGCCCATTGGGCAAGTGCAAGTCAGGTTCTACTTGCCCACAGCTCATGGTCACTTGCCCCCCAAAAATATATTGCAAATTTTGCAGATGTAACTCTTGAGAACGTAAAAATGAAACCAAATGGACCCTTGCGGCTCCATTTGGTTTCATTTTTACACTCTCAAGAGTTAAAATTCATCATCTTAATTAGCCCAGGTCTACACAACTAGAGAATGTAGAAGATTAATGGTCATTTTGATGTGTTAATTTGCCTGTTTTGTTTCCCAAATCCAGCCTGGAATTGTGCTAGAAAGCAGGGAAAGACACAGAGGCAGAGTGCAACGACTGCCTTCAAGACAAATTTATCTTGTGTTGTGTTATAGTGCACTAAGTTGCACACTTGCCCGAGCGGGCAACCAGGTAGCAGTCTTCACTTGCCCCACCATTTTTTTTTACTTGCCCCGGGCAAGCGGGCAAGTGTTAGTGTCAAGCCCTGTATAAAGAACCAAAGTGGAAATACATCAGGTTTAAAAGGTCCTTTGTACCAGCGTCAACTAAAATGCTGAATGAGGCTTTGAAACAGTAGCGAACACTTAAGACGACCCTGTACCATTGTGTAATGTTGTGTCACTGTTGTGTCTGTGCTTGTCTCTGATGTTTCATGTATGGCTGTAGTAGGGGTGTAAGCCCAAGACAAATTTCCCTCGTGGACAATAAAGTTTACCTTGACCTTGAAAGAGTCACAGCCACAGCTAAACAACGTTACTGTTGTGTTTGTAGTCCATGGCGGAGCAGTTGGCTGAGAACTACCACAACGCTTGGGCCAAGAAGAAGAAACTATCAGGAGGCGGGCATTCCATGCTGGTGCCCTATGACACCCTGACAGCCAAGGATAAGTCCAAACTCCGTGAGAAAGCCCAGGAGATCCTCAAGTTCCTGCAGCTGAATGGTTACACCGTGTGGAGGTGATGACCACCGTAAATCGCACATTAAAGTGGAGGCTACAATAGCACAGTGTCACATTCGTCCTGTGATTTGAAGCTAATGAGGCACTGAGAGGTTAATAGTTTTATCGCCGATCACACGCTCGTCATGTTCTTACCGTGGGGCAACGCTCGCCGAACACGACAAAGGCGCAGAACACGATGAAATGTAGATTTCATTATTTAATCCATCTATTAGTCTGTGTGCATCGTCTGATAAAAGATCCCACGGCTGACTTTCATTTGGGACAGAATGTGCGAATGGGACAATTTTTTGTCCCATTTGCACCCATTCAATCCATTGCATTCAAAACCCTTTGAATTTGCCCCTGAACGTTGTGGAACGCACGGGTAGATCCACCAGGGCTAGACGTCACTTCCTGACTTTTGACCCGGAACTTTTTGCTCAGATCGTCAGAGGACAGGTTAGCCAAGACACCAGAAACAGCATGACGTCATCACACATCCTGCTTAGGAGATCTGGTGCTTCAAAATAAGGATTTTTTACCAAATGCACTAGCTTGAGCCGTGGCATATAGCAGAAAGTAACGAACGCGCGCTCACAGTAAATGAGTTAAGAGCCTTTCTGAAGGGCACCGCTATCTGAACAGCGCTGCGTCGACATCCTGACCTGCATGACCATTTGAAAAACAGCGCTTGTCAGTCGGAACATAATTGCAAAGGCACTTTTGAACTCGGAACGCTTAGCTGGCACATTGGTGATTTCACAGTCTGTTTAAACGGTGATTATTATGTCCTGATGTACAGGGACAGGAAGACGGTGGACATGGACTCACCGGCCATTGCCAGACGCTTTGCCTACACTCTGCTGCAGCAGCTGCTGTCCTACGCTGACGAGGCTCAGGAGAACATGCTGGAACTGGGTAATGTAGTGAAGTACCCCTCATGCTGTCCTACGCTGACGAGGCTCAGGAGAACATGCTGGAACTGGGTAATGTAGTGAAGTACCCCTCCCCCACCCCAGGGCTGCCCAAAAGGTAGATGGTGATCTACCAGTGGATCACACAGGTCCTGCAGGTAGATCACATGACAGTCCCCCCAGCACATGGACTCATAGATCTGTAACTCTTGAGAGCGTTAAAATGAAACCAAATGGACCCTTACGGGTCCACTATTTCAAAGCTCAAACTTTCTAGGGGGCCTTGAAATGGATTTTCAGTAATGGAATAATCACATGTTTGATGTGTAGATCTTGTTGAGACGCTCATTTTGAAAGTAGCTGAGCACCCATGCTCTACGGGAATGGGAAATTCAACTGAATCTAAGGTCTTTCAACATCAGATACACATTTTGTTATTCCTCCAGTTGTAAGCATTATTACTTGTGCGAGCAGTGCAAGTACAGCGATTGGTTCGCGGTTGTTGACTGTCTCCGTCCCTTGGTGGACTCTGATGACATAATTGTGACGCAATGAGATCTTTATGAGTATGTCTTTATGAGTGCAGTTCTACGATCGCAAGTTGAGCGATCGGTGCGTGGTGGTGCGCAGTTCGTGGTCATCGTTCCTCGGGGCATCCCGATTGGCCATTGGTCATCATATTGGCTCGCACCACTCACGCAAAACTAGGCCATCGCCTACTAGTGCGCAACGCGCAAGAAATAAAACAAAAACGAAAAAAGTACAACTAAAACTTAAGCATTATGTTTCTGTAATTATTGCGTTCGTCATTTGTGAATGAAGAAATACAGGAAATTGGGGGGAAAGTCACAGAAAAGTAAAAATTCATAATGGAGGTGGTTAACTTTAAATCCTTTGGTTATCGAGGGGATACACTGTGGCAGCATTGAATAAGTCGATGTTGCACCCAGCATTATTATATATTATTGCTGTGGTTTTACCCATAAGCGCATTGAGTTATGCCAGACACACAAGTCTTCAGAGTTGATATGGATTTGATGAATATCAATAGTCTTTTAAGCCTCTGTTCTGACAGTGAGCCCATCCCCACATCCGCAATATAGCCTCAGGATATTTTCACTTTAACTCAAAGTTAGAAAGTCTGGATTTGTCTATGCGAACATGTGAGTACAAAATCTGGATAAGTCGAGAGAAAAAGAGAGAAAGATAGGAAGGAAGGAAGGAAGGAAGGAAGGAAGGAAGGAAGGAAGCAGGGCCGGATCTAGAGAGGGGCAGGGGTGGGCAGTGCTCACACAAACGTGTATCCTGCCCACCCAAAGAAAGGTAATATCAGTGGTTTTCAACCAGTGGTCCAGGGACCACCAATGGTTCTTGAGAGAGTTCCAGGTGGTCCCCAGCTAAATGGTGGAAATTTTGTTAACCAGATGTAACTCTTTGAGAGCGTAAAAATGAAACCAAATGGACCCTTGCGGGTCCATTTGGTTTCATTTTTACGCTCTCAAGAGTTATGTGAATTAGCCCAAGTCTACACAACAAGAGAATGTAGAAGATTAATGGTCATTTTAATCTGTATGTTTTGTGTTTTGTTTCCCAAATCCAGCCTGGAATTGTGGACAAAAGCAAAATAAAATGTTTAGTTTTGGGGGTCTGTGGGGCTGAAATGTCCTCAAAAGGTGGTCCGTGGCTCAAATGCCGGATAAACAGTGGGCCCTGGTGTCAAAAAGGTTGAAAACCACTGCTTCATATGAAAAGCTTTGAAGGTGCCCACCCTGCCAACCTTCCAGCCCACCCTAGTAGGGCTGGCTAAATCCGGCCCTGGAAGGAAGGAAGAGAGACAGACAGAGAAACTAATACACATACTGTAGCGTGCCAGAGCCTTTCAGCAAATGCATGGCAGCAATATTGCCATTCCCCTGCATTAGTGGGTGTGGGTAGTTTTCTACAGATACTAAATACAGGAGGATCCACACATGTCCCTCATGTATTCCCTGCTCTCATAACTTACTTCCCGAGATTTCCTTAAAAATCACTATTTTCATTAGCCATGGCTGCTACCTCTATATGTGGAGATGTTGACTCATTTTGTATCTTACACAAGACAACAAAACTCTCATACAGACACAAACACCAGTGTTGTTTTTGTCGACTAAGACTAAAGACTAAGTCGACTATGGTTTTTGATATTTAGTCGACTAAGACTAGACTAACCAATGGTTTTTAAAAGACTAAATGGGACTAAAAGATGCATGTTTTCAAAAGACTAAGACGAAGACTAAATCATAACCTAAGACTAATGGAAATAGGAAACATTTTTATCTCTTTTTTTTTTCTTTTTATGTGAACATATCTGCAGTATACATTGCATACATTTTCAGGAAAGGAACTTATTACTATTGCAGTAATTTTATACAAGAAATAAAACGAGACATGTTTCATACTAAAAACTATAAATCTGTATAGCATATACACCTACAATGTATTTGTATGTAAGACTAATCTACCAAGACTAAGACTAAAATACTACACTAAATCCTTTTTGACATTCCGTCAACTAAGACTAGACTAAAAAATGAATTTCAGAAGACTAAATGGGACTAAAAGACTAAATATGCCTTATTGAAAAGAATAAATCTAAATATTCTCGAAAAAAAACAACAACAACACTGACATACACTCCAACATATCTCTTCCTTCCCACATCAGATATTATACAAAAAGTACGGTACAATGTATACTGTAGTTTGTGTGTTTTTCCTTGGTGTTCATGATGATTTCTTCTTCACACAGAGGTGATGCAAGCCAGAGGACAGATGTCCAAAGGGGAGAGAGTTGCACTCCAACAGCAGATAGATTTCTTCTCCAAGGTTCAGCATCGATTCAAGCTAAAACCCAGTCCAACTAACTACTACTGACTTCTACTGACTTCACAGAAATACCATAATCCTTAGTCTTCCCTGGTGTTTCCGTATTGGCCATATCTTTGTCTTCATAACTTTTCACCCCCCCACCTTCCTTTAATTTATACCAACTAATTACTTTTGTTGGACGGTTTCCACGGGCAACACCACTAAGTGAAAGCCTTTGTGGCCGAGTAATTTATTTAGGTGATTTGGAAATCCATGTGGGCGTGTCGATTGGCTGACACGGCCATTGATTAAAGCGTGGGATGAGAAGGGCTCATTTCTCACCAACCAACCAGACCCTGAGTCAGTCAGTCAACTGAGTCTGTGTGTGCCCAGTGGCGTTTCTAAGCAATTTGGAGCCCTAGGCAAGATTTTCCCTGGAGCCCCCCCTTAATCCAGGGAAAATCTCCTGTAAAATGGTGCCCCCCAAGGGATAAAATTATGAACTATTTTTAAACTAAAGAACATATTCTGTATGTTTTATATGTTCAATTCTAGTTATAGAGGACAAGTATAATGTATTTATCCATATGAGGCTTATTAACCTGGTATCCTTTTAAAGCATGTCTGGTGATCACTCGCCCCCCTCCTCTCATGATCGCCCCCCCCTCCCCTCATGGTCACTCCCTCCCCTCGCCCCCTCCCCTCATGGCGCCCAAGCCAACTGCCCAGTCTGCCTAATGGCAAAAGCGCCCCTGTGTGTGCCTACAGTACGCCTCAATTCTCTACTACAACCGCACCTTCACCCACTCATTCACAGCGCTGCTCACATAACACAGATAAAAGATCAAGTGTTACTGAGCCAGAATGATGATTGAATTGGTCGCACCTCTGAGGTGACAGGGTAGTGTTACGTTTACTTCATACTTCCTGAAACAGATCTAGTGTACTGGACACTAGCCTTGTGTTATAATCACACAATCAAGCTCAAAATGTTGAAATGGCTAAACTCTGTTATTATTGCTAATTAAGTTGTAATTGTATTACATTAATCACTTTAACTTTTTTTGGAGACTTGAACTTGAAAGCTTGCTGCTTTGTCAGAACGTGGCAGTGAAATACTGTACCTCTGCTGGCTTGAATTCAGCATTTATGCTTTTGTGGAAAAACTAATTTTGCATCAGGACATTATATGCGTTTCCCCTTTTTTCCTTTTCCCTTTTCCTTTTTTTTTCTTTTTAATTGTTTTACGCAAATTATTATGCATATTATTACAGATGTGTAAATTGATTGATTACAATTGTGTAAATTGAACTATCTTGGTTTCCACGTCAACAGGTTGTCCTGCCTCTGTTGGAACAGTACCTGAAGAGCCAGCGGCTTTACTTTCTGTCCAGCTCTGCCTGTTCCCATAGCAACAGAGGACACGCCTCCAACAAGGAGAAGGAGATGGTCAGCAGGTATATAGGTCAAAGCAGGGCTGGATTCAGCCAGCCCTACTAGGGTGGGCTGGAAGGTTGGCAGGGTGGGCACCTCCAAAGTTTTTCATATGAAGCAGTGGTTTTCCATCTTTTTGACACCAGGGCCCACTGTTTATCTGGCATTTGAGCCATGGACCACCATTTGAGGACATTTCAGCACCACAGACCCCCCCCCCCAACTAAAGATTTTATTTTGCTTTTGTCCACAATTCCAGGCTGGATTTGGGAAACAAAACACAAAACAAACATACAAATCAAAATGACCATTAATCTTCTACATTCTCTTGTTGTGTAGACTTGGGCTAATCCACATGATGAATATTTTAACTCTTGAGAGTGTAAACATGACACCAACATAGACCCGCAAGGGTTCATAACCAGATGTAACTCTTTAACTCTCAAAGAGTTACATCTGGTTAACAAACTTTCCACCATTTAGCTGGGGACCACCTGGACCCCTCTAGATCCGGCCCTGTATATAGGTCAAAGTCAGACAATCAGATCCCAACGTGACCTGTACTGTTGCAATGTTAATGCCTGTAGGAAGGTGCCCAGGCAGTTTGGAATGGTGAGAGTGCTACTTTAGATAGAGAGCTGGATAGCTGTGATCGGAAATGCAGCACAGACCTGTCATGGAATACATTGCGGAGCTAGCATTTCACCCAGAAAGGTCGCTGCTATTTACACAGTGCACATGGATGTACTCTCTCTGGTTGCATAATACATGCAGTGTGTGCAGTATTGTTCAGCTCTGTGGACGGCCTCCACAGTTTAATGAAAGTAGAAAGATTAAAAAAAATACATAAATAAAATGTATAGCTACCAAATACCAACTGTAAAATAAATAGGAAAAAAAACATTCTGAAGCTTCATGAGCTCAATTTGAACTTCTGAATTAACAAATTCGTCACACTATAGTATTGAAATAAATAAAAATGTTTTCCTTTACAAGATTTTCCATTCCTTTTAGAGACTTTTAGAGTTGGTTTATGTTTACTGCTTTTTCAATCCTCATGTGTTTCAGGGTCTAGATCATAGGTGTCAAACTCTGGCCCGTGGGCCAAATTTGGCCCGCTGTGTAATTTCCTTTGGCCCTTGAGGCAATATCAAATTAACATTAGAGCTGGCCCACTGGTATTATACTGTATAGCCGTGGCGCCGCTGTATTCACCGCTAATACTAAAAATCCCATAATGCTCTGCTGTTGTTTTGCCGTCTGCTCTGTAATATACAGCAACGTTTTTCTTCCCAGGGCCCACCATTTATTCTGCATTTGAGCCACAGACCACCATTTGAGGATATTTTAGCCCCACAGACACCCCAAACTAAAGATTTCCTTTGATTCTGTCCATGACCATTAATCATCTAGTTGTGTAGATTAGGACTAATTCACATGATGAATATTTTAACTCTTGAGAGCGTATTTTTTTTTACATTCTCAAGAGTTACATCCGGTTAAACAACTTAGCTGGAGACCACCTGGAAGCTAGCCCCGCAGCGTGGTTCAGTTTTAAATTTTGGCCCACTCTGTATTTGAGTTTGACACCCCGGGTCTAGATGATGTTTCTTTCCGATTGTCAGTTAATTATGTCCTAACCTTCTCTCTCTCTCTCTCTCTCTCTCTCTCTCTCTCTCTCTCTCTCTCTCTCTCTCTCTCTCTCTCTCTCTCTCTCCTCTCCCTAATCCACTGGGCCTGCTGTCATCGTCCCTGAAGTCTGTTTTGTAAACTGGGAGCTCTCATGAGACACAACATCTCTCTGTTTGGTAAGAACAGTCTGGGAATAAAACTGCACACATGAGTCATATTACATTTGTTTGTTTCCAAATGTTCGCACATGGTGGTTTACTATGGACTAACCTGCAATTCCTGTCGGTTGGTTATTTGGTCACCTCAAGCAGCATGACCATATAGTGTATAGTTGTGTCTCACGACAAACCTCTACTCTTTGATCTCCATATATGGGGTTGACATGTTCTGACATTCCACAATGTTCTTTCCCCATCCATCCTTCCTCTTCGATGTCTCCACATTGACTGACTGCCGTAATTTTTGTATTATAAGCCGCACCTGAATATAAGCCGCAACAGCTAAATTTAGGGCAAAATACTGATTTTTTTTCCTTGTATAAACTGCACCTGACTATAAGCCGCACCAGGCAATAAGCTTCATGTTAGAGCAGTGTTTTTCAACTTTTTTTGATCCCAGGGCCAATGATTTATTCAGCATTTGAGTCACGGACATTTTCACCCCACAGAACCCAAAACTAAAGATTTCTTTTGGTTTTGTTCACAATTCCAGGATGGATTTTCGCAAACAAAAGAGGCAAAACATCAAATTTAGACCAAAATGAACATGACTTATGACTTATTAATTAAGTGGTGCTAATTTAGATGGTGAATAACATAACTCTTGAGAGCGTAAACATGAAACCAAATGGACCCGCAAGGGTCCATTTGGTTTCATTTTTACGCTCTCAATGAGTTACATCTGGTTAACCAACTTTCCATCATTTAGTCTGTGGAGCCCACCTGGAACCCTCTCAGGGACTACCCCTGTGTTACCTGTAAAAATCCATAGATTGGCCGCACCGTTTTATAAGCCGCAGGGTCAAAAGCATGTGAAAAAAGTAGCGGCTTATAGTCCGGAAATTACGGTATATGGTGCTGGCCTGTTCTGACTGGCATTCTACATGTTGATCTGACCACCTCTAACTCTTTACACTCAAGACACACCCCATATATGTCTAGAAGAGAATTCATTCCATATGCTGTATATTGATCTGATGCCTCTTGCCAAAGTGCCAGTCTTACTGATTGTATAGAGGCTGACCCATGTCAGATTGTTGGGTCCTACTGTATGTGTTGATTTTTTTGGACAGCCCTAAGACTGACCGCTTATTACAAATATTGTTACCAATATTTTCCCAAATTGTTGTTGGTTGTAACATTTTCTAATTTGAAAAAAACATGTCTTCAGTATATGCTGACTTCTGATAATAGTATCTAATTATGTAATACCGGTATGTCATTAGAGGTAATTATATATTGTTTTGTTTGTGTGTCATGGCACTTGGACCCTTATAGATTTGTAACTCTTGTGTTAAAATGATCTGAATTACGTAATTTTCAAGAGTCCACACAATTAGAAAATGGAGAATAATTATTTTGACCAACGTTTTGCTAGTTCTCTTTCCAATATTTTCTCAAATTGTTGTTGGTTGTAACATTTTTTTAATTTGAAAAAACAAAAAAAAACATACCTTCAGTCTATGCTAACTTCTGATAATAGTGTGTAGTCATGATGTTTCATTTCATTTGAAATGAAACATCATGACTACATACTATTATCAGAAGAATTATTAGTCATGATGTAATACCGGTATGTCATTACTAGAGATAATTATATATTGTTTTGCTTGTGTGTGACGTCCGTGTGCTTGGTGCACACGTGTGTGTTTGAATGTGTCGTGCGTTGTGTGTCATTGTTGTTTCCCAGGGAATGATTCATCCATCTCAAGCTGTCTTTGTGTTTTGGCCCAGGCCCTTGATGCCAGGTATCTAGATTCAGGGGATCTAGGCATGGGGGTGGGGGGGGGGCGGGCAATGCACCCCTAAATGCCTAGACTGCCCCACCAAACATGATGGCATGCAAAACAACCCACAATTTCAAATTCAAGTGCTTATATTTAAAATGATTTGAAAACCTACTACTGCTACTAACTAACTACAGTTGTGTCACCACTAAACCAACAGCATTTCATCATTGAAAACAGAAAACTCTCTGAGTCAGACCTTTAGCTTTATGCATGTCTGTTGCAACTTCAACAACAACTGATTATTATTGATGCTTTACTTGCCTAATAAATAAAAGTCCTGTAACTGAAAATGGTATGCTGGCGACTTCCTGATGATGACGATGAAGCCGCCCCCATACCATTTTCTCCTGCCCCCCCAATTGGGAAATGTTACATCCGCCCCTGTCTAGATTGCACTGCTGCCACGCTTCTGACATTCACAGTCGCAGTAACACGCAATACGACGGTGTAATGGTTCCACAGATACAATATGCTGGTATTTTGGTTGTTGTTATCACTTTCAGACTCTCAGGACAGAGTCTCTGAAGCACAAGATGCATCTGTCTTCAGCACAGATTCATTTCACTGGTGGTTGATCCAATTTGCCCCTAACCCATTATCACTGAATTTGATATTCACTTAAATAAAGGCACATGGGGCATTTTCATTTATTAAAAAAAAAAAACGCAAACCACTGCTTTTGTACAATTACATTTTGGTATTCTTTGCAAATCACTCAGTCAGTTTTCTGGGCACAATGGGTTTGCCCGCTTTGAACTACTTACTATTGGTTAATATATGGGCAGTGTTGCCATTAATTTCACCCCAATGCAGTCTATCATTATAAATAAACACTCAAACACACAGTTTACTATAATGACACACCATGGTGGAGCTATTATTTTTTTGTGGAAAACTTTGTAAATGCAATACCGGTATATATTACTCAAAATGTGAAATAATAATAATAATAATATGTTACTATTTACTGGAAAAAAGTAATGCTATTCCTTCAGTTACTAGACGGCACTGAATATGAGTCAGCTTGCTTAATGTAAACCAAAGTCGAGAGCAAGATGATCAATCTAAATAAGGTTTTGTAATATCTACTGTAACTCTAACATCTCTCTCCCGTGTCTCCAGGACATTATTGAGGTCAGGCCCAGAGTCGACGCGGACGGCCCTGAGTTCATTTTTCGAGGCGGCGGCGGCCGATCTGGAGGTGACGGTAGAGAACCTCCAGGTGGCCTTCTCTCCTCTCTCTCAGGGTCGCACAGGGCAGCAGCAGGGCAGAGGAGCAGCCAAAGTCCTGGGATACAGCACCTCCACACTGCTCCCTGCACTCACCTCCCTGTTCCAGCACCTCAGCAGATACAACTATGGAGTGGAGCTCCTAGGTGAGCCTTGATGTCCGCAGTACCTGGGCTTTAGAAAACTATGGAGTGGAGCTCCTAGGTGAGCCTTGATGTCCACAGTACCTGGGCTTTAGAAAACTATGGAGTGGAGCTCCTAGGTGAGCCTTGATGTCCACAGTACCTGGGCTTTAGAAAACTATGGAGTGGAGCTCCTAGGTGAGCCATGTCCGCAGTACCTGGGCTTTAGAAAACTATGGAGTGGAGCTCCTAGGTGAGCCTTGATGTCCGCAGTAGAGGTCTTCACGGTTCTCAAAAATGCCATCCGAAATCCGAAATAAATCCGTGCAATATCACCGATTCCGAACTGTTCCTAAAATATTTTCAAATAAATAAATTGGATCCGAGTCGATCCGTGGCATGGTTTTCCGGTTCCGAACTGTTCTGAGATTTTCCCCAAATTGCTTCGCCGAGCCCGACCGAAGTCGGATTATTTTTGACCGTCCGACAGACCCGCCTTGACCAAATCCCTCCCCCGCCTTGCCTACGTTTGATGAACCTGTAGATCAGTTATATTTCGCATGCGACGCTGCCTCGGCTCGCTAACACTGTTCCGTGCTGCCAGTCTAGCCTACTCTACACTCTACAGGTACGTGCACACACACACAGATTAAAAAGGGGCCTGCAGCCCCAGCTCTTTCGCATGTCTAAAACACAGAAGTGCCCTCATACGGGAGGTTGCCCCTGCCCCCTTATGTAACACGCTGTCTACACGGACACCACAGACTGTCGCCCCTATCATACATGTCAGTGCATGTCCAGAAGCGCACTCGCAGAGTGACAAAGATACAATCATACACACACTTGGTTGATAGAATATTTTATTATCATTAAAAAGGCAAAAAAAAAAAAAAAACGTAGAGAAAGAATACGTCTCACTGTAGTCTCGGGTATTGCACATAATGATTGACAGGTCCGACTTCCGACGGGGATACGTCCGATTCCGAACCTGTCCGAGTGACTGTGATAAAACACACCGCCAGAACCGACCGGAACTGTCGGGTCTCGGACGGACTCGGATTTTTTCGGGTTCGGACCCCCCGTGAAGACCTCTAGTCCGCAGTACCTGGGCTTTAGTAGAGACCAGGGGTGTAGTGGTCTCTACTAAAATATTTTGGTCATCTAAAATATTTTTGGGACAAAATTAGGCCTGTGTTTTTTGTCTTGTCATCTTTGCGCATGCAAATGTAAGTGTGCATGCACGTGTCTTAAAGCGGAATTCCACTCATTTCCAATATTTTACTATGTCATTAAGATACCTTACAGATGTTGTGTGGAAATGGTAAAAAGTTAATGAGTTTCCTTTTTTCTGAGATTGTACAAATGGACCCTAGGGTCCATTTGGTTCACATTTGCACACTTTTAGAAAAAAAAAAGGAAAATATGCGGAATTCCCCTTTAAGAGGCATCCCCCACTTCTAAAAAAGTCCCACTACAACACTGGTAGAGAAACAATATTTAATGAAACTGAAAACATCCAATCTACAAGCATTGTGGTGCATTATGGATCTGTTATTATGGATCAATTTATGGATCTATTTCAGCATACGAATAAGTCATTAATAATCCATGAGATAATTATGCTTTCAAAATAGGACATTAACCAAAAAGTCGATACATCGATAAGTCGATTTGCATAACACGAGTCGACTCCCAAAAGCCTGAGTCGAAAAGTTGTTTTTTTTTCCTTCCTCCGAGGGAACGGAGTAAGGAGGGGGAATTAAACATTTACCTTTGTTTTCCCTTTTTTCTTTCTCTGTGTGTGCAACGCGTGTGTATATACTGTAATTCAACTGTAATATTGGTTATTGCGGTCTTGACTATGACTCTCGCACTCTCGGTGTGCAGCGTTTCACTGACTGGCTGCAGTTGGGTCATTACGTACACGGATCAGATCGAACAGCAAACAGTGTCAGAGAAATACAGAACTTAATCAACCACCATCTCCCTGTGCTACAGTGGCCGTCTTGTTCCTCATGCTTCTGTCCGCGTCATTCTCGTTTATTCACTAAATGGCTCAGAAAAGAAAAGCGGCACGATATGGTGGTGTTGGAGGAGTAGGAGGAGGAGGACGAGATATGTATAGGCTACATGTAAATGGATCGTATTCTGATAATGTGCCTGCTATGTTGAACGAGCATGTCTTCTGTTGCGTTCTAACGTGTGGGCTGCTATGTATGGTATTGCCGAGGAGGAGGAGGAGGAATAGGTTACTTGTAGGCTAAATGGAGCGGATTCTGATGATGTGGCCGGCCGCTATGTTAGAATGAGCATGTCTTCTGTTGCATTCTAACGTGTGCTGTGTTGATAATGTTTATGGCTGGCTCACCTTGCCATAGATGCGTAGCCTAGCGATGTCTTTTATATGAGCACTGTGCATCATAGCACTGCCCACCGACACGGGGGACCCCCCGATATAAAACGATGCATCTTCGACTTCGACTTCACTGTCTGACAAGTCGACTTGGAAAAATCTCAAGTCGTTAATGCCCTATTTCAAAACCTATGAATTAAATACACTATAAATTAAAAAGGAGTATAGTGGGTTTACTCTAGAAAAGACATGAGGTGACATTTCAAGGACCTACTGAGCCTTAATAAAGGCTTAAATATAGAGTTGGTAGTGATGCATTTAAAATATTTAGTGAAGCAATTTAAATATTTACGGTAAGGGTTCACTTTAGTTCGACAGTTATTTGAATTTGCAGCATTGAGTTGGATACTGCTTTTAATGTTGTGTGTGCACTTATTATGCTCTTAGTATCGAATGAAATGGATAGCCATGACTCTCGCCTATAAGCTTGTGTCTTATAGTTTTTAATTATCAGGAGCATGTGATTGATTGATTGATTGATTGATTGATAGATAGATAGATAGATAGATAGATAGATAGATAGATAGATAGATAGATAGATAGATAGATAGATAGATAGATAGATGGCTATCTTCTACGTGTATTGATCTTGTGAGGGAAGGTCAGTTGCCATGACAGCACCAGTATAAAACATAGAACAGATACATACTGTATGGGTAAAAGACATCTAGAATAATACAGCTTCAAGAATAATACAAAATTGTAGTAACATACCAGCGCCCAAACCAAATACCAGTGCCCAAACCAAATAAGATTTAAGGGTCTTTATTGGCCATCTGCACTTGTACTAGCTGGGCTTTGCATGGTGTTTGTGTTATCGACAGGTAAGTGTACAGTACATTGCAGTAAAATGGATAAATATATGTACAGTCAATGCACACCACATCATGAGGTTCTCATTAATTAAAAGTAGGGATGTCCCGATACTGATACCAAAGTATCGGATTCGCTCTTTTTGTCCCTTTTTTATCATATCGGTATCGGCAAATACTGTATGGCTATCGGAAAAGTATCAGGCTCTTATTTGTCATTATCGGGTCACATATTGGCAAATATGCCTGTCTAACCAGTGATCAGACACAGGGATAAGGGGTTGACAGTTAAGTAAAATGTTGGGTCATGTGGAGTTTGCTTTGGAGTTTCCCAAGTGCACATTTGAGAGAGGAGTATGTTATTCCCTGTTGGTGACTTCATATAAAGTTATTTATTATTTGTATGTTATTATATATATTCTTCTCTGGTATCGGTATTTGGTATCGGTATCGGCTAACACAAAAGTTGTGGTATCGGGATCGGATCGGAAATGAAAAAGTGGCATCGAGCATCACTAATCAAAAGTAAACCTTTTATATATGGACTCCCCCTTTGCTACAGTATGCCAAACTCATAATTCACAATACAAAAATAGTCACACTCATAGTTACAAGGGGTCGAATCGAGTTCTCAAAGCCACCTTGTCCTCTCATGCCGACATCTATTAGAAAAGTGTTGCATTTCCAGCGGCTCCATATGCTGCTGCGCTGTGGAAATGAACAGCTGCATTCCACGCCTCTTACAGTATAACACTCAGGGGACGAATTCATCTTCTCTGGCTTTGAAAACATGTTTCAATAAGTCTCTGGGCCATGCCTGAGGAGGACAACACGCACACACACCTACCTGCCCTTCCAGCAACCTTTTCATTCGATTAATCAACAGCTAGGCTGCACGGTCGGTCTGTGTATCTGATTATACTGTATGATTGTATGGGTGTCTGCTTTCTGTCTCCCCCTTGTCCTTTGATGTACAGCTGACATTCAGGAAGCTGCATGTGTGAATGCGTACTTACGGGGAGCTCCAAAGACTAATGTATTGTACTGTATGTGTCATCACACTGTGGTATAGCTGCTCGCAGTGTCACTCGCTGAAAACCCAGTGGACGGTGTCCAGGAGTCCTGTTACAGAACATTTTTTTTTTCAGCGATCGGCAACCGCAGCGCAATGCGGTATAAATTAGACCTTAGCATCACCTCTTTGTTTGTTTGTTTTTTTCCTTCCAGTGGGTGGTGTCCAGGTGTCCTGTTACCGGATCCTCAACAGTCTCTACGCTCTTGGCACCAGCAGCAGCATCTATGTGGAAGGGTAGGGTACTGTTTACACCTGTCTCATGATGTCACAGTTTGGCATTTGGCTGATGGGGACACAGGGGTCCTTGCAATTGTGGTGTTATTGGGATTTGTTCTTTCTTACTTCCTTATATTACACAATGGGTCACCCCTTGGCCGTTACTGAACATCTTTGTCAGCTTTATTTCATTTGATTTTGAGTGAGAAGTCTTAAAGAGAAATTGTCTAGACAAAAAATACGTTGTACATCATTCAACACTGTTGTTGTCCAGGGCATGTATCAAGTATTTATCAAAGTGCTTCCCTCAAAATGGTCTCAATTTTCGGATGGCATAAAACATTAATTTAATTCAGCCTGTCAGGTTACTTAAGAACTGGCCAGGCGCGCGTTTGTGTGTGCTTGTTTGTGTGTGTGTGTGTGTGTGCACATGCACACCTGGAGCTAATCTTTGCCAACTGCTAGAGTGATCAGGTCAGCACCAGATCTCTTGTACACACTACCGGTTTCACATAGGCCTAGATTTTCATCACCACTAAACCCCTTATCTCTTAACTTCTTTGCCATTTTAAACTTAAAAAAAAAAGCATTTTTCAATAGTTAAAATAGCCAGCCTACAAACTCACACCGTGTCAATAGATATATTGTACTATTCCAAAAGGTTTTTCAAAATAGTAAAAAGGGCAAAGAAGTTAGGGGTAAGGGGTTTAGTGTGTGACGAAAATGGAGCCCATAATATTTTACATGTATTAATATGTATTAAATATGTTAATATTTGAGTTTAATTTAAAAATAGACGTCAACAAGACTCAGATGGGGCCTAAAAACCTTGCCCAAAAATATGTAATCATATGTAGTCATAAGCTGGCCACGTTTTAGTCCTAGGGAGCCTTGCCTTTCCCATGACACACAGTATGATGCTTTTGTATTTCTTTTTTACCAGAACCTTACAGCAAGTTGAAAGTAAACATCGGTATAATCTTAGAGTTAAATGCGATGTGAGAGTATGGTCTAGCCAGCAGGTCAGTACTTTCGTTTTCTTCGCATTGTGCTTGATCTTCATGCCCTCCAGTTCTAACGTCAGTAGTAGTTCCCTTCCTTTATCTGTTAGGGCAATGTCATCTGGCAATGTCAGTGCAAAAATCCTGAGGTTTGTTTGTTTTGTGTATACAGAATAGACCTCTACTAGTCCATTGCTTCCTAAAGGTCTTTTCATGCGATTGACTGACATGCCTAGTAATTCATTTTTAAGGGAAGGAGAATTGGGCACGTAGGGAGATGTGAGAAATCTGACAGGTGGAGCAGTGAGCCCACAGGCACAGTCCCAGTATGAAACTGTTGCATTCATGCTGGTTATTATCGTGCACATGCCCACCGGATGCCCCAGTTGAATTGTGCTTCACTTTTTATACACAATGTGCCGCCGCTTGTATGTTCACATGAGGGGCGCAGTGCAACCCCCACAGATCCAAGCAAGTACAGGCTCAGTCAGGGGCGGATGTAACATTTCCCGATTGGGGGGGCAGTAGAAAATGGTATGTGTGCGGCTACATCGCACCCATACCATTTTCGGTTACAGGACTTTTATTAGTCAAGTAAAGCATCAATAATAACATCAGTTGTTGTTGAAGTTGCAACAGACACGTAGCATGCATAAAGCTAAAGGTCTGACTCAGAGAGTTTTCTGTTTTCAATGATGAAATGCTGTTGGTTTAGTGGTGACACAGCTGTAGTTAGTTAGTAGCAGTACTAGTGTTTCAAATCATTGTAAATATTTGTAAATATAAGCACTTTAATTTGAAATATCTTGGGTTGTTTTGCATGGCATCGTGTTTGGGGGGGGCAAACTGGGTATTTAGGGGGGCATTGCCCCCCCATGCCCATGCCTAGATCCGCCCCTGCCCACAGATCCAAGCGAGTACAGGCTCAGTGTGGGGAAAAGACCATGACAGTGTGTTTTCATACAGACAGAGGCCTGCAGCGGGAGCCTGTCTGGCAGCCTTGACGGGAGCTTTCCCAGTCTGCTTCCTGGAGCCTGCTCTGGACCAAGAAAACCCTTACTCTATCTACAACACCGCCAGCGCCGCAGAGAGAGACGGTGTGTAGGAATAAAGCAAAGCAAAACAGGTTTACGCCTCGCATGCATGAATGCAACACTGCACCCGTGTGCACAACCAACCAGGGCACACACTCAAGAAGTCATGTTCTATTATTTGGGATATCCATCCATCCGGTGAGTGTGGAGGATATCCATTCAATCTGTTGAGAATGGCCTTGATTTATAGACGGAAGATGCCTGATCGGATACGATGAACAAAACTAAAATAAAGATGATTTTACGTCAAGTTGGCTCGGGGACCACCAGTGGTCCCTGAGAGGATTCCAGGTTGTCCCCAGCTAAATGATGGACAGTTCGTAACCAAATGGACCCTTATAGATCTGTAACTGAATTATATTTAAACGTCTGAATTAGTTAATTTTCAAGAATCTACACAATTAGAACATGTAGAAAACATGTTATTTTGATCAATGTTTTTGAAGATAAAAACTTGAAAATCCTTGTTTTATGGTCCAAGAGATTAAACTCAACATCAGTGGTCTGTGGCTAAAAAGCTGAATAACTGGTGGGACTTGGTATGAAAAAGTTTGAAAACCACTGTTTTACATGATGCTTTGCTTATTATTATTTTCTTTCTTTTTTCTTAATTTTTAAGTGAATGTTCACTGTTTTAGTTAAAGGGTAATTCCACCCATTTTAAAAAAATTCCTGAGAGGATACAAATGTGAACCAAATGGACCCTAGCGGGTCCATTTGGTTCCATTTGTACCCTCTCAGGAAAAAGGGGTCTGAAAGAAAAATCATTAACATGGTGAAATACATCTTGATGATGTCATCAGATGTATTTCACCATGTTAATGATTTTTTCAGACCTCCATTTTTAGGAAATACAGAATTGGCGGAACTTTTTTATCATGTCCACACAACGGCCTAGATTTCCGTCACCGCTAAATCCCTTATCCCTTAACTTCTTTTTCTTTTTAAACTATATTAAAAAAAAAACATTTTTCAATAGTTCAAATTACCAGTCTACATGCTCACAATGTGTCAATAGATTGGCACATTGAACTATTCCCAAAGGTTTTCTTTGAAAATAGGAAAAAAAGGAATAAGGGGTTTGGGATAAGGGGTTTAGCGGTGATGAAAATGGAGCCCAACATCTCTAAGGTATCTTAATGATATATTAAATGTTGAAAATGGGTGGAGTCCCCCTTAGGGTTAATGACTCCTCTCACCTCTCTCTTCCAGACATGGGGCTTCCAGAGCAGGTGGAGGAGATGTGTCCTCTCCTCCCATCCCTGGAGCAGGCTCTGGGTGAGGTGGAGGAGCTGGCGCGCTCTGGAGCCTCGTCCCACCAGGCCCACTACAGCCACGTCACCGAGGTCACCCTGCCCTTACTGTGCAGCTACATGTCCCGCTGGTGGCAGTGGGGACCGGAGGGGCAGGCGGGGAGCCAGGGTCCGGAGGGCCAGGCGGGTCGGGGACCGGAGGGCCAGGCGGGCACTGGGAGCCCCCTCTGCACCTCCCTGACACCCCGACACGCCAGCGTTCTGCTCGGACACATCCTCCGCATCATCGCCAACCACCTGGGCAAGGGCAGCGCCGACTGGATGAAGCGCCTGGCAGGTACATCATTACCGACTGACGTTCGGCGAGATCAGGGCCGGATCTAGGCATTGGCATGCAGAAAACTCTGAGTCAGACCTCTAGCTTTATGCATGCCGCGTGCCTCTTGCAACTTCAACAACAGCAGATATTATTTTTGATGCTTACTAATATATACTGTAAGTCCTGTACAGGATATAAATCTTGTGTGTCACAGAACTAAATAATTTAAATGAAAATGGTATGGGGGTGGACCTCATACCATTTTCGCCTGGCCGCCCTCCAATTGGGAAATGTTACATCCGGACCTGCGCAAGACCGACAATGTTGGTCTGCATTTTGACCTGACGGTCTCTTATAGTTTTCTTGATGGTGCACTGAAGTGCATAGAGCTACTTTCAAAATGAGCGGCTCAACAAAATCTACACATCAGAAATGTGATAGTTCCATTACTGAAAATCCATTTCAAGCCCCCCTAGAAAGTTTGAGCTTTGAAATAGTTGGTGATGGTGTTACTTACTGCGAACTGTTAGTGTTTAAGAATAATGCACTTATAATGAAAAATAGAGGGGGAGAATTGGAAGGTTTTCCTGTACATGCTATTAACGACGTTTGAAAACAGTATTTGAGGTTTGAGTTGACAGTTCGTGAACTAAGAACTTTCACGTCTTTGTCCACAATTGGGAAAGGGAACTGGCAAAACGTTGGTCAAATTAACAATTACTCTCCCGTTTTCTTAATTGTGTGGACTCTTGAAAATTACGTAATTCAGATGTTTATATATAATTTAATTCTTGAGAGCGGTAAAATGAAACCAAATGGACCCGTAAGGGTCCATTTGGTTTCATTTTAACGCGCTCAAGAGTTACAGATCTATAAGGGTCCAAGTGCTGGGGGGACTGTCATGTGATCTACCTGCACAGCCTGTGTGATCTACTGGTAGATCACCATCTACCTTTTGGGCAGCCCTGATGTATGGTAAAAAATAAATGAACCACGCACACAACCATCAACTTGACTGCCCTTCGCTTGTCCATTATCAGTTTTTTCCCAGCCAATCATATGCAAGGCCAACACTGAGCTCCTGAAGAGCCACTTCCTGCCACTGATGGAGAAACTGAGGAAGAGGGCGGAGTCAGTGCTGCTGGAGGAGGAGCATATGAAGGGGGAGGGGCAGAGCGACCTCTCGGAGGTGGAGCTACACATACAGGAGAAGTACACTGTGCTGGTGCGAGACCTCTACACCTTCTACCCACTGCTCATCCCCTTTGTGGACTCGAACCGGTGAGGCTCTAGTGCTCTCCTGGCACTTCTGTGACCAAAGACTGTGCAGTGCTAACCCATAGAGTAATAAAATATAGAGAGCGGGCGGGAGCGATAGCCCCGCCCCCTTGCCGTTCATTTCAATACAAGTTGCTCATTGGCGTTTTGAAGCACCCGGAAGACCGCCGGAAGTGCGCCTATTTCCGCATTTGACCACCAAAATTTGGTGTCCAAATGCGGAAGTATTTCCTCCATGAACGCGCCCGAAGCAAGGGATCATGGGAAGGGAAAGGATTCATGAACGAGCGCTGTCGAGAACGAGCAAAGGAAAAAAAGGAAAAGGCATCAAAAAACAAGCTTGTGGGTTTGCTGTGAGCTTATTATCTGTCATAGAATACACCCGTTATGTTTTGAGAGGTAGTAGATGACGCGAGGACCGGTGGTTCATCCAGAAAACAACTTAAACACAAACTGCCCTGTCCGCGTGCACAAAGCAAACCAGCGTGCGTGCTCTCTGGGCGCTCGTACATGAGTTCCACCCGCCTGCAGTACCAAACTTGTCCACCAGGAACCGTTGCTTCAAGCCTGGAGGCGCCGTTGGTGGATGTGTTCCAAGTAGGCTATCATATTTGGGCAAAGGATGCTAACGTGACACAACATGTTTGTACCTGTCTTGTTTCAGAGCCAGATGGCTGAAGGAGCCCAACCCTGACGCGGAGCAGTTGTTCAGCATGGTGGCTGAGGTTTTCATATTCTGGGCCAAGTCTCATGTGAGGGTGATAATTAGTACATTCATTTTTATCCCTGTTTCATCACCACATGACCACAGCGAATACGTGGTTCAGTCAGGGGCGGATCTAGGCATAGGCATGGGGGGGCAATGCCCCCCTAAATGCCCCGTCTGCCCCACCAAACATGATGGCATGCAAAACAACCCAAGATATTTCAGTGTTTATATTTAAAAGTATTTGAAACACTACTGAAAATGGTATGGGGCAGCTTCATCACCCGTGTCGCTTCACGCCACGGGCGATGAAGCCGCCCCCTTACCATTTTCTTCTGCCCCCCAATTGGGAAATGTTACATCCGCCCCTGTGTTCAGTGCAAAATACGCAAATATGTTTGACTTCTAATATGTACAATATTATAATGGAATGCATTTAAAATAAGGCATTTGGGATGTGTCATGCAGAAATGTTTCACATTTCGCACGTGCAAAGTGTGCTGTAATCTTCTAAAAAATGTTGTATGTTGATGTCAGTGGTGACATCGGATATTACTTACAATACTTTGTGTATCAGTACAGTCAGTTTGTATATCTTACGTGTGTGTGTGTGTGTGTGTGTGTGTGTGTGTGTGTGTGTGTGTGTGTGTGTGTGTGTGTGTGTGCGTGTGCGTGTGCGTGCGTGCGTGCGTGTGCGTGCGTGTGCATATACTGGCTCATGAATAGAATTATTACTGTACTTGGATGCAGTACTGTTTGCCATATTGCCATAACATTCATGTATTTATATTGAACAGAATTTCAAGTGGGAGGAACAGAACTATGTGGTCCAGAATGAGATCAACAACTTGGCTTTCCTGCTCAACACCACCAACAATAAGCTGTCCAAGGTCAGAGATTTACCATTTGAACTTAAGCAGCCATTTTGGCCACTGTACTAGTCTATTATCAAAACATCACGGCAATGACAACCACGTCCTTCTGGTACCCAGGGCTGGATCTAGCCAGCCCTACTAGGGTGGGCTGGAAGAATGGCAGGGTGGGCACCTCCAAAGTTTTTCATATGAAGCAGTGGTTTTCAACCTTTTTGACACCAGTGTTACGTTATTATCCTAGTCTAATAATAACGAGGCAGAGGGTGAGGTTGACATGTGGTTTAGTTATCATCAGTGTTCATTGTATATATCACAGGTAACATCCCAGAATACTATGCGGTGCTCTGTATACCATGCATTGTCATAGGCTGTTCATTGTCATGGTCTTAACCCTTTACTCAACATCTCCCCCTTTTAAGTAAGAAACATTCCCTTTTAAATTCAACAATAAACATTCAACCAAAACATTTTTTTTTCTTTTCTTTTCAGTCAGCAAAATACTTTCTTTTTTTTTTCAACTTAGAAATGTTCTGAATCATATGAAACAACAAAATAATAACTTCACGTGACTTCACACATGGCAATACTTTCAAATCAACTCAACTTCAAATGTACTGTTCTTCTTTTGTACTTCTTCAATATCAACCATAAAACAGTTCAATAAATCATCATCAACATTTCCAAAACATAACCATCAACATTTTCTCTTCTGTCTTTTTTTTTTTTTTTTTTTTTTTAGTCTCTTGGGAACACTGTACTGTATGTTCATAAGTCCAGTCTCTTGGGTGGACGTGAGTGTCTCCCTGAGCTTGTGACATAGTGTGGTGTGGCGTGTGTGTCACCTGTAGTGTTGCCAGCACTTCCAGAGTCAGGGACACCTGGAGTGTGGGTCTGTGCATCAGGCGGTGGCTGGTGAGTCGCACGCAGGTGCGCACTGGTTCTTCTCAACAGTCCATTCTCCGTCCTGACGATGTATGACCTTGGGGCTGCTGTCGGTTGTATGACTGTCCCATGGGCGTTCTCCGTAGTGATCCACACGCTCTGGCCTGGTTGCAGTTCTGATTGCTTGTGTGCTCTGTGGCGGTTGTTGTAAAGTCTCTCTTGTTTCCTCTTCGCCTGCATCTCCATGCTGCGGAACTGCTTGATGTTGGGCCATTTTGGAGACAAGGTTTTTGGCACTTGGGGTAGAGTGGTCCTCAGTTGTCTCCCCATCAGGAGCTGCGATGGAGAATAGCCATTCTCCAGCGGGGTGGCTCGATAACTGAGCAGAGCTTTAGCCTGGTCTCCTCCTTCTTTCCATAGGCCCTTGATGGTAGCCACAGCTCGCTCTGCTTCTCCATTGGCTTGGGGATATTTTGGGCTGCTTGTTATGTGAGTGAAGCCATACTCGTGGGCAAAGTTCTTGAAGAGAGCACAGGCATACTGAGCTCCGTTATCCGACATCAGGAATTCTGGTACGCCGTGCCTCCCGAAGACTTTCTTCAGAGCTGCTATGACTGTGTCGGCTGTTGCGATGTTCAGGCGGGCAACTTCAATGTAACGGGAGAAATAGTCAACTGCGACCAGGTACGTTTTCTGGTCCCAGACGAATAAGTCTGTCCCTACACGTTGCCATGGTCTCTCAGGTACTGGAGTTGTCAGCAGGGGCTCTCGCTGTGTCGTCCTATGCTGGGTACATGAGAGACATTGTCCGACTTTCTGGCGAATGTCAGCTGAAAGCCCTGGCCACCAGATCGACTGGCGGGCCCTGGCGCGGCACTTGACTATGCCTTGGTGACCCTGATGTAGGACGTCGAGCATTTCTTTTCTCAACGAGCTGGGGATGACGATCCTTTGACCTTTGAGGAGGAGATCTCCAGCCATGGACAGATTTTGTCTCTCATTCCAGTAGGGTCCCATTTCAGCTGGCAGGTGGGCTTTGTCAGGCCACTGTGTTTGACAGTAGCGGATCAGTGTTTTGCAGATGCTGTCCTCCTTCTGCTTTTCTGCAAGCTGCTGTAGTCTAGCCTCGGAAGCAGGAAGAGACTGTATGACTGCATCCACGAAGATCTGGACATCTGCTTCTAGTTCTTTCTCTGCCGGAGTGGCTGCGTGATCCACCGGTGCACGTGACAAGGTGTCTGCAGTGATGAGCTGTTTTCCAGGCACATGTACGATGTCGTAGGTGAATTTCAGCAGTCTCAGGCGGAATCTCAGGACTCGAGGAGGAAGCGCATCGAGCGCCTTGGTGCTCAGTAGTGGCAGCAGAGGTTTGTGATCCGTTTCTAAGGTGAACCTCATGCCAAGCAGGTAGGATTGCAGACGCTCACACGCCCACGTTACTGCTAGTGCTTCCTTCTCAATCTGAGCATAGTGTTTCTCTGCATCAGACAGACCTCTGGATATGAATATGATTGGTTTCCAGTCGCCGCTCTCTGGCTGTTTTTGGATCATGACGGCTCCCAGACCGAAGGACGACGCGTCGGCTGACACGCGCGTCTCTGCACTGGGTGAGTACACAGCAAGGACTCTGGGTGAGCTGAGCTCTGTCTTCAGTTTCTGAAAAGCCTCTCGCTGCGGTGCTCCCCAACACCACTCTGTCTTCTCCGACAGAAGATCTTTCAGAGGTTGTGTGAATGATGAGAGGTGAGGGAGGAACTTGCCCAAGTAGTTAGCCATGCCCATCACTCTTCTTATGTCAGCAACGCAGGTTGGTTCCGGCATGTCCAGAATGGCTTTAACTTTGCTTGGGTCTGGGTTGACTCCCTCCGTAGTAATGCGATGTCCGAGGAACATTATGTTGCTTCTGTTGAACTCACATTTGTCTTTATTCAACATGAGCCCTTCAGTTCTCAGTCTCTTGAGAACCTGGTGCAACCTGCTGTCGTGCTCAGCCTGGTCCCGGCCAAACACCAATATGTCATCAGCGTGGCATACTGCCCCCTCGCAGCCCTCCAGCATCTGTGTCATACGACGCTGGAAGTGTTCTGGAGCTGAGGAGATCCCAAACGGCAGCCTGTTGAAGCAATAGCGGCCGAATGGGGTTATGAACGTGGTCAGCAGGGCACTGTCTTCAGTCAGGGGAATTTGCCAAAACCCCGACGTGGCATCCAATTTCGTGAATACTTTTGCTCCAGTGAGCATGGCCAATGTGTGGTCCACAGCTGGCAGGATGTGTCTTTCCCGCTTGACCCACTGGTTTAGCGGCGTCAAATCCACACACAGCCTCAGTTTGTCCTTCAAGCTGCCTTTAGGTACAACCACCAGGCCCGCACACCACGGAGTGGGTTGAGTGACTTTGGATATCACACCCATTGCTTCCATGCGTTCCAATTCTGACCTCACTTTGTCCCTCAGTGGCAGGGGGACTCGACGTGGGGCAGACAGGGCGTGCGGTGTGGCCCCTGGCTCCAGTTCAATCTTGTATGGGTCTTTCAACTTTCCCAGCCCTTTGAACACCGTGGGGTAGGTCTTAATGACATCTTCACCCACCTGAACTGTGTGCAGTCGTTTGACGAGTGTCAAGGCTTCAATGGCTGGGAGCCCAAGCAGCGGTTTCATGAGCTTGGCCACCACGTAGACATCCTGTTCTGTGGTCTTGTTTCGTACCTCCAGTCGTCCTCTGAAGTGTCCATGTACATCCAGGCGCTGCCTGCCCGGACCATACAGGGGTATTTTTGGTGGCTGTAATGCTCCATGTTTCTTTTTGGAGTATTGGTGGCTCGGAATAGCTGTAACTCCAGCCCCAGTGTCGATTTTGAACTCCACTGTCTCTCCATTCAGTTCCAGAGTTTCTCTCCATTCATGTTCAACATTGTCCATGCCAATAATCACGTCAAGAAAGGCAATCTCATCTCCATAGTCTGAGGACTCCTCTGTAATGTCATCGACGCCTCTGGCCGATCGACATTTACGGGCGTAGTGTCCTTTGCGCTTGCATTTGCGGCATTCGGCGTCTTTTGCAGGACAATCTTTCCAGGCGTGCTTTGTAGCATGTCCGCATCTTCCGCACCCTGTGTCTTTGTGTTTATTTTCTGGCTTGACTTTTGAGTTGTATTTTTGTCCCTTATGGCCCCTCTGTGTCTGTCGCTTTGCACCTATAGCATCCAGGTTGTCTGACTGCCGGTCATTCATGGTGCCACGCAGCAACGACTGCTGCTTCTTTATTTCTTCACTTTGGCGCACCCTTGTGACTGTTTTCTGTAGTGTCAGTTCAGGGTCCATCTGCAATGACTCTGACAGCTTTGCGTCTCTGAGACCGACAACAATCTTGTCCCTTATGAGTTCTTCTCTGAGATCTCTAAATGCACAGTGCTCAGCTAGGCTATGGACAGCAGTTATGAATGCTTCAGCACTTTCTCCAGGCTCCTGGAAGCGCTTATTGAACCGTGCACGCTCAAAAATGACATTTTTCTTGCTCACACAGTGTCTCTCAAAAGCTTTCTTGACTTCATCATAGGACTTTTTCTGGTCCTCATCTAGGGGCAGAACGTGCAGTATATCTTCTGCTTCATCTCCAAGAGTGTACATTAAAGTATTCACTTGATATTCTTGGGACTGTTTGTCCAGGCCGGATGTAATTCTGAATCTTTCAAAACGCCGTATCCATTTTGGCCATTCATTTGCAACACCGAAGTCAAACTTGCCTGGAGGACATTTGGACACTGCTTACTGGATTCATTGCGGCTGGCACTGCTTGTGCTGCTGGCGCTGCTGCATCACCTCCGTTGCTCATCTTGCACTTTTTTTTTTTTTTTTTTTTTTTTTTTTTTTAAGAGTTCGTTTTTTTTTTTTTTCAAAACCTCCCGACCGTCGTTTTCGCGTCTTTCCGACGTCCCTCTGTTCACTCACGGACTTGTCAAGGCTCTCCCCTGTTGACTGTCTGCACTGTTAGCTTAGCCACCGGTAGCCCACAACGTCCGTCTCTTCACACCTGCCACTCGCTCCGTCCGTTTTCTCTGCAGACTTGCGGTAGCGTACCTCTTCTCCTTGGAAGCAGATCACTTTCAGACACTTTCTCTAATGCCTACTTTATTCTGACACCATGTTACATTATTATCCTAGTCTAATAATAACGAGGCAGAGGGTGAGGTTGACATGTGGTTTAGTTATCATCAGTGTTCATTGTATATATCACAGGTAACATCCCAGAATACTATGCGGTGCTCTGTATACCATGCATTGTCATAGGCTGTTCATTGTCATGGTCTTAACCCTTTACTCAACACCAGGGCTCACTATTTATTCTGCATTTGAGCCACGGAGGACCACCATTTGAGGACATTTTAGCCCCACAGACCCCAAAACTAAGGATTTATTTTGCTTTTGTCCACTGTACTAGGTTGGATTTAGTAAACAAAACATTCCAAACATACAGATCAAAGTGACGATTAATCTTCTACATTGTCTAGTTGTGTAGACTAGTCTAATTCACATGATGAATATTTTAACCCACCCCCTGCTGTCCACGTGGACTCGTGATCTTCTCTGTCTGTCCCCCCCGCCAATCACGACGATCAGCCCAATCACGACGATAACCATTTCCCCCATTATACATTAGATCAAACGTCTACATCAAAGGACAACACCACAGCAGACGATCACAGCACACCATGCACAGACAGAGTAGCCAATTGTATCTAAAAATCAACTGAATATAACTTGCTGTGCCCATCGCATGGCAGCAGCAGCAGAGAGAGAGAGAGAGAGAGAGAGCAGACGGCTGCGCACACACGCGCGCGCGCGCACACACACACACACACACACACACACACACACACACACACACACACACACACACACACACACACACACACCAGTAGTCCGGGGACCACCAGTGGTCCCTGAGAGCATGAGGTCCATTTGGTTTCATTTTTCTGATCTCAAGAGTTACAGACCCATAAGGGTCCGTTTGGTTACAAAGGATCCATCATTTAGCTGGATCTAACTAGCTCAAACAATCAGTGCCGCCATTACAAAAAAAAAAACAAAAAAAAAAACAGCAACCAAGGCTTTTTTTAAACCTTACCTTGTCTCCAAATAACAGGTCAACCACCAAAGATCAGGGAAAAGATCGCTATTAGATCCAAAAGTCAATAAATCCAAGCTCCTTCAGTGTACAGATCCATAAGGCTCCCTCTACTACACTCTCTCGTCTCTCTGTTTGTTGTGTGGTTGCTATGGAAACCCGTAGCTGACACATGTGGCTCTCCTGCCACGTGGCAGGGAGAGCCACGTGGGTGAGGATGAGAACCCTGTAGACTCAACTACATGCAACACATGCTCTCTCTCTCTCTCTCTCTCTCCCTCTCTCTCTTCCTACAGTGTTGCCAGGTTGTCGGAGAGAAATAAGTAACCAGGTCTCAAAATAATACTACTTTACACATGAAATAGTTCAAATCCATCAGGCATTGAACATGGCAGTTCTTCAAGCTCGTTGTGATGTGTTGTGGAAGTAAATGAAAAAAAAGTTGTTTGAGGTTGGCATGATTTTATTTATAATATTATTTTGATGTATTTATATGGTTATGGGTATTGTATAGTACATTTTGGTATGGTGCCGTTCAAGTTTAGTACAGTACATCACAGTGTGTGATGTGGATGTGAGTGTGGTATATTTCCCTAACTGTGCTATATTATAAACTGATTTCTGCAAGAAAATGCAGCCACAGAACATCATCTGTGGGGACTACATGAACATGCCATATCTCTAATGAAAGGTTATGATGTCCTCTTGAATACAAAAGAAAAAGCGAGTTTCTAGCATGTACCATTTTGGAGTTATCAGTGATCAAAAACAGATTGATGTCACATAATTCAGTCACTATTGAGTAACAATGCTGCTTTCCAAGGCTGATATTTACATAACGGTAGATGCTATTTTATTATTTATTTTTTTAGATTCAAGCAGGCATCATGAGGTTTAATTTGATATATGGCATGGATGTGTAGCAGTAATATTACCTAATGTTAAATGCTAAATAAAACTTTGAATTGAGTTATTGAAAATGGCCTCTGGCCTGCTGCATCATCTGCCATTATAACGCACTGTATTCAATTGCTAATATCTACAAAACAGAACATGTTATCAACTCACTTATTTTTTTTCCATGAAAGCAAAGAGATGGAGGATTTTTTAAGGTATTCCGTGTCTCGAACGGCCCACCATAGATTTTTCCATAATTGTCTAAAAGTCAGGTATTTCTGGCAGTGACACTTACTGTCCCCCTTTCTTGCAGCAGCGGGTGGGTTAACTCTTGAGTAGGTTTCATGTTTCACGCTCTCAAAGAGTTACAGTACATCTGGTTAACCAACATTCCACCTTTTAGCCTGAGGACCACCTGGAACCCTCTCAAGGACCACTAGTGGTCCACTGGTTGAAAACCACTGATATTACCTTTGATTGGGAGGGCAGGATGCACACCCCTGCCCCCCTCTAGATCCGGCCCTGCTGGTACCTCTACTGCCAAATCTGTAAAACCATCTGAACCCTTGTGTCATTGTTATTGAAGCAAAGGGAGAAGAATATCCTAGCAGGTCTAGAGCCCTGGGGAACACCAGCAACTACTTGTAAGTACTAGAGGGATTTTAATATAGATAGGAGATGGATTCTGTGATGCCTGTAAGCACTTGCGGTGCAAACCACCGCAGGAAAAAAGCCTGGATCATTTATTATAGCCGGTAAAGTAGTCACATGCAGACAGTGTAATCCTCCCACCTGCACAATAGGGGTGGGTCAATTCACTTACCTCACGATACCATACAATATGTAAGAGATAACACCCGACGAGCCGGTGATTTGTTTCCTAATAACTGACCGAGGCGCAGCCGAGGTCAGTTAGCTAGGAAACAAATCACCTGTTCGATGGTTGTTATCCCACTTATTACATGGCTTACGTCAGTGGTTTTCAACCAGTGGTCCTTGAGAGGGTGACGGCAACGGCATGTAAACAACCAAATACGTAGCTAACCAAATGGACCCGCTAACGGCGTGCTGGAACTAAATGCGGAAGCGCACAGCGGATTGATATGAACACAGCTGTTTGCACTTTGGAGACCTTGCTTATGCAGCGGTCCAATATAGAGCGGAGCGGTGAATTATAGTGTAATATGTCACCGCTCACATGACCAGAACGCTGGCTTCTGATTGGAGCATTCATTCAAGCCATGTAATAATGATATTTAAGGTTCTGAATCAATTTATATTGCGATTCTTAGTTATACTGCAATTGGATTTGATATATCACATTTTTTCACACAAACAACTGTGCTTTTATTATACTAGAACATTTTAAAGGGTAATTGCACCCATTTTCAAGATTTTTTCTGAGGGTGTACAAATGGAACCAAATGGACCCGTCAGGGTCCATTTGGTTCTAGGTCCTGAAAGAAAAATCATTAACACACACAACACAAACACAACTTGATGTCATGAAGTTGTGTTTCACCATGTTAATGATTTATTTCAGACCTCCATTTTAGGAAACACAGCATGGGGAGAGCTTTTTTTTATCATGTCCAAGGGCTTCTAAGGTACAGTAAAATGTTGAAAATGGGTGGAATTACCCTTTAAAACAATTCTAAACAATATGGACAATCAACTAGAATTGTCAACAATATAAATAACAAAAAGTTCAATCATACCGATCAGTGCAGCCTGATCAACATCAGCCAGTCTTTCGGACATGAACACATTAATGAATAGGACCTACATAAATATCAAAAACATTGATTTTTAACCTGCCGATTCGATTTTGATATCACGGCATTAAGAATTGCGATATATATGGCATGTCGATTTTTTGCCCACCTCTACTGCACAACCCTTCTTAGAACATGAGAGCATGATACAAGGTAGAGTTCTCAAACTCTGCCCGAACCCGACCAGGACCGAACCCAAACGACATTTAGGGCCGGGTCGGGCCTAAAATCTATGCTAATCAGTATAGGGCCGGGTAGGGCCTTGGGCCCCATGAAAAAAATAATATACAGTTGAGTATATTGAATTATTTTATTATAGTAAAAATAATATTTCTTTTCTCTATTTACCTATTAATTAATAAGATGGTGCTGATTGCCATTTCATTTTTAATCTGTGACGAATTCTCACATTTTGCCAAAACCTGACAGTTTAAGGCCGGGTAGGGCCTAAAATCTATTCCACTTAGTACGGCTGGGCGGAGCCTAGGGCCTGAACAGTTAGGGCCGGGCCTTCATTTTCAGGCCCATTGAGACCTTTAATACAAGGTCCATTTTTACTCATGGAGCTAGACTCAGGATTTTACATTGTATGCTTATATTCCTCTTGGTGTCTTTTCATTCCTCAGGCATCGGGTCCTGAGAGGAGGAAGATGAAGAGGAAGGGAGACCGGTACAGCGCTCACACGTCTCTGATGGTGGCAGCCGTGAAGAGGCTGCTCCCAGTGGGGCTCAGTGCCTGTTCTCCTACTGACCAGAGCCTCATCGTTCTGGCCAAGAGCCTCTTCTGTCAGGTATGATAATACATGGGAATGCCTGTATACCAGGGGGTTTCAACCTTTTTCATCCCAGGGCCCACCATTTATTCAGCATTTGAGGCACAGACCACCATTTGATGACATTTTAGCCCCACAGACCCGCCAAACTAAAGATATCCTTTGCTTCTGTCCATGACCATTAATCTTTTCGTTGTGTAGATTAGGACTAATTCATGAATATTTTAGCTCTTGAGAGTGTACGTTCTCAAGAGCTAAAATATTCCCCAGCTTAGCTGGGGACCACCTGGAACCCTCTCAAGGACCACTGGTGGTCCCCGGACCACCTGTTGAAAACCCCTGCAGTCTACAACCATCCAATGTATATCCATGTATGAATGACATTCCAAGTGACATCAATGATAGAGTTGTATTTGTATTATCATGAGAACGATAGTTTCCCATAACACATACTGTAACTTCTCAGGAATAGAAAGATGGTTTTCACTGGAAGTAAGATCACTTTCTGAACTGAAGGGTTTCCCTCCTATGAGGCACTGAACAGAGTAGAAAAAATATTGTGCTATTTTACAAAGTATGATTTGGGGACGAATTATACGGAATTGGTTGTGTGAATTGCCTTTCGCAGAAGGATACTGAAGAGGATATCCGCGAGCAAGTTTACAGCAGCCTGTTACGTCTTCAGAGCAAGGTACATACATACACGGCACACAGTGATGTGAATTCACTCACATGTTCCTCCACGGTACCAGTCTTAAAACCCCAGGCTACATACACAGGGATGTGTAGCAAATGGAATAGAATCTCAGAAATATGCACTTAAGCTATAAGTAAGTGAAGGACAGAAGTAGTGTGTAGGGTCATAGAAAAACTTTAATTAAAAAAAAGTCTAATTTAAGTAGATGTAAAACAAACTATACCAATATGAGGTGTGGAAGTTAAAAACTGAAGCAGCATTTGCATTGGGTTACATTTTAATGGCGGGGACGGCAGGCGATGATAAAGCGACATCCATTATTTCTCTATGGGAGCCGCCAATTCGGGCGATAGCAGCAGAACGGGCGACGTGGGTGGGCGATGTCGCGCGGAAAGATAAAAAATGGTGAGCTTTTCGGCCGAATCGGCCGACGTTTGGCCGGGGATAACCAATTAGAGCCAAGTGCTGCTTTTTTTGCCCTCGACCCGAAACAATTTGGCGCAGTTTGGTTCCTAGTTCTGCCCCACTTCCTCCTCCACCATACTTTTTTTTTCAGTGCACCACAGCACCATCGTTTACGGTACTCATTTTGCATGCCTTTCTAAGCGAGAATTTACGGTAATGACCGTCGCCGTTGCTGTTATCTGGTGACGCTGCTTGTGCATCGCCCGCCGTCCCCCGCCGTTACAACGTACTGTAAGTCATTGTTGATTGAACACTCAATATTATCTCTTCCACATGACAGCATCACATGTAAGCGATGATGAGAGCACAGATTAAATTGATGAATCTCCTGTTCCATTCTTCCATCTGCCTTTCAATATACAAGCATTTTATATTGTTCTACCCGTGACAAGATCTACTGTAATTTGAAAAAATGTTTTCATTCTTGGCTTGTCACTCTTAGCATCCAGATAAGTCTTCCAATAATGTCTTTGGTGATAAGTGACTCAGAAGAGAGAAGAACTGTCAAATACACTTTTTGTCTTTCACAATCAAGCACACTCATTAAACGCTAAATGGCTGTCAGAACACATTAATCACAAACTTTCTACCTCATCATGGACAAACAACCTCCCTTTCAAGCCAAATATTGGTGTATGCCTTTTTGTGTAGAGCGTGTAAATGTCATGTATTAGGCGAGTGCTGCTCCAAATGATGAAATGCACGTGCATGCCCACATGGAAAGAAAATATATGTAACTATATGCCAATATATGCACCATATATGCATCTTATATGTTGCATGTGTGCAATAATCAGGTACACATGGCTGAGGGAAGTAGGGGTGCTGGGGGGGCTTGAGCACCCCCTTTTTTCAGACACAGCCCCCCTTGGACAGGAGGAGGAAAATACTAGTTATTTTAATCAAAACAGATTCCTGTTAATAGGCCTTATACATATGCTCTATCGTTGTATCAGAGGCTAAGGTACCTGTGTCAGTTAGCTTATGAGAGGGAAGGTAAAAGCCACTTTTCTGTGTGTAAATGCATGAAAATGTGCATGCACAATGCGCATTCACGCACATTTTGCGTGTGTGCGCATCTTGCAGCACCCCATAGTGAACGTCCAGCACCCCCTACTGTCAATATCTTCCCGCGGCCATGCAGGTACATATACAGTATGTGCATATATGTGGATATATAGGACATATACAGGACATGTACAGACCACATATACAGGTAGGTTCATATACTGTATGTAGGGGGCAATTTCATATATGTGGCATATATTAAAACATATAGGTGCATATATGTAGAGGGGCAATTTCATATATGTAAGGGGGCAATACATATATTTTCTTTCCATGTGGAAGATTATGGTTAGGGGTGGGACGATTCACTTTACCTAACAATACGATACACTATTGATTATGCCGCGATTCGATTTGATATATTATGATATTTTATTATACTAGAACATTTTAAAGGGGAATTCCACCCATTTTCAATATTTTTTTATTGAGGGCGTACAAATGGAACCAAATGGACCCTAACGGGCCAATTTGGTTCCATTTGTACGCCCTCAGAAAAAAAGCTCCTAAAAGAAAAATCATTAACAAACACAACACAAACACAATTTAATGATATCAAGTTGCGTTTCACCACAAGCTCAGTCAACTAGAACATCTTGAAGCAACTTTAAACAATATACAATAGATAGCAAAAAGTTCACTCGTACACATCAGTGCCGCCTGATAACGTCAGTCAGTTTTTCTGGCGTGAACAATTTAATGAATAGGTCCTACATAGGTATCAAAAAATTGATTTTTGGACCTGACGATTCGATACTGATACCATGGCATTAAGAATTGCGATATATTGGCATATCGATTTGTTTTTATTGTGTGTCCTCTCTCTGTCAGGGGGCTCCAGGGTGCTGGTGGCAGGAGCTTCTCCAGACTGAGTTCCCACATCACCCAGGGGTGGTATCGGACCCCCAGAGCACTGTGGCCAGAGTCCTGGACATTGCTAGAGTCCTTTACCAGCTAGAACAGGTAGGCATGGGGAGAAAGGCCACTCTGGAATACGTTTTAATTTTCCAATTCACTGGCATGTTTGACTGGAAAGGTTCAGTCCCCAGGAAGAAACCCTAAATACAAAGGGAAGACATCATTGCACATAAAAAACACACCAAGGGGTCTATTTACATACTGTCACCTCTTAAACATGTACAAAATTGGAAAAAATACAAAAATCACGGCACCCCCTCTTTAAGTCAATTCAAAAGAAATGGAAACCAAACAAAACTGCCAAATGTGTTCTTTTTTTCTCGTACTCTGTTTTACTGTCCAGGTGGAACACCCACAGAGAAGTAGAAAAGCCGTGTGGCATAAGGTTTTATCCAAACAGAGGAAGAGAGCAGTGGTGGCCTGCCTCCGCATGGCTCCCCTCTACAACCTGCCCAGGTACCACTACACACGCCATGAATACAACCTGCCCAGGTACCACCACTACACACGCCATGAATACAACCTGCCCAGGTACCACCACTACACACGCCATGAATACAACCTGCCCAGGTACCACTACACACGCCATGAATACAACCTGCCCAGGTACCACTACACACACCATGAATACAACCTGCCCAGGTACCACTACACAGCCCACTGCCCAGCAGGGGCGCTTTTGCCATGATCTGTAACGCTTGAAAACGTTAAAACGAATGACCAAAGAATTCAACTCTCAAGAGTTAAATTCTGTGTAAACATCTGAATTGCCATACTTAATTTTCAAGCAGAAGTGGTATTTAGACCAACATTTTGCCAGTTATCTCTCCTAAATTGTGGACAAAACACTTGAAAATCATTAGTTTTGGGTCCAAGAGGCTAAACTCAACATCAAATGGTGGTCTGTGGCTAAAATGCAGGATAAACAGTGGTCCCTGGTATTAAAAACGTTGAAAACCACTGGTTTAAGCTATATATATATAAAATAAAAAAAAAACATTCTAAACAAATACAATTTATGTTTTTTGTAAAACACCATAACATGTAGTGAATATTGCGGCAAGGATGTACTGTATGATTTACATTGTGTTCGTCTCACCAGCCAAACATAATGTCTCATTATGCGTGTGTTGAAACAGAGACTATATTAAGCCCTAAACAGCGCGACAAGACTTGAAAGAGAGTCAATACTCTGCGTTGTGGAATGCGAACGAGACCTCGGCATTGTGCGGTGACTTATGCTGTAATTAGGAGCTAATGTAAACCCTAATTAGGCTATCAATCATAGTCCTGTCAAGGCGCTGCTATGGCAAAGTTATTAGCATATGAAAAGCCGATAGGGTAAGCCTGTATACAGTGTGTGATAGAAATAGACTATTATCTCAGATTTCGTGTAACATAACTTGCAGGATATCCTTGTGCTGTTGGTATCTGGAGACTATCATGAGGCCCACAGATGGTATGGAATATAGGAGACCATGGTGCATTAATGCTAATGATATAATCGTAAATCCCCTAGGGTTAGGGATGCTAATATTGATTTTCCCTTCACTTTACCTCTTAATTTCAGCGCCATCTCCACTTTTCTAAATCTCTGTCTCTCTGTCTCTGTCTCTGTGTCTCTGTCTGTGTCTCTGTCTCTGTCTCTGTCTCTGTCTCTGTCTCTGTCTCTGTCTGTCTCTCTCTCTCTCTCTCTCTCTCTCTCTCTCTCTCTCTCTCTCTCTCTCTCTCTCTCTCTCTCTCTCTCTCTCTCTCTCTCTCTCTCTCTCTCTCTCTCTCTCTCTCTCTTTCTCTCCCCAGGCATAGAGCTGTCAACCTGTTTCTACAGGGCTATGATAAGTCCTGGATGTCAGTAGAAGATCACAACTTTGAGGAGAAGCTTGTGGAAGATTTAGCCGTAAGGGTCCATTTGGTTTCATTTTAACGCTCTCGAGAGTTACAGATCTATAAGGGTCCAAGTTCTGGGGGGACTGTCATGTGATCTACCTGCACGGCCTGCGTGATCTACTGGTAGATCACCATCTACCTTTTGGGCAGCCCTGCCATAGCCTGTCCACAGACCAATAAAAGGGAGCAAACTTTAAAACTACTTAAAGTTCCCAAAGTTCTGTGAGTGTGAGTAACTTCTCTTTGCATCCAAAGCTAGTCTGGGTATTGTCTGGCTGTGGACAGTTTAATCTAAAATTGCGAAGATGCCTATTTTCTTCCTGAAGCAGGAAAAAACAAGATAACAGCTCAGGGCATTTCTGCAGTAAATGGACAGAAGTTTTTTTAAGTGCTGCGTAGCAAGCACTTCATCAAACGATTCACAGACTGTGTGTGTGTGTCCCTACCTGGCTGCATGCGTCCCTGTGTGTGTGTGTCCCTACCTGGCTGCATGTGTGGAGTCATGTTGATGTTGCCATGTTCAGAGAAACAAGCACAATGGGACGAAGTGTGTATTGTTGATGTTGCCATGTTCAGAGAAACAAGCACAATGGGACGAAGTGTGTTTTAGTATACTGTAGCCACACACGCAGCACTTACTTTCGCACGGGTGTGATTTTTTTCTTTTGTCAGTGCACACACATTTGATTTACTAAAATGCCAAACAAAATTGTAACAGAATGCATGCACACTTGTTTGTTCAAGCCCCGGCCTGAACCAACATACTGTATGTCTCATACACAATACACAGACACACAGTACACAAATGTTCACACTTTTGTTTCTTATTCCTCTCGCAATATAAATATACAGTATGTTTAAACTTGTGTCCATAAAATATCAATCATTTAACCCTTTGTGTACTGAACGCGTTTTGGTGTTCAAAGCATTATGTTACACTTTAGCTATTGAAAAAATATCAGATCTACAAGCTCATATCGCGCCACCGAGTGGCGCGATATGAGCTTGTAGCTCGGATTTCTTTGTTTTTTTTATTGTGAAAATGATGCACAAATCTAAGATTATATTCTATTTGATACCTGATTGTAGTTTCTGACACTAGATTCTAGTTTCTGACTAGTTTCTAGTTTCTGATGCTAGATTCTGACAGATTTCTAGTTTCTGAGTAGTTTCTAGTTTCTGATGTTAGATTCTGACAGATTCTAGTTTCTCTGAAAAATCTATGTTCCTGTGTCAGTGATGCTCAACATATTTCATGCCAAGGACCACCAGAATTATCTATATTTGGCTGCGGACCGCCCGCCCCATCTGAAAACATGTTGTTGTAGGGATCCCCCAGAAGCAACGGTTTTAGTTTAAAATATTTGCTTCTGAAAGAATATATATTCAAAGATTTGCATGACATTTTCACAATTTTTCAAAAATATCAGAGCTACAAGCTCTGAGTGGCGCGCTGTGAGCTTGTAGCTCTGATATTTTTCAATAGCTTAAGTGTAACATAATGCTTTGAACACCAAAACGCGAAAGGCTTAAGCTATACATTTAAGATGGGATAGAATTGCCATGCAGTTGCGTTCAACATTGCCTGCGTACAATGTGATTATGGGTAGCCATGCATGGTTGTCTGTGGAAGGCCAATAGACTCGATAATACAGAGCACACACACACCAGGGGCTTCTTCGTATTTGTGTTGGGGCTACAGATGGTGGGAGTGGCGGAACACCGTGGAGGTGTTGGAGGAGAGGAGAAGAGGGCGGAAGGGGCTGCAACGCCGATCGATCCCCTCCTCCAACTCATTACACTCTTCAGCAGGAGCGCTCTGATGGAAGGGAGGTGCGTGTGTGTGTGTGTGTGTGTGTGTGTGTGTGTGTGTGTGTGTGTGTGTGTGTGTGTCAGGGGCGGATGTAACATTTCCCAATCCGGGGGGGGGGGGGGCAAGAGAAAATGGTAGGGGGGCGGCTTCATCGCTGAATGATGAAGCCGCACCCATACCATTTTCAGTTACAGGACTTTTATTGGGCAAGTAAAGCATCAATAATAACATCAGTTGTTGTTGAAGTTGCAACAGACACGCAGCATGCATAAAGCTAAAGGTCTGACTCAGAGAGTTTTCTCTTTTCAATGATGAAATGCTGTTGGTTTAGTGGTGACACAGCTGTAGTTAGTTAGTAGCAGTAGTAGTGGTTCAAATCATTTTAAATATACGCTCTTTAATTTGTGTGTCTTGGGTTGTTTTGCATGCCATCGTGTGTGGTGGGGCAGACTGGGCACTTGGGGGGTCATTGCCCCCCCCCATGCCTATGCCTAGATCCGCCCCTGGTGTGTGTAATGTGTGTGTGTGGTGTGGGTTTGTCTATTATTAGTTTTCACATGCAGTAAAACACCCATCTCACTTTTATTACAGCTCCAAATCAATCTCTCCAGGAGGAATGTCAATATTGAGTTGTGACAAATCGCGGGCTTTTGTCTGATGCCGTGGCCATTGTCTGTAAGGCTCCGTTCGTTCCCATTATAGACACGCTCTGAGGTTGCATCACCACGCACTGAAGACACAGCTTGAAATGCATTTTCAATGGGAGTCACTTGGTTTTGGAGACTCAGACTTGTGTCATGGGCATGGCTATCCTCTGTTCTCCTCCCCCCATGATATACTGTAGGTTTGTGTCTTCAAACCATGTGACATACATTGTGAGCTTGCGACACCAGGGGTGTAGTGTCCCCCCACTTCTCACATCTAAAATATTTTTGGGGCAAAAGTAGTTTTTTGTCTTGTCATTTACTTTTATGGATACAATTAGGCATTGTAAACAATCTTTCTCAATATGCTATACTTGTTTTAATAGCGTGTCTGTGCAAGTGTGCATGGACATGTCTTAAAGGGGAATTCCACTCATTTTCAATATTTTACTATGTCATTAATATACCTTAGAGGTGGACATGGTAAAAAAAAAAAAAAAAAAAAAAAAAAAAACTTCCCCCATTCTGTGTTTCCTAGAAATGGAGGTCTGAAAATATCATTAGCATGGTGAAATACATCTTGATGACATCATCAAGATGTGTTTCACCAATGTTAATGAGTTTCCTTTTTTCTGAGAGTGGTTAAATGGAACCGCTAGGGTCCATTTGGTTCACATTTGGACACTCTCAGAAAAAAAATGAAAATGGTTGGAATTCACCTTTAAGAGGCGTCCCCCCACTGATATACAACGTACGTTTGTGTCTTCAAACCAGGTGACCTACATTGTGAGCTTGCGACAATAATGTGTCATCAATGTGTGATATAACCTCTCAGTATGTCTACAGTGTGAATGAGGCCTAAAGCCCCTTGTGTGAGACATGCAGTGCTACAGTGCATTCTAGGGGTGGGCAAAAAAAATCGATACGCCAATATATCGCGATTCTTGATGCCATAATATCCATATCGAATTGCCAGGTTCAAAGTCGATTTTTTTTATGATTATGTAGCCCTAATTTGTTCATGTCAGAAAGACTGAACTTTTTGTTATTTATATTGTTGAAAATTGCTTTGAAATGTTCTAGTTGATTGAACTTGTCATGGTCCATAATGTTCAGAATTCCGCCCACTTTCAACATTTTACTGTACTGTATTTTACTTGATGATGACATCATCAAGTTGTGTTTGTGTTGTTTGTTAATGATTTTTATTTTAGGACCTTTTTCTGAGGGTGTACAAATGGAACCAAATGGACCCGTCAGGGTCAATTTGGTTCCATTTGTACGCTCTCAGAAAAAATCTTGAAAATGGGTGGAATCCTCCTTGTTCTAGTCTAATAAAAGCACAGTCATTTGTGGGGAAAAAATGTGATGTATCAATATATCAAATCAAATTGAACCATAACTAAGAATCGCAATATAAATCGATTTAGAACCCTAAATATCGATATTGTATCGTATCGTGAGGTAAGTGAATTGTCCCACCCCTAGTACATTCCCCTCTAGAGTCTCTCACCTTGAAAGGCATTGCATTTATTCTGTGTTAAAAGTAAAGATTTTCTTTGTACATTATTGTCACCTGAGCCTGTTTACAGTACGTGGCACTTTGTCGTTCACTAATGTGTGTCCAATCCATCCATGTCCACAGTACACTGGGAAGTGACAGCCTCTACATGTCCTATGCTGCTATCATGGCCAAGGTGAGAGGAACCACATGGACAATGACCTTATTTACTGTACAGTTTTAAGTGATTTGCTTGTGCGCTCAAATAACCCCCAATCGCTTTATGCGTTAATGCACTGTATCGAGCCAAAGTCAAAGTCATTCCCATGTGCTGCTGCTGCTGGCGTAATGTGTGTGCGGTCCGGGACCAAGTTATGCAAACCATGTTCCTCTCTTGGTTCTCTGTATAAATCAATTTTATGTCCCTTGGTGTGGTATCAGTTGAATTACCCCCCTTGCAATTTGGAAATTAAATGTCATATGGTCAAAGACACTAAACTACCCGACCCGTTTGGCCTATGGAACACTAATTGCATTTCAAAGAAGAAATTAGTGCAACGATTGATAACTTTTAACATCATGTTCCACTTCATCATGAGCTCGCAGTCCTTTCTGTGTTATCCTATTAGTCACTTTCAAATTGGCTCTATTTTGAGTACTCATGCAATGTAGTTAAAGGTCAAACTCAAGAGCAAATTCACAATGATGAGCTTGTGGAGTTTTTCCCCCCATGTTGTTTATAGCAACAGTATAGTAGTAATTTATAATTAATATTTCAGGAATTCCTAACAGTCCTTCCCACCCTTACTTGTTTCTATTCTGTATCTCTTTTAATTGTGCCAAATAAATCAAACTTCCCTGCCCTCAGATTTCATTTGTACACTCCCTGCTTGCTTTTTATCCAGTTTCATAGTGCTGTTGTCTTGCTTGTTGTTGTCTATTCTCTCCCTCCAGAGCTGTCACAGAGAGGAGGAGGAGGACGAAGAGGAGGTGAAAAGCTTTGAAGTGAGGGTCTATACCTTTTGAAATATTCACTGTTTAAAAGACTGATTGTTTTTGTCTGCCCGGGGGTTTTTTTTGGTTAAAGGATTTTTAATTGAATTGACAAGTTGATGTTTAAAAAAAACAGTCTGATTGTTTTTGCCTTCCCATTTTTTTAAAGATTTTTTATATTGAATTGACAAGTTGATGTTTTTTTTAACAAACTGATTGTTTTTGTCTGCCCATTTTTTTTGTTAAAGATTTTTTAATTGAATTGACAAGTTGATGTTAAAAAAAAAACAGTCTGATTGTTTTTGTCTGCCCGTGTTTTTTTGCTTAAAGGATTTTTAATTGAATTGACAAGTTGATGTTTTAAAAAAACAGAGTATCTGACATTATGGACTGCCGTTTGTGCTGTTCCAGGAGAAGGAGATGGAGAAACAGAAGCTGTTGTACCAGCAGGCCAGGCTCCATGAGCGTGGAGCTGCTGAGATGGTTCTGCAGACCATTAGTGCCAGCAAAGGTACTGCATGGATAAATACATGGTTTGGTGCCCTGCCAGTTGGTGTATCCCTATCTCCTGTGCACACTATAGCCCTGCGTTTTAACGACGGGGCGTCGCCCGACATCCATTATTTCTCTATGGGAGCCGCCGATTCGGGCGACAGCAGCAGGAAAGTTATAAATTGCTAAGCTTTTCGGCCGAATCGGCCGACGTTTGGCCGGGGATAACCAATCAGAGCCAAGTGCTCTGATTGGTTCGACCCGAAACCATTTGGCGCAATTTGGTTCCTAGTTCCGTCCCACAGCACCGTCGTTTACGGTACTCATTTTGAATGCCATTCTAATCGAGAATTTACGGTAATGACCGTCGCCGCCGCTGATATCGGGCGACGCTGCTTGTGCATCGCCCGACGTCCCCCGGCGTTAAAACGTACTGTTAGGCTTCATGGGGTGTGCAATGTTTGATGGATGGAATGTTTATCTATTTTTTTGGTGAACTACTCCTTTAAGTCAGGGGTTCAGCCATAAGCCATGTGCCACCAAAAGTGAAAGTGAAAGTTTGAGTGGTAACTCACTACTGACATGGTGGAGACACAATATATAGCAAAAACTTGCATTTTGAGCGTTGTATATAGGTGAACTTGAACAACACCCCTTAGCCCCATTATTGGCTTATTTTGGGGTACGGGAAACAGCCATAAAGGAGTGTTTTCACAAAATAACACCTGGACCACTTTTTTCAAAAGAATTAACTGCAAATGAAGAAGAAAAAAAAACTTTTGGTGTGGAATTCTCCTTTAAGTGATCAGAGGCTTTTCACAAGAGAGAAGCTGGCGTGACTGACAGAGATTATCCTCTTCGCATGGCGTTCGTCCTCCAACATGCACCAGTTGCTCAGCAGAGCTGGAGACACCCCTAATTACCTACATGTTGGTAATAATAATAATAATAATAATAATAATCTTTATTTGTATAGCACCTTTCATGACATAAAATGCAGCTCAAAGTGCTTTACATTGCAATAGAGAAGAAGACAAAAAATAGTGGGTATAAATTAAAGAGATCATTAAAATACATCGAAGAAGCAGTACAGTGAGGACCTGAAATAAGGCATAAAATATAAGATCATAAAATATAGAATCACAGAGAATCAGTTAAAAGCAAGTGCATAAAAGTACGTCTTGAGTTGTGCTTTAAAAATGTCTACAGAGGCTGCCTGTCGAATGTATAATGGGAGTTTGTTCCACGCCGTCGGTCCATAGAAGCAAAAGGCTGCTTCACCGTGTTTTTTAGTTGCCATTTTAGGCACCGCAAGCAGGCCAGCAGTGGAAGACCTGAGGGGACGGCCTGGGACATACTTAGGCAGGCAGTCATGTAGGTAGGAAGGTGCAAGACCATTAAGCGCTTTATAGACCCCTAAGTAACATGTTGGTAGACAGGAACTTTACCCTTGTGCCACCCAAGCTTATCTTATCTGCTGGCTTATATGTGTAATATATGAAAAAAATCAGTCTGATAGCCTTGCCTAGTGTCAGATTTACAGTAATTGAATGTGAGCAAAGGTTATTATCCAGGATTAGTATGTTAATTCATCACTGTGAGCTAGTTCTATTAAAAAACTGTTTGACAGGATGATTTCATAGATCCCTAAATCTACATGACGTGCAGGTGTGTTTGTCTGTGTCTGTGTCTAGACACCCCCCAGCCTTGTGCACTTCAGGGAAAACCATGCACTTCAGTATCGCTTCAGATTTATGTCCTTCCTCAAGGTTGGAGCCAGTGTGATCCCACGCTCTGCCGCTGGTGTCAGAGACACACCATGTTGTTCTGTCTGTGGTTTTTATAATGATGTGCGTTCTAATATTTTATCCGTGAATTCAGGGGATATGGGCTCTGCCATGGCCTCTACTCTGAAACTGGGTATCGCCATTCTCAACGGTGGGAATGCCACTGTGCAACAGGTATTGTCAATATTATTTCATATCATACAATGGTCCTGACTTTAATGATTACTAAATTCTATTTGTTATTAGAGCCCGACCGATATATCGGTCGTACCGATATATCGGCCGATACATCGGTAACAACGGACGATACATGCCTGAAACAGAAAAAGACAGAAAATGGAATTATTTCACAAAAGTAAATGATGTCAATGTGGTATTCTGTTGTTTACTTGAAAGAGAAAATAAATTTGAAGTTTAGAAGTTTTTCAAATGTATTTTTTTATTAATTTAATTTATTATTAAACATCGCTCCAAAACATCGGTAACATCGGTGTAGTTTTTTCCAAAAATCGGCATCGGCTCCAAAAATATGGCATCGGTCGGGCTCTATTTGTTATCTCTGATCATGGTCATAGCAAGGAGACTGCTACTACTGCATCATTATTCTCCCTTTTTTGAACTGTTTTTTTACATTTATGCTGCAAATATCACGGATATGATGTCTATCCCATCAAGAATCAGGTGGCAAACGTAGCTGTCACACTGCCTAAGCAGCTCTTTACAAAAAGAGTGAGCAGATAATTTGTAGGTTGATTACATCTTTATCCCAGATCGATGTGCTAGGACTGACAGTGTGGTAATTAAGTGACGCTGAATTGGCCAGGCCGATTGAGCTGTCTGCTTTACGTTGCAGAGGCAGCGTGCATGAGGCTGTGATTGACAGGAGAGGTGGAACGTTTGCCTCCCTCTTGGATTGGTTACCTGATGATGGAATTAAGGCAATTCTAGAATGATGGAACTACTGTTCTCTTTGCTTTTGATTATATATAATTTTTCAAATACTTGTCAGTTTCCACCTGTTATTATCTATCAAAAGTATGCAAAATTAAATATATATAAATGTTCCCGAAATTCTCTGCATTACTGGTTCGAAACTTAAAACAAGGGATTATTACCAACAAATGTTTTGAGGTTTGACTTTTTGATCTGTATGGTGATGTGGTTTATATTTCAGCAATGATGTAAGTACTGTTATTGAGTTCTATACCTTGAATTGACATTGGAGTGATGTGTAAAACAGCATACTTTACCACTGTTATGAAGAAGTACAATCTTGAGTGTATTAGTGCAATTTTATCATTGTTTCATTATGATTGTATGTTAATGCAATGATGACACAAGCTTATTGGTATATTTTATTCCACAAAGGAAAATTGTTCCTTCACCCCCTTCTAATATCACAGACTTCATTCATGATCTAGGGCTAGGCCATGGGCGGATCTAACATTTCCCAATTTGGGGGTGGCAGGAGAAAATGGTATGGGGGTGGCTTCATTGCCCGATGAAGTCGCACCCATAACATTTTCAGTTACAGGACTTCTATTAGTCAAGTAAAGCATCAATAATAACATCAGATGTTGTTGAAGTTGCAACAGACACGCAGCATGCATAAAGCTAAAGGTCTGTTTTCTGTTTTCAATGATGAAATGCTATTGGTTTAGTGGTGACACAACTGTAGTTAGTTAGTAGCAGTAGTAGTGTTTAAAATCATTTTCAATATAAGCACTTTAATTGGAAATTTGTGCTGTTTGCAAGCCATCATGTTTGGTGGGGCAGTCAGGGCATTTAGGGGGGCATTGCCCCCAAGCCCACACCTAGATCCGCCCCTGATCTAGGCTTGAATCCTGATTCATTTCATATCTATAGTTGCATGTGAAAATAGCAAAGCTGCCATTCAATGGGCCTATTCATTTCTATGAGTGGTGGTGCCTTGAGAGAGGTATGCTGTTTACACACTCCCAGTGATTGCTGATCAGCATGAAAAGCAATAGAGCCAACAATATCTCCTCCATTTGATCATCCACTCATCTTTCCTTTCCCATGTCTTTGATGCTCCTTGTGACAGAAAATGCTGGATTATTTGAAAGACAGGCGAGATGTTGGCTTCTTTCAGAGCATGGCAGCACTCATGCGGTCTTGCAGGTGAGCGAACAGGAGGCTGCTGGTTGACGATGATAATCTGACGTGTTTTGTCACCTGTTAAAGAGGGTGACAGACTTCACTGAGCCATGCTAACTGATAAGAATACACCGCAAGAATGTCCATGGCACTAAAGCTGTCCGTGTGTGTGTGTGTGTGTGTGTGTTCGTGTGTGTGTATGTGTGTCTGTGTCCGTGTGTGTGTCCGTGTCCGTGCGTCCGTGTCCGTGCCCGGTCCTTCCGCTGCCCAGTGTGCTGGATCTGAACGCATTTGAGAGGCAGAACAAAGCAGAAGGATTGGGCATGACCTCAGACGAGGGCTCCTCTGGTACAGTATGAAATGAAAAAAAATTCTGTTTCAATTCAATGCAGCCCCGAAGGCACCATGAATGGTCACAGCTGTCGCTTCCTTGGCCGTGAAGGAACATACCCCGGATTTTTCCCTTATCCATTGTCAGTTTCAGTCTCAGTATTATTATCCAGTGCACCCTGCCCTTTCACTTTAATGCCATGCTATGTCTCTCCTGTAGCCCTCCCTCTCCCCTACTTTTTGCCCGTATGCTGGTGTCTTTCGCTTAAGATCACGCTGTGCTCACATTTTCAATTGGAATAGATTCCATCTAACATCCTCTCTGCTTCCATTCCTATCACACGCCTATCTTTATCTCTGCCTCTCACACCCAGGGGCGGATCTAAGCATGGGCATGGGGGGGTGATGCCCCCCTAAATGCTCTGACTGCCCCACCAAACATGATGGCATGTAAAACAACCCAGGATATTTCAAATTAAAGTGCTTATATTTAAAATGATGTGAAACACTACAACTGCTACTGACTAACTACAGCTGTGTCACCACTAAACCAACAGCATTTCATCATTGAAAACAGAAAACTCTCTGAGTCAGACCTTTAGCTTTATGCATGCTGCGTGTCTGTTACAACTTCAACAACAACTGATGTTATTATTGATGGTTTACTTGACTAATATAAGGAGATTTCATTGCCCGTGGCGCGAAGCAACACAGGTGATGAAGTCGTCCCCATACCATTTTCGGGGGAAAATGTAACATTTCCCCCCCAATTGGGAAATGTTACATCCGCCCCTGCTTACACCCCCCAACTCCCCTGCCGCCCAGGCGAGAAGGTGATGCCTGATGAGGAGTTGACACGAGACCTTTTCCGTTTCCTACAGCTGCTATGTGAGGGACACAACTCAGGTGACTTACACACACACACACACACACACACACACAGAGGTGACATTACTGCCACACAACCGTATATTAAACCCTAGATGCCTGGGTTAGAGTGACACTGGAAAGGGGCCAGGTCATTATCTTGTCGTTTCCACTTCATTGTTATATTAAAAGGACAGGTGAATGGCAGCCTAACAGTCTGTTTCAGTCTGCTGTGGGAGTGTGAATGAACCAGGCTGAAGTTCTAATGCAAATTGTTAAATCATCCTTCTTCTTCTTCTTCATCTTCTTCTTCTTCAATTGAACTTGCACTCAATGTGTATTGAGTGGGGGACTTGTGTATTAAAACAAAGAGGCAAGGGCTAGATGTATATCTATAATAGGGGTAGAACCGTGGAATAACCTGGACAACGAGCTTAAATTATGCTCATCACCCACCAAATTTAAAAAAGCTTTTTAAAAATAGAGTTCTCAATAACTATAAAACATTATAAAAACGCTATTACCATATTATAACTATAAAACATGATTATTATTATTACTATTAGTATTACTACTATACTATTATCATTATTATAACGGTTATAACTATAAAACTTTATCATTTTAGAGATTATTATACACAAAAGCTATATTTGAGCCTTTCTTAGCTCAAATATAGCTTACTGATCGTCACCTCCCATCTCAGACATTCTCCATCCAATTGTTCTCAATTGTTGAAATTCAAAATGTGATTTGTGTTTTTGTCTTCCTTTTTTTCCTAAGCTTCGGCTTCAGGCTAGAGCTTTTTGGTGCTGTAATTACTGCATGTTTGCTAAACTACAGGCTTTGGAATTGAAATGAAACTGTTAAGCACCAAAATAAACCATCCATCCATTCATTCAATGTTATATACTCTAGATTTCCAGAATTATCTGAGGACACAGAGGGGGAACAACACCACTGTCAACATTGTCAGTTCCACTGTAGACTACCTACTCAGAGTACAGGTGAGACTACACAACTGAAAGCCTTCTAGTACAGCAGATTAACTCATTTTTTTCATAGGATACTTCACTTTGGTATAGAAGCGTGAAAATTGGCACAGATACTCTCCAAGGTCTACTCTTTAGGAAAAAGGCGCGTGCCACTCAAAATTCCAAGATGGCGGCCCCAAAATCCAAAATGTCCGCCCAAAAATGTGGTTTTTCCTTCATAACTTGAAATGCATTGATTTTACACCCCATAAATGTATTGAACATTAATACAAAGTTGGCCATTACGGACGGTTTGGCACCAAGAACATGTCTGTATCACTTACGGCTCTTGAGATACAGCATATAGGTACTTTCACAGATTGAGGAGAGCAAGACATTTGTAACATTGATTCTTAAGTGAATCAAATGGTGATACAGGCATGAAAATTGGTACACACACTCTTCAAACCCCACTATTTCTAAAAGTACTGCGTGCCCTGCAAAATTCCAAGATGGCAGCCCCCAAAATCCAAGATGTCCGTCCAAAAATGTGTTTTTTCCTTCATAAGTCGAAATACAAAGCTTTTAAGCCCCATAAATGTATTGAGCGTTAATATAAAGTTAGGCATTACGGACATTTTGATACCAAGTACATGTCTCTATGTGCTACGGTTCTTGAGTTACAACATATACGTAGTGATGAGGCACCATAAGTGTAACATTTTGGCACATTTCCCTCTTTAACTCAAAGATCCCTTTATCACCATATCTTCTATTTTCAGGAAATGGACCTACATGTATCTGCTATCATAAACCACTTCAGGTTTTTCAATTGATGAAACAGGTCGGGAGTTATTAAGCCGATCGCGAAGGGCTGTTTCAGTGCTAAATTTGCTGCGTACATTCTGCGAATATAAGCCACCCAGAAATGTATGTCTGTGCATCTGTCCTTCACAATAAGTGTATATGTGAAGTGGACGCACCAAGTGCACCATGTGTCATACTATAATTGTATAATGTGCTAAAATGCGTAATAGTGTAATATATGCAATAGTGTAATAGAGCTAATAGTGTAATATATGCAGTATATAGCGGTATACTGTAATAGGGTAATGTATGTAATAAGTGTCACAGTGTAACATGTGTAATAGTGTAATAGGTTAATATGTGTAATAGTGTCAGTGTAATATGTGTAATAGTGTAATAGGGTAATATGTGTAATAGTGTCATAGTGTAACATGTGTAATAGTGTAATAGGTTTATATGTGTAATAGTGGCATAGTGTAACATGTGTAATAGTGTAATAGGTTGATATGTGTAATAGTGGCATAGTGTAACATGTGTAATACTGGCATAGTGTAACATGTGTAATAGCATAATAGGGTAATGTGTGTAATAGTGTAACATGTGTAATAGTGTAATAGGTTGATATGTGTAATAGTGGCATAGTGTAACATGTGTAATAGCATAATAGGGTAACATGTGTAATAGTGTCATAGTGTAACATGTGTAATAGGGTAAGTGTAATATATGCAATAGTGTAATAGGGCTAATAGTGTAATGTTTGTGCATTATGGTAATAGTGTAAGAGTGTAATATATTACTGTAATATTGGTATAGCATAATGGCGTAATATGTGTAATTGTGACATGTGTAATAGGAAAATATGTGTATCATGTGTAATGATGTAATAGGACAATTACACTAGACCACTATTCCATATATTACACTATTACCCTAATGTACACAGATTACACTATTACACATATTAGCCTATTACACTATTACACTAGTAGCCTATTGTACATACATTATGATATTGCACGTATTAGCCTATTACACTATTACACAAATTACCCTATTACAGTATTACACGTTACACTATGACACTATTACACATATTACCCTATTACCCTATTACACATGTTACACTATTACACTATTACACATATTACCCTATTACACATGTTACACTATGACACTATTACACATATTACCCTATTACACTATTACACATATTACCCTATTACAGTATTACACGTTACACTATGACACTATTACACATATTACCCTATTACACATGTTACACTATGACACTATTACACATATTACCCTATTACCCTATTACACATGTTACACTATGACACTATTACACATATTACCCTATTACCCTATTACCCTATTACACATGTTACACTATGACACTATTACACATATTACCCTATTACACATTTTACCCTATTACAGTATTGCACGTTACACTACGACACTATTACATATATTACCCTATTACAGTATACCGCTATATAGTGCATATCTTACACTATTAGCTCTATTACACTATTAAACTATTGCATATATTACACTATTACGCCTTTTAGCACAATATACCATTATACTATGACACATGCTACACTTGGTGCGTCCGCTTCACATATACACTTATTGTGAAGGACAGATGCACAGACAGACATTACTGGGTGGCTTATATTCGCAAAATGTACGCAGCAATTTTAGCACTGAAACAGCCCTTCACAATTGGCTTAATAACTCCCGACCCGTTTCATCAATTGAAAAACTTGAAGTGGTTTATGATAGCAGATACATGTAGGTCCATTTCCTGAAAATAGAAGAAATGCTGATAAAGGAATCTTTGAGTTAAAGAGTGAAACATGCCAAAATGTTACACTTATGGTGCCACATCACTACGTATATGTTGTAACTCAAGAACCGTAGTACATACAGCCATGTACTTGGTATCAAAATGTCCGTAATGCCTGACTTTATATTAACGCTCAATACATTTATGGGGCTTAAAAGCTTTGTATTTCGAGTTATGAAGGAAAAAACACATTTTTGGACGGACATCTTGGATTTTGGGGGCTGCCATCTTGGAATTTTGCAGGGCACGCAGTACTTTTAGAAATAGTGGGGTTTGAAGAGTGTGTGTACCAATTTTCATCACCATTTGATTGACTAAGAATCAATGTTACAAATGTGTTGCTCTCCTCAATCTGTGAACGTACCTATATGCTGCATCTCGAGAACCATAGAAGATACAGACATGTGCTTGGTGCCAAACCGTCCGTAATGGCCAACTTTGTATTAATGTTTAATACAATTACGGGGTGTAAAATCAATGCATTTCAAGTTATGAAGGAAAAACCACATTTTTGGGCGGACATTTTGGATTTTGGGGCCGCCATCTTGGAATTTTGAGTGGCACGCGCCTTTTTCCTAAAGAGTAGACCTTGGAGAGTATCTGTGCCAATTTTCATGCTTCTATACCAAAGTGAAGTATCGTTTCACTAATCTGCTCTACTATTCCCTTAGTTTCATGACCAGAGCATCATGATGCACTCAACTACTGTGATAGAAATGTCTCCAGCTGTTACAAAACCATTTCTTCTCAGGATTAGGGAAAAAGTACTATGTGTTCCACTGGACCCAATATAGTTTATTTACATGTGGAGTCGCAAGCTCTTGGGAGGCCTTACGCACTTTCACTCACAAAATCTAGGACAGCCTAATGGTCCAGAAGTCACAGAATGCCGCAGCCGGGTCCGAGTCCCAATGACAATCTAATAAGGACAGGACGCCAAGACACCTATGGGGGAGTCCACATTGGTTCATGGGAGGAAACAGACATGCGCAGTACATTCCAGGAAGTTTGACGCTTGCAAACCATGCATGCCATTGGTCTCTTGGATGGTTTGACTTCCTGATCTGTACTGCGCATGTCTGTTTCCTCCCATGAACCAATGTGGACTCCCCCATAGGTGTCTTGGCTTCTTGTCCTTATTAGATAGTCATTGGTTCGAGTCCCAATCCCGGCTAATCTGTTTCCGGTTCTAGTTAATCTGCTTCCGTCTGTGCTGACCATGCTGCACCTCATGCTGCACCTCACGCTGCACTTTGTATTCAGTTGCGCTTGAAATGTACTGTACATTTCCAAGCTATCAGTTCCTCAAGGCAAAATGCGAATCACTACAAAGTCACAAGATATGCAGATATACTGTACTGTAGGTGGAATATGATGGAAACTACCATAAACCAAAGGAAATGCAGCATCAAGCAACAATTCTTCTACGTTTACCAAAATTATTTTCCAATTTCACATGGGATCAATATAACGTGAAGCAGCACAACGTGAGTCTCACCATAAAGGTGAGACTCACGTTGAGGCTCAAGAAGAGATCTATGGATGCATTCCTACTGAAATCCAAAAATGATTGCCAGACCGATAAACGTAGCAGCAGCTGAAATAACTAGTGTTACGTCTTCTGTATAGCACTGGTCCAAAATCAGCACACTTGCCTGATCATTATTGGACCTCGCGTTTTTTTTTAATTATTATTATTTTTTATTCCTGGTTGGATCCAATCCAACTGAAACATCCAATTGTTCAGGCAGATAACTCACGCCTATACTCAAAACATTTTATATATGCTGTAATAGATAAATACAAGTGTGAATTGTATCTATGAATTATACATGCCTATACGATGCCAACTGAGTGCTGTGTATCCACAAAACCCCTCTCAGTCCTCCTGAGCTAGCTTGGAGTATAGTAGGCATTTACAGCAGTGGTTTTCAACCTTTTTGATACCAGGGCCCACCATTTATTCAGCATTTGAGCCACGGACCAGCATTTGATTACATTTTCACCCTAAAGACCAAAAACTAAAGAATTATTTTGGTTTTGTCCAAAATTCAGGGCTGGATTTTGCAAACAAAAGAGTGTAGACTTCTTAATTAGGTGGTGCTAATTCAGATGATGAATATTTTAACTCTTGAGAGTGTAAAAATGAACCCTAGCGGGTCCATTTGGGACCACATGGAACCCTCTCAAGGACCACTGGTGGTCCCCAGATAGTACAGGCAATCTAAGAAAAAAAGGGGGGTAACCTCAAACAAATTGCAACAGAAACTCTTACACCTATTTTTGTTTCCTTAATATGTTAGGAATAACATATCAAAAGTCCTAAGAAATCCAAGTAGGGGAACATAGTGAAAAATGCTGAAATAGATGATGTCACAATTTCCGATTTTCGCCTATTGAAAAATTAGATTTATGCATGTTTTCTTAGCTTGTGTCTAAAGAAAATGTTCAATACTTTGCAGAATTACATAGAAACTATGTCTGATTCAGTGAAATGATTGTTCAAGAGTTTTTTTCATTTATTGCAAAAGGAAAATCTTAATATTAATGCATTTTGTGAGCTAATAAGGGACAAATTTCGTATAGATTATAAAATCAGAAAAATGGTTGCAATAGGGCAAAACAAGTTGCAACAGAAACCCTTTAACTTGTTTTTGTTTCCTTAATATGTTAGGAATAACATATCAAAAGTCCTAAGAAATCCAAGTAGGGAAACATAGTAAAAAATGCTGAAATAGATGATGTCACAATTTCCGATTTTTGCCCATGTTAAAACAGATTTATGGAGGTCTTCTTAGCTTGTGTCCAGTGAATAGGTTTAATAATTTGCAGAATTACATAGAAACTTTGTCTGATGCAGTAAAATGATTGTCCAAGAGTTTATTTTTTATTTTATTTTTTTATTTTGGCAAAAGGAAATTCTTAAATAATAATGCATTTTGCGAGGGGAAAAAGGGGCAAATTTCACTGACAAGAAATATAGTCAGAAAATGTTGCAATAAAAGATAATACTATAAACATAAAGTTAACATCACAAAACGTAAAAGTTACAAAAGCAATGCTGTCATAACATATAAATGATTCAACACCTTCATCATCGCCTAATGTATTACAGTTTTTAGTGTTTACATTGTATATTGTAAAATTATCATCATCATCATCACTTCCAGACTTGTGTGTGTGCAGTGCGCGCACCCTGTGTCTTTGCAGTTTACACATGCAACAGAGCAGTCAATGCTTCTTGCAAGTGCACGTCAGGCTGCTGCAGTTGGTCTTGCAGGTGCATCTGAAGACCCATAGCAGTTCCTGAGCTGGAGGTATGTCTGTCTGGACAGGGATAAGAACCCCATCATTCTCTTCCCATCCCAGTTGTTGCGGCAAGAGCACTCATGCAGTTCCCTTCCACTGCTGTATTTGGTAGTATAGACACTGAGACTGTGGTACTTTGCTGCTGTGGCTGAAGGTAGCAGACTCTCTGGCTCCACAAAAGATGCCACCTTCTTACAAAAATGCTTGTATCTTAATGATTAATGAGTCAAGACCCTCCTCAGACTTCCCGCAAGAATGGGGATGGGAAGAGAGTGATGGGGTGCTTATGTAACGCCCGGGATTCGAACTCGGGTCTCCCGCCTGAAAGTCCAACACTTAACAGTGGTTAAGTGTTGGACTTTCACGCCAAAGGGACCAAATTTCTTTATTCTGCTCCCAGACCAAAGGGACATCCCATTGGTCCAGGGGCAGATACTAGACTTTAGAGGCCATCACGCCATCAGTGCAGCCGCCTGCTACACTTATCCCCGTCCAGACAGACATACCTCCAGTTCAGGAACTGCTATTAGAGGGGTCTCCCTGCAAGACTGACCGCAGCAGCCTGAAGTGCACTTGCAAGAAGCATCTCTTGTAAAGCCAGAGAGTCTGCCATCTCCAGCCACAGCAGCAAAGTACCACATTATCAAGTACAGCAGTGGAAGGGAACTGCATGAGTGCTCTTGCCGCAAGAATGGGGATAATGATGGGGTGATTATCCCTGTCCAGACAGACATACCTCCAGCTCAGGAACTGCTATGGGTCTTCAGATGCACCTGCAAGACCAACTGCAGCAGCCTGAGGTGCACTTGCAAGAAGCATTGTCTGCTCTGTTGCATGTGTAAACTGCAAAGACACAGGGTGTGCAAGTGTAGCAGGTGGCTACAGCCTCTGTCGTGATGGCTTCCAAAGTCTAGTATCTGCCCCGGACCAAGGGGATGTCCCTTTGGTCTAGTGGTTAAGATGTTGGACTTTCACGGTGGAGACCTGAGTTCGAATCCCGGGTGTTACAGTGGTGCCGTGACCCGGATCGCGTTTCCCTGTGGAAGGAGGTCAATAGGGAGGTGAGTGTAGCTGGTGGCTACAGCCTCTGTCGTGATGACCTCCAAAGTCTAGTATCTGCCCCCGTACCAAGGGGATGTCCCTTTTGGTCTAGTGGTTAAGATGTTGGACTTTCACGGTGGAGACCCGGTTTCGAATCCCGGGTGTTACACAAACACAAGTCTGGTTCAAAGTGATGATGATAAAGATGTTGAATAGGTTATATATTATATATTCATGTTTTGTGAGGTTAAAGTTATGTTTATAGTATTATCTTTTATTGCAACATTTTCTGATTATTTCTTGTCTGTGAAATTTGTCCCTTTTTCCTCTCGCAAAATGCATTAATATTAAGAATTTCCCTTTGCCAAAATAAAATAAATAAATAAATGAACTCTTGGAAATCAATTTACTACATCAGACACAGTTGCTATGTAATTCTGCAATTCTTCTGTAATTCTGCAGTATTAAACATTTTCATTTCACATCAATGGGGATTTCTGAGCTCATCTATTTCAGCATTTTTACTATGTTCCCTTCTTGGATTTCTTAGGACTTTTGATGTGTTATTTCTAACATATTAAGGAAACAAAAACAAGTTAAAGGGTTTATGTTGCAACTTGTTTGGCCCAATTGCAACCATTTTTCAGATTTTCTGCTATATGTGAAATTTCTCCATTTTTAGCTCACAAAATGCATTAATATTAAGAATTTCCTTTTTCAAAAAATGAAATGAAACTCTTGGACAATTATTTTAGTGCATCACACACATGTTCTATGTAATTCTGTAAAGTATTAAACCTTTTCTTTAGACACAAGCTAAGAAAACCTCCATAATTCTATTTTTCACCAGGGGCGAAAATCGGAAATTGTGACATCATCTATTTCAGCATTTTTCACTATGTTCCCCTACTTGGATTTCTTAGGACTTTTGATATGTTATTCCTAACATATTAAGGAAACAAAAACAAGTTAAAGGGTTTCTGTTGCAACTTGTTTTGCCCTATTGCAACCATTTTTCTGATTTTATAATCTATACGAAATTTGTCCCATATTAGCTCACAAAATGCATTAATATTAAGATTTTCCTTTTGCAATAAATGAAAAAAACTCTTGAACAATCATTTCACTGAATCAGACATAGTTTCTATGTAATTCTGCAAAGTATTGAACATTTTCTTTAGACACAAGCTAAGAAAACATACATAAATCTAATTTTTAAATAGACGAAAATCGGAAATTGTGACATCATCTATTTCAGCATTTTTCACTATGTTCCCCTACTTGGATTTCTTAGGACTTTTGATATGTTATTCCTAACATATTAAGGAAACAAAAAAAGTTGAAAGAGTTTCTGTTGCAATTTGTTTGAGGTTAAACCTTAGATTGCTTATACTAAGAACACCTGTTGAAAATTTACAGTATCTGTTTTGTGAAGGTTACTACTGTGCACGAACCATTTCATCATTCCCATTTTCTTTGCAAGAACGATTTTGGTTTTGTCTGAAATCTAAATGTTTTCCTCTAATCCTCTGCAGGAGTCGATCAGTGACTTCTACTGGTACTACTCAGGGAAGGAGTTGATTGATGGGAACGGACAGTGCAAACTATCCAAGGCCCTCAGTGTAGCCAAGCAGGTCTTCAACACTCTCACAGAGTACATTCAGGTCAGCTTTCACTTGCAGTAGACACACAGTCAGCAATCCAAGGGAATTGTGCTCACCTAAAAAGTTTTATAGAAGAATTTATAAGAGATACAGAGCTGTTCAATTTGGAATTACTTACCACTGACCATAAGAGACTGTTTGTCTTTTCCATCTTTTAAGTACAATTTTTAAAAAATGGTTACTAGATAACCAAAGCTGTGACCATGTTTAGTCAATTACTAAGTGCACCTAACACAGCGTATGTAAATTACTTGAATCCTTATGCACTAGTACTTTAATAAGATACTTGCACTATTGTAAAACGCTGCTACTCATATCGATGCACTTTAGATCTTGCTTTTAGTAACCTGTCTCTTAGATGCTTTTTTGTGTTTGTCTTCATGTTCTGTTTTGTTGTTTAATGTTTTGGGGACTACGGAATGACATTAGCAACCTTGCTAAATCCGGTACATTTACATTTCATTGTTTTTTGTAATGTACATCAACATAAACTGTCCCGACCAAATAAACAAATAAAGTAAAGTAAAGTAATATGGTCACTGCCTGATTCACAGAACACCCAATCAGATGTAGTATGGAAATTAGAAATATATAGAGTATATATATTAGAAATGTATTAGTACCGTAATCAGAATGAATGTTTTCATTAGACAAATGCAGTTATACCTATACACAATTGTCGTATTCAATATTCATATTATATCCTAAATTCCTAATTATAGAAAATAATTAGTACAGTATGGACTATTACTATTAAGAAATTGCATAATTCCTACAGTAAAAAAAAAGCCTTATAAGAAATATCATTATTAATTCCAGACCAATTTTCGCTGTAGTTGTCCATTTATCGCCCAACTTGCACCCGCTCCGCTCACACAACTAATTAACCTGGGCATCCCCTAAGCTCGATAAGATCTGTGTGTGTGTAACCTATTAGCAATGCGATGTCGCCCCTGGCAGAGAAAATCATATCACTCAATTAAAACACAGATTTATGGATGGAGGAAGTAACATTCAGTGAATCACACATTAGTTCCTGCTGAAGAGCAGAGCCTTTGGATGTGTAGACGAACACAGAACACACATGACTGACTCAGTTGGCAGGGGGGAGATTGAAAGAATCAATTAAATTGTTCCCCTGCAATTTACGCACTGTGCACTCTCCTATTGCAGATGGACATGATAGTGCTGCCTGTGCCTGCCATGCCAGACACACACAGACCTCAGCACTGAGCCTCCCTGATTGGAGAGATTTAGGCCTAGATTTTCATCACGACTAAACCCCTTATCATCTTTGCCTTTTTAAACTATTAAAAAAACATTTTTCAATAGTTAAAATGGCCAGTCTACAAGCTCACAACGTGTCAATAGATTGGCACATTGAACTATTCCAAAAAGAGAGAAAAATGCCAGCACTGAATCGACAACAAAGGTCTTCGTCAGCGTTGACAGCGCTGAGGAAGACCTTTGTTGTCGAAGCGCGTTCGTTGCTGCACAGTGGATGAGGTAATAAAAGAAACATAGAAAGGACATTTATTGAGTGCTGCCATTTTTCTCTCTTTTTGACATTGCATTTTTGAGCCTTGCACCTCGAAGGAAATTCATAACATGGAGTGTTGTTGGTTGTCTGCTTCGGTAGTCTTCTCTGTTTTCTCACATTGAGCTATTCCAACAATGTTTTTCAAAATAGTAAAATAGGGATAAAGGGTTTGGGGAAAAAAGGGTGTTGTAGCGTGTGACGAAAATGGAGCCCTTAATGTTCACATGACGCTGGAGAAGCATAATAAAAATAAAAGAAGAGATGGCTAGCCTTCTAAAAACGCCCAAATGTAGGACAAAGGTTCCACATTGAATTTTGTTTGCGTCTTGTCTTGTTTCTGTATATTTCCTCTAGGCTTAATTAATTTTCCTTTTGATTCGCCACTTTTGCAACAGAATGTTTCTGCGAAACTGTCTGTTTCAACTAGATACGGTACATTAGTACACAGCACCTGCTTGAAGTGATAAGCTCACATGCTCAGTTGAATCCTGTGCTGTTCTGCTCTGTGTATTCAGGGTCCGTGCACAGGGAACCAGCAGAGTCTCGCCCACAGCCGGCTGTGGGATGCTGTGGTTGGATTCCTCCACGTTTTCGCCCACATGCAGATGAAGCTTTCTCAGGTTCTGTACATTGTACATCTGAATGTTCATTAAGGTTCAAGGTTACGTTATTTTGTCTCGTGTGAGAAATTTGTCTTGGACAATCAGGCTTGCTACAACAAGTAAGACAGGACAGGACAGTACAGTTACAGTACAATACAGTAGTTGTGACTTGTACACCTCACCAAGCTTACACACCACCTCCCATCATTAGTACTAGTAATAAAGAGAAAAAAAAAATACAATAAATATAACAGTCCAAAATCTAGTGCAGTTCTAGCAGCATCATAACAGCATTCACAGTCCTCTCCTCCCTCCCCTTGCCCCCTCCGCGAGAGAATTATTGAGGAGTGAAATGGACATTGGTACAAAGGAGTATTTAAATCCATTATATCTCCATTTTGGAGCCTGGTACCTCCTACCTGACGGCAGTAACCTAAACTCAGGGTACAGTATATGAGAGGGATCAGACACAGTTTTCTTTGCCTGCCCTAGTGTGACTTGCTCAAAATTGGTCTGTGGGGTGCTGGGAGGTGTTGACATCCCCATAGGGATGGGACGATTCACTTACCTCACGATTTGATAGAATATTGATATTTAGGGTTCTGAATCAATATTGCAATTCTTAGTTAAGCTGCGATTCGATTTGATATATCGATATCACATTTTTTCCTAACACAAATGACTGTGCCTTCATTATACTACAACAAGGGAGATTCCACCCGTTTTCAAGATTATTAACACAAAAAAACATTAACAAACACAACACAAGCCCAACTTGATGAATGTCATCAAGTTGGGTTTCATCTGAACAATATGGACCGTGACAAGTTCAACCAGCTAGAACATGTTAAAATTTTAAACAATATAAATAACAAAAAGTTCAGTCTTTATTTATGAGCAAATTAATGAATATGTCTTCATAATCATAAAAAAACGATTTTGAACCTGGCGATTCGAAATTGAAATCATGGCATTAGGAATTGCGATATATTGGCGTATCGATTTTTTTTTTGCCCACCCCTAATGTTCATGTGCATAAACTCATAAAAACTCATAAACTTATCTCTTGCTACTATACTGTATACTATGTTACAGCTAATATTGCTATATAGTTTTGCCACTATGCTGTGTTGAGAATACACAAATTATAATACAAATACTGTTGAGATTCAAAACCCTATGGTAACTGACAAATGCCTGAAATGTCAAAATGTCAAATGTCAAAAATGTATTTTCTTTAATTATAGGACTCAAGTCAGATTGAACTTCTCAAAGAGCTGATGGATTTACAAAAGGACATGGTGGTGATGCTGCTGTCCATGTTGGAGGGTAGGATTAGCACATGACCTTTTTTTATATATATATTTAGTACCGTAATTTCTGGACTATAAGCCGCACCTGAATATAAGCCGTACCAGCTAAATTTGGGGGAAAATACTGTTTTTTTGTTTTGTTTTTTTGTTTTTTTCATGTATAAGCCGCACCTGACTATAAGCTTCATGTTAGAGCAGTGGTTTTCAACCTTTTTTTAATTTATATATTTTTTTATTTATTCAGCATTTGAGCTACAGACCACCATTTGACATTTCAACATTTTCATCCCACAGAACCCAAAACTAAAGATTTCTTTTGGTTTTGTCCACAATTCCAGGATGGATTTTTGCAAACAAAACAGGCAAATCATAGCGACCAAGGGAATAAAGACTTCCGGCACAGTGCCGGAAGTCCGGCTTGCGGAAAAAAAAAATAATAATAAAAAAAACACGATGTTGCCAACTGCCAAAATCCAAAATGCAGTGGCACTTCGAAAATGCACTAGAAGGAGGAGCCTGGGCAGTGGTTTTCAACCCAACTCACCAGCAAAAAAGCACTAGATTTTTTACCTGGAGTTTTTTTTAACGCTAGGGGGGTCTGGGAAAAAAGCTAAACATAGTGACAAGTTCGCCAAGTTGGCAACACTGACAGAGACACGTGGAGATAGAGAGTGATGATCAGCGAACCGCGACATTTCATGGTGTGAGGACTGGAGTCGGGACGCTGCAGTTCATGAAGCCATAGATAAAGGCATCATAAATAAATGGCACTGGGCATGGCTAGATGAGACTGGGCGAGATGGGAAGGCATTTAGCAGTCCAGTGCGTAGTCACCTCTATGTCTGGTTGAACTGATTTAGAAGCGTGATATTGAAATGATTGATTATTTACTGTATTAGAGAAATCAATGCCCAGACTGCTCCAGCAAACATTGTGGCATGCAAAACCACCCAAATTTCAACTATATATATATATATATATATATATATATATATATATATATATATATATATATATATATATATATATATATATATATATATATATATATATTTATATTTATATATATATATATATATATATATATATATATATATATATATATATATATATATATATATTTATATTTATATATATATATATATATATATATATAGTTGAAATTTGGAAAGTTCAGGCTCAGGATTTTTTTTTGCTTTAATCCCTGTAGAGATCAACTCATTAATGAAGTGGTGCTAATTTAGATAGTGAATATCATAACTCTTGAGAGTGTAAATATGAAACCAAATGGACCCGCTAGGGTCCATTTGGTTTCATTTTTATGCTCTCAAGAGTTACATCTGGTTAACCAACCATCATTTAGTCTGAGGAGCCCATCTGGAACGCTCTCAGGGACTACCCCTGTCTTACCTGTAAAAATCCATAGATTGGCCGCACCGTTGCATAAGCCGCAGGGTCAAAAGCATGTGAAAAAAGTAGCGACTTATAGTCCGGAAATTACGGTAAATTGTGAGTTTGAGTTTAGTATCATCACTACTTCATTTGCCCATTTTTATCCCTTTTTTCCTCTGTAGGTAATGTGGTAAACGGAACCATTGGAAAGCAAATGGTGGATATGCTGGTAGAGTCCTCCAGCAACGTTGAGATGATCCTCAAGTTCTTCGACATGTTCCTCAAACTGGAAGACCTCACCTCTTCGGACGCCTTCCAGGAGTACGACCCTGACGCCAAGGGACACGTCTCCAAGAAGGACTTCCAGAGAGCCATGGAGAGCTGCAGCCGCTTCTCCCCCGCTGAGACCCAGTTCCTGCTCTCCTGCGCCGAGACGGACGAGAGCGAGCTCCTGGAGTACGAGGCCTTCGTCGAGCGCTTCCACGAGCCGGCCAAGGACATCGGGTTCAGCATCGCCGTTCTCCTGACCAACCTCTCTGAGCACATGCCCAACGACCCCCGACTGGGAATGTTCCTGGAGCTATCCAAGTGCATCCTCACGTACTTCCAGCCCTACCTGGGACGCATCGAGATCCTGGGCAGCGGGAAGCGCATCGAGAGGGTCTACTTTGAGATCAGCGAGTCCAGCCGCACCCAGTGGGAGAAGCCTCAGGTGAAAGAGTCCAAGAGACAGTTCATATTCGACGTGGTCAACGAGGGAGGGGAGAAGGAGAAGATGGAGATGTTCGTGAATTTCTGCGAGGACACGATCTTTGAGATGAAGCTGGCGGCCCAGATATCTGACTCTGATGCCGGAGAGAGAGGAGGAGCTGGAAAAGAGACAGGCGATAACGGAGAGAAAAGCCTTCATGAAGGGGAAGACACCAACACTAGAGGCCTTTCCCTGTCCGCTCTGTGGTCTGCTGTTACGTGCCTGATGTTTCTATTCTCCTTCAAAAACCTGAAGAAGCAGATGAAGTGGACAGCTCTGAGGGACCTCCTCACATCAACCGTGTCCTTTCTCCACTTCGTCCTCACGTGTGCGTTCTGCTTCGTTTCCGCGTTGGTGCGCGGCGTCCTCTACGTCTTGTACCTTGCGTTTGTCAACGGGGGGCTAGTCGAAGCCGCCAAGGGGGCGAGGCTCTCGGACCTGCTGGGGGGCTTCCCCGAGCCGACGCTGGACGAGGTCATGGGGGAGACGTCGTCGTCGTCGTGCTCCTCGGAGGAGGAGGAGCGGCTGAGGAGGAGGAGGCGCACGGCCAGCTTCACCTCCCAGAGGGAGATGAGGGAGCTGGGGCAGGTGGTGGCCACGTTCCCCCCCGGGGAGGTGGGCGCTCTGTCGGACATGTTTGGCCTCAGATTGACGAAGGAGCGCGGTCAATACAGACTCATAGCGCATGACCTCAGAGCCAGTCTGACTGACCTGTTCAGTGGCGGCGGCGCCAGGCATGGAGACACTGCTGATCCCCCAGGCAAATATCAGGTGATGGCACTGGGATTAATGATCTCTCCCTCTCTCTGGTCGCAGTGGTGTAATTTATGTTGTTTTCTTCAGTCTTTCTGTTTTTATCCGCGGCTGCATAGTAAACATCTTTTTCAAGAGTTGGAAAAATCACATTTTATCACCTTTCAAGTTCAACACTTGGCACTTGGATATAAAACTATTGATTTATGTTTGAGTTCGATTTTTTTTTCCCTCAAATGTATTTTGTTTATACCACGTTTAGCTCCAAGGCTCCAAAGAGGGAGCAGATGAGACATTGCCTGAGTCGCGGAGAGCAAGGTGAGCATCTTTCATATCTCTGAAACTGATTTACTTGACTTTTTCAACCTCAATCTATGACACACTTTTGATCAATAGTCATATTATTTACAGGAATTAATTTGACTTATAATGCTCTTTCCTCGTGCAAGGCAAACACTATTAAGCTTTGTTTTGGCGAAAGAAAATAAAAGCTTTGTAAATGCCCTGGAGCGCAGATAAATTTAATCCAGTGGCAAGGCCCAAAACGAACAACAAAATATGAAGATTTAACTTTATCTGTTTGAGCTCCTTATTTTGTTCTCTCTCTTTGTAGTGAAGAGACTTCAGAGGACTTCAGAGGACTCAGGGCCCACTATTTATTCATAATTTGAACCACGGACCACCATTTGATGAGATTTTAGCCCCACAAACCCTAGGACAAAAGATTAAAACAAAAGATTTACCGTATTTTCCGCACTATAAGGCGCACCGGATTATAAGGCGCACCTTTTAAAACTGTTTTCATATATAAGGTGCGCCAGATTATAAGGCGCAGAGAATAGAAGTTACTACAGTTAACCTAGAATAGAAGCTACTGCAGTTGAACGATCCATAAGGCGCACTGGATTATAAGGCCCAGTGTGGATTTTTTTTTAGAAAATTAAAGGCTTTTAGGTACGCCTTATAGTCTGAAGAAAATCGGCAAGACAATTAAGATGGAGAGTGAGCTCCTTATTTTGTTCTCTCTCTCTTTTGAACCATTTGTAGTGAAGAGACTTCAGAGGACGGCGGTATGGTGGAGGAGAACAAGGCAACACGGAGGTACAGGAGATTCTCCATCAAGGCGGAGCAACCAGGGAGCCAGCCGTCTGCCGTATGGGAGATGATTGGCACACATCACAAGAGACTGCTGGTAATGAAGGGACACTATGAAGCCATGTAGAGGAGACACACGCACACCAGGGGCGGTTTTGCCATTAGGCAGACTAGGCAGTTGCCTAGGGCGCCATGAGCATGTACCAGACATGCTTTAAAAGGATACAAGGCTAATAAGCCTAATATGGATAAATACATTATACTTGTCTTCTATAACTAGAATTGCACATTTAAAACATATAATATCTTCTTTGGTTTAAAAGTAGTTCATAATTTTATTCCTTGGGGGGTGGCATTTTACAGGAGATTGGACCCTTACGGATCCCTTATGGGTCCATTTGGTAAAGGCGGGGCTCCAGGGAAAATCTTGCCTAGAGCTCGAAGTTGATTAGAAACGCCACTGGCGCGCACACACACTCAATATTTTTTGCACAGACTTGCAGAAACATTATCTGGTACATGTTTGCGTGCAGATACTGCAGTGGTCTTCAAACTTTTTGATACCAGGGCCTACTATTTATTCATAATTTGAGCCACAGAGGACCAGCATTTGATGAAATTTTAGCCCCACAGACCCTAAAACTAAAGATTTCTTTTGCTTTTGTCCACAATTTCATCCTGGATTTGGGAAACAAAACAGTCAAACCCACAGATCAAAAATGACCATTAATCTTCTACATTCTCTAGTTGTGTAGACTTGGGCTAATTCAGATGATGAATATTGTAGCTCTTGAAAGTGTAAACATGTTTACGCTCTCAAAGAGTTACATCCACTTAACAAATTTTCCATTTAGCTGGGGACCACCTTGAATCCTCTCTGGGACCACTGGTTGAAAACTGCTGATATACTCTATTCATCCAAACAAATACTCTCTCAACCTGTTTATTTCTTTCCTGTGAAATGTGATTTGTTTTCTTTCTAATTGCTGTCTCTCCATAAAGAATTACTTTGCCAGGAACTTCTACAACATGCGGCTGCTGGCTCTGTTTGTGGCCTTCGCAATTAACTTCATCCTGCTCTTTTACAAGGTGAGGTGTTTATTTCGTATTCACTGTGTGATCCGTTTTTCCTTTCTTCAGACAAACAAACGGCTGTGCTTGTGTGTATGCTTTAACAACAACAATGTTTGAAGGATGAGAGTTGTTAGAAGCAGTCTCTGGGTCTTGAACCTACAGAGAAGAGTATATGAATCACTCCACTTAGTTGGCAGGCTGCGTTGGCCACAGGGCCGGATCTAGGCATGGGTATGGGGGGGCAATGCCCAGTCTGCCCCACCAAACACGATGGCATGCATAACAACCCAAGATATTTCAAATTAAAGCGCTTATATTTAAAGTGATTTGAAACACTACTACTGTTACTGACTAACTACAGCTGTGTCACCACTAAACCAACAGCATTTCATCATTGAAAACAGAAAACTCTCTGAGTCAGACCTTTAGCTTTATACATGCTGCGTGTCTGTTGCAACTTCAACAACAACTGATGTTATTATTGATGCTTTACTTGACTAATAAAAGTCCTGTAACCGAAAATGGTATGGGTGCGGCTTCATCGCTCGTGATACAAAGCGACACGGGCGATGAAGCCACCCCCTTACCATTTTCTCCTGCCCCCCCAAATGGGAAGTGTTAGATCCGCCCTTGGTTGTCCAGCTGCGTGGGCGCTGTAGTGCAGGCTCTACGCTCTCCTGTGTTGTTCTTTGTCCATTGATCCTTTTCCTTTCTCTCAGTAAGAATAATGGAAAGAATACGGTGTACTGAGGAGTTGCTGGATTCTCCATTCGTCCATGAATATATTTATTTGTTTTGCTGAAATGCTCCTCCATGGATATCTAAAGGCTGAAGAGATTAATCGAATAAACACATAATGATTTGAAGTGTTTAGCTTTTGCTGTATGATGTTGTTGCCTGACCTATCTACAGGAGTGGTTTTCATCCATTTTGATACCAGGGCCCACTATTTATTTAGCATTTGAGTCACAGACCACAATGTTAGCCCCACAGATCCAAAAACTACAGATTTCTTTTGCTGTTGTCCACAATACCAGGCTGGATTTCGGAAACAAAAAAGGCAAACATACTGGAGATAAAATATGACCATTCTTCTACATTCTGTAAATGTACAGACTAATTCAGAGGATGAATATTTTAACTCTTGAGAGCGTAAACATAAAAACAAGTGGACCCGCAAGGGAAGCCTCTCAAGGACCACTGGTTGAAAACCATTAACCGTCCTAGAGAGAGAGATTGTAAGTATATATATTTACTGTCTTTCTCCCCAGGTGTCATCCTCACCCAAACAACTGGAGGAAGATCTTGAGATGTTAGAGCAGGATCCAGACATGGAAGACAGTGTTTGTTTTGTCCTGGAGGAGAGCTCAGGCTACATGGAGCCATGTCTTCACTTCCTGGCCATAATACACACCATCATCTCCTTCTGCTGTATCATCGGCTACTACTGCCTCAAGGTGCACCATCATCAGATTGAGAGACCTTGTATATTCCAACGTTTCCAAAAGAGTTGCTTTTTGGACAAAAAAAGAACAATGGATCGAATGTTGTTAACTTGTTATTATGAGTCATAACTTAAAGGTAGGGGAAGTGATTTCACTTTTGTCAGATATCACCCCAAAACATTTTTTTTTTCTGTTAAAATGCTCTATTATAAGGTGTGCAGACCATATATGGAGTTTCCCCCTCCCCCATGTTAGCAGAGGAGCTAATAAAAGTTCCCCAGGTGGAGGGTGAATTCTCCTCCAATCAGGATTGAGCAGCAGGTTCACATAGTGTAGCTACTCTTGGGGGCCTCTAGTGCACCAGGCTGGTACTACACCATGAATTTCAAATCACTTACCCTACCTTTAAGTGCTTGTTATTGCTTTTCATTGGATAAATATAAACCCCACAGATACTTTCAACCTACGTTCAAAATGTTTCAAATAATAATCTATCTACGAGGCGTGAGTTTGTAGATTGGCTATATTCACTACTTTTGGCTAAGAAGTTGTTAAACATTTTATTAAAAGGGTTAAAAGGTCGTCACCAACATATAGATGGTATGTCACCACAGTCTATCCACATTATTTCAAGAGGTATGAAATAATGACTCATTAAAAACCTCACTTCTGGAAACGTTCCGAGATGTACTGGGTACAGATTTGGACGTACTGTATAAAGGGATATACAATACACACTCTCCATCTTAACCCTTTCAGGCCGGGAATCCATATTTGGATTCTGTACAGTATGTACAGTATTCCTTAATTAATTATTTTTGGATGTGATATATAAATATTTCAAGTTTTTCAGAAACCTTAGGTCAGGCCTAAATGGGTTTTTAATAGTCTGCTTAATAACGATTAGACTGGTGCTGTAAATCCTAACAAGTATAAAACTAGACTCGAGCCCAAACCGTACCACTGGTTTGCCATGCAACTAGCTGCAACCATTATCCACGATGACAATTTAAAGAAGTTCCATTAGTGCGGATAGTTTGCAACTAGTTGCATTGGTGTGGTTTGGGCTTTAGTCTACACTACAAAGAGTGCATATTTGTATATTTCTTACTACTTTTTAAGACTTCCCTTTCTGTCCTAAAAGTTGTCTTTGATTGCCAGGTACCGCTGGTGATCTTCAAGCGTGAGAAGGACGTGGCCCGGCGGCTAGAGTTTGACGGCTCCTATGTGACGGAGCAGCCAGCTGACGAGGACATCAAAGGGCAGTGGGACCGACTGGTGATCAGCACACAGTACGTTCAGGGTCACGCCAGGGGCGTTTTTGTCATTAGGCAGAGTAGACAGTTGCCTTGGGCGCCATGAGCGGAGGGGGAGACCACCAGACATGCTTTAAAAGGATCCCATATGAGGCTAAGCCTCATATGGATAAATACACTATACTTGTCCTCTATAACTGAAATCGGACATTTAAAACACACATGTTATTTGGTTTAGAAATAGTTCCTAATCTTATCCCTTGGGGGACGCCATTTTACAGGAGATTTTCCCTGGAGCCTCCCCTTTTGGTAAGGAGGCTCCAGGGAAAATCTTGCCTAGGGCTCCAAATTGCTTAGAAACGCCACTGTCACACTGTCATATAAATGGAATGGATCTCTTTTTGATTGATTGCTAAAAGGGTAACGGAAAAGCATGGAGGGCATGTTTCTATTGTGATCCTACAGTATGTATACATTCATTTGATAATCATGATATATGAGACATTCAATCATTTTCAATACATGAGCAATAGGGGGAATATTTACAGTTGCAGTACTATTTCAGTTTACTATTTCACTCAAAATTAGACAAAAATATTTTTTTCTAATGCTCATCAACTGTGTACACTGTTGTGCAACTGTGCTGGTGTGATGTTATTCTATGTCGTATACCAGGGGTTTTCAACCTTTTTCATCTCGGGGACCACCATTTATTCAGGATTTGAGCCACGGACCACCATTTGAGGATATTTTAGTCACACAGACCCCAAATCTAAAGATTTATTTTGCTTTTGTCCACAATTCCAGGCTAGATTTGGGAAACAAAACAAGCAAAACATACATTCAAATATGGCTAATTCAGATGATGAATAATTTAACTCTTGAGAGTGTGAAAATGAAACCAAATGGACCCGCAAGGGTCCATTTGGTTTCATTTTTACGTTCTCAAGAGTTACATCTGGTTAACCAGCTTAGCTGGGGACCACCTGGAACCCTCTCAGGGACCACTGGTGGTCCCCGGACCAGCTGTTAAAAACCCCTGTCGTGTACTGTTCATGTAGCTGACAAAAACACCGTACTTTTTCCCCCCTTGGTGCAATTTTCCACACTTTTCACCTTGTAAAACCGCCACCCTCCCACCCTTGCATGTTTAAATCACTGTTTATGCCAGTGAAATCATTTGTGATGGCCTTTTGTTTCTCTTTCCAGGTCATTTCCCAGTAATTACTGGGATAAATTTGTGAAGAGGAAGGTAAGAGCTTTTTGCAGAGCCGCAGCCACTGTGCCTGCCTTCTGGCAGAAACACGAGACACGATTCATTCCGCGCATGTGGATGAATTTAATTATATGCACATTATACTCAGTGAGGGACTATTAAGAAAGTAAGTAGAGTTTAATGAAGGATTTAATGACAGGTGCATTCTCATTCCCTTCTCGGCTAATAAACCCGTTCTGCTGGCCCCAGAGACCAAGACTGGAATAAAGACATCTGGGATTACAAGTATTGCCATGATACATGGAGAGCTAAGCTTCAGCGCTCCTTTACACTCCTTTCCTCTGCCTCCCTTTTTTCCTCTACCATCTCATTATAGACCCCTACAGCATCTGTTCATTTTTTAGTCAATGATGTTCTAGTCAATGTGTTGCGTTTTTTGTGACCGTAATACGTGTCATTGTTTATTCAAGGGTACAGCCATGTATTGTCAGACAGAGAACTTCAATCTTGTAAAAGTAGTGAACTGTCCGATCTACTATCTCACACATTTTGAGCCTTTCTGAGAAAAAAAGTGATTACAAGTGATTGCATTTAACAAGAACTAAAGAGACTAAAATCTCTAAACTAAAGAGACTAAAATCAGCATTGCAACAAAGTTACTGCCGAACATGGATTTTTCTTGATCGATTCTACACATATCTTCTACATATTAGCTTATTTGAGCACCAATGATATAGCAAGACATGTTTTTTCAAACATTTTCAATGCCAAGTACCCCACAAATCCTTGTGTTGTGTTGCATTGTGTAGCATGAGTCGTACTCAGTGGCTAAACTATGGTCTTTTAAAAGGCGTCCTCCTATCCCTCTCTGTCAGGTGATGGATAAGTATGGGGAGATCTACGGTCGTGAGAGGATCAGTGCTCTGTTGGGTCTTGACCATACCGCTCTGGACTTCAGCTCTCTAACACAGGGAAGGAGGAGAAAGAAAGAGAAAGACGGCAGCTGGAACACCCTGTGAGTTGATAACAGGGGCAGATCTAGGCATGGGCATGGGGGGGTGGCAATGCCCCCCTAAATGCCCAGTCTGCCCCCCCAAACATGATGGCATGCAAAACAACCCAAGATACCCAAGAAATTAAAGTGCCTATATTTAAAAAGATGTGAAACACTACTATACTGCTACTAACTAACTACAGCTGTGTCACCACTAAACCAACAGCATTTCATCATTGAAAACAGAAAACTCTGAGTCAGACCTTTAGCTTTATGCATGCTGCGTGTCTGTTGCAACTTCAACAACAACTGATGTTATTATTGATGCTTTACTTGACTAATAAAAGTCCTGTAACTGAAAATGTTATGGGTGCGACTTGGGGGTGCGACACGGGCGATGAAGCCGCACCCATACCATTTTCTCTTGCCCCTCCAACATGTTCTCTTGCCCCCCCAAATGAGACATGTTACATCCGCCCCTGGTTGATAAATGTGCGGAGGACGCACAAACCTCACAATTGTCGTCAATTCAAAAGTAATAATTGATGGACCCACTTGTCATCTGTCCTGTATTGTGTTTTGTGGCTACAAGTGGGAATCCACAGTGCAGTGCAGTGGGAGGGAGCTGTCATCTGAAATCTGTGTGATGCCAGGCTATGAGGCTGCTTTGTAATTTTCCGCTCATTTCCCCACAGAAAGAAAAAAAAACAAGCCTGAGACAGCAATCACATAATGAGCTCTAAACACCGCTGGCGGCTTTCATGTGTGTTTTTGTTTTGTATTCATGCTGTTCAACCATGATTCTGTGCCGTCGGGTGATTTTAGCAGCATCAGTCATACAGGTGATGAGAGCACAGAGCTGTCCAACAGATTACTGGTGACAGGGCATGCTAGAGGGGACCTGGCATGCATCACACGCAGATGCTTTGCATATATGCAGAATAGGCAATTAAAGTTAAAATTATGTGTTAATTTGTGTCAATGTTTATTCATTTTCAGTTGACATACAGTAATATTTTGCTGTGCGTGTGTGTGTATACGTAATTGTCGCTGAAAACCTGTCCAAAATCGTTACTTTTCAGGAAATCGGAAAAGATTTATAGGTATTTTGCCACAAGATGTCCCTGTTAATTTCATGCACATGTCCTGAGTTCCTTGTATGATGAGTGACAGAAACTTATCTTTACCAATTTAAGGGAAGACAAGACAATATGCTGGATCCCCAACCCCTAATCGTTTTCATTATGGTGCATTGTTATCCAAGTTCAGTACTCTCCGTAACTGTGCAAAGGGATGGTTTATTACTGTTTATTACTGTAATGTATCCATCCAAAATTATATCTCCTACTGCAGATTTAACTCTCTGGATGTCAAGTACCAAGTCTGGAAGCTCGGAGTTGTCTTCACTGATAATGTGAGTTAAGGAGCGTGTGTGTGTGTGTGTGTGTGTGTGTGTGTGTGTGTGTGTGTGTGTGTGTGTGTGTGTGTGTGTGTGAGTGTGAGTGTGTGAGTGTGAGTGTGTGTGTGTGTGTGTGCGTTTGTGCGCGCCAGGGCCGGATCTAGGGGGGGGGGGGGGGGGGGGGGGGGGCAGGGGTGGGCAGAGCCCACCCAAATGTGCATCCTGCGCACCCAATGAAAGGTGATATCAGTGGTTTTCAACCAGTGGTCCGGGGACCACCAGTGGTCTTTGAGAGAGCTCCAGGTGGTCCCCAGATAAATGGTGGAAAGTTGGTTAACCAGATGTAACTCTTTAAACTTGTTAAAATATTAATCATGTTTAGCCCAAGTCTACACAACTATAGAGACTGCAGAATATTAATGGTCATTTTGATATGTATGTTTGATGGTTTTGTTTCCCAAATCCAGCCTGGTATTGTGCACAAAAGCAAAATAAATCTTTAGTTTTGGGGTCTGTGGGGCTAAAATGTCATCAAATGGTGGTCCGTGGCTCAAATGTGAATGTCAAAAGAGTTGAAAACCACTGCTTCACATGAAGAACTTTGGAGTTGTCCACCCTGCTGCTATTTTTCCTGCCCACCCTAGTAGGGCTGGCTAAATCCGGCCCTGGTGTGTGTGTGTGATATTGTTGAATTTATTACCCCATCTGTTTGCATAATTCCATCTTGTTTCGAACAGGCCAAGATAAGCGTTATTTCCTGCAATTCACGTTCACTGGCAGTAAACCGTGCCTGTGCACGTGCATATCTACTGTTCTGTTTGAATAGAGTAGACCCATATTAGGAGGATAAGGAGTGTGAATTGAATTTATACGATTGCTTGTGTCAGAGTTATGATGGTAATATCCTGTGATGTTGTCTTGTCCAGAACACACATTTGTGGATGTATGTTTTGCCACGTCATGTGTTCCTGTTCACATGTGGGTCCATGGCTGTGGGTTTTGTTTGTCGTGTGAGTTGCACTGAGGACCTTTCCTCAATACAATCCAAATGGCCCCGGTATTAGTCATAGCCAGGGCTGCCCAAAAGGTAGATCGCAATGTAGATCACACAGGCCATGCAGATAGATCACGTGACTAAAATGTATAGATCTGTAACTCTCGAGAGCGTTAAAATGAAACCATTTTACACTCCCAAGAGTTAAATTATATTTAAACATCTGAATTACGTAATTTCAAGAGTCCACACAATTAGAAAATGGAGAATAAACGTTGCCAGTTCTATTTCCCAATTGTGGACAAAAACGTTAAAGTTATTAGCTTTGGGTGCGAGAGACTAAATTCAACATCACAAACTGTCAACTAAAACACTATAGCAGTAAGGAACACCATCACCACTATTTCAAAGTCAAACTTTCTTGGGGGCTTTGAAATGGATTTGAAGGCCACACACAAGATACACACACATGCATGCACGCACGCACACACACACACACACACACACACACACACACACACACACGCCGCGTCCTTACGCGGCGCGTAAGGACGCAGCGGCCCCCAGCTCCTCAGTGAAAACATGTTTTTTGTTTTGTCTACTATGTTTGTCTGATCGTTCCGCGTGTTCTTGTACAACAAGATACACTTACAGCCGTGAGCAACTTTTACAGCTCGCCAACACGGGATTTATGGAGTTAACTTCTACTACAACGGAGGAATTACGCACCATGGGGATATACGAGCAGCAGCAGAACGCAGCGCCGCGCAGCGCCGCGCCACTGCCGACTCTGACTACAGTTCCATGCCCGCCTCGGAGGCGCCGAAGGCGGTGTGAGAGAAAGCAGAAGCGGGGCAAACGCGGCGGGGTTCGTGCGAGGCTGGCGGCTCGTCCCAACAAGCCAGCTATTCCCTCGATCCTGCTCGCGAACGTACGTTCTCTGGACAATAAACTGGACGACATACAACTCATGAGAACGTCCCAACAACACGTGAGAGACTGCTGTGTCTTTGTTTTCACGGAATCATGGCTTAGCGTCGCCGTCCCGGACTCCGCCATACAGTTGGAGGGACTTACATGCTACCGGGCGGACAGGAATATAACGGCCGGCGGGAAAACACGCGGCGGAGGACTGGTTGTTTATATCAAAGACGCCTGGTGCCGTGACACTGTCGTGGTTCAGAAACACTGCACAGCCCTCGTGGAGTTCATGTTTTTAAAGTGCCGTCCTCATTATTTGCCGAGGGAGTTTACAGCCATTCTGCTTCTGGCTGTATACATTCCTCCCTGCCCCAGCTTGAAGGACAGAGAGAACGCACTACTAGAACTGAACAATGCAATCAACGAACAACGGATGGCACACCCAGACGCTTTCCTCGCAGTGGCTGGGGACTTTAATCACGCAAACCTGAAGTCAGTGTGCCCATTACTCCACCAGCATGTTGATTTCAAGACCAGAGGTGAGAACATTCTGGACCTCGTCTTCACAAACAAGAGGGGAGCTTACAGAGCCTTCCCCCTCCCCCACCTAGGCGCCTCCGACCACTGCACTGTTATGCTAATACCAGCCTACAGGCCCAGGTGCAAAGCCGTCAAACCGGTTCGGAAACAGGTTCAAGTGTGGCCAGAGGGGGCAATGTCTGCTCTACAGGACTGCTTTGACACTACAGACTGGGACATGTTTAAGCAGGCGGCGACCCACTCTGGTCACACAGACATCAACGAATTCACTGAGACTGTCACTGCTTACATCAGCAAATGCATCGATGATGTCACAGAGACCAAGACCATCACAGTACGGGCCAATCAGAAGCCATGGCTGACAACGGAAGTCCATAGGCTACTGAGGGTCCGGAACGCCGCCTTCAAAGCAGGCGACGACGACGGCCTGAGAACAGCAAGGGCCAACTTGGACCGTGGCATCAAAGAGGCAAAGAGACAGTACAGCAAGAAAATAGCTGACCGTTTCAGCGACAGCAGAGACACCAGGAGCCTGTGGCAGGGGATCCAGACCGTCACAGACTATAAACCCCGGCCACGGACCTGCGACAACGACATCAGCCTGCTGAACAACCTCAACAACTTCTTCGGGCGCTTTGAAGCCCAAAACAGCACCCCTGCACGAAAGTCACCCCCTCCCCCGGACGACCAGGTGCTGCTACTGTCTCAACACAGTGTGCGGCGCTCCCTCTCCAGGATCAACGCCCGCAAGGCACCGGGCCCTGACAACATTCCGGTCGGGTGTGGAAAGACTGTGCAGGAGAACTGGCTCATGTCATCACTGACATCTTTAACATCTCCTTGAGCCAGGCTGCTGTCCCTACATGCTTCAAAGAGACCACCATCATCCCCATCCCAAAGAAACCTTCTCCAACCTGCTACAATGACTACCGCCCTGTTGCACTGACACCGATCATCATGAAGTGCTTCGAGCGTTTAGTCATGCATCACATCAAAGGCATCCTCCCTCTCAACCTGGATCCCTACCAGTTTGCATATCGGGCCAACAGATCAACCGACGATGCAATCTCCACCGTACTTCACTCTGCCCTCACCCACCTGGACACCAAGGACGCACACGTACGGATGCTGTTCATCGACTTCAGCTCAGCATTCAACACCATCATCCCCCAGCAGCTCATACACAAGCTGGACCAGCTGGGAGTGAACACCTCAATGTGCAACTGGCTGCTAGACTTCCTGACTGGGAGACCGCAGGCAGTCCGAGTCAGCGGGAACACATCCAGCACCATCACCCTGACCACGGGGCCCCCCAGGGTGTGTGCTCAGCCCCCTCCTCTTCACCCTGCTGACCCACGACTGCACTCCAACGCACAGCAACAACATCTTCGTCAAGTTTGCGGACGACACAACTGTGGTCGGTCTCATCCACAACAACGATGAGACCAACTACAGAGATGAGGTGAGCCAGCTGACCACGTGGTGTGCAAACAACAACCTCCTTCTCAACGTGGAGAAGACAAAGGAGATCATTGTGGACTTTCGGAGAGCGCACACCCAGCACTCCCCACTGAGCATCAACGGAACTGCAGTGGAGAGAGTGAAGAGCACCAAATTCCTTGGTGTACACATCACAGAGGACCTCTCCTGGAACACGAACACCACAGCACTGGTCAAGAAGGCTCAGCAGCGCCTCTACTTCCTCCGTAGACTGAGAAGAGCCAGAGCCCCAGCCCCCATCATGTGCTCCTTCTACCGCGGCACGATCGAGAGCATCCTGACCAGCTGCATAACTGTGTGGTTCGGCGGGTGCACAGCATCCTGCAGAAAGTCCCTGCAGCGCACAGTGAGAGCAGCGGAGAAGATCGTGGGTGTCCCCCTTCTGTCCCTGCAGGACATCTACAACACACGGGTGACCCGCAGGGCGCTACAGATCGCAGGCGACACCACCCACCCTACGCACGGCTTCTTCAACCTCCTCCCATCAGGGAAGAGATTGAGGAGCCTCCGGGCAAGGACCAGCAGGTTGAACGATAGCTTCGTTCACCAAGCCGTCAGGATGCTGAACTCCCTCCCACTCCCTCGCACTGCGCACGCCACTGTGCACGCTCCCACTCCGCACCCCCCCATGCTGCCACTCCTCCCCCCTCCCACGGTGGGGGTGCACGCGCACACACGCACACGCTGAACTCCCTACACACACATGCACACGGACGCTGAACTTTCAACTACCCACTGCCCCTTACACATGCACACACCCTCACGCACATGCACGCACTCACACATGGTCAAACACACATACAACTGAAGGACTGGATCGAACTGCTGCTATCCTATCCTATCCTATCTTGCACATGTATACCTCACCTCATAGTAAGCTATATGTTGCTGTTTAGTTGTAGCTATGTACTGTAGTCTTGTATATAGCTTTAGATTTTTAGTTGTAGTATACTGTAGTTTCTAGTAGTAGTTTTTAGTAGTTGTATATGTCCTGTCTAACTGTCTGTTAGCTTCACACTACTGCCACTTTATCACACCTGGTTAGCCAAGCACCTTCACCCCAGTTAGGTGCACTGTTCGCACCTTACTGGTCTGCTGCACTATTGTTTGTCTCGTCTATTGTCTCGACCTTGTCTTATTGCACTGCCTATTGTCTTGACTATTGTCTATTGCACTGTCTTGTCTATTGCACTGTGGAGAATGGAAACGCTATTTCATCCCTGTATATGTCCTGACATACACTGGAGTGACAAATAAAAAACCTTGAACCTTGAACCTTGAACCTTGAACACACACACACACACACACACACACACACACACACACACACACACACACACACACACACACACACACACACACACACACACACACACACACGCACGCACACACACACACACACACACACACACACACACACACACACACACACACACACAGCATGACTGGCTGTAAGTGCACCAGACAGACCAGTCAGATATATACCCACTGTGCGAGATTCATTTCCTGGCCAGAAACATTCATGTCAAGGATCTCCAATATTTACAAGTGAGTTTGGCACTAGCCGTGACGGAGTATGATTGACAGCCTAACTAAATCCAGCCCTAGGTCCTTTCCAATATTGAGTTTTTGGTAATAAATAGGCCTATGAATCCAGTGACGTTTCTAAGCAATTTGGAGCCCTAGGCAAGATTTTCCCTGGTGCCCCTCTTAAATCTCCAAATGGACCCTTACGGGTCCATTTGGTAAGGGGGGCTCCAGGGAAAATCTCCTGTAAAATGGTGCCCCCCAAGAGATAAAATTATGAACATTTTTTAACCTAAAGAACATATTATATGTGTTTTAAATGTTCGATACTAGTTATAGAGGATAAGTATAATGCATTATTAGCCTGGGATCCTTTTAAAGCATGTCTGGTGGTCGCCGCCTCCCTCATGGTCGCCCCCCTCCCCTCATGGCGCCCTAGGCAACTGCCTAGTTTGCCTAAGGGCAAAAACACCCCTGTATGAATCGGCCCTTATTATTCATGAAATATTACTGAGAATAGTCAAAAGCTTTTGTTAAAGGGGAATTCCACCCATTTTCAACATTTTTTCTGAGAGCGTACAAATGCAACCAAATGAACCCGTTAGGGTTCATTTGGTTGCATTCTCAGAAAAAAGAAGCATCTAAAGAAATCCATTGACATGGTGAAAATACATCTTGATGATGTCATCAAGATGTTTCACCATGTTAGTGGTTTTCTTCAGACCTCCATTTCTTGGGAACACAGAATGGGGAAACTGTTTTATCATGTCCACACAACATCTCTAAGGTATATTAATGACATATTAAAATGTTGAAAATGGGTGGAGTTCCCCTTTAAGGCTTTCATTCGGCATGGCATCATAGTCCCATCCTACCAGCATTGGTTCAAAACGTGTGCATTGTCCCTGTTTGTGTCTGTCTGTGTTGTGTTTCTAGTCGTTCCTGTACCTGGCCTGGTACATGGCCATGTCAGTGTTGGGTCACTACAACAACTTCTTCTTTGCTGCTCACCTGTTGGACATTGCCATGGGCTTCAAGACCATCAAAACCATTCTCTCTTCTGTCACCCACAATGGCAAACAGGTGTGTGTGTGTGTGTGTGTGTGTGTGTGTGTGTGTGTGTGTGTGTGTGTGTGCGTGTGCGTGCGCGCGTGTGTGTGTGTGTGTGCGTGCGTGTGCTAAAAAAATCCTATAGGATTTTAGAAAAGTCCAATAGAAAAATCCTATTAGATTTTGGAACAAATCCTAGGATTCCTATAAAATCCTATAGGCTCTTACAGGATTTTCCCCAAAATCCTATAAGAAATTTTCTTATAGGATATAAGAAAATTTCTTATAGGATTTTGGGGAAAATCCTATAGAATTCTATTGGAATCCTATTGAATTCCTATTGGAAATCCTATAGGATTATTCCAAAATCTGATACGACTTTTCTATTGGAATCCTATAGGATTTTTTGACTAGGGGTGTGCGTGCGTGCGCACGTGTCTGTGCATGTTGTTTGCGTGTCTCTAACACTGTTTGGAAACAGTTTTTCACAGATTGCTCTCATTTGAAGTTGTTTACTGACAGCCATCTGGTGTGTGTGGGTGCGTGCGTGTCTGGTTGCGTGTGGGTGCATGTGTGCGTGTCTGTGTGTGTGTGTGGGTGCATGTGTGCGTGCGTGTCTGAGTGCGTGTCTGTGTGCATGCGTGTCTGCGTGTGTGTGTGTGTGTGCCATTTCAGTTGGCACTGACGGTGGGTCTCCTGGCGGTGGTGGTCTACCTCTACACCGTTGTGGCCTTCAACTTCTTCAGAAAGTTTTACAACAAGAGCGAGGATGGAGAGACGTTGGACATGAAGTGTGATGACATGCTCACCGTGAGTTTATTATTAGAGAGCTTTCACTGATCCCTGTCCTTTCATCTTTGTCCATCTCTCGCTCTCTCCTTCAATTTAAAATTGTCTCGCCTCCTCTCTCTTCCCAGAGATGGAGCTCATTGTGCCGGCAGGTTCCTCCTCCTCCTCAGACTCAGATGTGTCTTGTAGGGTTCTGACAATGATGCCTTTAGCTGTAAAATGTAAATGGCCTCCTATCTGTAGGATGATGGACATCTGAATGAGGAGCAGTTCCTCAAAGCCTGTGTCTGGAGTCTTTGTTTGGGCATGGATAAATCCACTCGGTTAATGGCACTCCACCTGCTCTATTCTAATGCCTGCTGAGCTGTCACTCACGCAGGCAGTCGTATGGGAGCGATAGTGTGTGAATGTTATGCTATTCTCAGGTCAGGTCCTGTAATGTTCCATTAAATTCCACACGCCAGTGGCCAACTTGTCATCGTTTTTTTATGGCAGGCATTTTGACAGTCAAAATATGACTGTAAATTTGCCACTCATTTTTAGGTTAAAGGCATTTCATGTTTGTGTTCAGACAACACAAACATTAAACACTATCGCTGTTTATAATTTTTATATTCATTCAAATTTGAACATTTGGATGTACTGAAATTAAACATGTTTGATTAATAGACTATTGTGCAGATACATTTCAGATTAATTCATACAATATGATTAATAACCTACCAGAGGTAGGTTATTAACTTCAGTTTCAATTCAAATATTGTCGATACTGCATATGGTTGGTGCTGCACAGACCAATTTCACAATAAATACAGCAGCTATGAGCTAACATCCCTTTACACATAAAACATGTCTAATTTAGTATTTATGCAATAAATCATACACAAATGTTGAGTTCAGACTTCAGATATATTTGTGAAATATGAGAAAACACTAAAGACTATAATTGAAAGCCTAAATCAAGTTTGACGCACTTGTATACCTGTATGTAGTTATACATTTTGCTCCAAACACAAACATAGGGCTCCATTTTTGTTAGATGCTAAACCCCCTATCCCAAATCCCTCATTTCTTTTTTACCATTTTGAAACACGTTTTGGAATATTTCAACATGTCAATCTATGAACATGTTGTGAGCTAGTAGACTGGCCATTTGAACTACCGAAAAATAAATAGTTAAAAAGGCAAAGAAGTTAAGGGATAAGGGGTTTAGCGGTAAAGAAAATGGATCCCATAATGTGCAAATTGTATATGGCCATTTATGGATCATGTTTTGTTTGTGTGTGTGTGTGTTTTGTTTTTTTTTGTTGTTTTTTTCCAGTTTTTTATTATTAGTTTTTAACTTGGCAATTTGAATTAACTGTTTGACAGTTATATTGGCACCAAATAGTGTGTAGAAATACTGTATATAAGCTTTCAGCATCAGCCTACAATTGTGCCACTAAAGTGTTTTGTATCTTGTATTATGTATCGTTATACATGCTTGACAAGAAATATCTGCAATACACTAAACTGACTGATAATAAATAAATGCAGACTTTTAGATAGGGAAAGAGATAGGAGAAGAGGCACAACGTAACACATTAAATGATACAACTCTGTATTGGTGATACCAAAGATACAGTATCCATGTTGAACCATTGGCGAATTCAGCATAAAAGCGACAATCGTGGGACAGACTTACATTATGACACTGACTGTCCATGAATAAATCGAAAGATACAACAATCTGATGCAGCAGCAATCATTTGAAACATTGTTTTTGCGAGTTCTCTGCCCTGACATGACTTTATAACACGATCACTGCCCCAATGTCACAAGTCATCGTCAGTGTCATCGATCGCAATCTTGATGTCATGGCTCTTCGACAGTGGGTTCACGCTGTAGCTAATCTTCCAGCTCTTTTTGCTTTTCTTTCCGTTGCGGTTCTTGATGCCGTCTTCTTGGTCCATCATCTGCTCCAACAGTGTCAGGTTGTCTGCGTTGAGCGGGGCGACGCTGATGTCCCTCACTGCCCTGAATTCACCACAGTTATTCAGGTGTTCGTTCTCCAGGCGAAAGAAGTTCCAGACAAAACGCCTGAAGACCTCCAGCGGCGCCAACACTGTGACCAGAATGTCAGGCAGACCGTTGTAACCATAGACTGTGGTTAGAGATAAGGTCATGGTCCAGGAGAACCGTAGCAAGATGTCCTCCACTATGGCACTGTAGTAATACGCCTTATGCGGGTAAACAATCTCCTCTCTGAGGAAGGTATGCTCTCCGGCGTTCCGATCAAAGAGGCCCCAGTCCATCTTCAGGTCCCAGATGAGTGTGTAACAGGAACTGATGACCGAGCAGACGATGAGCAACACGAAGAAGACGTGGGTGTCCGGATTCCTTTCGGCTTTGTGCCAACTGTAAAGGGAAGCAAAGGTGACGACCAAGAATGTCGTGGAGTACTTCCCGGCGTTAACGAGGTGAGGGAACGCTCGTTTGGTGTCGCTGTAGCGGCGCAGGCACTGGACAAAGCGGAACCACGCCGGAAGACACTGGATCACCGCCCGTACACTACCCGGGTACAGGTGGCACCCGCTTTCATCGTCCCTGCTGATGAGTCCGTCGAGTCTGTGCCATTCCAGCTGAGAGCTGTAAAAGCAGATCATGTACTCCAGATCCGTCAGGACCACAGCCAGAGAGTTCAGTTGGTCGGCCAGCCAGAAGTCTGCAAACGTCACGCGATGGAACGGAGCCGTCACCACGCGGAACAGCAGCTTCAGGAGCCAGAAGCGCGACTTGTAGTAGCAGGTCTTGGAGGGGTTGATGAGGAACAGGAGGAAGAACGCGTACATGGCAAGTGGGTTGACCTGCATAGGTACGAGGATGCTGTCGCTGAATAGACAAGACAACAGGCTGACGCACCACAAGACGCCCAACATGCTGGCGATCTCAAACAGATGTTGGTGCGCCAGGTTGTTCCTGGGGTCGAGCTCAAATATGAGTACGTGGTTGACGCCTGCGTGTCTCCACCCGTAGGTGTTGATGCCTAGCAGGAAGAGGAACTCTATCAACAGGAAGCCACCTCTGTAGATCCTCACCAGAGGCCAAACGTCACTAGGACTAGGGTTCCCAAGAGCTGCTTTGATAACCACCAAGACCAATAGGGCAAAGAAGACCCCGCAATACAGCCCCACTCTAAAGGTGGTCCACGCGGGAGCCGGCTGTGCAAGGGGAGGCACCCTCAGCCTGTTCATGGCCCTCTGTCTGTCCCCTCCCTCCAGTTCTGTTATCACCAACGCCTCGGTCTCAGAGATGAGTTGTGTGATTCTCTTGCAGGTATAAAACGGCGCCACCTCGACTTGGGCTACCCTCCAGTCTGCCCCTCTGGATGTCTGCAAGATCTTATCTCGTTTCTTCAGGATCTTACGGAACCCGGTGAAGTTCAGGGTCTGGTAGTTTTGCAGTAGCACCAGGCTGAGGTAGAACTCGGAGAAGGCGAGCTGAAGGTCCTTAATGTTTCTGTGTTTACACCTCACCGTCTTGATCTTCCTCAGGCCCCACCCGTCGGTGGAGCTCTCTCTCTGGGCGTCCAGCGAGGAGTGAAGTTCGTTCTGCAACGTGGAATAACGACGCTGGGCCTCGGCCAGCTTCTCGGAATAGAAGGTGTTGATCTTTTCCAGCTCCTTTTCACACATCTGGAAGAACCTTTCCTCAGACTTAGCGTGGTACCTCTTCACCGTATCCTCGTCTGTAACTTCGATAGACGGGGCCTGGTCATGTGCAGAATACACCATCTCCTTTAAGGCCTCATACTGAATGTATTGTTTTCTCCATTCTGGAGTGATGTGTGCGGAGAGATGCTCTGTGAATCTCATTCTGCCAGAGAGCACCAACACATCATCCTTCTTGATTCTTGATCAACAGATACAAAAGGTATATAAAGTTTGCGACTGACGTCACTTGTGCACATATATGGAGATAGTTAGGCCTCTGTCAGAGCTTTCTAGTGGGAGAGTTAGGATATTCGTGTACCCGGAAGCAGAGCCCAGAAGCAGAGCGGAGCAGCCAGGTCACGTGACTATACAGAGCCTCTTTGAGTCCTATCTGAGCATAACGCTCACTACTCCTACAGTCGCGCGAGACTTTACCATATCGCGAGACTCTGCTGACCCCCCTTAAATCCCATTAATTTCATCGATTAATTAATTTCTGGCTTGAGAGTGGACTCACAGGGCTCCTCCATGTGCCTCCAGCAGCGCAAGCGCCCTGACACATAGGAGTGAACGGGAATATCCTAACTCTCCCACTAGAAGGCTCTGGCCTCTGTCGTGTGACACCAACCAGAGCTTTGATCAGTGTGAGGAACAGAAAGGAGAAGAGAGGGGGGAGCTCTACTAGCAAGAGTGGAAGGGGAGCCTATTACACCCACGCAGTAACCCTGCCATGATGCATATCGAAAGCTGGGAACACAGAGCGACTCATTATTACTTGCGTGAGAGGAGTGGGCGCAGGTCAAGCGATCTGTGCATGGTGGTTGATGGTGCGCGGTGGTCAGTGGTGCGCGGTCGGCAGTCGGTCGTCCCACGGAAGGGGCGGATGTAACGTTTTCCAATTCGGGGGGGCAAGAGAAAATGGTATGGGTGCGACTTCATCGCACCCATACCATCGCCCGTGGCGATGAAGACAATGGGAAAGCATCAATAAAAAGTTCAGTTGTTGTTGAAGTTGCAACAGACACGGAGCATGCATAAAGCTAAAGGTCTGACTCAGAGAGTTTTCTGTTTTCAATGATGGAATGCTGTTGGTTTAGTGGTGACACAGCTGTAGTTAGTTAGATTAGTAGTAGTGTTTCAAATCATTTTAAATAGAAGCACTTTAATTTGAAATACCTTGGGTTGTTTTGTATGCCATCATGTTTGGTGGGGCAGTCAGGCCATTTAGGGGGGCATTGAACCCCCCCCCCCCCCACCCCCACCCCCCGTGTCCATGCCTAGATCAGCCCCTGTCCCACGGTCACCTTTATGATGTGTACTCTGATTGGCCAGTTTAGTTGATGATGTAATGGTGACGTAAGTAAAAGCCCTTTATAGCTAAAGTCATGAGTATTGGCTTGCTCCGCAACTTGCAAGTTTATACTCTGACGAGTGCTGATCTAGTTGAGAACGTTCTAAGAATTACTTTTACAGCGCTGGTCAAGCTGATGCTGTGTGATTGTCTGCTGCATGAGTTTTATACTTTTTGAATGTTTAAATACATCTCATATTGGGACTCAATGGCCAAATTTAAAGTCATCCGTAATAAACGCGTCACAGGTGGCTGATTGGACACAGGAACAGTGTTGCCAACTGCCAAAATCCAAAATGCACTAGTAGTGGCAGTGGTTTTCAACCATTTTCATACCTAAGCCCTCTATTTATTCTGCATTTTAGCCATGGAGGACCACCATTTGATGTTGAGTTTAGTCTCTCGGACTAATAACTGGCAAAATGTTGGTCAAAATAGTAATTCTTCTACGTTTTTTTTAAAAATATGTAGATTCTTGAAAATTAGGTAATTCAGATGCAAAGATGCCAACCATTACGCATTTTGCGTATCTGCTACGTATTTTGACCTCTGACTACGCTGCTACGATTAATCACTGCAGAATACGCAAAGAGCGCAAACCCTCTGTTTTTCCCATGTAGTAGTAGGCGTTGTTGGCGTACGCCAACTCCGTTCACCTCATGGGGCCAGTCCATCTACATAAACGTCTGTTGGATAGTGACATGAATAGTGACAGCCGGAAGTTACTGAATGCATTGAAGCCTATGGGCTCACGCGAGTACGTGGACCACGTGACCAGGCTGTTTTCTGACCCCTCGATGTCGCAACTCTTCTACTAGATGGCTCTGCCTTAGACCTTGGTTTCTAGCGACGTGATTGGTCTGCGTCCCCACCGGAAGGGAGCCTTAGCTTAGATAGCACCCAGCTAACAGTGCAGTCGCGTCGGCCGCGGCTCACGGTGATTCGTAGTGCTAATCGCCTGAGTTGTCTCCTATTAAAATATTATTTTACTATATGGCTGTGGCTCGAGCCTCCAGTGGGGTCGTTCATGTTGTCTCGTTATGGCGGCCGCAGCCTCGCGCTGCTCGGCTCCGCTCCGAGGACGAGGAGGTGCTCGAGCATGTTTTTTCCCCCGTGCCTGTTGGCTGTGGCCGCCGCCGGTCCCGTGTGTCGGTCGGTCGGTCGCACGGCGGCGGACCGCGTGAGGGAGATGCTCGAGGAGACTAGTGGATTGGAGCGACCCGAAGTGAAGAAGTAGTGAGCGTAATGAGGCGGTCGCTCCGAATTCTAACCGCGGAACAAACCAAACCGAGATGGATGGATAGAATAGTGGAGACGCCATGATGACCATCCAAACTTTACCAGGGTTTTCAACTTTTTCGATACCAGGGCCCACTATTTATTCAGTATTTGAGCCACGGACGACCATTAGAGGAGTTTTTTAGCCCCACAGACCCCAAAAACTAAAGATTTCTTATGCTTTTGTCCACAATAACAGACTGGATTTAGGAAACAAAACAGGCAAACCTACAGATTAAAAAGGACCATTAATGTTCCAGTTCTGTAGACTCGGGCTAATTCAGATGATGAATAGGCTACTTACTACTACTTAACTCTTTGAAAGTGTAAACATGAAACCAAATGGACCCGCAAGGGTCCATTTGGTTTCATATTTAGACAAATATTCATTTCTGTATATCTAATCATAGTGGAGGTGGAAGGGAAAAGAAATAGGCCTAATGGTAGTGGTGGTGGGGGGCAGTTCTTACAACAACTCCAGTCATGTTATGAATGAATGTTTTTTTTTATAAACAAGAGATGAGAGTTACAGTACAAGTCAAGTACACACTGCAAGGTTGAATGGTTTTCACCATTTATCCGCCATTTGATTACATTTTCACACCAAATACCTAAAATTAAAGAATTCTTTTGATTTTGTCCACAAATCCAGGCTGTATTTTGCCAACAAAACAGTGTAAACTTCTTAATTAAGTGGTGCTAATTCCGATGATGAATATTTTAACTCTTGAGAGTGTCAAAATGAAACAATTTGGTTTCATTTTTACACTCTCAAGAGTTACATCTGGTTACCCAACCTTCCGTCATTTAGCTTGGAGACCACCTGGAATCATCTCAAGGACCACTGGTGGTCCCCAGACCACCTGTTGAAAACCCCTGGTATATAATATAGTAGTGTTCATGGAATGCGGTCCAACTCCAAAGGTTTTGGATGTGGGATGCCTTCCTCCTAAATGCAGGCATTTCTAAGTGACCCCAAACTTTTGAACGCTAGTGTATCAGTGTCATGGATTTCAATGTTTGGGGGCACCCAACTTCTTTTGGGCTAAAATCTACTGAAACATACCTCATGATAAGTGAGAATGTGAAGTTAATATTGGCATACAAATGTGCCTTGCTGCAATGTGCGCTGCACTGCCGTGCTGCCGCGCTGTCGGGCCGCTGCGCCGCCGCGCCCCGGTAATTTGCTACTCAAAAACATTTTCAAAGGTTGGCATGTATGCAGATGTTTAAATATAATTTAATTAGTTTAAATAGTTTTATTTTACGATCTCAAGAGTTGCAGCTCGATGAAGGTCCATTTGGTTACCAATGGTCCTTTCTAGGAAGGAAGGAGGACTCTATCATAGGAGGAAAAATGGTGAAAAACCATGGTGAAAAAAAAAAAAAAAAATAGGTTTTCCGCTAGGAGTTTTTCACGAATTTTGGCACTAGGGAGGTCTGGAAAAGAGCTAAATATAGTGACAAATGTGCCAAGTTGGCAACACTGCACAAGAAATCTGAGATCCACAATGAAGCGTGCTGTTCCTACAAGGATCCTGAGAATCCTAGATTTATAGTAATTATTTTGTTTTGGACTGCAGTGCACCTGAAATCTACAATTCAAACAAACTGATCCCTGCTCCTACTGTATGTTTTATTGTGTTTCAGTGCTACATGTTCCACATGTATGTGGGTGTGCGTGCGGGCGGAGGCATTGGTGATGAGATCGAGGATCCAGCCGGTGACGAGTTTGAAGTGGTGCGAATCATCTTTGACATTACCTTCTTCTTCTTCGTCATTGTCATCCTCTTGGCCATCATCCAGGGTGAGGCACGACACGCACAGAGGCACACGCACGCACACATGCACACACACACACACGCACGCACACACACACACACACACGCAGACACACGTGCACGCAGGCACACGCATGCAGACACACACACAGGCAGACACACGTGCACGCAGGCACACGCATGCAGACACACACACGCACGCATTCACGCAGACACACACACACGCAGACACACGCCAGAAGCACACACACACACAGACACACATACGCACGCAGGCACACACACGCACGCACATGGATCTCAACCAGGTTTAATGAGCTCAGACTCAAGTACCACGGCTGCAAACTAGGGATGGCCAAGTGGAGAGATTTTTCAGAGTCCCTTGTTCACCTCAAGCAATAAGAAGTAACAATGGTCACATTAGTTTTATGAACACCATATATTACTTGTATGGACGTTATTGTTTATTAGAAACAAATTAAATGTATATTTGAGGGAAGGGAATGAGCAGCACATAGTTAGCACATACAACTACAAAGTGTGTGCACTATGACGCACACACTTTTGTCACAGCCAACCTACAGTACAAGCTCACAACACATTGCGCGCTGTGTGCTTGCTTGTGTTCCAAGAGAATCGAGACCACAAAACTTGACGAGCAACACCCCCAATGTTAAATTACAAAGTACGTTTTAATAAAGGTATACTAATGACATAATAGAATGTTGAAAATTGGTGGAAAATGGGTGGAGTTCCCCTTTAACCGTTGGCCATCCCTACCTCAAACATAAATAAAAAATTCTCTTACTCACATGCTCTCTCTTACGCACTCACCTCACCTTGCCCACGTCACACTTTATAGTTCATCCACACTCACAATCTCTTGTGTGACTTGTGTGTCTTTTCTGTTCCTCTTGCTGTTCAGAATAAGGTTGATGAATTTTTCATGTGAAATTGTGTGAGAGAAAAAAAAGTCAGTAGCTGTCAATCCAACAAGAGCATGTTCCCAGGCGTGCCTGTGCGCACGTGCGTGCACACACACACGCACGCGCACACAGTGACACCAGGGACGGATCTAGGCATGGGCAGGGGGGGCAATGCCCCCCTAAATGTCCAGACTGCCCCACCAAATAAGATGGCATGCAAAACAACACAAAGACGTTTCAAATTAAAGTGCTTATATTTAAAATGATTTGAAACACTACTACTGCTACTAACTAACTACGGTTCTTCTACCTTTAGCTTTATGCATGCTGCGTGTCTGTTGCAACTTCAACAACAACTGATGTTATTATTGATGCTTTGCTTGACTAATAAAAGTCCTGTAACTGAAAATGGTATGGGTGCGACTTCCGCACCCATACCATTTTCTCCTGCCCCCCCAATTGTGAAATGTTACATCCGCCCCTGTACTGTACCTCACAGGTCTGATAATTGATGCCTTTGGGGAGCTTCGTGATCAGCAGGAGCAGGTGAAAGAAGACATGGAGGTAAAGGAGGGATCTAGTTCTTATCTAATCTATGCTTGGTTGCGATATGCAAAACTCAGGGTTTAAAACCAGACGTTTTAAAAAAGTGCAGTCTTGCATAGACGAGCATAAAATATACATGCCTTCAACACCCACACAAACGAGCATTCACGCACGCAACATTCAGGCTGGGAGCCTCTAGGGCTGTCACTGTGTCATGTAGAGCTTGTGCTGGAATTCTACATTTTAACATCATGAAAGATTGTACTATTCTCTCTCTCTTTTATTTTTAGTTACACAGTAAATTCTTAAGTGTTCGTGACGCGTAAGTCCATTGTGTGAAGCACTACCTACCTGGATCAGGGCTACTCAACTTCTGGTGGCCCAGTGGCGACTCAGCAAAATTCCAAAGAAATGTCAGTCATATTTGAAATGCTTACAAATAGTAATTTGTAGCAGACAACATGACTAGCGTAGGATAAGAAATAGACTTGTAAAGAACTGCATTTCACATTGGATATGCAACTGAATAAGGCCAAAGCTCATTGGACAAAAACTTACAAAATGAGTACCGGTATTTGCTCAGAAAATATGAAGAGAACATGCCTGGTTCAGTAGCACTGCTTTGGATATACTTGTCTCAAATTAATTAGCGACTAATATACGTATTGCTGGGCCTCAGAGGCATTGAAAGATCACTGATTTTGCAATGATTTAAATTTAGCTCAGTAACTTCAGTACTGTTGCTTAAGGTCATGGTCTAATTAAAGACATTTTGAATCAAGGCCAGATTAAGAGGATTGTGCAGTGTGTTATAGGAGCTGGTGTCACAGATACCATCTTCTGAGAAGTGTAAGTGTATTGTAGCTGCATAGTGAAATTGCTGTTTAAAAATTTTAAGCAATCCGTTGCTGTAAATCCTGCTGAAATGAAGGTGAATATATGCAGGCCTATACATACTTGTAATGCATAAGTGCAGACGCAGTGTGCTGAGTTGTTCTGAAATATTAATATTGCAATGAATGTAGGACTGTTCTATTGATGTGTTTTTCCCACATCAACAGAACAGTCCTAGATTCATTGTTGCACGTCTGCAAGTCTGATTGATCAATCTAATGTGAAAGAAAAATATCTACCAGTCTGACTTTTCTGATAAGAAATAAAATATGGCCTAAGCATCATGACATATACTGTAACTGCAGAAAATGGCCATTAAAAATGTGGAAACCGTGAAAATGCACTATTTATTGACTATAAGAGAATTTATTGTAATATTTTGCGATGGCACTCGGAGTGTCAAGGAAAAAAATCGTGGCACTCGATGTCAAAAAGGTTGCCTACCCCTGTGATAAATGATCAGGAGGACAGGTGGCCAGGGGGTCCTCCTGAGGTGTGGACATTTGTGATACTGCAGCTGATATGGCTTATTCCAAGCCATATCAGCTGCACTATCACATCCCCAGAGGACGGACACGAATGATCTGAGTGGTTATTTAGGCTTAAGTGGGTTTAAAGTGCCAAATTTATATAATTAATTAGATTTTTTTAAATTTATGGCGGAGCCATGGTGGATTTTACTCTTTATTCTATTATTTATTTATTTATTTATTTACAGTAGCCGGTAGTAAGTAGAAAAGAAGCCCTTACAGTACGTTTTAACGGTGGGTGATGGACCAAAAACGTCGCCCAATATCAGCGGGCGGAACTAGGAACCAAACTGCTCCGAATGGTTTCGAGTCGAGGGCAAAAAAAGCAGCACTTGGCTCTGATTGGTTTTCCCCGGCCAAACGTCGGCCGATTCGGCCGAAAAGCTCATCAATTTTTATCTTTCCGGCGCCCACGTCGGCCGACATCGCCCGTTCTGCTGCTGTTGCCCGAATCGGCAGCTCCCATAGAGAAATAATGGATGTCGGGTGACGTTGCTTTAATCATCGCCCGCCTCCCCCGCCGTTAAAACGTAGGTTTAGTTTACTATATAAGCTAACGGAAAAAGGACTAATGAAAACATAAAAGTGAACATTAGTGCCTTCACTGTTTCTCATGTACACACACACACACACACACACACACACACACACACACACACACACACACACACACACACACACACACACACACACACCTACACACACACACCTACACACACACACACACACACACACACACACACACACACACACACACACACACACACACACACACACACATGCATGAAGACCTTCATAGAATGTGACATCACACAATGTGTGAGTAATTACTGCTTTATATGTAGCAGCTGGATGTTGTACAACAACAAGGAAAGAGATGTTCATCATCTTATTTGGAAGTCAGCAATTACTCAAATTTGCATAATATGTTCTCAGCAGGAATGTTTTCTAATTGTCAGTTGATGTTATCACCAACAGTGCAAATTCTTCCCAATTTGGTGGTATTAAAAACTTTGGTGTGCACATGCCAAGAAGAACTAATGTGTTGTATGGGTGTATGAGTAATCATAGCAACAAGTTGAAGTTGAGTTGTTGTTTGTGAGAATTCCTGCCGTAGATAGACCACTGCAGGTGTCTAAATATCACTTCGGATTAAAAAAAAAAAAAAAAAGAAAAATAAACATTCACACATGAATGGTGTAAATAATGAAGTAAAGTCAACCACTATTTAAATAATATGAACAAGTTTTACACAATACAAATGTATTTCAATAATAAGTGTGAAAGGCAGCCACAGTGATTAAATGTCTGGGCGAAACGAGAATGAGAAAGTAGAATTACATTTTATATTGTAAACTGTGTACATAAACCCTACTTTGTCATTAGCCAATGTACAATATCTACTATTTATTCTTTTGAAATAACTAACTAGTGATGTCCAAATGCCACTTTTTCATTTCCAATCCGATCTCGATACCACAATTTTTGTGTTAACCGATACCAATAACCGATACCGATACCAAATACAGATACCAGAGAAAGAGACATACAAAAGAAAAAATACCTTTATATGAAGTCACTAACAGGGAATAACATACTCCTCTCTCAAATGTGCACTTGGGAAAGCAAACTCCACATGACCCAACATTTTACTTCACTGCCATGGTGTCAAGCCCTTACGCCTGTGTCTGATCACTGGTTAGACAGGCATATTTGACAATATGTGACCCGATAATGACAAATAAGGGCCAATACTGATACTTTTCTGATACCCATACAGTATTTGCCGATACCGATATGATAAAAAAGGGGCAAAAAGAGCTGATCCGATACTTTGGTATCAGAATCGCGACATCCCTATAACGAACCTTTAAAAATGTTTGACATCAGGCTCAGAGATACCAGATTAATATGTCCTCTTTTTCCTCTTGCAGACAAAGTGTTTCATTTGTGGAATAGGCAGTGAGTACTTTGACACGGTGCCCCATGGGTTTGAGACCCACACTCTGCAGGAGCATAACCTGGCCAATTATCTGTGAGTAATCGCCTCTCCCTCAGTTTCAATTGTCATTATGACGTTGTGTTAGAATACAATAATGCTAATCAGGGGCGGATCTAGGCATGGGCATTGGGGGCAACGCCCCCCTAAATCCCCCGACTGCCTTACCAAACATGAAGGCATGCAAAACAACCCGAGATATTTCAATTTAAAGTGCTTATATTTAAAATGATTTGAAACACTACTACTGCTACTAACTAACTACAGCTGTGTCACCACTAAACCAACAGCATGTCATCATTGAAAACAGAACACTCTCTGAGTCAGACCTTTAGCTTTATGCATGCTGCGTGTCTGTTGCAACTTCAACAACAACTGATGTTATTATTGATACTTTACTTGACTAATAAAAGTCCTGTAACCGAAAATGATATGGGTGCGCCGGTGCGACTTCATCGCCCGTGGCGCGAAGCCATCCCCTACCATTTTCTCCTGCCCCCCCCCCCCCCCCCCAACTGGGAAATGTTACATCCGCCCCTGATGCTAATCTTGAACTGATGAACCTTCTTTCATTGCTACAGTATGCCTGCTATAAAAGGCTGAATATAATGACACTAGCTTTATTTTATAATGGTGAACCATAATAAAAGACGACATCTGAGCTTGTTTTAACGATGTGCAGGTTGTCATGTAGTGTCATTTCACAGATGTGATTTGATAAGGCCGCTCAACTGTTGTTCCTTTAAATTACTCTTCGGTTGGTTAAAATATAGCTTGTAAAAATGAATATCACTCTGTGGCAGGTGTTGTTTGCCTTAATTTGTATTTGAGAGCAGTTATTCAATTTCCCTTTCAGTGCTTCAGTTTTGTTATCTTATGCATTTTAGTTCATTTTAAATAAAATATAATGTAATGATCAGATTTGAATTGCAGAAATGTAATAAATGCCACCTCAGTGACAGTTGAACCTTGTTGTGGTCTGTCAGTCCATTTGCCAAGGTTTTATTTTTAAATAGCTTTAGAGCAGTCTATGAACCATGAACACAGACTTTGCAGTTGTTACCATAAAATACAGTTCGTTCCAAGCTGTGATCTTTTTTTTTTTTTAAACATATTTTGTTTCTAATGGTATTTTCATCATGTCTTTCATCCCACACGGTTCAGCAACAAAACACATTACTTATGGAAATTAGTAGTCTAAGTCTAGGGGCGGATCTAGGCATGGGCATGGGGGGGGCAATGCCCCCCTAAATGCTCTGACTGCCCCACCAAACACGATGGCATGCAAAACAACCCAAGATATTTCAAATTATTGATGCTTTACTTGACTAATAAAAGTCCTGTAACTGAAAATGGTATGGGTGCGACTTCATCGCCCGTGGCGCGAAGTGACATGGGAGATGAAGTCGTACCCATACCATTTTCTCCTGCCCCCCCCCCCCCACTTGGAAATGTTATATCCGCCCCTGGTAGTCTCTCATGAGCTCTACTGTATCGTTTTCTGTCTGTTCTGACAGGTTTTTTGTGATGTACCTCATAAACAAAGATGAAACGGAACACACCGGGCAGGTAGGACTGTTGTTTTTCATTAGAATTCATAAACGATAAAGCAGCCAACACAAACAGGCGTGCATTGTTGTTTTTTTTCACGGTTTCTTCGTTTTGATGGATCAGAGACAAAAAACCTTTGGAATGTTACTGAACCTGTTGCTTAATCCCACTTCAGTGGAAATGGCAGGCCCAATGGTGCACGCTAATGCGCCATTGCGCACGCAAATGCTTTCAGAACACACTACCGATATGTAAAAAAGGATGTAGCTTCTGAATTCTTAGCTGCTGCAAAAAAAATAGCAATGCACTATGGAGATCATTAAAGGTGCTTGTTTTTTATTTAATTTGTTTGCAAAGGCCCTGTACACTACTGCAGCTAAGTTACCTATCAACTATCGTGCATTATACTGTAGTGTTTTTTGCCAGTAAAATGTCTCCGTATATCCTAACCTTCTGGGTCCATATAGTTCCCTTCGTGCTTCGTAGAATCATGTTGGTTTGTGAAATGTAAAACTTTGAGAATTACAGTAAAACCAGCGTTTCCCTGCATAAGCCGTTTGTACTTAGACATGCATGACTTAATCCTTGAGACAAACCAAAGCTACTGGCAGGAGGATCAAGCAGGTACTAGGGCCTCCTGTTCCCCCCTCTCTTCCCCCCTCTCACCCGCATTGTAATTGTATAGCAGACAAGCGCAAGTTCATGTCAGTGTCTGACAGTGTGATAAACAATTCCTAAAATTCCAGCCCTTTTGCCCAATTATTTTGTAGTGATATTTAGTATGTTTCAGTTGAGTGTATGAACTGCACTGTACCGTACCGTACTGTGTACTGTACTGATGATACTAATTGGAAGAAAAAGAGTCTAGAAGGAAAACACACCAAGAGTGTTCTATAATTATTACTCATCCCTGAAATTAAAGATGTCAGTGTCTCTTGGCACTGCAGTGATTGCAAAACTAAACCTGTACAATTAGTGCTGTGCATATGGCTGTTGTGGTACTGGTTATAGTAAAATTTTCACAAAATGTATGTATAATCGCCAGGCTGCGGGCTTAGGAGTAGGCATAGCAGTAGGGATAAGGGACATAGATATGGGATGAATTAAAGGCAATGGCAAGACCAACACGGATTGGATGAAAGCTAAAAACGCCCAAACCACACCTATGCATAATGTAACGGGTATAGAAGGTGTTTAAGGGAGATCGGATGGTAACGAAAATACCGACTTTAGCGTGGGAATGCCTCTTCCCCAATGCTAAATGCCCTAACCAAAATGGAGCCCTAAGTCTCTTGCTGGACACGTAGACTATGCAGACTGTGGGTTCTTTCTTGGCTAGTACTGTATGTACGGTATAGAGGGAAGTTATGCAAAACACCTACTGAGTGCCAAAAATAACGAACTGGCCTTGACAGTCTGTACATCCTAACAGAAAAATCTGATTGTAAATTCTGTTAAACCCACTTTGGCACTCACTTTCCAATTTGCCATTGACTTCATGCATGCTCATACCCTCTAAAAGTAGTAGTTGATACAGATGTAATAATATATTATATTAATATGCATAAATCTGCTTTTTTTTACACATTTCATTTACATGTTGGTGTAATTCTTCAGTTCACCTGCAAGTGGGATTCTATGAATATTGTATAAACGTGAATACATGTTTATGTATAATAATAATCGTTTCTCTTACAATCCCCATGAAGGAAGCACACCGATATGTGGAGGAATATGGTCTAAAATCCTGCAATGCTCCATTTTGAAATAAACTCCCATAAGCATTTAGATAATTTTGGTTTATTTTGTGGCACATAATGTATCTTCACTCCGGGTGGTACTCAAAGCGTGAAACCTGAAGACAATAGCGATCCATGACCAATCAGAATCATGTATGTAAATCGTCAAGTCTTCACTTCTCCACCCCAATAGCAAGCTAAATTTAGCAAAATAACTCGATACTTTACCAAATAAATGCACACATTTAACTTCTTCAAATCATCTAACTGTTCAGATGAATAGTAAGATCAAAGTTCCTACTTTTTTAATATGAATAAAAACGATTTTACCCAAAAAACGAAAAATATACTTTAGATGGCTCTAAAAGGAAAACGGCCTTGGGCAACATGGGGGCCAAAGCACCAGATTCTATCACATATCATAGCATTGATCAAACGGAATAGAGTCCAATTTGTGCTCCAGAATTGAATCTCGTCTGTAGAGCACATCCAGCAGACAGACCAGCAATGGATATGTTTGTTACTATTAGAGTAATGAACAATAATAGAAGATGTCACAGTCAGTGAAATACATTTATTCTCCTTAAGACAAACACAGAAATTGATGTTGGACACTGAGCAGATTGCTATTCTGTTCAATCCATTGAAATTGGGATTACAAATAAAAAAAAAAGGTTGTTTGGTGCATCAACATGGCCGGATTTAGCCAGCCCTACTAGGGTGGGCTGGAAGAATGGCATGGTGGGCACCTCCAACGTTTTTCATATGAAGTAGTGGTTTTCAATGTTTTTGACACCAGAGCCCACTATTCATTTGGCATTTGAGCCACCATTGGACCACCATTTGAGGACATTTTAGCCCCACAGACCCAAAAACTAAAGGTTTTCTTTGCTTTTGTCCACAATTCCAGGCTGGATTTGGGGGGTAAACGGTCAAACATACAGATCAAAATGACCATTAATCTTCTACATTCTCTAGTTGTGTAGACTTGAGTTAATTCAGTTGGAGAATATTTTAACTCTTGAGAGTGTAAAAATTTGGTTTCATTTTTACACTCTCAAAGAGTTACATCTGGTTTCCAAGAGTTACCAGCTTTCCACCAATTCCGCTGGGGACCACCTGGAACTCTGGTCTGGTGGTCCCCAGACCACTGGTTGAAAACCACTGATATTACCTTTCATCGGGTGGGCATACAGGATGCACGTTTGGGTGGGCTATGCCCACCCCCTGCCCCCCCCTCTAGATCCGGCCCTGTGGCATCAATGATTCAACAATATATTGTGAATGTCTTGACCTTGCCAGGAATCCTACGTTTGGAAAATGTACCAGGAGCGTTGCTGGGAGTTTTTCCCTGTGGGAGACTGTTTCCGTAAGCAGTATGAGGATCAGCTGGGATGAAGACCGGGGGTAATCAGAGAAAGATCTGAGATCATACGGACGGATAGCGCCGTCTTCATCCATGCCCTTGGAATCACCAAATCACCTTGGATGCTGTGTGTGTGTGCACTACACCAGGGGTAAGCAACCTTTAGGCAGCAGTGCCAACACAGGGGAGGGTGTTCACTGACACACTAGATTACATACCGGTATGTATGTGAGAGTTTCCTTTATTGCAAAAAATAAATATTACAAAAAAAAAAAAAAAAACATTTAGTTAAAATCTTCATTCTGTGCCTAAATGTTCATACTTTCTGGTGTGAACCAGGGTCATAGTAGTTAAAGGTAGGGGAAGTGATTTCACTTTTGTCAGATATCACCCAAAAAATATTTTTTCTGTTAAAATGCTCTATTATAAGGTGTGGAAACCACATATGGAGTTTCCCCCTCCCCCACGTTAGCAGAGGAGCTAATAAAAGTTCCCCAGGTCACCACAATTCTCCTCCAATCAGGAGAGAGCAGCAGGTTCACATAGTGTAGCTACTTTTGGGGGCCCCTAGTGCACCAGGCTGGTACTACACCATGAATTTCAAATCACTTCCCCTACCTTTAACTAAAACTAACTAAAAAACGAAAACTAAAATTAAAAAAACATTTGAGTTAACTGAAACTAATAAAAACTAAAAATGAATGCAAAAAACAGCTAAACAACTAAACTAAAACTGTAGTGTGCAGGGTTCAGAAAACTAACTAAAACTAACTGAAATTAAACCCTAATACCCTTAGTTTTAGTTTTTATAATTATTTAAATTCAAAATGTTTTGGTGACCAGCATGAGGAGGAGATGCTTCTAGATCTTCTATTCACTTCTGAGTTCCATAACACTGGGGGTAAAAAAATGTGTTCTTGTGGGAGAGTGCAATCATCCAATCTACTAAGAAACTCAAAGCAAGGATTGGTTATCAACCGTTTCCTACTTTGGTACATTTTTAATCTTATACCTGACAAAGCACAGAAAAAAATAAAGCTAAAATTATAACAAAACTAAAACTATCTAAAACAAAATATTTTCACCAAAATAAAAAATAATAAAAACTAGCAAACCCACTCTAAAAACTAACTAAAACTAACTGAATTAGAAAATAAAATGTCAAAACTAACTAAAATGAAAAATCCATAACTATAATAACCCTGGTGTGAACAAAAATTCAAACTTAATGTTGGTACAGTATGGCACACTGACTCCCAAGAAAATGAGAACTTGGCACTGTAAAAAAAAAGGTTGCCGATCCCTGCACAACACTATACACTGACTACATACAGTATATGCACATTTACTATACATATACAGTATCTGTTTGGATATATATGTTTTAATTCACTCATTTGTATGTATTCACCATTCACAATTATACTGGAGGAACATACTGTACCATTAAGAAAAATGTGTGCATCCTGTTGTCCTGGCTAAGTGCCTCTATAGCTTTGCTTGAAGCAATTAATGGTCTCTTTGTTCTGTGGTTTTCGTGTGGAAATAGTCCATGTTTTTCCTGGGACAGCTGCACTTTTTCCCACTTGTATTTATTTGGAATAAAACATAATATCTCCTTCACTTAGTGAAATAAATGAAGTCAAATAGAAAGATTCAAGTGTTTACCTTTTCTTTGTAATTATTATTAATATACAGTATAGCCGGGGGCTTTTAGTTGACTAAAATGTGACTAAATAAAATGGGACTGGACTGACTATCCCGATTCTAAAGTGTATTGAAAAACTTCAAATAATTATATAACACCATCAAATTTTTGACATTTTTGGATACTGTACATACTGTATAGAACCCCTGGAGGGGTTCCCGTCAACTAAGATAAAGCTACCACTAGGGATTCCCGCCTATAATGGGTTAATAATAGCTGACAAGAACATCACTGGGGTTTTGGGCCTATTTTATGCCTTATGTACCCCTGAAGAAGGCCGGCACGGACCAAACTGTCGTGTGCTGTACAAAGAAAGTACAAAAAAATGTAAGCTGAAATTAATAAACAGCAACACTCCTGCAGCCTGTCGTGCGACCCACCTCCTTTTTGATGTGATGCTTTATGATGCAACCACATACATCACATGGTGAAAAGAACTCAACCTGAGGAAAATCAGTGACACGACGCAGGCAGGCAGCCGCACGACAAGGTACAAATTACAGCCGGCTATGCCCTCACGGTCACAGCTTTCTTTTCCGCCAGCGTCTCACCTCCTGCTCTGGGCTCTCCAGACCCCTTCCTTCCCTTCCTCCTCCTGCCTGTAGCATCCTCCTCTCATTCCTATCTCCCCACTCCCCCTCCTCTCATCCCTATCTCCCCCTCCTCCTTCGCCTCTTTCCATTATCAGCCTGTCTCCATGCTGTGGAGTTCTGGCAGCCTGGCAGCATATCCTTTTCCAGACCCTGAGTCCAAATATTTGCCATGGAAATGGATGACCGACTATGCTTAATGATGTGATGTACCGCTGCCACAGACAGTGCAGACACTCTTTGGGGAGTCTCTAGGCATGTCTCATTGATTACTGCAGCGTGGTGAGTTCCCATTAAACTTTCAGAACTCTGTATGTTGCCGTAAACGCGTGTACACAGAGTAGACTAGGTAAACAGTGGTGGAAGACATGAGCACCTGAAGTGCCGCCTACAGATAGACTTCTCATTATGCAGGCTTCAACATTAGTCAGGCTTTGTTTTTGGCAGAATGCCACAAGTAGCATATATTCATGTTGCTTTTTGTTTTGTTTGTTTGTTGATGTGACAGAGCATGGTGTGTTTCCACTCCAGGCGTGACATTAGAAACTCTCAGCGGGCATTTTACTGACAAAAACAAAGGCGGTTGTGGATTATGCGCTTTTTTTCTCCAAACCAAAATTAAATAACTGGACAGAATTTTCCTAGCATGTGAGTTCTACCATATTCCGGGCAGAAGAAAATGGTAAGGCGGCAGCTTTACGGGCGATGAAGCCGCACTCATACCATTTTCAGTAGTGTTTCAAATACTTTTAAATATAAGCACTAAAATATCTTTGGTTGTTTTGCATGCCATGATGTTTGGTGAGGCAGACTGGGCATTTAGGGGGTCATTGCCCCTCCGTGCCTCTGCCTAGATCCGCCCCTGGGTGTCATTTGTATGTTGAGAGAAAATGGATCTTCAGAAGGGTAATGGTGTTTTTTTTTTTGTTTTTTTTTTTTTGTTTTTTTTGCTACAAAGGGCGGATTACCCAATTCCACTGACAATTTTGGAACTTTGAAATGGTCTTATACCCATGAATATTACTTATTATACCAAATGGTTTCACCCAGAACCTTGTGGATTTCATCATGTATTTGTTTAATAAGAACAAAAAAACATTTGGCCATTGTGTGGTTGTGATGATGATGATACACTCTCTGTGTGCGTGCGTGCGCGTGCGTGTGTGTGTGCGTGTGCGCGCGTGGGTGTGTGTGCGCGTGCGTGTGCGTGCGTGTGCGTGCGTGCGTCGGGCAGCCCAGCTCCTGCATGGTTTTGTCAAACCACACATTCATCAGTAGATGGATGGACTCACACAGACTGGGGTGTATGGTAGCCTTCAGCTTTACCACATTACCAAGAACAATATGTTCTGTTCTGAAGCTCTGTCACCTTGCAAACCAACCCAGATGAAATACTGTAGTAGTGGAGGGAAGCCACATCCGCTTCAATGGTGGAAAAGTACTGTATCCTGCAAAATGTTCAAAATGAATGTGCTCCAGGGGCGGATGTAACATTTCCCAATTGGGGGGCAGGAGAAATGCTATGGGGGCGGCTTCATCGGGCGGCTTCATTGCCCCCATATCATTTTCAGTTACAGCACTTTTATTAGTCAAGTAAAGCATCAATAATAACATCAGTTGTTGTTGAAGTTGCAACAGACACGCAGCATGCGTAAAGCTAAAGGGCTGACTCAGAGAGTTTTCTGTTTTCAATGATGAAATGCTGTTGGTTTAGTGGTGACACAGCTGTAGTTAGATCATTAGTTAAATCATTTTAAATATAAGCACTTTAATTTGCCATCGTGTTTGGTGGGGCAGTCTGGGCATTTAGGGGGGCATTGCGCCCCCCATGCCTAGATCCGCCCCTTGATGTGCTCTGGTCATCTGTGTTACCCCACGTCCTTATACAGTCCTTATACAGTATAGTTTCCTTCTCTCTTTCCATTCCATGGCTGAGGAATGTTCAGGACACCATGACCTTCCAGTAATACAGTAGAACTCTGGCTTTAGGCACTGGAGGCCTTTAATAACATTCAAGTGCTACAGTAGCGTTTACACTGCTGGAAACCTGCTGGACTGTAACACCAGGCACAGTAAAATGTGACGCTTATAGAGTAGCTAAACTTCAATCAGAAGAGTCAAGTTGTATCACAAATACATTTTCTGTCACATGGCCTGTCATAGTGATGACATCACAGGAGATCGCTCCAGCAGTAGAACTAATGGAATGCATTAAACAACTGCATATTTTCTCCTCCTATGGTCCATCCCGTCTGTTTTACAGTCCTTCATTTCACCAGTGGGCATCGCCATTGTCATTACAAACAGAACAGTGTATTTACATTGATGTTTTATCCATATTTATCTCATTAGGCAGGGTTCATTTTAAACACATTGAATCCAAATCTGGTTGGATTTGCACTTTAGAACTTCATTCATTAGGCTAGCTTCAAAGGCAGGACAAAAACCAATAGACCGTTAGAAAACATGAATGCTGCCAGTAGAACTATCATTCATAAGGAAGTCATTGAGGGGAACATGTGGCTCTGTTCTGTCTATCGCCAGAATGCATTTGGCTGCCGTTGTGGTGTCTATGGTGCAGGACATTGTGGTTTGCCTTATTACTGCACATAATTGAGTGTGAACATACAGTAAGATGGTCAGCTGTAATATGACCTTGTTGCATAACAGGGCCGGATCTAGAGAGGGGAAGGGGTGGGCAACGTGCATCCTGCCCACCCAATGAAAGGTTATATCAGTGGTTTTCAACCAGCGGTCTGCGGACCACCAGTGGTCCTTGAGAGAGTTCCAGGTGGTCCCCAGCTAAATGGTGGAAAGTTGGTTAACCAGATGTAACTCATTGAGAGTGTAAAATGCAACCAAATGGTTTCATTTTACACTCTCAAGAGTTAAAATATTCATCATGTGAATTAGCCCAAGTCTACAAAACTAGAGAATGTAGGAGATTAATGGTCATTTTGATCTGTATGTTTGTCTGTTTTGTTTCCCAAATCCAGCCTCGAATTGTGGACAAAAGCAAAAGAAATCTTTAGTTCTTGGGGTCAAAAATGTCATCAAATGGTGGTCCGGGGCTCAAATGCAGAATAAATAGTGGGCCCTGGTGTCAGAAAGATTGAAAACCACTGCTTCATATGAAACACTCTGGAGTTGCCCATACACCCTGCCATTCTTCCAGCCCACCCTAGGTAGGGCTGGCTAAATCCGACCCTGTTGCCTAATGAGTAAAACACACCAAGAAAGGAATGGCACAGGTTGTTCTGACCAACATATACAGTACAGCGTTATTATAGTTCAAAGAGTCCAATTTAACATTTTAATCACAGGGGTGTAGTGGAGGAGGGACGCGGGGGGACGGTGTCCCCCTACTTCTCACATCTAAAATATTTTTGGGGCAAAAGTAGGCCTATGTTTTTTGTCTTGTCATTTACTTTTATGGATACAATTAGGCATTGTAAACAATCTTTCTCAATATGCTGCTATACTTGTTTTAATAGCGTGTCTGTGTGTGTTGCGCAGGTGCACGCAAATGCACATGCAAATGCACGTGTCTTAAAGGGGAATTCCACTCATTTTCAATATTTTACTATGTCATTAATATACCTTAGAGATGTTTTGTGGACATGAAAAAAAAAGTTCCCCCCCATTCTGTGTTTCCTCGAAATGGAGGTCTGAAAATAATCATTAGCATGGTGAAATACATCTTGATTGGTTACATCATCAAGATGTGTTTCACCATGTTAATGAGTTTCCTTTTTTTCTGAGAGTGTACAAATGGAACCAAATGGACCCGCTAGGGTCCATTTGGTCTACATTTGGACACTCTCCTTTCCCCTTTAAGAGACGTCCCCCCACTTCTTAAAGGCCCACTAAACACTGTTTCATTTCTAGGACTGTAAACCAACAATGATCTCTGATCTGTAGCCTGCCTTACAGTCAGATGAGCATGTACTGTATGAAATATTTACACGGTACTGAATCGTTTTCTCTCAGACGCAAAAGGTCCTGAAGTTTTTAATACAGATGGAGGACAAAGTAGATCCATCATTCGATTGCCTTATGTGTTGCTCAACTCGATAGAAACATCCGGTTTGTGTGTGTCAGTGGTGCAGGAATCATATAGACCAACGTGGCACCAGCACATTTAACTAATAGAGCTTGCCATAATGACTTGGCTTCACATGGAAAATCAATAAAATATAGATCCATCAGACATGGCTCTTGGCTCTGCATTTATAAAAGGCTTTCCCCCACAATGCATGTGCCAAATAACAGGAATAAAAAATGAAGGAATTATGCATGGGCAGATGGTCATACAATACTATTTGACAGCTTGATGTGAATGGAGGGCGAAGGTAAATAGATTATGGGAGTTGGGTTGTGCGGCTTGGAGCACTGGAACATTGTAACCAATACTTTTTGGTCTGGGCAATATAGCTTCACCACCCAAATATATCATATGAAAATGAAACTTGGAGTTGTAAATCAATAACGGATGACAAGCTTTAACAAAGTGGGAGTGTGAGTTAGTACGACTGTATGTTGAGCTGGAGGCATCCTGAATAAAAGATGAGCCTGGTCTCCATATATCTATTCTGCGCAGACTGATTTCTGTCGGGGAAACCGTTGAAGGTCTTTTACGTAACTATACCTGCCTGCACATAATGCACAAACCAATGTCCTAGTCAGGTAGTAGTAGGACTCTGTGTAGAAAAATCTAAACTTTGTAAAGGTTAGACATTGACATAGCTTAATCTTACCACTTGGTATTGTTGCTAGTAACCGTTGGCTTGCTTGGAAGTTGTTGACATTTTAGCTTGCAGGGGAATAATAGTTTGATCAAAGTTATTTTATTTCCTTTAGTCTGTTACCAGTTAATCTTTGGCACCATTTGTCTGCTACAGTTCAAAACTGTACACACGCTCCCCTTGAATGTGCTACCATGAGGCCATTTTTCTAATGCAGCATCAGAAAGGTTCCAATGCAAACCTGTTGGATGTCAGCATGCTGTCAACCCTCGCCTCCAATTTATGATATCATGGCCAATTTAAATATTTCAACCGGACCAGTTGGTTGCGACGTGACCTTTATAAGCTGGAATGTCAAGTCTCTAAACCACCCTGTAAAACGTAAAAAAGTACTATCTCACCTAGAAAAACTTAATGTTGGGATAGCTTATTTACAAGAAACGCACTTGCGAACAATAGACCACTCCAGAATCAGGAGTAGATGGATAGGCCAATCATACCACTCAAAATTTGACTCTAAATCTAGGGGAGCGGCGATTCTTATCAATAAAAACATACCATTCGTAATGTCAAAAGTTGAAACTGACCCTTCAGGTCGATTTGTAGTCGTAACTGGTAGACTATATAACACACCGGTTATATTGGCAAATGTTTATGCACCACATTGGGACGACAGCTCCTTCTTTCAAAGGTTTTTCCCTCTGCTTCCTAATATGGCCACGCATCACCTGATCCTTGGAGGCGATATGAACTGTGTTTTGTCGCCTTCTTTGGACCGTAGTTCACCCAGAACCATGACCTTGTCTAAAATGGCCCATGCAATCCGACTATTTCTTCAAACAAATGGAGTATCTGACGCTTGGCGCTTTCGTAATCCTACTACTAAATGCTACTCCTTTTTTTCTGCTGTCCATGGATCCTACTCTCGTATAGATTACCTATTCCTAGATAAAAAACTTCTCCCGTTAATCACTAGATGTGAATATCAAGCAATAGTGATCTCTGACCATGCCCCATTGTTAATGACTTTGCGCATACCAACCTCTTACACCAATTATCGTCCCTGGCGGTTTAACTCTCTATTGCTTTCTGATAATACATTTGTTGAACATATCTCGACTGAAATAACTTCATTCCTTGGACAGAACCAGACCCCGGGAATGTCTTCATCCATGGTATGGGAGGCAATGAAAGCATTCCTCAGAGGGAAAATCATATCGTACAGTGCTCGCATCCGCAAATGCCTTAACGAAAAACTTGAAAAACTGACAAACGATATTTTAAGTTTAGATACAAGGCTTGCGCTTGCTCCGTCGGATGATCTTTTTAAAAAGCGTCTGGTCCTCCAAACTGAATTTAACCTACTATCAACTAGACAAATCGAATACTTAATAAATAAAACACAAAGTAAGACATACGAATTTGGGGAAAAAACTGGAAAGATTCTGGCACACCAACTTCATCAAAAAACAGCAAATCGAACTATAGTTGAAATAAAGGATGAATTGGGCACCAAACACCTTGATCACTTAGAGATAAATATGTGTTTTCAGAAGTTTTACTCCAAATTATACACTTCTGAATCGTTGCAAAATAACCTTCTGTTTGACTCATTTTTTGGAAAAATTACTACTCCCACAATTGATGAAAGGGCCGCAACAAGAATGGAGGACGACATTATGATTGAAGAGCTTATATTGGCAATTAATTCCATGCAAAGTGGGAAATCTCCCGGCCCTGACGGTTATCCAAGTGAATTTTTTAAAAAGTTCGCTGTCCAATTGGCTCCCATCTTACTTTCTGTCTTTGAAGAGTCGTTTAATTCTGGTTCTCTCCCTCCGACCATGAGACAAGCAGTCATATCTCTCATCCCTAAAACAGATAAGGACTTGCTGGAATGTGGGTCATATCGCCCAATTTCGCTCTTAAATGTAGACAGCAAAATTCTTTCTAAAATTCTAGCAACTCGTCTTGAAAAAGTTTTGCCTTCGATCATATCAGATGACCAAACAGGTTTTATTAAGAAACGGCATTCCTTCTTCAACATCAGGCGCTTATTTAACATCCTTTATGATCCGGCCCCGCCCAACATTCCAGAGATATTAATATCACTCGATGCGGAAAAAGCATTCGACCGTGTTGAGTGGGACTACCTTTTCTACGCTTTACAAAAGTTTGGTTTTGGTCCTAAATTTGTCTCATGGATTAGAGTGCTTTACTCCTCTCCATTGGCAGCTGTGCGAACAAATAACAATTTATCTACCTATTTCCCCCTTAACCGAGGCAATCGTCAAGGTTGCCCATTATCTCCCCTCTTATTTGCTGTCGCTGTCGAGCCGCTAGCAATCGCGCTACGTGGAGAAATTGGTATCAAAGGAATTTTAAGACATGGCTTAGTACATAAAGTATCCCTTTATGCTGATGACATGCTCCTTTATATGTCTGATCCTTTGGTTAGCCTACCTAAAACACTCGATCTCTTAAAGGATTTTGGAAAAATATCAGGATATAAAATTAATATACAGAAGAGTGAAATAATGCCTGTGAACGATGCTGCCAAACTACTTGCACTCGACACATTTTCCTTTAAAGTAACTACATATAAATTTAAACACCTGGGAATCTGGGTTACACACGACTTTAAAGACCTCTTCAAGGAAAACTTCCCCCCGCTGATACTCCGTTTGAAACAAGACCTGGAGCGTTGGAACATGCTACCTCTATCACTAGGTGGTAGAATAAACACAATTAAAATGAATGTTATGCCCAGGTTTTTATACCTGTTCCAATGTATCCCTGTTTTCTTATCCAAATCGTTTTTCTCATCTATTGACAAGCTTATATCCGAGTTTATATGGAATAAGAAAAACCCTAGAATACGTAAGAGCATGCTACAGCGGCACCGCAAAGACGGAGGTTTGTCTCTCCCTAATTTCTTATACTATTACTGGGCTGCCAATATCAAGGTGATGCTGTGTTGGAAGGAGCTGCTGTCCCATGACCCCGCTCCCAAATGGCTGCAATTGGAAAACCTATCATGTGGCCCTACATCCTTACATGCTTTCCTTTGCTCCAAACTCCCGTTAGCAGAGCCTGTATCCAAATACACTTCAAATCTCATCATTAAACATTCCATTAAAATATGGACTCAGTTCAGACGGGCCTTTTCTCTTAGTGATTTCTCAATCTCTGCCCCGATAGTAAGAAATCATAATTTCAAACCCTCAATTATAGATAGAGCATTCAACATTTGGACGGAAAAGGGTGTCAAGTCAATCAGAGATCTTTTTGAAGCAGGTGTTTTTATATCATTTGATCAACTGCAGCTAAAATTTGACATACCACGCTCTCACTTCTTTCGTTTCTTACAGCTGCGTAATTTTGTAACATCATCCGTCACAGATTTTCCATCACTACCACCAGATTCCCTTTTAGAATCCATTTTAAGGCTTGACCCACACTCTAAAGGGGCAATTGGGACGATTTACTCCTTATTAAACTCTTCCAACCTGGAGCCACTGACCTCATTAAAAAACGCATGGGAGGAAGATTCGGGGACACAAATTTCGAATGATGTTTGGAAGGAAGCACTGGATAGAATACATTCCTCTTCAACTTGTTTAAGACATACAATTATTCAATTTAAGGTTACGCATCGCCTCCACTGGTCCAAAGTAAAATTATCCAAATTTGTTCCTGCCATGAATCCAACATGTGATCGTTGTAATCACGATCAAGCTACCCTTGCACATGCTTTTTGGTTTTGTCCAAAACTAAACACATTTTGGCAATCAATATTTAAGACATTCTCAGATGTATTAGAAGTACCCATAGAACCATCCGCCACCATTGCAGTGTTTGGAGTTGTTTCCCAAAATCTACGTCTTAGCCGGCAAAACAAAAATATGATAGCCTTTGCAACCCTTTTGGCTAGGCGACAAATACTGTTTAAATGGAAGGAGAAACTCCCACCAACCTTTAAATCATGGGTCAATGATGTTCTACATCATCTGACATTGGAGAAAATTCGTTACTCCACAAGAGGGTATGCTAGTGCTTTAAAATTTTACACCATTTGGCAGCCTTTTTTAACATATATTGAGAGGATGAACGCAGCTGACATCAACAATCCTTAACAATGACCCTATTTGTACTACTGTACTCCATTGTATTACTGTGATTGTTTTATTTAGTTTATTTATTTATTTATTTTTCACTGATTGTACTATAATATGCTATATTTGGTTTATGCTATAATTGATCAAGAATATGTATTGATTAGTTCATGTATATTAATGTATATTGACCAATTAAGATATTTTTTTTCTTTTATTTATTATTTTTACTTATTTATTTATTTTTATGGTACAAGATGGGGGGGAAGGGGGGGAAAAAACAAAAAAATGTATTCATTGTACTCCTGACTATTTGACTGGTATACTGAAATTCAATAAAGAAACTCTGATAAAAAAAAAAGAAAGGTTCCAATGGAGGAGATCATTATGTCCCACCTGGGATGAAAAGGATTAAGTACAGTAAGTCAGTAAACAATAGTAGCGCATCAAATCCTGATCCTCTCAAGAAAATTGCCCCTAGAATTGTGGTCCAACAATAAACATAAACTGTCTTGACGATATTGTTGGGAAGTGTCTCTGTAACATTTACAATACAGTCAGTCACTCATATTTGATGCAGTCTGTGTCTAGCGAAAATTAACTAATTCAGCAGGAGTAAAATACATTAGTGTTTTCTCAGTCAGGCTACTGATTCTGTCTATATGATGAGTGAAACTGGAAGGATGATTTGTTTATTTTTCAGACACAGTTCTTATATTTGTCTCCACTGTAAGGTGGTGACTGTTTCGCTCCCCTGTCCGTCCGTCTGCGCACGCAGTCGTCCGTTCACACGGCTGTTACGTCGCCCGCAGGGTGACGTAACTGCATGGTGGTGATCCGTCTGAGCATGTGTTTGTCCCTCCACACGCCTGTAACAGTTGTCTGCACGGGTGAAACATAGTCACCGCCAGTGACTGGTGACGTAACAGTTGTATCATAATCTGGCATAATGGATGTATTATAATCCGCTATCAGAGATTGATTAATACAAATATGCGAACTGTGTCTGACAAATATTTACGTCAGCCTTTGTGCTCTTTAGATCCGATTGTCCATTTTTGGTATAAATTAATTGAATTAATTTCATAATCATTATTTAATTGATTTCATTGATTTTCAGGATCAAATATGTATTATGTATTAAGTTGATGATCCGAAGGTTACCTTAATTTGTGTTGTTTGTCCTGGTTACTGCTCACAATTGCAACCAATTAGTTATTTCAAAGTTTTGATGTTCGTTCTTTACTGGCATGTAAAAACCTTTTTTCATATACTATACACATTTACATTTAATTCTGTTCAGTTTAGCATATAGAAAGTGTCCATTGTCATGCTATACAGTAGGCTGGTCCCTTGAAAAGAACAAGGATAGGATTTACATTATTTATACAATACACTGCTTTCTCTCAGACCAGATAAAGAATTTTATAGGAAGACAAAAAGGAGAAGTCATACATTCACAATGCACCGTGCTGAGTGGTAATGGTCTGCATTTACAGCACACAGCATTTCTTCAGAAATGTCATGAAGGAATTGGGCATTTGGCTCTTTTACCTGCAATAATGTAATATGTAAATGTAAATTATGTTTCTTAGACACCATCCCCAAATTATGCATGGAATTTAATTAGAATAACCATTGCATAATAGTTAATACAAATGAATAATGTATTAGTGTACACTCTCGCTACTTCTGACAATTACAGAACAAACTAGATCTGCCATCAGTAGAGTGCCAACTTGGGAACTGCGCACATGTAGGCCATGGTCTACTTGTACTTGTACACTTATTTTTAATATTCCCTTTAAAAAAATAATGAACGGTCAATTGGATACAATCAGGCATTGTAAACAATCTTTCTCAATACTTGCTTTAATAGCGTGTCTGTGTGTGTGTTGCGCAGGTGTGCGCATGCGAATGCAAGTGTGCATGCAACGTGTCTTAAAGGGGAATTCCACTCATTTTGAATATTTTACTATGTCATTAATATACCTTAGAGATGTTGTGTGGAGTGTCTGAGAGTGTACAAATGGAACCAAATGGAACCGCTAGCGTCCATTTGGTTCACATTTGTACACTTTCAGAAAAAAAAATGAAAATGAATTCCCCCTTTGAGAGGCGTCCCCCCACTTCTAAAAGTCCCACTACAACACTGTGTACACACACACACACACACACACACACACACACACACACACACACACACACACACACACACACACACACACACACACACACACACACACGGGCACGCACCTGTATGTACACATGTTACCTATACTTTCCACCCAACACAAAACAATATCCTATTTATATCACCATTACATCATGGATGTTCACTCCCGTCGGCCTGTTACCCCGACCAAACCTATTACAGTACTTGCACTCCCTCTGCTTGTGCAAATGCATAGATAGACAACATAGTTATGTATACTGTATATGATATTTACTGCATGCTGTTCTGAAGACATATTTGCTCTCCCTTCTCACATCTTCCATCTTGGTCCATGGTATCACTTTCTGATGCAATTCTGTCTAGGGTTGTTCATACAGCACCTCAGGGGCGGATCTAGGCATGGGCATGCATGGGGGAGCAATGCCCCCCTAAATGCCCATTCTTCCCCACCAAACACGATGGAATGCAAAACAACCCAAGATATTTCAAATTAAAGTGCTTATATTTAAAATGATTTGAAACACTACTACTGCTACTAACTACAGCTGTGTCACCACTAAACCAACAGCATTTCATCATTGAAAACGGAAAACTCTCTGAGTCAGACCTTTAGCTTTATGCATGCTGCGTGTCTGTTGCAATTTCAACAACAGCTGATGTTATTATTGATGCTTTCCTTGACTAATAATAGTCCTGTAACTGAAAATGGTATGGGTGCGACTTAATGAAGTCGCCCCAATACCATTTTCTCCTGCCCCCCCAATTGGAAAATGTTATATCCGCCCCTGCAGCACCTTACCTTTTCATTCCCATACATTCCTTTCTTCGAGGCCACAGTCTTCTTGTACTGTCACAGATGCACCCGCACAAAAACATGCATATCCCTCATTGAGCAAGGGAGGCTGCATTACCATTTAGATTGGACACCTTTCTACCAGAAAGCCAATTACTCAATGAAGGGCTTACTGGGGGAAAGATGGAGAGGGCTTGGCGTGGAAAGTAGAGAATGAACAGATAATATCTCGCCTCAACAGATTAAATTTCATTGGCACACTTGTCTAATTGGGATCCCACCCGGTATCATTGGAGTATCAGTGGTGACAAGAGGAGACAATTTGTCTATGATGGCTCACACTGAGCACCAAATGGAGACAAGGCTTTTTCTTTAATGAGAAACTTGCAAACATTTTCAAGCTAATACTGGCCTAGTTTCACAAGAAACATAAATAGCAATGGACCGCTACAATGATCACATGATAATAATCTTCATTGTAATAAACTTGCAACCAATTTGACCCAAACCTTGTTTGGTCTTATACCTGCTGTAGCTTTGGCAAATAAGTGAATAAGTGCGAAGCGATTCAAGCAAATCCTACTGATTATGATGGATGAGTTAGTGGCTCTGTATAATGTTTACCAAACATCAGAGGCATATGTTGGTTTCTGTTTTTTTCTGGGTTTTAATGTGTTAACTACATGAACAGAGTGAGAGAAAATTACAGACGTTGTGTGCTGTATGTATAGCTTTGAAATGACTAGCCTCCCACTTGCACAAAGCGTATCTTTTCACATCTTTTGAGGCTGTGCAAGTTTTTATATTGATGTAACTAACTAGTGCTCTCTCATGCACAAAAGGTCTAGAGACCAATGATCCCAATTGATCCTTACTTGATCAATGTCTTCAATCATAAATGAATAGAAATCCTTCAGGTCATTACTTGCGTGAGGGGAGCTAGCAGAAGTTAAGCAATCGGTGCGCGGTCAGAGGTTGGTCGTCCCTCAGGCTACTTCAATTGGCTGGTTGGGGGGTGAAGTTTGCATTCTACCGAATTCTGGAAGATGGGTTTCTGAACTTCCCACAGCCTCTTAGGGATCTATGAGACAAAGCTGTTTTTGTTTGTTTGTTTTTGAGTAATTCTTTCAAGCTTGTCCAACTTGCTGTTTTCTCTAAGACATTACTCTATAAGCCGTTAACATATGTGACCACATATGAAGATACGTTGAAAAGTGTTGAAGTCATCCTTTAAAGAGAAATTTCACCATTTCTTCAAAAGAATATTGACATTTAGAAGATTACTACCTCCTGGACTACATGTTGTCCAGGAGGTAGTGTCGATGACATCAGAGACATTGTGGCTCACTGCTGAAATTTAAAATATCTAAAGCTACATTACACTCACAAAGATCCCAGGAAAGTGTTGCAAGTCTTCTAAACGTCATTAATATATTTATTTTTAAACATATACTGTATTTCTCTGCAAAAATGGTGAATTGTCCCTTTAACTGAACTAAAACTCCCCCTGCAGCACATTCCCATAGGCAAACAATAACACTAATTTACTACTATTTTATTCTACAGCAGCGGTTTTCAACCTTTTTGACTACAGGGACCACCATTTATTCAGCATTTGAGCCACGGACCACCATTTGATTACATTTTCACACCAAAGACCTAAAATTAAAGAATTCTTTTGGTTTTGTCCACAATTCCAGGCTGGATTTTGCCCACAAAACAGTGTAAACTTCTTAATTAAGCGGTGCTAATTCAGATGATGAATATTTTAACTCTTGAGAGTGTAAAAATGAAACCAAATGGACCCTTAAGGGTCCATTTGGTTTCATTTTTACACTCTCAAGAGTTACATCTGGTTAACTAACTTTCCATAATTTAGCCTGGGGACCATCTGGAACTTTCTCAAGGACCACTGGTGGTCCCCGGACCACCTGTTGAAAAGCACTGTTCTACAGTATACGGTATATAATGTGCATCCATTTTTATTGCACAGTAGTATGTCTGAGCCCTACTGAAATCACAAATGATTATTATTATTACCAGCAAGATCCCCTGAGGGCGAGAAGCGAGCACACTTCTGCTTCAGTGGCGCTATACATCTGTAATATCATACCATGCCTCCATAATTATGTAGATGCATAGGATTACTAACTATCTGACAGACAGATGGGAGATGTAGGTTTATATTATAGTAAATGCAACTTATAGTTGCCATTATTATTATTCCCCCAAATTAGTTGCAGCACTAAATGTATTCGAGAAGTAGTGAAACGTTACACACACACCCCAAGTGGCGAAACATTACATATTTTAATAGTCTAATAAAAGGGAAATGGCCTAATGGTAATGGCTCAATAACGCACCCTACAAGCGTTTGTTCTTGAAACCCCACAATAAGATTTCACCTACACATGCAAAATGCTACACACCTGGAGGTCGACATTTTTAAATTATCGTGGCATTTGGGTGCAATTTATGCCATTTTCACGTGTCACACATTAACAAAGTCCACCTGGGATGGTCATTCCCAAATAAAACTTTAGACCATGCGAAGACGCATGTCTGCAGTCATCAAAAGCAATGATTATGCAATCAAGTATTAACTCTTGTGTGTATCATGTGTTTAAAACAAACAGAAAAGAAAACATGGAATGCTTAAAGTAGTGTCTTTGGTGGTACAATGCCATAGCTTTTGATCTAAGAATTTAAGCATTTTGGTTATTATCAAGAAAACCATGGAAAATGAATAATTATTAGTTCTTGCATTAAACTCTCATGAGCCATTTTTGTTATCATTATAATTGTCCAAACAAATGTACCTTTAGTTGAGCCAGACGTTAAAATTAACAAGAAATTGAAGAAAACAAGGGTGGTCTAATATTTTTTTTTCCATGACTGTATGTTTAGGAGTTTTTTGTGCTGTACAGTGGTCACACATTTAGCCAATGGAACTGGGCCAAGAATCGACAAAGGCTCTTGGCCCACTGAGAGAATAGTACACTTTTGGGTGATGCTGAATTTCCATCACATGGAGTAGACTAAATGTGCCGGCACTCCAGCCTATCATTTACTTTTTCAATCTTTCACTTCCAATATTTCACTATCAATGCAATATGCAGTACTGCACCTTCTTTGCACTTTCTTTTATTCGTGTTGGCCTCAAAATGCCTTCAAATCACTGGAAATTGCAGGACAAACATTTTCCCAAATATCAGTCGCAAAGGTAGAAGACAGGCTCCTCTCGACAAAACTGAATAAACCTTTCACAGACATACTGGACACCATCTTTAATCTATTTAATTCAACATGCCCTATATACGAATAGAGGCAAGAGGCACATTGTGATTGCAATGGCAGTGCTGATTTGTGAAAAGAAAAATAGGGGGAAAAATCCTAAAGTTAGGTTTTATTTTTTTAAGTTACAACTTTAAATTAACTTGAGTTTATGCTGACATAGTGCAGGTCTAAATTGGGTATAAAGGAATGAGAACATTTGAGTCAACCCCTAATTATTTATCAGCTCCTGTGGTTTGGTCTGATAGTGTGAATAAAACCCAGACAGAGTAGCACATTTCATGTTTTTTCTTTTTGTGGGGATCTTGATAGGGAACAAAAGAAAGGCTTTAAAAAGTGGCAGCACCAACAATAGCACACTTTCAACACTTTAGGGAATTAAACTACTTCAAACTCTTGCTGTGCAAGAGAATGAAAACAGTAATCTTCAGTAACTTGGAGTAACCAAAAAAACACCCTAGAACAGTGGTTTTCAACCAGTGGTCCGGGGACCACCAGTGGTCCTTGAGAGGGTTCCAGTTGGTCCCCAGCTAAGTTGTTTAACCAGATGTAACTCTTGAGAGTGTAAACATGAAACCAAATGGACCCGCAAGGGTCCATTTGGTTAAAATATCAGCTGAATTTGTCCAAGTCTACACAAATAGAAGATTAATGGTCATGGACGGAAGCAAAGTAAATCTTTAGTTTTGGGGTTTGTGTGGCCTCAAATGGTGGTCCGTGGCTCAAATGCTGAATTAATGGTGGTCCCTGGGATGAAAAAGGTTGAAAACCACTGCCCTAGAAGCACCCGCCAACACTTCATTTTTGTCAATATTCATTATACCGATATTCATGTATATGCAGCCGTCATTTCCCCATGGATGTTGTTAGAAAGAAAGAGTGTCATAAGATGTCCATCTGATTAGCATTAGTGTATTGATCTTTGGACAGTTTATATCTTTTCTGTCATCACACTAGTACATCTACTGTACTATATGTATGTGTGCATCCATCCATCCAGGGAATTATTCTCTATACTACATTGTTCATTTTACGTCCACTACTGCAGTGTTGTCTGGTGCAAAGTACAGTATTTAGAGCAGGGCTGCCCACACTTTTTTGACTTGAGAGTTACTTTCAAAATGACGGCTCAACAAGATCTACACAACAAAAATATGATAGTGCAAATGCATTTCAAGGCCCCTAGAAAGTTTGAGCTTTGAAATAGTGGTGATGGATGATACTTACTGTTCGTGTTTAAGAATAATGCACTTATGATGAAAAATAGAGGGGGAGAATTGGAAGGTTTTCCTGTATATGCTATTATATGTATATTACTGACGTTTGAAAACAGTATTTGTGGTTTGAGTTGACAGTTTGTGATGTTGAATTTAGTCTCCTGCACCCAAAACTAAGAACTTTCACGTTTTTGTCCACAATTAGGAAATAGAACTGGCAAAACGTTCGTCAAAATAACAATTATTCTCCATTTTCTTTTCTTTTTTTCTAAACATTTTTTTAGCCCACGATTTTGCAACCCATTTTTTCACCCAGTGCCAATTCCTAATGTGATCCTGGGCTCTACACACCCTCCACCAACCTGGGGAGGCAGCAGACTGGCCTCATGCTTCCTTCAATGCATGAGGAGTCCAAGCTGCCTTCTTTTCACCTGACCGGGGGGAGTTTCCCTGGTTGGACGTAGCGCGTGGAAGGAACACGTTATTCCAACCAGTTCCTGTCCCCTCCCTCAGGCGCCCCGGCTGGCCAGGGGGAGGCAGTTTAGAGCCCAGGATTCTCCATTTTCTAATTGTGTGGACTGTTTTACGTAAATGTACAACTGTACATTTTAGGGGACTGCATGTCATGTGATGGCCTGTGTGATCTACTGGTAGATCGCGATCTACCTTTTGGGCAGCCCTGATTTAGACTAGAGTATGGTTATTTGGTAACAGATATCATGTAGTTCCAATGTTGCCTTTGTGCAGGCTTCTAATATTTTTTGGGGTTCTTTAAGTTCTTAATCCATCAGGATTAAATCTGGATCACTTAAAATAATAATGGGTAGAACTACTGCTCCACTGCTACACATGTGCGAACCTGTATTAACTCTTAAGTTATAGATGCCACAAGAAAATATATTTATTTACAGAAACTTTACTTCTAATTTCAGAAATAAAATTGTGATTGTGGAATGTTAATTGTGAAAACCGTATGACTGTAAACATTGTTAAACCTGCAGCACATTCCATCCTACCTCAACCACTCTTCATGAAAATCCTCTTTCTTCTTTGTTGGCTTTTGATTTAGTCTTCAGTGCCAAAAATCTTTCATGCCTAAAACTTTCTACCAAAATCAATCTCATGCTACTTGACTCCATCCATATACACGTTGAAAAAATAATACATGTTTATTCAGGTGGAAATATCTTGCATTTCAATACATTGTCATCTTTATTAAATATATTTACAAGCTGTAAATGAAAAATTAAATGGAAGTAACAGAAAAGGAATGAATTGACACTTCACCACACATTGCAGTTAAAACATCTGATCTATAACTCACAGTGTGAGTCTGTGAGCCTGTAGATCGGTTAATATGGAACCGTGATTCCACTGTGTGACTACAGTCCCTACTGTCATAGACTGATTAAGAAATTATGGGCCCCTGGGCCGCCGCCAACCAAAGCCCCCCTTCCCCCCCTACACCTGACCATTTTTGTGCAGTGCACAGGCATTTCAGCAGAATTTACAGCATGGTATTGCTTGAAAATAATAAACACCGAAAATAACTAATCCAAATAAATGCAAAATGTTTAAAAACTTGCAGTAATTTACCGTATCATGATGGTTTAAGACTTTTGAGGTTATTTTATTGACACAAAATGAATGGGGCGGTCCCGAGCTTGAGCCTCTTAGCGATCACAAGCTCAGGGGCCCCTGGGCCTGGGCCCAACGTGCCTGTTGGATAATCCTTCCCTGCGTACTTGTGTAATCTAGACTGGGTTGCCTGGCAGGGGCGATTCAGGCAGATATTTCAAATTAACGTGCTTATATTTAAAAATATTTGAAAACTCTCTGAGTCAGACCTTTAGCTTTATGCATGCTGCGTGTCTGTTGCAACTTAAACAATAACTGATGTTAGTATTGATGCTTTAATTCCCTAATAAAAGTTCTGTAACCGAAAATGGTATGGGTGCGGCTTCATCACCCATGGCGCGAAGCCGCACCCATACCATTTTCTCCTGCCCCCCAAATGGGAAATGTTACATCCACCCCTGTTGCCTGGCCAGGGCCTGCAAATGGCAAACCCTGTCACATGACATCAGAGTTAATGTGTTCCGAACGACATACAGGAATGAAAAATCTCTATGTGAAAACAAAACTCACAGGCAATTAAAAAATGTAATTACATTTTTTAAATCATGGTCTCTAGCTTAGATTGCAAATGATGCAGGCTTTAATTACCATTACCTGAAGAGAAAGAACTGAGAATGAGAGATTTTTTTTCTGTCTGTTGCTGTTAGTTAAACAGGACAGAGCTTGCGTTTTATTTGGATATATAACACATGGATTATACTGTTTGCTATGCCCTGAGGTTCAGTGTAGCATAGAAATGTGACATGCCTTGCTCCCATCAAAACACATGCCTCTAGCTCAATAATCTTTGTGCCTTTTGTCGCATAACAATTGTTTTCTCATTTAACATACTTGCATTTAGAAAATAAAATAAGTTGAGCTCTGTGATGTACACCAGATACCATAGGTATGTACACTTCAAAAAATTCTGAACTAAGCAAGTCTTGCAATCTTAGATCTAGACCTAAAGTATGACTGCTCTTGTTTTAATAAAGATATACTAACCAAGAGAAAATGTATAAGATTAATTATCAACCTTGTTTTTAGAACATACTTCTATTTACAAGAATTCTTACCAAGTACAATTCACTTACCCCATCGACAGATTATTTTTGCTTGTTTCTAGTACTTTTACACTCAGAAATATATATATATATATATATATTTTTTTTTTTCTTATATGAAGGACAGCATTTTTTGCAGTGTACCTAAGTACCTTGTGTGCTGATCAACAAGACATTGCACTTCATGGCAGCATGTCTGGGATGCTGCTGCAGGGTCCTGATTTATGGTAAGAGTGTCTGGAGGGTCTGGTAGAGCATGATAAGGTTCCACTAGTACTGCCATTCATGGGCAACACTTATTACCCAGGGATTATGTGGCTCCAGCCAGTACTGCATGCCATGCCTTGTGCTTGTTTTCATAGATCTGGACGTTTGTTTCTCTTGCTAAATCTGTGTAGGTGAAAGTGATGCACACAAAGAGAGCAGAGGCTCATGGGAAGCAGGTCAGTTAGCGTCTGACACCTCCTGATAATCCAAGCAAGGAAGCTGGAATTTCAGCATGCTGTACCTATGCATGGTCCATTTGACTTGTTTCCTTCATGTTGCCCTGATTTAGACTCTTTTTTTTACTCTTTTTTTTTTTATTCAAAGCATATTGGCTCATTTTAACTTTTCTAAAACCTGATTGTTTATTTTATTTTGAGTGCTCAGTTCAGCTTTCTGTAGTAAGTTTCGATTCACCAAAAATATACCGTAGTTTAAATACCTTCAAATAACTAATATCTCAATATAAGCAGCAAGCTATGTTGTATATGATATGCTTTAATAATCTCTATTTATATTAAGCGAAACAGAAGGGAGGAGGAGCGGCTTCACTTCTGCTTATTGCTTGCTCACGATCACAGCTACCATGCTCCAGGCTATATGCCGTAATAAAATCATTTGAAATGTGCAGGAAGCAACATTCTAGCCATGCAAGTCTATTCCTTAGTCAATGGAGTGAGTCACCGAGACCAGGGGTGTATATAGCATTTCCCAATTGGGGGGGCAGGGGAAAATGGTAGGGGGGCATGTCATTTTCGGTTACAGGACTTTTATTAGTCAAGTAAAGCATCAATAATATCAGTGGTTGTTGAAGTTGCAACAGACACGCAGCATGCATAAAGTTAAAGGTCTGACCCAGAGAGTTTTCTGTTTTCAATGATGAAATGCTGTTGGTTTAGTGGTGACACAGCTGTAGTTAGTTAGTAGCAGTAGTAGTGTTTCAAATCATTTTAAATATTAGCACTTTAATTTGTAAAGTATTGGGTTGTTCTGCATGCTATCGTGTTTGGTGGGGCAGACTGGACATTTAGGGGGGCTATGCCCCCCCATGCCCATGCCTAGATCCAGCCCTGACCGAGACACTCATGGATCACTGGCCTGAGATGTACTGTTTTCTTTTTCTTGTTTTTTTGGCAATATATTGCTTTCAATTGCAGAAGTAGCTGCTAATATTGTGCACTTATTGTAATAAATCCATATACAAGAGGAGGTGAGTTTATACCAGATTTCTATCAGTCCTGCCATTTCAGTTGCAATTGACTACAGGGGTGGATCTAGGCATGGGTATGGGGGGGCAATGCCCCCCTAAATGCCCAGTCTGCCCCACCAAACACGATGGCATGCAATAAAACAAAACAAAAAATAACGTGCCTATATTTAAAATGATGTGAAACACTACTGCTGCTACTAACTAACTACAGCTGTGTCACCAGTCACTAAACAGCATTTCATCATTGAAAACAGAAAACTCTCTGAGTCAGACCTTTAGCTTTATGCATGCTACGGGTCTGTTGCAACTTAGTATTGATGCTTTAAATGCCTAATAAAAATCCTGTAACCAAAAATGGTATGGGTGCGACTTCATCGCCCATGGCGCGAAGCGACACGGGCGATGAAGTCGCCCCCATGCCATTTTCTCCTGCCCCCCCCCAATTGGGAAATGTTACATCCGCCCCTGATTGACTACACATTTCCTGAGTTCATATTTCATTCAGTTTGTAGCCGTTGGCTAGAGAAGGACAAGCTTACCTCCTCTTGCAAGCAGCCATGGAGCAGAGCTGAGGATTGATGGTATAACCTCCCATCTAAAGGTCTTGGACAGCTTCCCTGCCAGCCAATGGTAGCGAAGTCTGGCTAGAGGTTACTGCAGCAATGTTTATCAGCCGCTGACATTAATCTCCTGTGATTTGTAGGGTCAGAGTTCAAGGTGCCTGTTTCAGAATGTTCTGGCATGTCCCAGATTATGGCTTCTTGCCATTCAAAGCCTCTAATCCAGAAGCATGGTAACATTTTGGAGTCTACGTGTCACACAGCACACAGCAACACTGACACCCTGAGTGTGCATTTAAAGGGCATTTAAATATGTCATTAATATACCGTAGAGATGTTTATGTGTATGTGGACATGATAAAAAAGTTCCCCCAATTCTGTATTTCTTAAAAATGGAGGTCTGAAAAAAATCATGGTGAAATACATCTGATGACATCATCAAGATGTATTTCACCGTGTTAATGATTTTTCTTTCAGACCCCTTTTTCCTGAGAGGGTACAAATGGAACCAAATGGACCCGCTAGCGGGTCCATTTGGTTCACATTTGTATCCTCTCAGGAAAAAAATGAAAATGGGTGGAATTCCCCTTTAACTGCAAATGTTTAGTTATAATTGAATTCAAAACTTGATAAATGAACAGTGATGATTTTGTGACCCATCATCATCACAAATCATTCGTCTTGGTCGTGGTGTTATTCTGGTTTCCTGTCCTGCTTGGATCGCACAAAGCCTAATATCATAACAGCATGATGGTTACTTTGTCTGGCATCATTAATCATTAATAATGTTGTGCCATAATGGAGCACCTTTGGAACCAAAAAGATGCTCACCAAGTGTCCTGAGTGAGCCAGTACATCTGCTCTGTTCACTGAATGTTCGCTGAATATTCATCTATTATGATGACGTGCCCAGACTTCTACTATAAGTGTGTGCGCGTGTGTGTGTGTGTGTGTGTGTGTGTGTGTGTGTGTGTGTGTGTGTGTGTGTGTGTGTGTGTGTGTGTGTGTGTGTGTGTGTGTGTGTGTGTGTGTGTGTGTGTGGTGTGTGTGTGTGTGTGTGTGTGTGTGTGTGTGTGTGTGTGTGTGTGTGTGTGTGTGTGTGTGTGTGCGCGCGCGCGCGCGCAGGAGTGTGGCACAGTGTTGTTTTTGTCGACTAAGACTAAAGACTAAGTCAGCTAAGGTTTTTGATATTTAGTCGACTAAGACTAGACTAACAAAAATGATTTTAAAAAGACTAAGACGAATCATAAGACTAATGGAAATAAGAAACATTTTTATCTCCTTTTTTTCTTTCTTTTTAACTATGTGAACATGTCTGCACTAGTATACATACATACTAAAAACTATAAATCTGTATGACATATATAAACCCATACATGTATTTGTATGCAAGAATAAACTACCAAGACTAAGACTAAATCATTTTTGACATTTCGTCGACTAAGATTAGAATTAAAAAAAAAAAATGAATTTCAGAACACTAAATGGGACCAAAAGACTAAATATGTCTTGTTGAAAAGACTAAGAGTAAATCAAAATATTCTCAAAAAAACAACAACACTGGTGCGGCCTGAAGTCGGTGTGACAGTTGTTTAGAACTGCTGAGCTGATGGAGAATAAGCCAATACACTTGTATTGAGATCTGATGGTGTAGAACTGCCTGTAGCCGACATATCCAACATTAGAGATATAGTTCTCCATATAGTAACAGCATAAAACAGGGGTTTTCAAACTTTTTGATGCCAGGGCCCACCATTTATTCAGCATTTGAGCCACGGACCACCATTTGAGGACATTTTAGCCCCACAGACCCGAAAACTAAAGATTTCTTTTGCTTTTGTCCACAATCCAGGCTGGATTTGGGAAACAAAACAGGCAAAGCATACAGACCAAAATGACCATCAATCTTCTAGTTGTGTAGACTTGGGCTAACTCAGATGATGAATATTTTAACTCTTGAGAGTGTAAAAATGAAACCAAACGGGCCCGCAAGGGTCCGTTTGGTTTCATTTTTACGTTCTCAAGAGTTGTAGTACAACTTAGCTGAGGACCACTCTGTCTGGTGGTCCCCGGACCACCTGTTGAAAACCCCTGGCATAAAATGGACACAGGCAGGTGCAAAAGGTATGTTGAAAATCGGAATCGGGTAGAAATTAATGAAGCAAACCCCATGTGAGGGAGCCAATCCATCAACTCACAGTTCTTCCCAACCATGTCCGTGTCCCTCCACTTCCTCAGCCAGAGAGAGAGAGTGCCACTTGTGTAATTTGCTGTCACATTTGGGCTGCGCTGTGGACTATGATGCAGCACACTTTCTCAATTAGTTAGCTCCTCTGCATACAGACGCCCCCTTCCACCACCACCACCACCACCACCACCACCACCACCACCACCTCCTCCTCCCCCAATCGCCACACAATCAAATTTCCCATCTGATTAGTCTCTAAGTGACCGTCTAGTGAGCCTGTGGAGGTTTCTGATTGCATATGCACATGTTTGGACTGCTGATGCAGATAGATGACTATTGGACATCTGATTCGCTATGCCCCCCCGACTATGAGTATCACTATTGTCTTGCCCACAGGCCTGTTAAGGAAGGAAGAAAATACTGCCACTAAAAATAATGTAAATAGTATCCCAAGTGGCACACTTTAAGGAATTCCACACCAAAACACATTGGGCCTCAATCTACCTTGATTCCTGTGACATGATACGTAAGTCCTTGATTTTTGTCACAGATGTCCCCTTTTCTACATTTCACCATGAGGTCGACGTCCAAACATCGACGTCGTTCCAACAGTTAACATGGCCGCAGGTTGTCTTTATTCTAATGCGGGTATTTCTGTAACTCCAAACTTATTTTTTTTCCACACACATCACATTTTAATAGTATACTGATAAACATGCTTGAATTTTACATAACTCTGGGGCAGTCTTTACATGTAATCCCAGAGGTAATCTATTCCTCCTCCTCTCCTCCCCTCCCTCTCCAATCACTCCGCTAGAAACTCCTGTCCCACGGGTGCCACCTGAGTTTTTAAAAGTCATATAGTGGTCCAATTATCTTGTAGTGTGTGGTTTGATATGACGTGTGAAAAAAATAAGTTTAGAGTTACAGAAATACCCGCGGCCATGTTAACTGTTGGAACGACGTTGACCTTGAGACAGGGTCCTTATGGTGAAATGTAGAAAATGGGACATCTGTGACAAAAATCAAGGACATTATGTATCATGTCGCAGGAATCAAGGTAGATTGAGGGCCAATGTGTTTTGGTGTGGAATTCTCCTTTAATACTTATTTCAATGGAAATACTGTAAGTGAATTAGCTCTAAAATCCAATGCCCTGAGGACACTGTGTGTTATATTAGGTAGACAATAATGGGCTTTTGCACAAAATAACACCTGGACCTCTTTGGTGGGGAAATAACAACTACAGATAAAGGTTAGAAAGTCTTCTCGTTCCCAAAAGTCCTTTAATGTTATGCGACACATGCTGAAAAAAAAAACATTAGTATTCTAGCCACCTCTTTTTATGCCTCTGTGAGGGGTCTATTTACTATGTAAAGAAAAATGCAAATTCTCACATTTGGCTTCTGTTCAATCCAAGGAGTGAGCGGATTCTGTTCGTTCCATTATTAACGGCTAGAATAGATGCTGGTGAATTTTCATTCATTCTTGGTCTGCTGCCTCTGGAGTTGCAGACGGTGGCTGGGGATTTACACAGGGCAGATGCCACTTTGGTGTGTATAATAAAAGGCTCAACATCCCTTTGGCAAAACTCTTCAAAACCCAGACGAGAAAATCCGCAAAAATGACCTAATGGGGAAAGCCAAAAAAAAAAAAAATTTACCAGGTGTCCCAACAGTTGTGAGTGAACAAGAAGATACAGGTTCTCTAGAGGAGGAAGCAGAAAGCGTAACAAACAGACAAACAGGCAGGGCGGATCTAGGCATGGGCATGGGGGGGCAATGCCCCCCTAAATGCCCAAAATGCCCCACCACCACCAAACACTATGGCATGCAAAACAACCCAAGATATTTCAGTGCTTATATTTAAAATGATTTGAAACACTACTACTGCTACTAACTAACTACAGCTGTGTCACCACTAAACCAACAGCATTTCATCATTGAAAACAGAAAACTCTCTGAGTCAGACCTTTAGCTTTATGCATGCTGCGTGTCTGTTGCAACTTCAACAACAAACGATGTTATTATTGATGCATTACTCGCCCGATATAATTCCTGTGACTGAAAATGGTATGGGTGCGGCTTCGTCAGCCGTGGCGCGAAGCGACACGGGTGACGAAGCCGCCCCCATACCATTTTCTCCTGCCCCCCTAATTGGGAAATGTTACATCCGCACATGTAAACAGGGCAAGGGTTTTCAAGTACCTCTTGGAATTAATAGTGGAATAGGGATAAGTAGAATAGAGCAGTTGCCACTGCTAGTCATATGCCTATGTATATAGAGTATATTATTATTATTCACTTCACCTCAATTCATCCTCTGCATTTACCCATCCTATAACAGCTAGGAGCGGGGGCGGATTGGCCATCTGGAGTACAGGGAGTTTTCCCGGTGGCCTGCGACACCTAGATCAAAACAAGATCAAAAATGCACTAGTGACACTTCCAAAATGCACTAGAATGCGCTAGATGCTCGCCTGGAACATACAGATCAAAATGACCATTAATCTTCTACATTCTCTAGTTGTGGAGACTAAGTTGGGCTAATTCACATGATGAATATTTTAACTGTTGAGGGTGTAAAAATAAAACTAAATGGACCCGCAAGGGTCCATTTGGTTTCATTTTTACGCTCTCAAAGAGTTACATCTGGTTAACCAGCTGGTTAACCAGATTTACCATACAGGGTAGGACCGAACGAGTCCTTTCGGTTTACTCTGCCATGTTTTGTTTGATGGACAAACTATTCAAACGGTGTCATTATCTGGGCTGGACAGTTGCTCTTCATTGTTAGACTCCCTCTCTAGGCTCTAGTGGTTTCCTATCAAATAGTTTCTCTCACTCTCCTCTCCTTTTTCTCGATTACACACACTACTCTCCTACCCATCTTATCTGGATCCTTTGTGTGGTGTAACAAGATTTGAACAGCGAGGCTGATTGGGCAAATTGAAGCGACTGGTGGGATACTGTGCAGTGTGTGCACAGCTTAGAGGGAGCAGCAAAACACACGCATGAGGTTGTCCACGTGACAGCAGGTGGAACGATCAAAGGTTCCAGGGACAGATTAAAGTGAACAGGGGCCCTGTGCACAGGGGTGTAGTGGGGACGCCGCCCCCCCGCGTTCCCCCACTTCTCATATCCAAAATATTTTGGGTGCAAAAGTAGGCCTATGCTTTTTGTCTTGTCATTTACTTTTATGGATACAATTAGGCATTGTAAACAATCTTTCTCAATATGCTATACTTGTTTTAATAGTGTGTCTGTGTGTTTTGCGCAGGTGCACGCAAATGCGCATGCAAAGTGTGTTACCATGTTAATGAGTTTGCTTTTTTCTGAGAGTGTACAAATGGAACCAAATGGACCCGCTTGGGTCCATTTGGTTCACATTTGTACACTCTCAGGAAAAAAATGGGTGGAATTCCCCTTTAAGACGCGTCCCCCCACTTCTAAAAGTCCCGACCCTCAACCTAACCTCACAGACCTGACGGTCTGTGAGGTGGTTGAGCGTCGGGGATTTAGGCTTAGGGTTATAGTTGGAGGGGTCTAGGGTTTTGCTACAAACATTTCTACACCCTTCTCTAAACCTACCCCTAAACCTAACCGCAAGCAGATTTGACTGTTATCAGTGGATAAGATCGCAGTTGTCTTATCAGTGAGTAGACTCCCAGACAACATGCCTCCTCGATAAGATGGTGCTGAGCAGCCTACTGGGAATTATTGCTTTATAACGGTAGAAGCGGGTGCCTCGTCCCCCTTCCACTACACCCCTGTTCCTGTTAGACTAGGCTAGATTTCAGTAAATGTGCTTATTTTAAGTGCTGAAGGCAAATCGTGTTAATTTATTACATACAAGTGTTCTAGGGGTATTAAGGCGTGCTGAATCCAAATCTGCTGTATGTAAAGCTCAAAAATGACCCCTAAGCCTTCAAAATTGACAATTTAAACATGGCGGCCACCACCATAATGAAGCATAATAGAATGATGTATGTTTGACTAAATAAGGCATAAAATGGATTGAAATGTATTTTTTTATGTTTTCATATATGGGTAATACAATGACATATTCATATTTCAGATCAATTTTGAAGGTACCACTTTAATATCATTTATATTGTGAAAATTGGCCTCTTTGGTAATGAAAAACGTTTTTTTTTTCTTCATTTTTTAATGGTGAACAATTTCTTCATGATTTGCCTAAATTAGTGTTTACATGCAGTAGACATATGGACACTCAGTCTATCTTCAGTGTTCTGGCAAGTGTTGGCAATTAAGTTTCTTGAAACTGCACACTTCAATGTACTTCATGTGTACTTTCCTGTAGCCGCAGCGTTGGCTGAAACCAGCCTTCTGCATGCTTTTGGCATTGGTGGCAAGGAAAGCAGCCCTGGCACCAACAGACCATTCAGGAGCATCCATCCCATTTCAGTCATGGGAGGAAGATCAGGGTGTTGTAAGTGAGCTTGATTCCATACAAGAGCTTGATAATGGGAACGCATGATGTGAAACTTTACTGCATCTGAGGTTGGTGGCAGAGTCTCTTGCGGACTCCCCATACAAAACAACTTGACTCCACCCTATATCTTACATATTAATTTCTCTGCTGAGCTTCTATATCTTCCGTAAGAAGACCCTTTCCAAGGCCAATGAGGTCTGAGGGATGTTGCTGGAACACCTGCCAGGTTGTATTCTTACCATGGCCACTAAACTATTACAGTTTGAAAGGCAAGTATAGTATTAACTTGACCAGAATTTCATGCACTGGAGATACTATCCTTTGCTGTCCCAGCGTTAATGTAGAGACACTTAGGCCTACATTGCATCTTGCCATAGCATGCCAGAAGTAAAAGAAGCATCTTTATCATGTGCTGACACAACTAACAACTGTTTCATTTGAGCATGAATGCAGTTCAAACCAAGCCATGTGTCAGCTTCCTCATGGTCAGCACTGAGATGAGACTGGCACAGATCCTGGCATCAGGATCAGATTGCTGATGGTCATTCACTCCAGCAAACCCCCTTGATAGAACAATGAGCAGAGTGTTGACATATGTTGACATATTCACCAAGTGGTCTAATGCCAGGTGGCTTTTCCAGTGACATCACAAGTCACTGCCTTTGATGAGCAAGCATCTGGAATTGTCAAGTGTAAGTTTTGGAGGGTTTGAACTTGTTCTGTCAGTATGTTTACGAAAACATTGTTTGATTTCTCAGGACATGCCTGGACTCTACTTCACTCCCCACACACAGTCAAAAGTACTACTATAGACGACAATGAAAATACAACACTACCATGAGCTGTTGTGGCCAAATACAATGAGATAATGCATAAGGATGTTTTAAAGGTTTACCTGATGCCCTGTAGAATCTACTTTGATAGTGTTTGGCTTGCCCTTGGAAACATTCACAACTTCATATACTGTAAAGAGGCAAATGTCTTTGCCTGTTTATGTTTTTTTCTTTTTTTCTATTCATGGTGATTTCAAAACCAGGTGCTGATCACTGTGGAGGCTCAGAGACCTCAGATGTGACTACATCTTGAAACACACCATGATGTTTCATGACAACAATGCTGCCTTCACCAGAGTTGCGTTTGTGAGCATGGACACATTGTGTGTGTACTCATCTTCATTACACTTGAAGAAAATAAAGCAGACCTGGTCTCTTCCCCTTGAACCATCTGAATTAAACACAGTATGAACACTTCAGGTATCGGGGGTTTGCAGAAGTGACCACTGTCACTGATCTCATCCAGATCTGCAGGTCTCATCCCTGAGACCTGCTGACCGTGATGCTCAAATGGAAACATTAGTTGTGTTAGAATGTGACATAGATGTGCTTTTTTTTTTTTTTTTTTTTTACTTCTGGCATGCTATGACAAGATGCAATGCAAGCATCTCTACAATAAAGCTGGGATATCAAGGGATCTCAAGTATCTTCCATTGCATGAAATTCAAAAGTTGCTTTCTGCTCAAATTGATACACTACTTGCCGCTGAGACGGTGTGTTTCAATTCATTGACCACAGTATGAAAACAACCTGGCAGGTGTTGATCTCATTGACCTTAGAAAAGGTCTTCATACGGAAGACATACGAGCTCAGCAGAGAAATTAATATGTAAGATATATGGTGTGCCTGAAGTTGGTGCATGCAATGAAGCTAGAGTAAAGTTGTTTTGTATGGGGCTTTCGCAAGAGACTCTGCCACCAATCTCAGATGCAGAAAAGTTTCACATCATGCGTCCCCATTATCAAGCTCTTGTATGGAATCAAGCTCACTTGACACACCCTGATCTTCCTCCCATGACTGAAATGGGATGGATGCTCCTGAATGGTCAGTTGGTGCCAGGGCTGCTTTCCTTGCCACCAATGCCAAAAGCATGCAGGAAGAACACGTCATGCATTTGCAGAAGGCTGCTTTCAGCCAACACTGCGGCTGCAGGAAAGTACACTGAATTGTGCTGTTTCAAGAAACTTAATTGACAACACCTGCCAGAACACTGAAGATAATTGGGACTGACTGTCCATGTGTCTACTGCATGCAAATAAACACTAATTTAGGCAAATCATGAAGAAATTGTTCACCATTAAAGAAGAAAAAAAAAAAAACGTTTTTCATTACCAAAGAGGCCAATTTTCACAATATAAATGATATTAAAGTGGTACATTCACAATTGATCTGAACTATGAATATGTCATTTTATTATCCATATATGAAAACATAAAAAAAAATACATTTGAATTCATTTTATACCTTATTTAGTCAAACATACATAATTTTATGCTTCATTATGGTGGTGGACGCCATGTTTAAATTGTCAATTTTGAAGGCTTAGGAGCCATTTTTGAGCTTTACATACAGCAGATTTGGATTCAGCACGCCTTAATACCCCTAGAACACTTGTATGTAATAAATTAACACGATTTGCCTTCGGGGTTCACATTTTTCTAATATGGTCCCAGTCTATGTTCCTAACCACAAAAATGACTTGGCTGTGGAACACGTTGAAAATATAGAACAGTGTGAACAGGAAGCTCATCACCATCTTACAGCTCTATTATAAGGAACACAAACAACACAATAGAGCCAAATGTTTATTTCATTGGTACACAAACGCAAACGCGCGCACACGTGCGCGCACACACACACACACACTCTTGCACTCCTGCAACAACATCCTCATCCTCATACCATATAAATTACGAAAAACAACTCGAATATATTTTGGTTCGTATGAAAACAAGTAAAAGTGCAGAAGCCTAGGCCAGACCAATTTACAATCAATTTAGGGCATTATGGCAGATGCCAAACTGAGCGGCAATACAAAGTGTCAATTTCTTTTTGTCAAATTGGGGAATGTGTCTTCCGCAGACAGTTTTGACTGAACAGGGGGGTAATAGAGGGGAGAAAAGTCTAATATGTTTGGTGCGCTGACCGTGGTTTTCCAGATGAGCTGACAGACCAGAGTTGAACCAGACCTGGAAACGATTACAATCAACACCACTTCTCTTCATTTACCGTAATTTCCGGACTATAAGCCGCTACTTTTCTCACATGCTTTGGACCCTGCGGCTTATACAACGGTGCAGCCAATCTATGGATTTTTACAGGTGTTTTTTTTTAAACAGGGGTTTTCAACAGGTCGTCCGGGGACCACCAGTGGTCCCTGAGAGGGTTCCAGGTGGGCCCTCCAGACTAAATGATGGAAAGTTGGTTAACCAGATGAAACTCTTTGAGAGTGTAAAAATGAAACCAAATGGACCCTTGCGGGTCCATTGGTTTCATATTTACACTCTCAAGAATTATGATATTCACCATCTAAATTAGCACCACTTAATTAGTAAGTCATGGTCATTTTGACCTCTATGTTTTGCCTGTTTTGTTTGCGAAAATCCATCCTGGAATTGTGGACAAAACCAAAAGAAATCTTTAGTTTTGGCTTCTGTGGGGTGAAAATGTTGTCAAATGGTGGTCTGTACAGCTCGAATGCTGAATAAATAGTGGGCCCTGGGATGAAAAAGGTTGAAAACCACTGCTCTAACATGAAGCTTGTTGTCTAGTGCCGTGCGGCTTATAGTCAGGTGCGGCTTATACAAGGAAAAATCTGTATTTTGCCCCAAATTTAGCTGGTGCGGCTTATATTCAGGTGCGGCTTATAGTCCGGAAATTACGGTATGTTTCTGTTGATAGATTTTACAGTAGTATGACGGGAAAGGCAGGGAGAGACATGAGCAAAGTTTTCTGGGATCTGCACCCAAACCCACAACATGCCATCAGTCTGGACCGCTCCACCGCAGCCCAGACCGAAAAGTTGTCCTTTAACCAAACAACTAAATGTCACCATCCTTCATCCTGGAAGGATGAATTATCTGTCAGCTAAGCTATCGCCAAAGTCTATTCTCTTCGGCTATTCCTTCGTCCTAGATTCCATTTTGTTAATGTGGTATAAGGAACCAGTCATATTTAAATGCAAATATGAAATGCCAGGCAGCATATTGTTTATTTATTGGGGGTCACACGCCCTGCATTACTGCAATTCTTTTCTTAACCGTTGTTCATTATAAAATAGTGCAGACCATTTACCATCTTGTCAAGTTTTTATGTTGCTTGAACCAACATTCTTACCAAAGTAATGAGGAGGAATTGCAGGCGCGGGTCTAGGCATGGGCATGGGGGGGGGGGGGGGGCAATGGCAATGCTGCGTGTCTGTTGCAACTTCAACAACAGCTGATGTTATTATTGATGCTTTACTTGACTAATAAAAGTCCTGTAACTGAAAATGGTATGGGTGCGGCTTCATCGCCTTTGCGCCACGGGCGATGAAGTCGCCCCCTTACCATTTTCTCCTGCCCCCCAATTGGGAAGTGTTACATCTGCCCCTGAGGAATTGTTTATTTGCAAATACGCCTTATGTGTGTTTATTGCTGTCTATTCTATTGCTGTTGACTTGGCCTTTTGGTTATGTGATTTACTTGGACAAAGAAACTAGAATTGATGACGATGTTGGCTGGTTGACAATGAAAACCTTCAGAGCATAATGTCATGAACTGATAACAAATATACTTTTACTTATAGAGCCTTTCTAGAAATGTAACTGAGTAAGAGTACAAAAACCTTGTCTTGGAATTGTACTCTATTAAGAATAAAAGTATCAAATAAATATAATAAGTAAAGTAGAAATCGCAGAATCTGTACTCAAAGTAGAAGTCTGTACTCAAAGGGGAAGTCCACCCATTTTGAACATATGTCATTAGTATACCCTAGATGTGTTGGGTGGACATGGGAAAAAAGGTTACCCCATTCTGTGTTCCCAAGAAATGGAGGTCTGAAGAAAACCACTAACATGGTGAAACATCTTGATGACATCATCAAGATGTATTTTCACCATGTTAATGGATTTCTTTAGACGCTTCTTTTTTTCTGAGAGCGTACAAATGGAACCAAAGAACCTGTTAGGGTTCGTTTGGTTGCATTTGTACACTCTCAGAAAAAATGTTGAAAATGGGTGGAATTCCCCTTTAAGTACATTACTTAGGTACAGTAAATGGATTAAGTAATAGCCACCACTCGTAGCATGTAGGCCAGTCGATCAAAATTAGCAAAAAAAAATTAAGACAGGAGACTGATCTTGCCATATAATAAAGCAAGTACTTTGGAGTTCTAAAAACAGTGTCTTATTCTGGGCAAGGTTTCAGACAAATCTCAAAGATGGCCAATATTGGGCCAGATATTGTAATCTTGAAATAATTGCATTCATATGAACTTGTCTAGGGACTAGCTAGACCACAGGAACACATAATTACTTGTTTAATAGAAAACTCATCCATAAACCAAATAGTTCCATGGTACAATTGATGTCTGTACTATTTAGTATTATTTATTGTGGTTATCAAGTTTTCTAGATGGCTATGCCTCCCTCAAAGCCAAAAGTAAGAAAAATAAATATTTATGAATGAGCTTGAAACAAACTTCGGAAACAGTTGATTGTACATAGCTCTAACTAACTTGATTTTCTTCATACTTTTATAATCTTTTGACAGTTTTTTTTTTAATTTAAGGTCTGATCATTATTTGTTATGAAAACCTGTTTGGGCTTATCATCAAAAGAAGAAAGAAATCTGAGATTTTTCGTGAAGAGAGAAAGAATGATCCCTGGGAGACATTCAACCAAGTGTGTTTTTAGTGTCTTTCATCCTTCCTTCAATGTGCCTCTGTTTGAATGATTTGTCCCATCAGCTGAATACTTTTTACAAACGGGCGGATCTAGGCATGGGCATGGGGGGGCAATGCCCCCCTGAATACCCAGTCTGCCCCCCCAAACACGATGCCATGCAAAACAACCCAAGATATTTCAAATTAAAGTGCTTATATTTAAAATGATTTGAAACACTACTACTGCTACTAACTACAATTTTGGCACCACTAAACCAACAGCATTTCATCATTGAAAACAGAAAACTCTGAGTCAGAGCTTTAGCTTTATGCATGCTGGTGTTGCAACTTCAAAAACAACTGATGTTATTCTTGACACTTTACTTGACTAATAAAAGTCCTGTAACTGAAAATGGTCCCCATACAATTTTCTCTTGCCCCTCCAACATGTTCTCTTGCCCCCCCCCCCAAATGGGACATGTTACATCCGCCCCTGTTTGCAAATCAAAGGAATTGGGACTACAGACTTGTGATAGAAACGCCATTTAAAAGTTCCCTTCGGCTGTGTAAAAACTCTGACACGAAGCCATCCGTTATGTAGTGATGTCAAATGAAATGGCACACTGTGAGTGTCTGAAGAAAGTTACTGGGAATGTGTAAGGCATTCTGCAGCCAGAGAAAACCACTGCTCTGAATGCTGTAGTGCACATGAGTGAACATACTGTGAAACAGGGCCAGATCTAGAGGGGGGCAGGGGTGGGCAGTGCCCACCCAAATGTGCACCATGCCCCCCCAATGAAAGGTAATATCAGTGGTTTTCATCAGTGGTCCGGGGACCACCAGTGGTTGAGAGACGTCCAGGTGGTCCCCAGGTAAATGGTGGAAAGTTGGTTAACCAGATGTAACTCTTTGAGAGCGTAAACATGAAACCAAATGGACCCTTACGGGTCCATTTGGTTTTATTCATCATGGTTTTATTCATCATGTGAATTAGCCCAGGTCTACACAACTAGAGCATGTAGAAGAATAATGGTCATTTTTGATCTGTATGTTTGCCTGTTTTGTTTCCCAAATCCAGCCTGGAATTGTAGACAGGGTCTGTGTGGGGCTAAAAATGTCCTCAAATGGTGATCCTCCGTGGCTCAAATATCGAATAAATTGTGGGCCCTGGTGTCAAAAAGTTTGAAAACCACTGCTTCATATGAAAAACTTTGGAGGTGCCCACCCTGCCATTCTTCCAGCCCACCCTAGTAGGGCTGGCTAAATCCGGCCCTGCTGTGAAATGCATTGTAATTCTCTCTGCATGTGACTGATTAGAGTAGTTTACTTTTGTCTATTTTTGGAGGACATTGTTTGCACATAACTTGTACGTGGCAAAGTGGATTCTCCCACATGTCTCATTGTATACCAGCGGTGCCCAAAAGGTAGATGGTGATCTACCAGTAGATCACACAGGCCGTGCAGGTAGATCACATGACAGTCCCCTAAAGTGTATAGATCTGTAACTCTTGAGTGTTAAAATGAAACCAACTGGACCCTTACGGGTCCATTTATTTTTTTAAACATCTGAATTACGTAATTTTAACTAGTCCACACAATTAGAGAATGGAGAATAATTGTTATTTTGACCAATGTTTTGCCAGTTCTCTTTCCCAATTGTGGACAAAAACGTGAAAGTTATTAGCTTTGGGTGCAATATAAATTCAACATGCAAGAACTGTCAACTCAAACCCCAAATACTGTTTTCAAACGTCAGTAGTGGCATATACAAGAAAACTTTCAAATTCTCCCCCTCTATTTTTTATTATGAGAGCATTATTCTTAAACACTCTAACAGTAAGTAACACCATCACAACACACACACACGTATGGCCAGGTGTAAATTAGGGTTCAGAGAAAACTCACGCTCAGTGCTTGTGGTCCCACAAGCACATGCATTGACATTTAGATTACAAAGCCAAAGGCGTGTCATTATAGGAAAAATGCATCGCTGTTGGTTTTCTGGTATGTGTATTAGTGTATTACTCTCTCTTACTGCACTGTCTATTGTCTTATTGCACTGTGGAACAATGGAAACGTTATTTCATCCCTGTATATGTCCTGACATACACTGGAGTGACAAATAAAAAACCTTGAACCTAGTGACCCTCCATAGCTGTCTCAGATGTTATTCACACCTGTGGTATAGCTACTGCGCCAGCAGGGGTGGATGTAACATTTTCAAATTGGGGGGGCAGAAGAAAATGGTAAGGGGGCAGCTTCATCGCCGCCCCCATACGATTTTCAGTAGTGTTTCAAATACTTATAAATATAAGTACTGAAATATCTTGTTTGTTTGTTTTTTGCATGCCATCATGTTTGGTGGGGCAGACTGGGCATTTAGGGGAGCATTGCCCCCCCCCCCCCCCTATCCCTAGATCCGCCCCTGTGCGCCAGGCTTCTCAGCTCTGGCAGTATACAGTCCAATAACACAGAAGTGACATTGTAAATAAATCAGGAACTTTGGCAGTTGGCAAAGTGGCAGTGGGGTACGGTACACCGGCATGTTCAGGCACGTACAGTTCAGTTCACACACACGCACACACACGCACACGCACACACACACACACACAGTTCACACACACGCACACACACGCACACACACACACACACGCATGCACTTCAGGAAGATTTCCAGGGAAAATACCGCCAATACAGAACTCATGGAAGTTAACTGAGAGGTGCCAAGAGTATTCCTTCGTACACAGACTGAGTCAATTTTGTTTGCACACATAAACAAACAGATGAAGGTTGACCCGGGGAGGTTAGCTCATTGGTCTGGGCTACTATACCTACTATACTGTGTGTGTGCTGTGGATTCAACTCCCAGCCTTTGCTGTGTGTTTTCCCTCCCCCCGACTAGTTTCATCATATCAGTAAATGCAGAGAAAGTTTGAAGATGGATGGCTGGATGGATGGATGAATTGATAAAGGGATCGTCTGGATTTCTTGAACTGAAGTTGTATGAAATGCTGTCAATTAATATAGCGGTTTCAACTGTATTGATTGCCACAGTTCTGGGCATTTTGTGGGGATCCCTGCGGGCCACGCAGTAAAAGTAAATTAATCCACAACGTAATTGTTGAATTATTTATAAAATATTAGGACCTCCTTCGTTCATTTTGACCCCCCTATCACATGGAACTACTTTTTGGGAATAGTGAAATAGACAAGAAATAGTCAAAAATGAACGAAGGATGTGCTAATATTTTAGAAATAGGTCAACAACATATAGCAAGTTACTAGAAATACTTAATATTTTACCAAAACCCGACAGAACTCTCACCATGGGACTCTGGAAATCAATCAGTTGATACAGTTGACACCACTATATTAACGGCAAGTATTTCAAACAGCTTAACATCGATTTGTTATACATTTGTAATCTCAGGAGTCAGGGCATATGATGGGACTGAGGTATTTAATGATTACTGTGTCACTCTGACCCCATGCACACCAGAATGGACAGAGTGATGCTGCATGATTTCATCAAAAATATGAAGTTTTTCCATTTTAATTTCCTCATTGAGTTGTTATCCACAGACTGATGAGAGAGCTGAGAAGATGATGCAATTAAGTGTCATGTTATTCAAGTTGCCGTACAATCAGTGTGCTTTTGTCCAATCTCAGAGTTCTAGTATACCACTTTTAACCACCCGCTTCGTCCTCTATACATTGATGGAATAGAGCAGGGCTTTTCAACAGGTGGTCCGGGGACCACCAGTGGTCCTTGAGAGGGATCCAGGTGGTCCCCAGCTAAATGATGGAAAGTTGGTTAACCAGATGTAACTCTTTGAGAGCGTAAAAATGAAACCAAATGGACCCTGGCGGGTCCATTTGGTTTCATTTTTACACTCTCGAGAGTTAAAATATTCATCATGTGAATTAGCCCCAAATTCTAGACAACTAGAAGATTAATGGTCATGGACAGAAGCAAAGGAAATCTTTAGTTTGGGGGAGTCTGTGCTAAATGTCCTCAAATGGTGGTCCGTGGCTCAAATGCTGAATAAATGTTGGGCCCTGGGAAGAAAAAGGTTGAAAACCCTTGGAATAGAGCATAATCACGAGTAATCACACAATGGAATACAACGAGTAGACGTGAGTAGATGCAGATACTGATACTACTAGTAGCTGCCGTGATCCAACGATGCAATCAATACAAAATACTCAGTATCTCAGTATATGTGTCTACTCACGTCTACTCGTTGCATTCCATCGTGTGATAACTCGTGATTATGCTCTATTCCAGAGGTTTTCAACCTTTTTCACACCAGGGCCCACAAGATTTATTTTGCTTTTGTCCACAATTCCAGGCTGGATTTGGGAAACAAAATAGTCCAACATACAGATTAAAATGACCATTAATCTTTACATTATCTAGTTGTGTAGACTTGGGATAATTCACATGATGGATGTTTTAACTCTTGAGAGCGTAAAAATGAAACCAAACGGACCCTTGCGGGTCCGTTTGGTTTCATTTTTACATTCTCAAGAGTTACATCTGGTTAACCACCTTAGCTGGGGACCACCTGGAACCCTCCCAGGGACCACTGGTGGTCCCCGGACCCCTGCTCTACTCCATCGATGGATAGAGGACGTAACTGTGAAGGCAACTATGAAATACTGTCCAACGTGACATTCTGTTACCAATTGTCAGTACCTTGAGATAAATCATGAAGTATCTTTTAGGCAGCTGTTATTGATAGATTTGAGACCATTAGGCCAACCAGCACAAGCAAATCCCAGCGGTGCTGAGAATGAACCAAACTGAGGATGACAGATATCTATGTCTGTTACTCTATCATTCTCTGTCATTATCTGGGGTTCAGTGGAGGATAGAATTACATTGACTGTCATTGATGTATAATAGTAGTACAATGTATACGTAATGTGGTGTTTTCTGTGTTCATGATATAAGGTGTTCTTCTGCAACCTGTTAGTTAAAAAAATCAAACCCAACCCGTTTATAGTTACAGGATTTATAGAAAATACTGACAGCATATATTCAGGGAACTATATTCAGGCCCGGACATCAGTTGTTGTTGAAGTTGCTAGAGAGTATTTTGTTTTGAATGTTTTGTTTTGAATGATAAAATGGTGTTAGTTTACAATTGTAGTTAGTAGCAGTAGTGTTCCGGATAATTTTAAGTATAAGCACTTCAATTTGAAATATCTTTGAAATAGAAACAAAATATTTTGTGGGTCTTGAAAGAGACAATGCAGGTAGAAACTCTGGCAATCAAAGTGTAAATAAGCTATCGACTCGCAGTAATGATTTCAAGTCAAATGTTCACTATTTTATACAGTTTGGCAGTTGTGCTCTAACATATGTCTGTCTGTCTGTCTGTCTGTCTGTCTGTCTGTCTGTCTGTCTGTCTGTCTGTCGGTCTGGTGCTCTGTGTATGAATGAGTTTATTTTGGTGTCTGGCTGCCTTTCGCAGCCCACCCCGCACGAGATTATTCAGACACATTATACATCATTTCCAGTGTCATCACGCTGACATCAAAATAAAAATAAACAAAATAAAGTGAATTGTCATATACAAAGTACATATACAAGGTGCATATATTATTATGCATTGCATATGTACAAGGTACATATACAATACATACATCACACATTATCTAGCATGTAGGAGAGAGAGACCGAAAGGGAGACAGAGAGGCCGAGAAGGAGACAGAGAAAGAGAGAGAGACCAAGAGAGAGAGAAAAAGACAGTTTATGTTAGTGTATTGTAGTAATCTTAGAAACTGCCAGACTGAACACCACCATGTTTCTGGTGTACATAAGGGAGTCAGTCAGTTGACGTACAGTAAATGTTTTTTTTCCTAATCCATCAATGACAACTATGTTTTTTTTTTATAAATAAATAATCTTGGATCAACCATCCCCTCCAGGCTATGGTTTGATGTACAGCCTTGTCTATGAGAGTTGAACAAGACAATTGCTCTCAAGCTGTCTGTCTGTCTGTCTGTCTGTCTGTCTGTCTGTCTGTCTGTCTGTCTGTCTGTCTGTCTGTCTGTCTGTCTGTCTGTCTGTCTGTCTGTCTGGATCTGGTAGGCTGTAGCAGGGGTTTTCAACCTTTTTGACACCAGGGGCCACCATTTATTCAGCATTTGAGCCACGGACCACCGTTTGATTACATTTTCACACCACAGACCATTCTGAAAGTGAAGAATTCTTTTGGTTTTGGACCACAATTCCAGGCTGGATTTTGCAAACAAAACAGTGTAGACTTCTTAATTAAGTGGTGCTAATTCAGATAGTGAATAGGTACTTCATTTGGTTTCATTTTTACACTCTCAAGAGTTACATCTGGTACATAAGCTTTACATCATTTGGGAGAGCCAGCGAAATCCAAAAGCGACCTCGCCCGCGGGCGCCCGGTTTCAAAAGCGGGCGCCCGCTTTCACAAAAACGGGCGCCCGGTTTCACAAAAACGGGCGCCCGTTTCACAAAAACGGGCGCCCGTTTTCAAAAGCGGGCGCCCGTTTTCACAAACTAGGCTATGCCTAACCCTAACCCTAGCCTAAACTTAACCTCAGTAAACCTATGCCTAAACCTAACCTAACCCTAACCATAACCTTTTGAAAAGGGCGCCCGTTTGTGAAAACGGGTGCCCGCTTTTGAAAACGGGCGCCCGTTTTCAAAAGCGGGCGCCCGGTTTCACAAAAACGGGCGCCCGTTTTTGTGAAACCGGGCGCCCGCTTTTGAAAGCGGGCGCCCGCGGGCGAGGTCGCTTTTGGATTTCGCCCCTGCTGTCATTTGGGCTGGGGACCACCTGGAACTCTCTCAAGGACCACTGGTGGTCCCCGGACCACTGGTTGAAAACCCCTGGCCTATAGCTGCAAGGCAGAGCGTGGGCAATCAAGTTTTACACACAAAGATTTAAGTCAGTTTTACACACAAAGATCTCTGCACCTACAACAGTAGCTATGCAGCAGGTTAATCACACCACTCAGTGAAATTAAGTAGTAGACGAAAAAGACAGGGAAAACACAGAAATCTCCTGGCAAAAATGCTTTTTTATTAAACAACGCGGCACGCTACAATCCTAATTTTGGGCGCAATACGTGTCTAACACCCATACCAACATGTGTGAGTACTTTATATTTGAAAACGGAATGTTTATGGATGTAAATGTTCCAGGTTGCGGCGATCTGCCTCAAAATGGATTAACCTGCTGCATGACTGTCATGATAATGAGCCATGTTTCAGGGATACAGCAGGCAGGGCTTGACACTAACACTTGCCCACTTGCCTGGGGCAAGTAAAAGAAATGGTGGGGCAAGTGAAGACTGCTACCTGGTTGCCCGATCGGGCAAGACCTCTGTCACAATTCCAGGCTGGATTTGGGAAACAAAACAGGCAAATTAACATACACATCCAAATGACCTAATCTTCGACATTCTCTAGTTGTGTAGACCTGGGCTAATTAATATGATGAATTTTAACTCTTGAGAGTGTAAAAATGAAACCAAATGGACCCGCAAGGGTCCATTTGGTTTCATCACCTGTTGAAAACCCCTGGTAAGTAGGAAGTAAACTTAAATGCAAAATTTACAATATATTTTTTTGGGGGGGCAAGTGACCATGACCTGAGGGCAAGTAAAACCTGACTTGCACTTGCCCGATGGGCAAGTGCCTCGGGGACCTTAGTGTCAACACATGAGCAGGTGCATGCATAATGTGAAACACAGACCTGGTCAGTCACTGTGACCAATGTGGCGCATACACACGCAGATAAAACTGGCATGCGCACGCACACACACACATGCACACATACAGTACACCAGAGCTCCATTATAAACCGCATATCATTTCATATTAGTTCTACTGCAGGTGAAACACCTGTGTTGTTCCGCAAAGCTGCAGGGAAAATAAAAGCTATAGGCCCACATACTGTAATGTTGAAGAGGAATATGAGGAATGACTGTAGCTGTCATTATTGATAGTAGCTTTTGCGACTATACAACGTACACACAATTGCCACATTTTAGTTCTGCTCTTTGATGAGTATGTCAGTTGCTACACACAGTGCAACAGTAAGACCCCCCCCCCACACACACACACACACACACACACAGACCCAGGGCTGGATTGGGATAAAAATTCGGCCCGGTCATTTTTTTCGTGAATTTGGCCCAGACCGGCCCACCAGAACCAGCGTGCGGGTAGCACAAACTCTGTCAGCTCAAACACAAACAATCCCTAACACCGCCACTTTTGCACCAAAACATAAATAATATAAGCAGTTAAAATATTCATCTGAGTTATCCCAAATCCACACAACTAGAGATCTAGGTTTGCCTGTTATGTTTCAGAAATCCATCCCAAAATTGTAGATAAAACAGAAGAAATCTTTGGGTTTTGGGGTAAAATGTCACAAAATGGTGGTCTGTGGCTCAAATGCTGAATGAATAGTGGCCCCTGGTATGAAAAAGGCTGAAAACCACTAATATAAGCCTAATAGACACACCTACACAGCCCTTTGTTGCTCACAAGAATGATCCAAGGATCCAAGATAGAAGAGGGTTGATTTGTTACTCATACAGCTACAATACAGGTCTGCCAAAAAGGGGGGCACTTTTTAAGCACCACATAGCGGCCCCCCTATGGCCGCGGCCCACTGGGAGAACTCCTGGTACAACTTATAGTATAGGCCAGTCCGACCCTGCACAGACCTACAGTGGTTGTCGTTGTTTGTGCGTGCGTGTTTGGTCAACCGTGTGCTCGATTCCCTGTGTTCTTGTACCCCTCCAGCAGCCTTTCCCAGCCCTCCTGTCTCATGTCAGCCTTGTCAGCCTTGCCCTGTGTCATACTGCTATCTGTCACAACCCACAACCCACAGGTCATCTTGTTACACAATCCTCTTGTTTAATTCAGGTCCCTACTCCCTATAGCCACTCCAGCTGTAGGCCTACCTTGTCCTCTGATTATGCACTGTATCCCTGTCCAGGGCCGAATATAGAGGGGGGCAGAGGTGGGCAGAGCCCACCCAAACGTGCATCCTGTATGCCCACCCAATGAAAGGTAATATCAGTGGTTTTTAATTAATGGTCATTTTCATCTGTATGTTCTTTTTTTTTTTGTATGACTGTTTTGTTTCTCAAAATCCAGCCTGGAATTGTGGACAAAAGCAAAAGAAATCTTTAGTTTTGGGGGTCTGTGGGGCTAAAATGTCATCAAATGTTGGCCCATGGCTCAAATGCCAAATAAATAGTGGGCCCTGGTGTCAAAAAGGTTGAAAACCACTGCTTCATTTAAAAACTTTGGAGTTGCCCACCCTGCCATTCTTCCTGCCCACCCTAGTAGGGCTGGCTAGATCCGGCCCTGTCGCTGTCCAACCTCAGTGTTTGTCTGATCTTTGTCACATTCTCAGAGGGCCCTATTTTGATTTGATTGAAAAAGGAAAAAGATTGGGATCCACTGGTTTAAACTGGTGATTATCACACAGTGACAACAGCCTACCTTGTAAGGACCTCCAGATGAAAGCATTTGTTCAACTAATGATTTTAATTATTCAATAAAATGCTTCAAAACTTTTCCACATTTGTCACTTTTTATAAGATCAAAGAATAACACCTGGTTAAACAACTTTCCATCATTTAGCTAGGGACCACCTGGAACTCTCTCTTAGTACATCGGCTGAATTCCACGGAAAAATCATCACAGCGAATCAGTGACCAACACATCCCTTCTTTTGATCAAATTAATACACAGATAAAAAGATCTGGGCATTCAAGTTAAAAGTAAGAACAAACTTTTATTTAATACAATGCCAACATGTTTCAACCTGAAGTGCTTTTCATCAGGGCTAATGAATAAATAATATACAACAATGGCTGAATAGTGAGCATAAAACGTTGAACTCCATGGCAATATAATGCAGAGTCCACATTGTGTACACATGGCCTAGATTTTCGTCACCGCTAAACCCCTTATCCCTTAAAAAAAATGAAAAACATTTTTCAATTGTTCAAATGGCCAGTCTACATGCTCACAACGTGTCAATAGATTGGCACATTGAATTATTCCCAAAGTTTTTTAAAAATAGTAAAAAAGGTATAAGGGGTTTGAGATAAGGGGTTTAGCATGTAAGGAAAATGGAGTCCTATGTAAGTAAGTATGAGTATTTCTTACTACTCCTCTGCATGATTCCAGCGATTGACACTTTATTCATTATACCGGTATTTAATTAAGGTTATGTTTAGTTATGCATGGATGGATGACTAATACCAGTACGAGCAGTGTTGCCAACTGCCACAATCCAAAATGCACTAGTGGTACTTCCAAAATGTACTAGAATGCGCTATATCAGGGTTTTTCAACCTTGTTGATCCCAGGGACCACTATTTGTTCAGCATTCGAGCCACGGACCACCTCTTGCTTTTGTCCACAATTCCAGGCTGGATTTGGGGGAAACAAAACAGGCAAATTAACATACAGATAAAAATGACCATTAATCTTCTAGTTGTGTAGACCTGGGCTACTTAAGATGATGCATTTTTAGCTCTTGAGAGTGTAAAAATGAAACCAAATGGACCCACAAGGGTCCATTTGGTTTCATTTTTACACTCTCAAGAGTTACATCTGGTTAACCAACTTTCCATCATTTAGCCTGGGGACGACCTGGAACCTTCTCAAGGACCACTGGTGGTCCCCGGACCACCTGTTGAAAACCCCTGCGCTAGATGCTTGCCTGGAAGGGAAGTACTGTATATACAGTATATAGACCTGCGCAGTGGCGTCACCACCCCGGTTCCGGTAGTGTTTTCCCCCATTAATTTTTCTCATAAACTTTTCGAAAATAATTAATATAAAGACGATTTTGCAGCCGACAAAGCCAACTCGGGTCGTGACAAATCATGATGACACACAATATCATCATATACATTGTAATATCTAATTAGCAAGAAGTATAAAACGGCAGAACATAACACTTTTTGTATCATTTTTCATCTTAGAAATTATTTGATCGTCACAAAAGTTTGTGTGTGTCATCATGATTTGTCACGACCCGAGTTGGCTTCGTCTGCGTCGTAATCGTCTTTATATAAATTATTTTCGAAAAGTCTATGAGAAAAATGAATGGGGAAAACACTTCTGGAACCGGGGAGGTGACGTCACTGCACCAGGTCTATACTCTATACGGCATATATAAATATACAGATCAAAATGTCCATTAATCTTCTACATTCTCTAGTTGTGTAGACTTACGTCTGAGTTACATCTGATTAACCAACTGTCCATCTGTTCTGCCCTTACTATACGTTAGTCAAACTCTGTATGGCTTGGCAGACAGCGAACAAAGTTCCCAATAAAATCCTTAGACGGTGTCTTTGATTCAGGTCTTTACTGGTGAACGTGTGTTTTGTAAAACTGCAGTACAGAGAGAGAAAATGAAAACAAAACCATATTGGTATCGCATAGCATAGAAACAAACAATATCACTTGTATAACATTGCAAAATGAGAATATGTATACTTCCTTAGCATCACACATTCAAAATAGCTTACAGTAGCTCACTGTAGTAATAGTACTGCATGTAATATCAATTTCGACCTTTAGCAAACCAAAATATACAGCCACCAAAATATACAGCATTTTCCTTTAAGAGCGAACATAATCTTCGACAATTCGACATAACATAAAACTCAAACTTACAGACTTATCTTCTCCAAGGCCTGAGAGAAAGGGTTACTCGACAACAGAGCAGTGAGTGAGCTCTTGTCTCTGTGCTGGCTTGTACTGAACTGACTCTGTCTAATCAAGCTGGACCAGGTGTGCATAAAGCCTGTGGAGAGTGACTAATTAAGCTGAGGTGCATTGGTCTGCAATTACATACAAGGCCCGTAGGGGGCAGAACACCATACAAAATAACAGACAGCACACTCCCCGCCTGGTATAATTGGTTATACCACTACACAGTCTCTTTCTCTAGTAGGGTGATGACATCAGAGATGGGCCGCAGGTAAGTCTTCGAGGTGCCCTGGGATGATGTCCTCACTTCGACTTTGCGGACCGCTCCATCAGTACCTGGAAAGGTTGCGGTGACCAAAGCCATTGGCCATTCATTCCTCGGTGCTTGACTTTGTTTCAGCAGCACGACGTCTCCGGGTTGCAGGTTGCGACGTTCCTTGTGCCACTTGCGTCTTGAATGCAGAGTGCTGATGTACTCAGTTCTCCATCGCCTCCAGAATTCGTTTGCAAGTGCCTGAACTTGTCTCCACTGGTATTTCAGGAGGTCTTTTCCAGTGAAGTCTCCTGGTGGACCGGGTAAGCCTGGCTTCTGGGTCAGGAGCATAGCAGGGGAAAGCAAGAAAGGTGCTGCAGGATCTGATGAGATGGGAACGAGTGGTCTTGCGCTGACGATTGCCGATACCTCTGCCATCAGTGTGGAGAGCACTTCATGCGTCAGTCGAGTGTGCTTGTCTTGTAGAAGCATAGAGTCTAAGATTCTGCGTGTCACGCCAATCATGCGTTCCCAGACTCCCCCCATGTGGGATGCGTGCGGGGGATTGAACTTCCATGTGCAGCCGTTGCTATGGAGGTACTTCAAGATGCTGGTCTGTTTGTCGTCGTGACATGCCATGCCCAGTTCTGAACTGGCAGCAATGAAGTTGGTCCCCCTGTCTGACCAAAGCTGCTTTGCTGGGCCTCTGACTGCAAAGAATCTTCGCAATGCGTTGATGCAGCTGCTCGTATCCATAGACTCTATGAGTTCAATGTGGACTCCCCTGGTACTCATGCATGTGAACAGAATGGCCCACCTTTTGTTTTCAGCTGCACCTCCACGGGTACGTCGAGTGACCACTGTCCATGGTCCGAACACGTCCAGACCGACGTACGTGAAAGGTGGCGATGTGTCAAGTCGCTCTGGCGGAAGGTCAGCCATCTTCTGTATTTCTACCTTGCCCCTGAGCTTGCGGCAGATCACGCAGTGATGGATGATAGAGCTAATCAGCCTCTTGCCGACTACAATCCACAATCCGGCCGCTCTTATGGCTCCTTCTGTGAATTGCCTTCCTTGGTGCTTCACTTCCATGTGATAGTGGTTCACGAGCAGCTTGGTCACATGACTTTTCTTCGAGAGGATGATTGGGTTCTTTACGTCTGCTTCAATGGATGCGTGTCTGAGACGTCCTCCGACTCTCAGGAGACCATCGCCGATGTAGGGATCAAGGTTCAAGATTGAACTCGAACTTGATACGTCTTTCTTCGCTTGAAGAGCAGCATATTCGTCTGGAAATGTCTCTCTTTGAACAGACTCAAGGATGAGTCTCTTAGCAGCTGCGAGTTCCTCTGGAGTGCGAGGTTTGCTGCACTGATGCCATCCCTTACACGTGTGCTGCACTGCATCTGTAGAATCCGACTTCAGGGAGCGTGCCTGGTGAATCAGGAAGGCGACTGCTCTTAGCAAGGACTCCCATGTGGAGAAGCGCTCGAAACGTTCAGGTGTGAGTCGCTGGGGTTCAACGTTGGTAGCAAGAGCAGTTACTTGTGGTTTGACTTCCACGTCGTCTTCAGGGTCCGTCAGTTCAAAGGGCTGGTGCACTTCAGGCTCTTGAGGCTTGTGAAGGAAGTCAGGGCCCTTGAACCACATAGAATCCATGAGCTGCGATGCAGGTACGGATCTGGTGGCCAGATCAGCTGGGTTGTGTTCTGACGGGATGTAATGCCACTGTTCGGGAGATGTCGTCTGGCGTATACGCTGCACACGATTATGCACATACACGAAGAAACGTTTGGTGTCGTTGTAGATGTATCCTAGGACCACCTTGCTGTCACAATAGAACTTCACAGCATCAGGCTTGTGGTCCAGTTCATCCAGGATGACGTCTGCCATCTCGACTGCCAGTACAGCTCCACATAGCTCGAGGCGGGGTATCGTAGGCTCTGGCTGTGGTGATAGCTTCGCTTTTCCAAGCACGAATCCAACCTCGCAATGGCCTTCTTCAGTGACGGTCCGTAAATATGCTACTGCTCCGATGGCCCAGTTTGATGTGTCAGAAAAGATGCACAGCTCTGTGTACGCGGACTTCGAGAGGGACATCGGTACATAGCAGCGGGGTACTTGGACGCTGGTCAGCTCTTGAAGTGATGATTTCCACGCTTCCCATGTGGGCATTTTCTCATCTGGTAGAAGAGCGTCCCAATCCTGGACTCCACTGGAGAGCTCTCGCAACAACAATCTGCCTCTGATCGTCACTGGAGCTGCGAATCCCAAGGGGTCAAAGATGCTGTTGACGACAGATAACACCCCTCGGCGGGTGTAAGGCTTGTCAGTCACGGCCACTTTGAAGGTAAAGGAATCTGTGCTTATGTCCCAGCACAAACCCAGACTCCTTTGGGCAGGCAGAGTCTCATGGTCAAGACCCAAGTCTTTGATGTTTGAGGCCAGGTCTTCTGGTTCGAAGGCTTGCATCACGGTAATGCTGTTTGACGCGATCTTGTGCAGTTTCAGGTTCGACTCTGCAAGTGATGCACAAGTACGCTTCATCAGGTCTATAGCTGCGGACTCTGTTGGAAGCGATATGAGACCGTCGTCCACGTAGAAATGCCTCTCAACGAACTGCTGTGTGTCGGCTCCGTACTCGGGCTCGCCTTTCTGAGCAGCTCTCCGCAGGCCATAGATAGCCACTGCCGGGGACGGGCTATTGCCAAAGACGTGTACCCGCATTCGGTACTCTTCTACCTCCTTGGACAGGTCATGATCCTTGTGCCATAGGAACCTCAAGTAGTCCCTGTGATCCTCTCTGACCAGGAATCCGTAGAACATTTGACGAATGTCAGCAGTGACTGCGATGAGGTCCTTCCTAAACCGCACTAACACCCCGAGGAGGCTGTTGTTTAGGTCGGGACCGTCAGCAGCACTGAATTGAGGGAGACACCATGCTGTTGGGCACTTGAGTCGAACACAACGCGTATCTGTCCCGGCTTCTGGGGATGGTACACCCCGAAAATAGGCAAGTACCAACACTCCTTCTTCTCATGGACAGGTGGTGCCTTCTCTGCGTGGTTGTTTTCAAACAACTTCTTCATGAAGGAGATGAACTGCTCCTTCATCTCAGGGTTTTTGTTCAGAGTGCGTCTTAAGGAAGTGAGGCGGGACAGCGCTTGTTCTCTGTTGCTTGGGAGCAGAGGACGTGGTGACTTGAATGGCAACGGAGCGACCCAATTGTTCTTTTCATCCTGATGAAACTCTTGCTCCATAATCTTCAGGAAGGTTTCGTCGTCAAAAGACATGGCACACTTGTTGTCTTGAGCTGTACGTTCAAATACCGAATTCCCTAGCTCGTCTCTAGCTGTCATAGGCTTTACTGTGCGCTTGGGAAGGCCATTCTTGTGCTCCCCGCCGTAGCTTGGTTTCTCCTTCACGCTGATATTGTTAGGACAAGGTGTGAGGAGAGATGGACGTCCGTTCTGTAGGACATGGGTTCTGAAGACGTTTAGAGTCGGCTTGTGGGCATTGTCGATACACACCTCACCAACAATTACCCAGCCCAAGTCTAGGCGCTGAGCAAAGGGCGAATCATGGGGTCCGTTGACTTGCTGCCTCACCTTGTGCACCCGTATCATGTCTCTTCCCAGCAGGATCATCATCTGAGCGTCGGGGTCTAACTTAGGGATGCATGGAGCGATGTGCTTTAAGTGAGCATGTGCAAGAGCCACGTCTGGTGTGGGTATTTCTGACTTATTTGTCATGATTTCATTGCACTCAATGAGAGGTGGGAGATCCAGATGTTCACCACCATTCGCTGCCTTGATTTGAAAGCCGATTGCTTTCCGTCCAGTCATCTCCGTTGTGCCAGCACATGTCCTCATCAGATATGGTGCTAGGCTGCCTTCGATCCCAAACAGGTTGAAGAACTCACTGCGAGCCAGAGAGCGGTTGCTCTGATCATCAAGTATGACGTACACCTTGATGGAGCGCTCTGGTTGACCTTTGGGGAAGACCCATGCCAAGCACACTTTAGCACAGGACCGACCAGGGCTGCCTTTACCGCAGACTTTGGTGCACCGTGATGTCACCTCAAGCGTCGTGCCATCTGGTGGTTCTGCTTCTGGTTCTTGTGTCGGGGATGAAGAATGAGGCTCAGGCTGGGAGGTTGTAGGATGCATAGCAGAGCAGTGTCGATCGCTCTCACATTCATTGCATTTGAGTGTTGTCTGGCATTCCTTGGCCAGGTGGGATGGAGAGCAGCACTTGAAACATCGCTTGTGCTCTTTCAGGATATTCTTCCGTTCTTGCAATGGTTTCAATTTGAAGGCTCTGCATTTAGCCAGAGGATGCGGCTTGTTGTGCACAGGGCAGTGACGAGCAGGATCACTGTCTTTCTTCTCACTCTCTGCCGTGCTTGTGTCGTCTGCACCAGTTTTTGTGGAGACGTCTGTCTTATGCACGGATACAGCAGACTTGTTTCCACTTTGTCTTGGTGTAGCTCTCTCATTCTTGGTGTAAGGCTGGCTGCTGGTTGACAGGACAAAGCTTGGGTCATTTCTGGCCTTAGCCTGGGTATAGACAAAGTCGACAAAGAATGAGAATGGCGGAAAGATCACTCTTTGTTCTTCTTTGTAACGGGAACCGGTGCTGAGCCACTTTTCCTGTAGGCCTGGAGGCAACTTCTCAACTATCGGCCTTATCCCACGAGGAGTATCTAGATAGTTGAGGCCGGGAAGATGTCCTTCATTCTTAGCTGCCAGCACTTCCGTGAGTAGATCACTGAGTTCTCTCAGTTTGACATTGTCTTTAGGAGACAGACGAGGGAAGTTATCCAATCTTTTGAACAGAGAACTTTCTACTATTTCAGGTGTAGCATAGCATTCTTGAAGTCTCTGCCAAGAAAGGACAAGGGCAGCTTGGGGATTGGTGACATGTACAGAACGGATCCTTCTGACATGTTCCGATGACTCTCTACCGAGCCACTTTACGAGGAGATCCAACTCTTCGCTATAAGTAAGGCCCAAGCCCTGTGTTGCGTTGAGGAATGAGGACTCCCAGGCTCTATAACTTTCTGGTGTATCATCAAATTTTGAGAGGCCAGTAGTCACTAACTCTCTGCGTGCAAGGTATTTGGCAAAATCTTCCATTTGTAGGGTGTTGGCTGCTGGCGTCGAACGCTGATCGTACGGTTGAGTGGTGTACTGTTGTTGGCCAGCCTGGTCATACTGTCGTTGGCCAGCCTGGTCATACTGTCTGTGTGGGCTAGCTGATGGCTTTGGTATGAATGTGCTACCAAGGGCCTGTGCACGCTCGTAAATTGAGGGCTTGGATATGTGTGTGGGTTTTGTCTTTGTGTCCCCAGTTGAAATCTGTAGTGTGGGATTTGCATCGTATCGACGTAAGATTTCAGGTTTCAGTGGCAAAGTAGGGCTTTGAGTATGGAGCTGTGCTTGACTTTTCACATACTCCTCCGTTCTTTGTTTGGATACTTTCGAAGGGACCACACTTCTTACACTTTGCCAATCTTCATCCAACACCTCCTTTAACACATCAGCTTTTGCTTGAGCAGCTGCTGCTTCCCCTTCGACTTCCAAAACCTTTAAGTCTGCATCTAGCTTAGCCTTTTGAATTGTTATTTCTTGCTGCATTTTAACGTATGCAATCTTAGCATGCGCAGCTTCAGCTGAGGCTCTAGCCATGGCGGCTGCCTCAACGACAGAGGACTTGGAAGAGGAAGAGCGTTTAGACTTAGTTGCAGAAGAAGAGGCTTTTGATCTGGTTTTGAGTGAAGCCTGGGCAGATGAACTCTTACTAGCTCCTGAGTCAGACTTGTCATCCTTAGCGCTGGTTTTAGACTTGGAGCTCATGGTTGTATCCTTGTAGATCAGTTACACGCACTGATGGTGTGGCCTTTTACTGCAGCAGTACTGATTGGACGCACTATGATGAAGAGGGTAGACTGCAATGTTGAGCCATCTTTCTGTGAAGCCCGCTGTGCTTAGAAGTCTTTTTACTGTTCTGCCCTTACTATACGTTAGTCAAACTCTGTATGGCTTGGCAGACAGCGAACAAAGTTCCCAATAAAATCCTTAGACGGTGTCTTTGATTCAGGTCTTTACTGGTGAACGTGTGTTTTGTAAAACTGCAGTACAGAGAGAGAAAATGAAAACAAAACCATATTGGTATCGCATAGCATAGAAACAAACAATATCACTTGTATAACATTGCAAAATGAGAATATGTATACTTCCTTAGCATCACACATTCAAAATAGCTTACAGTAGCTCACTGTAGTAATAGTACTGCATGTAATATCAATTTCGACCTTTAGCAAACCAAAATATACAGCCACCAAAATATACAGCATTTTCCTTTAAGAGCGAACATAATCTTCGACAATTCGACATAACATAAAACTCAAACTTACAGACTTATCTTCTCCAAGGCCTGAGAGAAAGGGTTACTCGACAACAGAGCAGTGAGTGAGCTCTTGTCTCTGTGCTGGCTTGTACTGAACTGACTCTGTCTAATCAAGCTGGACCAGGTGTGCATAAAGCCTGTGGAGAGTGACTAATTAAGCTGAGGTGCATTGGTCTGCAATTACATACAAGGCCCGTAGGGGGCAGAACACCATACAAAATAACAGACAGCACACCATCATTTAGCCTGGGGACCACTGTTTGAAAACCACTGTCATAGGAGGAAATATGATGAAGAACGTTGAAAAACGATGAAAAAAAGTTTTATCTCTGGTGCCTGTCAATCGATTTCGCCCCAACTCACCAACCAAAAAACACTAGATTTTCCGCCAGGAGTTTTTCCACTAATTTTGGAACTAGGGGTGGTCTGAAAAAAAGCTAAATAGGTCTATAGCAGGGGTCAGCAACCTGTGGCTCCAGAACACAGCCCTAGTGGCTCCATGGCTGTAGCATTATTACATACACACACTGGGGTGATCCGCACCAAAACAATATAAACATTTCAGTCACCCAAAACGCGTTGCGCTGTTTGACAGTTGCCAGTTAAAGTAGCACTTGGCCATGTCAAAAAAGCCCAGCAGTTATCAGAGGTGGAGCTTTCAATCTGAACCACCCATTTTCAAACCTTTACTCAGTTTGTCATTAATATACCTTAGAGATGTTGTGTGGACTAGAAATGGAGTTTTGTAAAACTCCTTTATTTTTTTTTAGAAACTCCATTTCTGAAAAAAGGTTGTGTTTCACCATGTTAATGATTCTTCTTTGAGGACCCGCCAGGGTCCATTTGGTTCACATTTGCACACTCTCAGGAAAAAAATAATAAAAAAAATGCGGCTCCAGACAGATTTGAATTTAATTTTGGGTCGAAAATGGCTCTTTCAACATCTTGGGTTGCCGACCCCTGGCCTATAGTGACAAATAAGCCAAGTTGGCAACACTGAGTATGAGTCAACCAAGATGTGGTGTTTCTTCACCAGACAGAAGAGAGAGAGATGAATTCAATTATCAGCACATTTCATCTTACAACTACAAGCAATTATGCAACAGTGCATGAACAGGAAGACAAATACTATAATGAGCCTGAGAGCAAAATGTGTTGTTCTCTGGGTAAAAAAATAATAATAATAATATTGTGCGCCTCCTCAGTACTTCCCCAGTTCTGTTCTTTTCAGGGGCAGATGTAACATTTTCCAATTGGGGGGGGCAAAAGAAAATGGTAAGGGGGCAGCTTCGATGAAGCCGCCCCCATACCATTTTCAGTAGTGTTTCAAATACTTTTAAGCACTGAAATATCTTGGGTTGTTTTGCATGCCATCATGTTTGGTGGGGCAGACTGGGCATTTAGGGGGCATTGTCCCCCCCATGCCTATGCCTAGATCCGCCCCTGTTTCTTTTCATTAGCTTATCTGCAGTCTCCCACCAGGCACTCTTTTCAACATTTTGGTTAATACATGAAACAACAGTACAACACACACTCATACAGACTTTTAATATTTCTTGTTTGTTTGATAAATTCAGTTAATATAGGAAAGAAAAACTGCTTCTCCCCTGTTTTCTGTAGTGTCCCTATCTGGGGTCATAACAACATTTATTCTGGGGATAGATAGGTAGATTCAGCTAGTGCTTTTCGCTGTGTTTTTGCACAACTATTTATCTTTTCTCAGTGAGCACATATGGTACAGTGTAGAAAAGTAGATAAACACTCTTCCTTGAGGGACTGAAACCATGTACTTATTTTTAAAAATAGAGAATTATCTCTGCAATTCCTCAGATGGATGTCCAATTCAGATTTTTTTTGTTTTTTGTGAAAACATTTCACACACACACACACACACACACACACACACACACACACACACACACACACACACACACACACACACACACACACACACACACACACACACACAATCCAGGAGATGCAGCGAAGGCACCCACGGGGGAGTCCACATTGGTTGATGGGAGGAAACAGACATGCGCAGTACAGATCAGGAAGTCAAACCATCCAAGAAACCAATGGCATGCATGGTTTGCAAGCGTCAAACTTCCTGGAATGTACTGCGCATGTCTGTTTCCTCCCATGAACCAATGTGGACTCCCCCGTAGGTGCCTTCGCAACTTCTCCTAGGTTGATTCTCCCTGAGAGAGCCTCTCCACCAATGTTGAAGCGGTCGGCCCTAGTGGTTATAGTGTGAACTGCAGGCAGTGCGTGGATTCATGACACACACACACACACACACACACACACACACACACACACACACACACACACACACACACACACACACACACACACACACACACACACACTGTCTTACACACTGTCTGAGTTCTTGTCTTTTGAAATGTGTCCAAAAATCTACCACTGTATTTCTATCTTGCTGTAAAAAATATTGAGAGATCATTGTCTCTCCAACCAGGTGCAAGGTGTACTTAAATCATTGAGGAACAACAGAGCAGGGACACAGGGAGGAACAGGATGATCAACATCTGGTGAACAGGTGTTCAGACACAGCACAGGGATTCATACTGCATGGTGTAGCAGGGCATGGAGGCATGGAGGAGGTTACAGTATGTTGCCTTGAAGAATTCAGAGGAGATTGAAGAGCCTTTGGGGAATATGGTGTATGCAAAAGATCAAATATGAATATTTTATAGTGTGATGACACACACACACACACACACACATGTGTGTGTGTGTGTGGTACGCACAGTCGTGCACACACTAAGACTATTCCACCTTTATTTGACTAGATAGATGTTTCAAAAATCGTTTATATGAACACGATTACGACGCAGATAATGCTAACTCGTGTTGACAAACACAATGTTTTGGGACAATCAAATCATTTGTAAGTTGAAAAAACTATTAAAAAACAAACAAAAAACAGTATATACAAAATAATTTTTGAAAAGTCTATGAGAAATTCAATGGGGAATTCACTTCCAGTCACTGCAGAAAGTTGTTAAAACTTAAACATAAAAACATAAGCAACAAGAAGATTTTTGACACATTTTGAAAACGTGTAATATCCTTAGAATTCATTTTTGATTGGCACTGATGCGTGTGACTTCATTTCCTCTGGGTTGTTTCCATATAGCACTGTGTCTTGGCAGTCACTAGCAGCTGAAAAGGTTACAGAGGAGAGAGACAAAACGAGGTTAAACAGATAATATGCCAATTAGATCCACTGGCTTTATCTAAAGGACTGTTCCATACCACTGATAATTAATTAGCTAATTCCTTTAGCTTAATTAAAGAGCATGTATAATTTGAAGTGCAGAGTGAATGGAGAAACCAGCAAGCAATGGGGAGATAACTGAGGTGACTGATGATGTCAGTGGTTTTCAACCTTTTTGACACCAGGGCCCACTATTTATTCAGAATTTGAGCCACGGACCACCATTTGATGACATTTTAGCCCCCACAGACCCCAAAACTAAAGATTTATTTTGCTTTTGTCCAGGCTGGATTAGGGGAACAAAACAATCAAACATACAGATCAAAAATGACCATTAATCTTCTAGTTGTGTAGACTTTGGGCCAATTAAGATGATGAATATTTTAACTCTTGAGAGTGTAAAAATGAAACCAAATGGCCAGGGTTCATTTGGTTTCATTTTTACGTGGGGACCACCTGGACCCCTCTCAAGAGTTACATCTGGTTAAACAACTCAGCTGGGGACCACCTGGACCCCTCTCAAGGACCACTGGTGGTCCCCGGACCACCTGTTGAAAACAACCCTGATATATGTCATTTGTCTCAGACTTACTTGGGCACTCAGGATTTTGCGATGTTAACAACATAAACCAGTGATTTTCAACCTTTTTGATACCAGGGCCCACTATTTATTCAGCATTTGGGCCACCATGACATTTTCACCCCTCAGAACCAAAACTATAAAGATCCTCTAATTGGGTAACCTTCTTAAAAGTAGAAATTCATGGATATGGATGGACTTTTGGATGGATAATTATAGGGTACTGGTGAAGAACAAAGTCAGACATATAACTATAGTGTGTTTTGACATAAGGCCGAGCAATTCAGGCAGCCAAAGCAAATGTTTGAATCAATTTATTACAAACACAAATAAGAAGTGAACGGTAATCCCTTGAGGAATGTGTAAGCCAATTAGGGCCAGTGGTGGGGACTTTGGGAACAAGGTCTCACTGCTTCCTGCTCAGGGCCACTCCAGGGGCGGATCTAGGCATGGTCATGGGGGGGGGGGGGCAGACTCCCCCGACTGCCCCACCAAACATGATGCCATGCAATACAACCCAAGATATTTCAAATTAAAGTGCTTATATTTAAAATGATGTGAAACACTGCTGCTGTGCTACTACTGCTACTAACTACAGCTGTGTCACCACTAAACCAACAGCATTTCATCATTGAAAACAGAAAACTCTCTGAGTCAGACCTTTAGCTTTATGCATGCTGCGTGTCTGTTGCAACTTCAACAACAACTGATGTTATTATTGATGCTTTACTTGACTAATATAAGTCCTATAACTGAAAATGGTATGGGTGTGGCTTCATTGCTTCACTGGCGATGAAACCGCCCCCCCCATTGAGAAAGGTTACATCCGCCCCTGGTCCACTCACTGTGCAACAGGCTCTCTCTCTCTCCACTCACACTTCCTGTTCACAGCGTGATATACTGATGAAAATATAGAACAGTGGTTTTCAACAGGTGGTCCGGGGACCACCAGTGGTCCTTGACAGGGTTCCAGGTGGTCCCCAGCTAAATGATGGAAAGTTGCTTAATCAGATGTAACTCTTTAAGAGTTAAAATATTCGTCATCTGAATCAGCCCAAGTCTACACAAATAGAATGTAGAAAATCAATGATCATTTTTGATCTGTGCGTTTGCCTGTTTTGTTTCCCAAATCTTTGTAGTTTTGGAGTCAGTGAGGCTAAAATATCATCAAATGGTGGTCCGCGGCTTCAATTCTGAATAAGTAGTATGTGGGCCCTGCGATCAAAAAGGTTGAAAAACATTAATGGTCATCATCATCAGCAGCACCATTTAACCCTGTGCACGCATGTGTGTCTGTGTGTGCACATGTGGGTGCTTGTGTGTGCACCCACATATGCATATGGTATACACAGGTGGTTTCCAGGGCCCACTATGTATTCCGCATTTTAGCCACGGACCACCATTTGATGACATTTTAGACCCACAGACCCAAAACTAAAGATGTCTTTTGTTTTTGTCCACCAATCCAGGCTGGATTTCAGAAACAAAACAGTCAAACACACAGATCAAAATGACCATTAAACTCCTACATTCTCTACTTGAGTAGACCTGGGCTGATTCAGATGATGAATATTTTAACTCTTGAGAGTGCAAACATGAAGCCAAGTGGACCAGCAAGGGTCCATTTGGTTTCATGTTTACTCTCTCAAGGAGTTACATCTGGTTAACCCACTTTCCATCATTTAGCCTGGGGACCACCTGGAACCCTCTCAAGGACCACTGGTTGAAAACCTCTGTACACATGTGTACTTTCCAATTATCCGCAGCTTGCTTGCATTCTGACTGGGAGAGGGGCACCGTCACCAATCCCCACCAACCGGCCAGAGCTAAGCCTGTTGATGTGTAAAAATATCCCTTACATAATATAGTGTGTGCATTCCTGACACAAATTGGGACAGATAGATATTCCTCTCTCTAAGAGGGTTAAGCTAATGCACCTGTCTCCTGTGAGTGAATGGTTAAGAGGCCCTATGGTGATCTGGTTAACTGATGTATAGGCTACTGTAGTTTATAGAGCAGCACCGCTGCTGTGCACCTAAGGATAAACTGTTAATCCTTGATATCCTGTATTTGCAAAAGATCAAACCAATGAGACAAATAAAGCGGCATAGAATGATATGGTCAAATATTGACCTTAAAAGTAATATGTTTGGTTTCTATGCCTACTGACTGCACCCATGGTTTGATAGAGCAAACAGGAACAGACTCAATTGACATGGTCCACCAGGCAGTGTGCGTGCATGCATGTGTACTGTGTATGTACTTTATGTGTGTATGTGTGGATGGGTGTGTTGCGGGCATGTGTGTGTGTGTGATGATAATCCTCCACCAGTATGTAGACAGTAGCCGCTTTCAATTGAAGTGGTTTTCTAAATCCAAGGGTGTCTTTGTCTCATTAGTCCCTAAGAAGGATATAGGATAGTCATGGCCATGAGTATTTGCTTTTCAGGTCATTAATAATGAGAAAGTAAAGGCAACTCCTCCGGAACACTGCAGGCTCCAGACCTGAAATCCTGGTCAGAGGTTTTAACCTGACACTCTCTAAACCCGGCCTCAGCATTTCCCTGTCCTGCAATTTCACACCGTCTGACTCCACATGAACTTGTTGATAAGAGAGTATAGCTACAGCCGATCTGTCTGGCTGCATACAGGCCGTTTTCAGCCCTTCAGATCCTGGCCTCATCCATCCAACTCTCTCTCATTTAAGTTGCTCAACGATAACTGGATGCACCTTTCCTTTAGGGACATGGAACGCACTAAGGTGTATGTTTATGTTGCTCTGTTTTATGTCGCTCTTTCTACTGTGTTGTTCTGTCTCCTGCTGTTTTCTGTTGTCTGTGTAAACTTTGTATGCAGCTTGGTCGTTGTCTCCAAGACAAATTTCTCCCTTGGGAGACTAATAAAGTAAACCTTGAACCTTGAACTCTCCTCACTGAAAGAGTCTGAACAGAGAAGCCCCCCATGGTCATATAATTAACATAGAACAGTTTGTCAAAAGCAAACTGAAACATTTTCCACACAACGCTCTAACCATTCTAATTTATAGCTTGTTGTTTAGAAAGTCTCATGTGAGAATATTTTCCCTATCATTTGAACCTGCGGTATACTGTATATTTTTTAGTTTGACATTACTAGTGGCTAAATATGTTGGCATCAGATATGGCATGACCACAACTATCACCAAAACTATTCACAACTGTAATGCATTTTAAAGAAAGTAATTATTTTTGCACACATGTACCGGTACAGCACATGAGGAAATGAAAGAGAGAGTTAACCAGATGGAGGGGAGTTGCCCCGCCCCCCCTGGGGAGATGGCTGGGTTGGGGCTGATGGTAATGGGGTAACAGAGCTGCCAACATAACACTGATTATAATTTCCAACTCACGTTTGTTTCAACTGTGGCTGCGATGAGAAAACGTAAGGGCAGATCCACAAGACCACAAAGTGTACTTGCAACCATTGTGATAAGTGTGTCAATCAGCTATTGTTATCGAAAGTAAAGGGCAGCACTGGTACAAATCTTAAAAAATAGTCTTTCTCAGTTGAGTAAGACTAAGTTGAGATAAGAGAAGCCCATATCAGAGTCAAACTCATAAAAGGCCCAAAAACAAACAAGCAAACAAAAAACATGGCCTATAGGTCTTATGCAGTGAATGGGTCTTTAACCTTCAATAAAGCCAGTGTGTGAGATTTTCAGTAGGATTTAGTCCACTAACTCCTGTCAGCACAGGTGAATAAGGAGAAACCCACCCAAAGGAATATAGGGAAAGAGCAGTACTCAGTTCCACAAATATCAAAGGAATCAACTGTAAAGATTTGAGAGATTTAAGAGATAACAACAGGCTTTGCCGTCCATAATAATAATAAACAATGTATAGCCGCACATTCGTAGCTGCCAATAGCAAGTATTTATTGCGGTCACAGAGAGCCCTTTTACGAAATATTATTATTGTTGTTGGCTGCCACTTTACAAGGACTGGTGTACTATGTGTATTTTGACAACCTTAGATGTCATCCCTGTATGCATCCCACAAGTTTGCAGGATGCATATTATTTGTTGTACATTAATGACATGGATGCAGTATATTCAAGTTATTTGTTTTTTATATGCAGATGATTCTGCTTAGTGACAAGTGTGTAGATTCACTTAATCAACAGATAGTTAAGTGATAAGAAATTATCCTTGCAATTGGTTAGGAGCGGTATACAACTGTTCAGTCAACTACTGTACGCTGGCCTTCCACCAACAGTGCATGCAGCACTGCAGTGCCCTGACACTCGGGTTATAAAAAGGGTCCTGCATAAACACATATATCCTCTAAGTCCACAACATAAGTTAATTTAACACTAAAAGTGGCCTGAGGGAAGCCAATTCCAGAGTCATGACAACTGGATGAGTAATCAGCGTTCAAATCACCAATGAATACGCATTCACCAGTAACTCAACTGAACATTCTGCTGTGTTGTGAACTGTGTGATGTCCTGGAGCCTCTAAATCAGAAAGTACACAGACTTTTATTGGAACTCCTCCGTTTTCCTGCATGAGGCCTCCCTTCTGGTGATGAAGTATGTATGGTCCCTTAGAGAATGATAAACATGGCTTACTGTATGTTGCTGTCCTATAAGTGCTAATTTTACATTTTCCCCGGGGCAGAAAAGGTACAATAACCTTTGTGTATTGACCGTGTTATTATTCCAAGGTGTGTGTGTGTGTGTGTGTGTGTGTGTGTGTGTGTGTGTGTGTGTGTGTGTGTGTGTGTGTGTGTGTGTGTGTGTGTGTGTGTGTGTGTGTGCGTGCGTGCGTGCGTGCGTGCGTGCGTGCGCGTGTGTGTGTGTGTGCATGCGCGCATGCTTGTATAGTCTTAAAGATACAGTGAGTATGCCAATCGACAATCGTTGAAGGCCAGTGATGCTGTACAGTGGTAGGAGGGCCCTACTGTCGTTTTAATTTTATACTAATTTCCCAAATAACTTCTGTACCCTGATAGACATATTTTACTTTTAGCCACTTTCAGCCTGGCATGACTATTTTGGCTGTCATACAGTAGGTCAGGGGTGCACAAAAGGTAGGTTGTGATCTACCAGTAGATCACACAGACCATGCAGGTAGATCACATGACAGTCCCCTAAAGTGCAGATCTGTAACTCTTGAGAGTGTTAAAATGAAACCAAATGGACCCTTACGGGTCCATTTGGTATCATTTTACACTCTCGAGTTAAATTATAGTTAAGTATCTTATATAATCTTATGTCATTTTCAAGAGTCCACATACGTAATTGTTATTTTGACTAATGTTTTGCCAGTTCTCTTTCCCAATTGTGGACAAAAGCGTGAAAGTTCTGTCAACGCAAACCCTCAAATACTGTTTTCAAACGTCAGTATTTGGCGTGTACAAGAAAACCTTCCAATTCTCCCCCTCTATTTTTCATTATCAGTGCATTATTCTTAAACACTATCAGTAAGTAACGCCATCACCAACTATTTCAAATTCAAACTTTCTAGGCGGCCTTGGAATGGATTTTTAGTAATTGATCACATTTTTGATGTGTAGATCTTGTTGAGCCGGTCATTTTGAAAGTAGCTCTCAAGTTTACACTAATTTCCCAAATAATTTCTGTACCCTGAACATATTTTACTTTTAGCCACTTTCATCCTGGCATGACTATTTTTGCTATAGTATGTCATGCAGTAGGTGAAACATATACTGTATGTTTGGACTGATCTTTTTTTCCCCCATAAACTGCAGAGTGCAAAGGTGCAAAGGTGTGCCTTTGGCAGTATACTGTATTTGTCACCTACGCACCCTTTTCCAGTGCTATTAGTCTTTGTTGTCATTAGTCCATTGTTCTGAACATACTAACCCTATCTCTATCTACCTAACCTAGCTCTGGTCCAGAGCTCCACTGCTTCTGAGTCTTCCTTGCATTGGAGCTCTGTAACACACAATGTACAAATCTGCAGTCTGCCATTACTCCACCCAACCAGCCTCTCTTCTGGAGTGGACATGAAGAACGTTTTACCTACTCACAAAAACAAACATGACTCGTGTCATTAGAAAGCCTACTTTCCTTGCTTCTTTCATATTTTCTCATTTGTCCTGATACGTGGAGTTTTTAATTTCCCTTTTGACTTTTAAAAACTTGATCCTTGCTAAAGTTAATGAATAAATAATTCTTCCTTTCCCCCTGGACATCCCAGAGGAGAAAAAAAGGGGCCACAGCCTGCGATATGATAGATGTCTCCATCCGGATTACCTTCCGCTATCATGCACATCTTAAAGCAGGTTATTACTTACACCAAGAGACAGTTTGAGCCTGTTCACTTTCTTCACGGCGTGGCAGCATACGGTGGCTGCCGTGTGTCAGCAGCTGTAATCCAGTTCAAAGCCTCATGATTCACAGCATAATGCAGTGCATTAGTTCATGTCTAGCTGGAGGAAGCTGCAGGGACATTTTCCCATACAGGGAAGTTATTGCACTTTACATCACAAATCTGTATATGATACCTTACATGTAATGATGAAAAGCATGGTATACTGAAGGATACTGGATGTGGTATTATTATGAAGACAGCAGAAAAGCCATCTCTGTTTTGCTTCCTGTAATGTGATGTAATATGTTGTGAGTCATTTCATTCCGTTGGGAGAGAAGTAAACGTGAACACGTTTTCTTTCTTTCTTTTTATAAATTTTTAACCCATTTTTTCACCCAGTGCCAATTCCTAATGTGATCCTGGTCTCTAGTACACTCCACCAACCTGGGGAGGCAGCAGACTTGTCTCATGCTGCTTCCTTCAAGGCATGAGGAGTCGCGCGCCACATTCTTCTTTTCACCTGACGGGGGATTTCCCTGGTTGGACGTAGCGCGTGGAAGGAACACGTTTCCAACCAGTTCCTGTTCCTTCCAGTACTACAGGTAGAACAGGCTGCCATACTAGCTTATTTTGTTTTGGGGAGAACATGCAAACTCCTCACAGAAAGGCCCTTTCGCCAACCCCATCTCGGGTATGGGCACTGATGACGCGGAGCAAGAGACACGCCGCCAGCACCCACAGCAGCACCCGTAGCAGGAATCAAACCCAGGACGTTCGAGCTGTGAGGTGACAGCACTAACCACTGTTCCACCGTGAACACGTTTTCTGAAGACCTGATTCTTGGGCCCCATGGTTGCTAAACTAAATGTTCAGCACCTTCTTCACAAGCCACATCCAACAAAAATGGCAGTTTTCAGAGAGACAAATCTATGGAAATTACCAACCTTTCTCTGTCACAGCAACACACTAATGGAACATCTACTGTAGCAACAGTAATAATAGGATGTCCGGGAGATCTGACCTGTCAGATGTCACCACTTAGGAGACAATTTGTGGACCATTTAGTGCATATACTGGTAAAGCTTGGCATGGCATATCTTCCTAAAATTAAAAATCCCATTGTAGAGGCTAGAGGCTATTAAAGTGTAGTGTATACTGTAGTGTCCAGCTTTTCAACAGATATCAGGTTTAAATTATATGTTTTTGGAGTTCATTACCCTAAGGATGGAAAGAGATACACAGAACATTGATGGTTTATGTCGGTTTTCAACCAGTGGTCCAGGGACCACCAGTGGGCCTTGAGAGGGTTCCAGGTGCATGAAACCAAATGGAACCGTAATGCTCTCAAGAGTTAAAATATTTATCAACTGAATTTGCCCACTTAATTAAAGTAGAAATTCATGGATATGGATGGACGTTTGGATGGATAATGATGGAAAGTGGGTTAACCAGATGTAACTCCATTCAATTTTGAATCCAAAATTTAATGGATTTTTGGTTTTCAGATACAAGATTTTGGTAAATGTTTGGTCATTGAGTGACAAACTTTATAGTGTGACTGTCCGGATCGAATCATCCACATTTCATGGATATAAACACAAAAAGGCAGGGGAATGATACATATAAATAATAAACATAATGGTAATATTTCCCTATAATAACTATTTTGTTGCCATAATATAATTTATTTGGCACAAGAAGGTTCACATTGTACATCAAGCATGCCTTGGTGAATAAGATGAGATCAAGTGGAGTCATGCCTTAAAAAAAATCTTATACCTGCAACTGTATCCCCACCTGGCATCCCTCGGCTGACTCGCAGGGGCGGCTGTAACATTTCCCAATTGGGGGGGCAGGAAAAAATGGCAGGGGCAGAAAAAATGGCAACTTCATCGCGATGAAGGCGCACCCATACCATTTTCAGTTACAGGACTTTTATTAGGCAATTAAGCATCAATAATAACATCAGTTGTTGTTGAAGTTGCAACAGACACACAGCATGCATAAAGCTAAAAGTCTGACTCAGAGAGTTTTCTGTTTTCAATGATGAAATGCTGTTGGTTTAGTGGTGACACAACTGTAGTTAGTTAGTAGCAGTAGTAGTGTTTCAAATCATTTTAAATATATGCACTTTAATTTGAAATATCTTGGGTTGTTTTGCATGCCATCGTGTTTGGTGTGGGGCAGTCAGGGCATTTAGGGGGGCATTGCCCCCCCATGCCCATGCCTAGATCCACCCCTGCTGAGTCGCCTCATCTGCCCTCCTTCATCCTCGCTCACACAGGCCCTTCATCCTCACGCCTCTTCCTTTTATCCTCTTCAAAATTAAATTAATTGCATGAACTTGTGATTTTATAATAAATCAGTATAACCTATTTATAAAACAAACTTGCGAACCCAAGCAATCTCAAAATTGAGTTCTTAGATTAGATTGCGAATGAATGAATGAAATTTTTATTAACAGAGATGAGAGTTACAGTACAAGTCAAGTACACACTGCAACAAAACTGATAACAGCTTGGAGAATTACAGTACAATTCAAGTACAACTACATCAAATCTGAAAAAGCTGATTGGACACAGTTAAGCATACACTTGTTTACAATAGCTCTCAAAGGGCACCTACATATTATGTAGGTGCCCTTTGAGAGCGGTTGCCTTGCAACTTGTTGATGAACCGTCCTAATTTTGATCACCTCGTGGCTACTGTAGGCTACCCAGGCTTTCATTTTTGTCCGTGCCTCATGGGCCATGGCCGACATTGGGATTTTATATTGGATTGCCCAGACAGCAGGGCCGGATCTAAAGGGGGGCATGGGTGGGCAGTGCCCAGTGGGCACTGCCCACCCAAATCTGCATCCTGCCCCCCCAATGAAAGGTAATATCAGTGGTTTTCATCAGTGGTCCAGGGACCATCAGTGGTTGAGAGAGGTCCAGGTGGTCCCCAGGCTAAATGGTGGAAAGTTGGTTAACAAGATGTAGCCTAACTCTTTGAGAGCGTAAACATGAAACCAAATGGACCCTTGCGGGTCCATTTGGTTTCATGTTTACGCTCTCAAGAGTTAAAATATTCATCATGTGAATTATCCCATTCTACACAACTAGAGAATGTAGAAGATTAATGGTCATTTTGATCTGTATGTTTGACTGTTTTGTTTCCAAAATCCAGCCTGGAATTGTGGATAAAAGCAAAACAAATCTTTAGTTTTGGGGTCTGTGGAGCTAAAATGTCCTCAAATGGTGGTCCGCGGCTCAAATGCCGAATAAATGGTGGCCCCTGGTGTCAAAAAGGTTGAAAACCACTGCTTCATATGAAAGTTTCCCACCCTGCCATTCTTCCAGCCCAGTGAGCCCACCCTAGTAGGGCTGGCTAAATCCGGCCCTGGATTGGATTGCCCAGACAGACAGACAGTCAGACATTGTTCATGTTTAGCACTATAGAGTTGCGCAGTGACGTCACCGCCCCGGTTCCGGAAGTCTTTTCCCCATTCATTTTTCTCATAGACTTTTCGAAAATGATTTATATCAAGACGATTACGCCGCGGCCAAAGCCAACTCGGGTCGTGACAAATCATGACAACAAACACAATATCGTCATATAATATATAATTGGGAAGAAGTAGAAAACGGCATGATACAAGACTTTTTGTTTCGTTTTTCAACTTAGAAATGATTTTATTGTCCCAAAAGTTTGTGTGTGTCATCATGATTCGTCACGACTCGAGTTGGCTTTGTCCGCGGCGTAATCGTCTTGATATAAATTATTTTCGAAAAGTCTATGAGAAAAATGAATTGGGAAAAGACTTCCGGAACCGGGGCGGTGACGTCACTGCGCAACTCTATAACCTTGCTATAATGATTCTACTGATCGTAGAGTCTCATAATGTAAATGAGTGGACAGTGGACAATTTATATATATATATATATTAAAAAAAAACATTCTGCTTTTTAACAAATGCTTGCTATTACGAATTTCTGTGAGTTATTTATTACATCTTCTGACGTAAAAAAGAAAGAAAGAAAGAAAGAAAGAAAGAAAGAAAGAAAGAAAGAAAGAAAGAAAGAAAGAAAGAAAGAAAGAAAGAAAGAAAGAAAGAAATCTTGATGGGTGTGGTATATTTTCCCACAAAATAGTGATAAATAATAACCACTATACTCAAAATGGGGGTTGTGTAGGCCTATTATCGAAAATACACTACAATGAGAAGCAGTCAAGTATGTCTCGAAACAGTCGGTGCGTAAAACAGCACACGTGCGAGTTGATTATTTCTGACAATCAACGCAGCTGCGTGCGTTAATGTGGAACGGCGCGCCGTGGCTCCGTCACTGCATGCGAATGTGAATGTGAATGACTAGTAACACACAGACACACACCGTATTCTATAAACCCAGACGACACTGATCCTGTTCCAAGAACAGAGACTATTATCACTCACGAACTGTCTGTACTCTGTCATGAATGAAACGTCTTCACATTTTTGTTGTACAGCGGCTGTGCCACCTGCCGGTGCGTCACCGGCCCTGTGGCCAATCCCGCCGTACGTCGCACCCTGAGAGAGAAACTCTCCCTGGCTGTGCGCTCTCTCCTCTTGGAGAGAGGAGATGCCACTCGGTGCTAAACACTGGTCTGGTCACCACAGCACCGCACTGTACCGGCGCGGCGAGGCGAGGCGAGCACAACAACACCACGGATTCAGGTAGACTAGAGTGCGTGATCAAGGCTAGCTGCTGGCTGCCCACCCGCCTGCAAGCGCTTCAAGCACGAATTACTTTGGACTGTCTTGAGGTATATTGCCATCCTTGGCGTACGTGGATCTGAGACAAATTGGAGTGGACTTTCTCCGTGTTACCGTCTCCACGAGTCTCCCCTGTTCTTGTTCGGATCCATCATGATGAGGTAAGTGGACGAACCAGTGTGTGCAATGCAACAGTGCGAGAAGAGATTAACTTGTTTGGTTTGCTTCGTGAAAGTTGTTTCAATTTTTTCCCCTCCCCTGGCGCTTTATTTTGTAACTTATCTAGATATTATTTATGGATATCGTGCATATAGTGTACATTAAAGGGGAATTCCACTCATTTTCAGAATTTTCCTGAGAGGATACGTTTCAGAAATCAAATTTGTATCCTCTCAGGAAAAAGGGGTCTGAAAAACCATTAACACGGTGAAATGCATCTTGATGATGTCATCAGATTTGTTTCATCATAATGATTTTTTCAGACCTCCATTTTTAGGAAATGCAGAATTGGGGGAACCTTTTTATCATGTCCACACACCATCTCTAAGGTATATTAATGACATATTAAAATGTCGAAAATGGGTGGAGTTCTCCTTGAATAGTAAGGCGCTTTCAGGAGGGAACCTCGCCAACTCATAGATCTGACCAGAGCGCATGTATGATGCAAGTTCATTTTGTGTTTGTAAGCTCTGGGAATATTGGGAAACAATGAGCGCTGCATATGGTGCGATTTCTTTTGGTCAGCATCATTCATCCTGCTGTTCGTTCCCATCAAACAACACTGTTGTTGTGTCTCAGCTAGTCGCCTCTCTAAACCCCCAGGGCAGTTAAAAAGTTGAATAAGTGGAATGACCTCAAAGACAGACAGTGCTATGCGATACCTTTTATAGTATTTTCGTAATGGGGTATCAGATGGATAACCGTGGCTGCGGGGGAGTGAGACAAATCTTTGTGTCCTTACATGGCGAGTGGTAGGGTTTCATGTATTGGGGTTACCCTTCTGCTTATTTTCAATATCCAAAAATGGCAAAAAGCAAAGAATTGTTCCCTCTCAATGACCTGGGGGCATTTTGACTTTGTGAAGGATAATGAGTAGCCTATGTACAGACTAGGCAATGTATGGCATCTGTGCCAGGGAACAAATATTTTCCCTTTATGTCCCATGGGGCTGCAATTATTTATTATAAGGAAGTATTCTATAGTGTGAGCAGGATGTTTGCAGAGTGGCTTTACAGTATGTCAACCTGGTACTGTCTATACCTGTATGGTAGCCGCAATGCCACTCTAGATTTTTTTTTTTTTATAATTGCCTTAATCTAGAGTTGCAATTCGGTCCATCGACTCCGGGGGGCGGATGTAACATTTCCCAATTGGGGGGCAAGAGAAACTGGTACGGGGGCGGCTTCATCGCCCACGGTGCAAAGCGACCGTCGTTGAAGTACCGGTGAACTTGAAGTCGCACCCATACCATTTTCACTTACAGGACTTTTATTAGTCAAGTAAAGCATCAATAATAACATCAGTTGTTGTTGAAGTTGCAACAGACACGCAGCATGCATAAAGCTAAAGGTCTGACAGAGAGTTTTCTGTTTTCATGATGAAATGCTGTTGGTTTAGTGGTGACACAGCTGTAGTTAGTAGCAGTAGTAGTGTTTCACATCATTTTAAATATAAATAAGCACTTTATTTTGAAATATCTTGGGTTGTTTTGCATGGCATCTGTTTGGGAGGGCAGACTGGGTATTTAGGGGGGCATTGCCCCCCCATGCCTAGATCCGCCCCTGGTATGGTAGCCGCAATGCAACTCTACATTCTTTTATAATTGGGTTGTATCTAGAGTTGCAATTCGGTCCATCGACTCCCGCATAACAAGAAATTTCAACGTTAAACGAAAGGTTGAATTTTTCTCTTTCTATCTGGAAAGCATTTGTTTGATAAAAATCCACCATAGATGAGATACTTTCTCATCTATGGTGAGAGTTTGTCTGGAGTTTGTAAGCGCTCATCATTAGTCACTGAACGGTCCTGTGTACCACCTGTTCAGAATTTCCACATAGTGCAGAAGGCACCAGCCAAATTTGTTAATACAAACAAGTGCCTCCCAAGTCCAGCACTTTTATTTACTGACAGAAAGTAGCTCATAACACGTCTAATGTGGATTGTTATAAAATTAATTACAGTTGCATTGTGATTTACCTGTATAGTATAGACAAACCCACTTATGTTTGGTATTGTAACAATTCTGCACATATCAATTTGTTCATTTATTTTTGAAGGTCTACCGTCCTTCATTATAGCCATTACCCAATGGTTCACTGAAAAAAAAAAAAAAAAAAAAACAATTGTTGAGATTATGTGATTCAAACATGCCATTGGTTCCACCTGAATGATTTGCTTTGGCATCCAATCATGTTCAACTTGCCCCAACGTGATTGGATCTAGTGCTGCCAAAGCAAATCATTCAGGTGGAACTAATGTCCATGTTTGAATCACGTAATCACAATGATTATTTTTTTCAGTGTCATGTACTGTACTGTTCAGTATACACTCCTTCCTGTGAAGTTCACACTCCTGTGACGTTTCGTAACAAGTGTTAGACGTTTCATAACAAGTGTTAGAAAGCCCCTTCCAGGACCACTGTTTTTAACGGGAATGTCTTTGACTTGCATGGTCCGTCTCCGTCCCCGTATCGCGTAATCACAGCTCTTTGGGGTTTCACAGCTCTTTGGGGTTTTGTACACTTACGTGGAACTGTCTCAAAATCTTGTGGGGCGGATTACTTTGGATTGCGGGTGTAAGGGGGGACGCACGTGTTTGGATCGTAGTGGTAAGTTGGTTTCCATCAGTATTACGTGATGCGGGCATGGAGAGGGACCACACAAGTCAAATACATTCCCGTTAAAAACAGTGGTCCTGGAAGGGGCTAAGTGTTAGAGGGGTAAGGCTGGGAGAGAGCAGACAGAATAGATAGAAATGTGTGAGGGACGGAGAGGAAGCGAGACAGAATGGTGGGGGACTCTGGGGAGCCATGCAGCAACAGCCTCCGTGGTTTGATGTATTGTGTGTGTGTGTGTGTGCTGCTGTCAGTATTAGTGAACTAACGCATCTTGGTCTTTTCCTCCAGTGATGGATGGTTTAGCGTGCAGGATGCCACTAGCGTATTGATCATTTGTTATGATTTCCCCACATGGGGACTGGGCAAAGCATTGCCCAGGGCCCATACTGTATATATACCGCCTATGCTGGGCCATAGCTGATTAAGCCTTTTTGTACTGAACGCGTTTTGGTGTTCAAAGCTTTATGTTACACTTAAGCTATTGAAAAATATCAGACCTACAACTTCACAGCGCGCCACCGAGTGGCGCGCTGTGAACTTGTAGCTCATATATATATATATATATATATATATATATATATATATATATATATATATTCTTTCAGAAGCAAATATTTTGAACTAAAATCTTTGCTTCTGGGGGATCCCTACAACAACATGTTTTCAGATGGGGGGTCCGCAGCCAAATATAGATAATTCTGGTGGTCCTTGGCATGAAATATGTTGAGCATCACCGACACAGGAACATAGATTTTTCAGAGAAACTATAATCTGTCAGAATCTAGCATCAGAAACTAGAAACTAGTCAGAAACTAGAATCTAGTGTCAGAAACTACAAGCAGGTGACACATTTTTAAAAAAAATATCTAATCTACAAGCACATATCGTGCCACACTGTGGCACGATATGTGCTTGTAGATCTGATATTTTTAAATGGCTAAAGTGTAACATAATGGGTTAAGGTGTACTGTAAGTGATTCCAACTGGGATGGGAATACCTATAGTGCCATGTCCTTTGATACACCTGATGCCCTGAATCGATGCTGCCTTGCCGGGAGGGAGGCAGCTTGTTCTGCCTCATGACCATTGTAAATTGTAATCAATGCTGTCTTGCAACAACGCCTCCTGCTCCTGTGCATTTAAAATGATTGGGTTTGGAATGGATGCACTCAATGCAAATACTTCCAAGTGTTGTGTTGTCCAGTGTTCACACTAATAATTCGCAAAAAGATGCGCTTGGTAAACCCTATGTCCTGGACATTTCACACACACACACACACACACACACACACACACACACACACACACACACACACACACACACACACACACACACACACACACACACACACACACACACACACACACACACACACACACACACACACACACAAATATGAAAACATTTTTTTATTGCATTGATGTCTTCACATGTGGAGGAGCTAGTTCCTTAGCATTATTTTGAACCTATGTGGAAGATGAAGATTGTTGAGAAAGATTACTGATGCTTGATTACTGCAGTGGATTATTTGTGTGTGTGTGTGTGTGTGTGTGTGTGTGTGTGTGTGTGTGTGTGTGTGTGTGTGTGTGTGTGTGTGTGTGTGTGTGTGTGTGTGTGTGTGTGTGTGTGTGTGTGTGTGTGTGTGTGTGTGTGTGTGTGTGTGTGTGTGTGTGTGTGTGTGTGTGTGCATATATTTTTAGTATGGCTGTTGAATAATTAGATTTTTTTTTTATCAAATTAATCACAGCGACAAAATTAATGTAATCATCATCACCATTCTAACTACTGGTATGTACAGTATGTGCTGTGCTTCCGTGTACAGGATTTGAACATTAAAAAAATATATCTAAACTATTTATTAAAATAGGTGATCTACAAGCCCCCAATGCTTGTAGATCCCTCTATACTCTATGGCTCCGGTTACAGGAAGACATACAGCTATAGCCTATATGTCTCCGCACAACTGGCCTCTATCTCTCTCTTTTTCCAATGAAAATTCCTAAGTGGGTTAAGTCATTGTGCACCTGCGTTAATTGTTATTTTCTTTTTTTTAAATCAGATTAAAAAAATAATTAATGCCATTAACTTATGACTAAATAACCATTGCCATTAACGTATGACTAAATATTTAGATATTGATATCATAATTGGGCTAGAAAAAGCACAGTAAATGGACAAAATCAGGACTTGTTTCCATTGTGGCCTATGCAGGCTAACATTGAGATTTGTGCATGCTGTTGTGCTTACACTTCCTCCGTAGACTGAGGTTGTTTGGTGTAAATGTGAATGTCATGTTGATTTTCTACAGAGCGAGCATAGAGTCGATCCTGAGATATGGTATTGCCAGTTGGTTTGGTAACCTTACCGTTAGATGTAAATCTAAGATCACCAGGGTTGAATAAATGGCCGTGAAGATCATGGGCATGTCGGCCCCCCCGAGACCATCTTTGAACAGGCAGTCATTAGACAGGCTCGTAACACTAGCCACGTTTCCATAAAAAAATTGCGAAAATAGGAAGAGTATGTTAATTAAGTCGAAAAAAGAAGAGTGAATTGTCTGCTGTTTCCATTAACTGATGAAATGTGACTTATGGGATTCTAGGGGAAAACAAAATAGGTTCATGAAACAAGCAATAGGTGGCACAGTTTTGCAAGCAACGTGATATGATACAGATCAGATACTGTAAATATAGGGCATGTAGTTGCCCTGCGACTTTCATGAACAAACGCGATGGGAGTCTGAACGTTTTGGCCATGTACGTGAATCCCCTTGGCTTGGATGTCTGTGTGCGCACGTCCCTTGTCCGTTCTGAGCGGTTTTGTAGAAATATAACTTACATTAACAAATAATAATGCTCTATCGGCAGGCCAGAACTCTTCAAATGCGCTATAATGCGTGTCCAGTGCTTTCCAATAGAAAGTCTTTTCGCAAGCTGTTTCCATACCTCATTGGCGCATTAGACTCTTTCGATACGCTCCAAAATACGGCACGTTTCAGCGAGAAAGTATTTTTGCGCAAAATGGAAACTTTTTCGCATTTTGAAGTGTTTCCATTCAACATTCTCTTCGCAAAAAATAGGGCTTATGGAAACGTGGTACTGTTTCCGATCCCTCACATGTTCTCAACCATGAATATGTAGTGATGCGGAATGGTAGAAGGTACCAAACTCCTACATGTAAATATAACAGATACAAGCACTCGTTTGTTCCTCTCTCGATCAAGTTACTTAATGATAACCGGATGCACCCTGCCTAGGGACATGGAACGCACTAAGGTGTACTGTATGTTTGTGTTGCTCTGTTTTATGTTGCTGTCTGTGTATCTGTTTCTGTCTGTGTAACTTTGTGTGCAGCTCAGTCGTTGTCTCCAAGACAAATTTCTCCCTCGGGAGACAAATAAAGTAAACCTTGAACATGCTGGTCTGTAGGCTGAACGGGTCATACATAGCATATACACAGGTGCCGTCAAACTGCCATACGCAGGCAGACATTGACGGCTGTTTCACCGGAGTCAGCTGGATAAACAGACTGGCTAACTCTCCCTCATTGGGCTTCATTAGAGGCTCGTCTTGATGTTAAAGCTGCTTTAATCCACTTTCATAGCCGGCCCAGAACACAGCAGAGCCTAGCATGGCTATCTTTAGACAGCACACGGGCCTGGGCTTTGCTGCTGTGGTCCAATATCTTTCACACATGGGGTGGGATGTTTCTCCTTTTGTTCCATACAGGGAACATCTCTAGCCCTTTAATCCATTTTTTCGATTCTGCACAGCAGTGGTTTTCAACAGGTGGTCCGGGGACCAACAGTCGTCCCTGGGAGGATTCCAGGTGGTCCCAGCCTAAATGATGGACAGTTGTTAACCAAATGAACCCTTATAGATCTGTAACTCTTGAGAGCGTTAAAATGAAACCAAATGGACCCTCACGGGTCCATTTGGTTTCATTTTACGCTCTCAAGAGTTAAATTATATTTGAACGTCTGAATTACTTCATTTTCAAGAATCTACACAATTAGAAAATGTAGAAGAATTGTTATTTTGACCAACAGGTTGCCAGTTTATCTCTCCTAAATTGTGGACAAAAACTTACTTTTGGGTCCGAGAGATTAAACTCAACATCAAAGGTGGTCCTCCGTGGCTAAAATGCTGAATAAATGGTGGGGCCTGGTATGAAAAAGGTTGAAAAACACTGCTGTACAGTATGCACAGTATTCAAACATTATTAAGATAGGAAATTATGTTCTCGGACAATGGGAGTTGGATGACTTGATGCCGTGGCATTTTGGTGTTATGCAGTTCTTGGTTGTCTGGTTTTAACAACACCTGTTGTGGCTTTGAGAAACAGATAACAGCATGATAACAGCATGGCTCCTGCAGGGATCTCTGACTTCACGGTCTGAACCTGTGTGTGTCTATATGTGGACATACTGTAGGTTCAGCACAATCCAACCACCCTTGACTTCCAAAATTGTAAAGTAAATGATGCTGTACATACATTTAGAAAATGATACAATAAGGTCCTCGCCATGGTACCTGCCCTCCATAGAATCTAGGGGTTCGATTCCATTGCATTGTATCTGATGTCGAGTGTCTACGGCAGGGGTGGGCAATTATTTTTCCCAAGGGGCCAAATGAGATGCATAAAATATTGTGGAGGGCCAAGACTAAAACTTAAACTAAAGTCTGTGTAATATTAATTAAGTTTGAGCCACAGAGGAACACCATTTGATAACATTTTATCCCCACAGACCCCAAAACTAAAGATTTTCTTTGCTTTTTGTCCACAATTCCAGGCTGGATTTGGGAAACCAAACAGTCCAACATACAGATCAAAATGACCATTAATCTTCTACATTCTCTAGTTGTGTAGACTTGGGATAATTCACATGATGAATATTTTAACTCTTGAGGGTGTAAAAATGAAACCAAATGGACCCGCAAGGGTCCATTTGGTTTCATTTTTACGCTCTCAGAGTTACATCTGGTTAACCAACTTTCCATATTTAACTGGAACTCTCTCAAGGACCACTGGTGATCCCCAGACCACTGGTTGAAAACCACAGTACCCTTTCACGGGCCGGTCGGAGTCAGCCAAATACAGTAGATTTACACTAACTCTGTCAGAAATGGTGTGATCAAATAGAAAGGCTGCTGATCAATCAGCAGTTCATAAAAGTTTGACACACGCTTGATTTACAATAAGCTGTAAAAACAGGAAATCAATGGTAGTGACAGTACATCCTCCACCCCCTGGTTAGGCTGTGAGTAGCCTAATGTATGAGGTGACAGAGTGAGTCGCCTCCTTGTCTGCATCCCTGTCTCTCCTCTCTGACCAGCTGTACAGTAAAACACTCACTGTTAAAGGGATACTTCGCTGAAATTGAACCTCGTCTGTGTTGTTATATGCTTCTGTGCCCGGAACACCAGAGGAGGGGGTTCCAGACTGTATCATACTGTAGTGGAACACCAGAGGAGGGGTTCCGGACCGTATCATACTGTAGTGGAACACCAGAGGAGGGGGTTCCAGACCGTATCATACTGTAGTGGAACACCAGAGGAGGGGGTTCCAGACCGTATCATACTGTAGTGGAACACCAGAGGAGGGGGTTCCAGACCGTATCATACTGTAGTGGAACACCAGAGGAGGGGGTTCCAGACCGTATCATACTGTAGTGGAACACCAGAGGAGGGGGTTCCAGACCGTATCATACTGTAGTGGAACACCAGAGGAGGGGGTTCCAGACCGTATCATACTGTAGTGGAACACCAGAGGAGGGGGTTCCAGACCGTATCATACTGTAGTGGAACACCAGAGGAGGGGGTTCCAGACCGTATCATACTGTAGTGGAACACCAGAGGAGGGGGTTCCAGACCGTATCATACCTACGTCACTGCCCTAAAAGTGACATAGGTATGATACGTTTCACTAACACTAAAGGAGGCAGAGGAGAGCAGCAAGGCACGCACAGAATATACTTTCTCTAGTGCCACCGCGTGGCTTTTTTTTTACATATATATTTTTTTCCACATATTTGGAGGTTGTACAGCATTTTAAGGCATTCTGTGCCGGCGAAGCAATCCTTTAACTCGGAGAGAGTCTAAATCCTGGCCTCTACACACCCTCCGCCAACCTGGGGAGGCAGCGGACTGGCCTCATGCTTCCTTCAATGCATGAGGAGTCCAAGCTGCCTTCTTTTCACCCGACAGGGGGGAGTTTCCCTGGTTGGACGTAGCGTGTATCAAAAAGGTCGGTTTTCAACCTTGGTATCAAAAAGGTTGAAAACCACTGGTCTAAATGTTATCCCCTAAAACCACCGTGCAGATCCATTATTAGACCGAGACTTTTACTGTGTACTGTACTGTTTCAAGGCTGTGTTCACACGGTGTCCTGCTTAGCTTCAGAAACACCAACAGACCTGACACCAACAGACGAATTGCCTTGTTGTCCCTGTACTGTAGACTGTTCCATGGAACAGTCATCATCCTGGTACAGTATTGACCTAATTCATACACTGCCGTATGGTTGTGACAGGTGGCGGAAATAACCAATCTACAAGTTGGCAGCACTTGTATCTCCACATGCTTCTTTTTTGTTTCTTTTTTAACACTTTCAATAGTGACAGAGGCAAGAGATAGGAAATGGAGGAGACAGAGACAGGCTATGCAATGAAGTCTGTATTGATGCCTATTCCAACATTTTAAGAGCAGTGGATGCTATTAATTTACATTCTCCAGGGTTTAAATCCCTCATGGTCTTCTAGCAGCTACACATTATAATCCATTGGTGCTATTCTCCCGGGTTTTTACACATTTGTGAATATTTATTATGAGAGAGATAAAAAAAAATCCCATAAAATTATGTTCCCCAAATAGGGACACCAGGTATAAACCGATCCAATTACTTTAAGTGCATGTCTGCTATTTTTGGCCACAGCCTGCTGGACAAAAGATGAAAATAAGAAAATATATATTTTTGTGTGTGCGTCTGCGTGCGTGCCTGCGTGCGTGCATGTGTCGTTAACATAAGGTTTCTGTGTGGGTGTGTGTGTCAGAGTGACGCTCATAATTCACTGACCTTTACCTGTTGTCAGAGGCGTAACTGAAACGGTTCCCAGGGGGGGGCAATAAGGTGCTCACTGGAGGGCTGTTAACACGCTGCTCTGTGTTTGCCTTGGGATATTGTGTATGTTCAGCAGGTAGCCATTCACAGTTCACACGCACGAATCAGGATAATGGAGTGACAGAGAGAGTTCAAAGGTCAGGCAGGCACACAGCGCTGGAACAGGCCAGGATGCGATTTTTCAGTTGCCACCAGAAATAAAGCAGCAGGGTTGGGAAGGAGCGCTTGTTTTACCCTGTCGGCCAATACTAGTAGGGCGGGGCGAAGCATAGTCAGAGATGATGGACGGTTGTATGTCTGTATGTGTATGTATGTTTGCATTTCCTGTGACCTTTTTGTGATTTGTATTTTGTATAACGCCAATGTCTCCCTGTGCCCAGAACCAATTTCTCCCTTGGGAGAATAAATAAATATCTATTCTATAGTTTTACTGAGGTTATGTTTAGGGTTAGTAACCGCGTAAAGCACCGTCTAATTCTATAACCCTAGCCAAACCCTAAACATAACCTCGGTAAAACTATAGCCTATAGGCTATGCTTAAACCTAACCCTAAACCTAACCTAACCAAAACCTCAGTAAAACCTTCGCCCCGCCCTACTAGTAGTAGCCGGCAGGGTAAAACAAGCTGTGTGGTGGCTGAGGAGATGTCAGTGATGTTATGTACATGAGGGAGGTCTGTTTCGGTCTACATCAGTGGTTTTCAACCTTTTCGATCCCAGGGCCCACTATTTGTTCAGAATTTGAGCCACGGACCACCATTTGAGGACATTTTAGCCCTCTAGATCCGGCCCTGGGCACACGGCATTGGAACAGGCCAGGGCGGATTCTGTGTGGCGGCTGAGTAGATGTCAGTGCTGTTATGTACAGTATGTACATGAGAGGGTCTGTTTTGGTCTAACATAATAATTCTCTAGGCGGCATCGTGGCTTTGGCTCTGGCAAACCAGCAGCGTGACTATAAATGTTGTAACAGGAAACAGATCCACATGGAGTTGACATTCACAGTGGTATTTCCAGACCTGCTTGAATGTGTCTGTATCTACAAAGCTTTAACTCTCAGTGTCTCTACGCCGCAGCACAGCTTTGTCTAACGTTTTCTAATTATGTCTGTCTGTCTGACTGATCAGTCTACAGCATACCTGGGCATTATGTGGTCCGGGGGGCAAATGCGGCCCTTTGGCTGACTCTGACCGGCCTGTGAAAGGGTACCGTGGTTTTCAACCAGAGGTCCGGGGACCACCAGTGGTCCTTGAGAGAATTCCAGTTAAATATGGAAAGTTGGCTAACCAGATGTAACTCTTTGAGAGCGTGAACATGAAACCAAATGGACCCTTGCGGGTCCATTTGGTTTCATGTTTACACTCTCAAGAGTTAGAATATTCATCATCTGAATTAGCCCAAGTCTACACAACTAGAGAATGTACAAGATTAATGGTCATTTTGGTCACTTTTATCTTGAAATTAAATTAATATTACGCATACTTTAGTTCAGCCTTTAGTCTTGGCCCTCCACAATATTTTATGTATCTCATTTTGCCCCTTGGGAAAAAATAATTGCCCACCGCTGGTCTACAGTATGTCTCTCACCCAAGTTCCTGAGTCAATCTAAATAGCCAATGCCTTGCCGCCTCTGTTGTCTCCCACTCACCCCATTGTCTGAGAGCCAGCGAAATCCATTTGAGCCCTCGCCCGCGGGCGCCCGTTTTCAAAACCGGGCGCCCGTTTTCACAAAAACGGGCGCCCGGTTTCACAAAAACGGGCGCCCGTTTCACAAAGACGGGCGCCCGTTTTCAAAAGCGGGCGCCCGTTTTCAAAAGCGGGCGCCCGTTTTCACAAACTAGGCTATGCCTAAACCTAACTCTAACCCTAAACTTAACCTCAGTAAACCTATGCCTAAACCTAACCTAACCCTAACCATAACCTTTTGAAAAGGGCGCCCGTTTGTGAAAACGGGCGCCCGCTTTTGAAAACGGGCGCCCGTTTTTGTGAAACCGGGCGCCCGTTTTTGTGAAAGCGGGCGCCCGCTTTTGAAACCGGGCGCCCGCGGGCGAGGTCGCTTTTGGATTTCGCCCCTGCTGCATTGTCTTCCTGCTCTGCTCTGCTCTCCTCTCCTCTCCTCTCCTCTCCTCTCCTCTCCTCTCCTCTCCTCTCCTCTCCTCTCCTCTCCTCTCCTCTCCTCTCCTCTCCTCTCCTCTCCTCTCCTCTCCTCTCCTCTCCTCTTCTCTTCTCTTCTCTCCTCCGTCCAGCTGTCCACTTTCCTGCAAAGTTAAGATCCATGTCTAACGTGAGTGTCTTATTTTTTTTTTTTAGGTCTCCTCTGTCTGTTCTGTGTAAATAAATAAATCAATAAGAACTGAGCTGTCCATCATTCTCGGAAGGGAAAAGAGAGAGAGAGAGAGTGATAAGGAGAATCACAGGAATGGGGAGACATTATAGAAATGAAATATATATTGAGAGAGACAGAGGGAAAGATAAATTTTTAACAGGCTCTTGTTGTGAGAGAGTCTATTCCAAGGCATTCCAGTTCCTGACTGCAGCTGTGCAGTGAGGCAGCGCAGGGATAGGAGGCAGCAATATCTGTACTCTGAGAGTACAACAAATGGACCCATAAGGGTACACTCAGAGTTAAATAAACACCTTTTTTTGTTTACTGCATAGGAAAGGGTGACCGAGAGGGAGATGGTGAAAATGATATGGAAACGTTCGAGAATAGAGACCAAACTCCCAACTGCTCAATGAGTTTCAACTCGTTTACCATACTATCAACTTGTTTCATTATTCTGAGAGTCTGAGTGAATGTACAGCACAAAATATTGATTTATTTGGTCAAACATTGCTTTGTAATTGGAAGCCTTCAAGCCTAATAGATTTCCCCTCATGCACATTCATCAAAAGGACTGCCTAAAAGTTTGCTTCAGACTAGTAAACAAGTTGGGCCATTGGGATCCAGGGGTGGATGTAACATGTCCCATTTGGGGGGACAAGAGAACATGTTGGAGGGGCAAGAGAAAATGGTGTGAGGGCGGCTTCGCACCCATACCATTTTCGGTTACAATACTTTTATTAGTCAAGTAAAGCATCAATAATAACATCAGTTGTTGAAGTTGCAACAGACAAGCAGCATGCATAAAGCTAAAGGTCTGACTCAGAGAGTTTTCTGATCTCAATGATGAAATGCTGTTGTTTTAGTGGTGACACAGCTGTAGTTAGTAGCAGTAGTAGTGTTTCAAATCATTTTAAATATAAGCACTTTAATTTGAAAGATCTTGGGTTGTTTTGCATGGCATCGTGTTTGGGGTATTTAGGGGGGGGCATTGCCCCCCCCTATGCCCATGCCTAGATCAGCCCCTGTTGGGATCCTCATTTTGTGTAGCTCTCGTCAGTCCCTGGAACCTTTTCGAGTGTTTCAAGTGTCAAATATGTTGTGAAAAATTAATGTGGCGGCAACTTTACCCTTTTGTTTACAGCCTTCAAAATAAATAAGGGAGAGGAAGAAGGAAAAAAGCAGGCATGTCATAATAGTCGGCACATACTTTAGATAAAACTGGAGAAAAGTTACCTGGTCTCCACCAGGATAGGAGCATTCTTTTTTAAATAATGTCACTTGGCATTTCTTCCTCCAGTTTCACGCCCAATTGGATGCCGCTTTCATGATTTACAGCATTTTATACAAAACGGGTCACTCCTGAAAACTTTGACGCCAATAATTGGTAAATGTTGCATTTTATATAGCACGTTTAATTGATGCAATTCAGGGTTTTGTGTCTTGCAAACACTAGATCAGTGTCATTATTGATGGCAGTTATGGAGCTACCTTGAGGCTGATTTACAATTAGTGGACAGGAAATTTCTAGGTAATCACATATGTTCATGATTTCTGTTTAAAAAGGGTGGTGTATGGAGTTTAAAAGACCTGTTTTGTTTAATGGCTGTAGATTAACTCATAGCGCACGATCGAACTGGCGGTCATAGAATTGACTATGTACAAATTTGTACTGTCAGAAGAAAAATGTTTTGCTGGTGGCACTATAACAAGCCCATTTGGACAATTTGGGGCAGAGGTTCAGCTCTGGCATTCATGAAGTGTGTGTGTGCGTGTGCGTGCGTGCGCGCCCAGTTGGCTGCAATCAAGCCACTGCTGCCAGAAATTCCACACAGATGCATGCAACGATGGACAGTCGTAGTGCTAAACTGGCCAGGCCAGATGTGCTATTTTTTCCCCTCCAGGAGAACCCTTAAAATATCAGATGGAGAAAATAAAAACAATGGCCTATTTTAACACTAGAAAGACTAAGGGGTCGTGAGGACCCCTTTTTGACATTTTGAAGTGGATTTTCTCTGCCTGTGATGGTCTGAAAAAGTTCCCCTTCCATGACTTTTCCTGAATATGCAATTCAAGCCATCTCTGTTTTTTCTTTTCGTCTGTAATAAGTTCTAAATATGAATTAAGGATCGGTTCTACCTTCCATGACTGGTCATTGCGGGTCCTGTGGACCCGTCATCACCCTCCTCCCCCACTAATCCTCAAAGCACTAAAAACCTGTTTTCCAACTTCTGTCCTTCCTGGTTGGAAATTCAATTGGAATGTAAATGAGCAGTTAGCTGGAACAATAGAGCTGGTCTGGGCATGGAGGCGTGAACTCTTAAGGGGAGATTTTTATTGGTCTCAGAGACCCAAGAGTTACAGTCTTAATAGGAGTATTTGCATTCTCAGTCCTGCTTGTGTTAAGTCACTCCAAATACTGGCTTTATCCAGAGCAACATATTCATCAAATGCAGAGAGACAGTATTGCATCGGGATAATAGGCAGTGCCGTAGCGAGGGCAACGCACATAACGCACAGTGCGTTGGGCCCGGCAGTGACCGGCAGGGCACCATTAAAATAATATCAATAGCCCTAATTTCTATAAATATGCATTTTCCCGAGAAAACTGTTGAATCTGCTTTGTGCTCGGGTGCCCCTCTCCAGAGACATGGTGCCCCCCTGTTTGTCACGCAGTCCCTTAAGCTAATTTCATCAAATAGATTTGGGAAATAGAAAACGGGATTTCAAATCCACGTGCGTCGTGCGGGCACAGACCGTGCGCATTGGAGATGTCCACAGAAGCGCCAGTTCAATTCATCTCCTTAAGTCCTTATTTATGGATTGTCCTATAAACAGCTGCAGCTGCCTGCTGTCGGTCACTTGCTTGTGTTTAGGTAAGGCATATAATGTAATTAAATACATTAATTAACTTGTGACGAATGCTGCTGCTTTCACGTTTCCACTGAAATCCCGACAGTTAGTTTTTTCTTGATTCCGCTTCATAGAGAAGACCTACCCGCATATTCTATACAGCATCTGATAGAGTGATTTTTGCCGGTCACGCTGCATTTTGAAATGTACAAAATGGCCCAGAATTGAAGGAGATATGAATGATCAAAAAGATGTCTGTTTTGCCGCGAATTTCTCGACTTTTTTTTTTTTTTTTTTTTGCAATTTACAACAACCGCAGACTTGGGATAAATGCTCGCCACATACAGCAAAAAACGTGGAACATGTTTTTTCATCATAACATGTTGAATGGTAAGAAATGATCGAGAATTGACCAAACTGTAATTGTTTGAAAATACGAGCTAAAATACGCAGCCTGGCTGCGGGCTTATTCAGGGCCGCTACTAGGCTATATGAGGCCCTAAGTATAACTGGTCAGGGATGCCCCCCACCACCACCTCACCCTACACACGCCCCCACCTTTCTGTGTAGGCTGCAAGGGTGCAGCCTACATGAGGATTTCAGTAGGATTTCACAGGAGCTGTGGTTAATTTGCTGGTCCAGGCTATAGGCTTGGGCCAGGAATTAAGGGAAGGAAAAAAATCGCCCTTGCAACTGAGAAACAATGAGTAGTGGTGGGGGATTCGGGGAACTATACATTACAATGGCATTAGGAAGGTTGTTCCAAGGTGTTAGACTTCATTAATTCAGCCTTTTGTTATCAAATGAGTCAAAACCTGTTTAAAGGTAGGGGAAGTGATTTCACTTTTGTCAGATATCATATCACCCATTTTTTTTCTTTCTGTTAAAATGCTCTATTATAAGGTGTGCAGACCATATATGGAGTTTCCCCCTCCCCCACGTTAGCAGAGGAGCTAATAAAAGTTCTCCAGGTGGAGGGTAAATTCTCCTCCAATCAGGATCGAACAGCAGGTTCACATAGTGTAGCTACTCTTGGGCGCCCCTAGTGCACCAGGCTGGTACTACACCCCTAGTGCACCAGGCAGGTACTACACCATGATTTTCAAATCACTTACCCTACCTTTAACTGGTTCTGGAGACTGGAGGTGTTGGATCATTCTGAAAACAACAGGATGGCTAATGGCCCATAACTGCTTGTGAAACGGTGGCCCTGTGAGAAATACAACATATTTGTCTTGTTTGTTGGGGGGGGGGGGGGGGCTAGCAACGGCCCTGATAATAGGATTACAGGTAAACCAGATACCTAGTAGCAGTCTAAACGAGGGGTTTTCAACCTTTTTGATACCAGGGCCCACCATTTATACAGCATTTGAGCCACGGACCACCATTTGAGGACATTTTAGCCGCCACAGACCCCAAAATTAAAGATTTCTCTCTCTTTCATTTTTACGTTATCAAGAGTTACATCTGGTCAACCAACTTAGCTGGTTACCACCTGGAACCCTCTCAAGGACCACTGGTGGTCCCCGGACCATTGGTTGAAAACCCCAGGTCTAAACAATATACTGTCAACATCTTCTGCACATTGATACCAGTACAGCTGAATTAAGTGTTGCTGCCTGGCCTCTGTCATTATTAAATCAACAGCATTTGTTTCATACCACCTGCTGCCTTTACGAACGCAGCTTATCAAGCATTCTTCCTGTGGATCGAATAGGAATGTGTTTTAATGTGTAATTCAGCTAAATTAGGAGTGAGGGGTGTTTTTTTTTTTTTAAGTAGCAAAGGACTGATTTGTTTTACGCCCAGTCTGCTTACACAGTACATGTCTGTCCTATTGCCAAATACTGCACAAATGATACTGCATAATGACATGTATGCTATCTCATCTGTCCATATTGCATTTTGAGCATAATGCCATTCTCTTTGTCCTCAGTAACCAGCAGGGGGCGGATGTACCATTTCCTAATTGGGGGGGCAGGAGGAGAAAATGGGGGCGACTTCATCTCCCATACCATTTTCTGTTACAGGACTTTTATTAGTCAAGTAAAGCATCAATAACAACATCAGTTGTTGTTGAAGTTGCAACAGACAGAGAGTTTTTCTGTTTTCAAAGATGAAATGCTGTTGGTTTAGTGGTGACACAGCTGTAGTTAGTTAGTAGCAGTAGTAGTGTTTTCAAATCATTTTAAATATAAGCACTTTAATTTGAAATATCATGGATTGTTTTGCATGCCGTCATGTTTGGTGGGGCAGACTGGGGGGGGCAGACATTTAGGGCGGCGTTGCCCCCCCCATGCCCATGCCTGGATCCGCCCCTGGTGACCAGCACTGTCCCATCTCTGATAAGGGTTATAGAGTCTGAGCGGATGCTGCAGTCAGTCTTGTGTTGAATGTCACACGACAAACGATGTTTGAGTGCAAACAATGCCTGCTATAAATTTACCTCTTATCTTGTTTTTCAATAATATAGCCTAAAACAACCCAAGCAGTTGTACTATTCAGCATACTAGAAGGCGATGCCACAGGGCCGGATCTAGAGGGGGGGCAGATTGGGCAGAGCCTACCCAAACATGCATCCTGCCCACCCAATGAAGGGTAATACAGGGTGTTTTCAACCAGTGGTCTGGGGACCACCAGTGGTCCTTGAGAGAGTTCCAGGTGGTCCCCAGCTAAATGGTGGAAAGTTGGTTAACCAGATGTAACTCTTTGAGAGCGTAAAAATGAAACCAAATGGACCCGCAAGCGTCCATTTGGTTTCATTTTTAAGAGTTAAAATATTAATCATCTGAATTAGCCCAGGTCTACACAACTAGAGAATGTAGAAGATTAATGGTTATTTTGATCTGTATGTTTGATGTTTTTTTTCCCCCCACAAATACAGCCTGGTATTGCGGACAAAAGCAAAAGGAATCTTTAGTTTTGGGGTTTGTGGGGCTAAAACATCATCAAATGGTGGTTCGTGGCTCAAATGCCGAATAAATAGTGGGCCCTGGTGTCAAAAAGGTTGAAAACTACTGCTTCATTTAAAAACTTTGGAGTTGCCCACCCTGCCATTTTTAGGTGGGCTGGCTAAATCCGGCCCTGATACTAGAAAGCTATGTCAAATATCACTCAGTCAGTCAACAGTTAAAGGGATACTTCGCCGAAATTAAACCTTGTCTGTATGGTTATACTATCGTGCATCCGTGCCTCTGTGTCCGTTTCTCAGCGCATACTGTAGTGGAACACCAGAGGAGGGGCTTCCGGACTGTTTACCACCTACGTCACTGCCCTAAAAGCGACGTAGGTGGTAAACGTTTCCCAGAGCACTGGACACTAAAGGAGGCAGAGGAGAGCAGCAAGGCACGCACAGAATATACTTTCTCTAGCGCCACCGTGTGGCTTTTTTTCCCAGATATATATATATATATATATATATTTTCACATATTTCGAGGCCATTGTACAGCATTTAAAGGCATTCTGTACCGGCAAAGCACTCCTTTAATTTGTCCCACTGTGCAAAATGGACTCACACCACGGGTCCGTCCTATCGATCGTCTTGTTTCCCTTCGAAACGGCTAAAGTTAGTTTTTGCCCCTACATCCTTGTGGTTCATAAATCCAAAAGGCTTTGTTCCTGCTTCCCCTGATCTTGGTGTGATCGACATTTCTGTCGTTCCTCTACAAATGGTAGCAACCGAGATGGAAAGAGAGCCCTCTGGCTACAACGTGTTGAGGGAAAATTAACACGAGTCAACCAGAACGTGTAGCGGTTGTAGCCCTTAGGCAGTGAGTCGAAGATGGTCTCACACAGCAAGTGGCAGTGACACAGTAAAAAGCAGTGCAGCAGTGGAATCGTAATAATTGTTTGATCATGTGGACAGCGGCAAGATGACAGTCCTGTGTAACAGGCTGCCTCAGACAGTCTCTCTCTCTGTCTGTCCTGGCAGGGATGCCAATACAGATGCCATACAACCTCCTTGGAGCACAGGTCATTTGTTTTTCCTGTGCCTAGTGCCTGAAAATATGCAAATTGCAAGCTGTGTTCATGAGTTGAATCAATACTGAAAACTTTGGTAGCCAGTCTTGGCCAATGGTGTACCGAATTTTTTTCAGATTTTGTCCCAAATCCTTGGGACAAAATCTGTGTCGTATGTCATGTCTATGGTGCCTGCATGCAGAAAAAAAAGTCTTGGATTTGTCATTATTTGTACACTTAAGTGTGTGGAGAAAAGAGAGATTGGGATTTGGCCTGTGGAGACCCCAGGTCTCTATCCCTATAGCCCTAGTCTAAAGGTGCTATACCACTAACCACATTACCATGCCATTCTTCATTTGCTCTTATATGGCAAGGTGATTATGTTGTTAAAGGGAATGGCACCGGCCACACTGATTGGGTTGATCCTCCCTCCTACAACTTAAGATCTTTCTTTTATAGATGCCTGCAAGGCATCCTTTACCTTTTGCTTTGTGATGTAGTAATCATTTTATGAGTGAACAGCATTGCCAAGGGTAGATGTTTAGTAAAAAAAAAAAGAAAAGAAAGAAAAGGAAGTGGGGGGAAATGGTATCATAAGTAGTGTGTTGGAGACGAGAGTTTGAGAAATCAGGCAGTTGCATGTCGTCTTGGGCGGTATTGTTTTTTAATATCTGTATTGATAACGTGTTAATTTGCTAGATATTCAATATTACCGGTATTGACCACTAGATGGCACTGGCGTGCAATCGGTCGGACATGTTCCACCAGTCACCTAGTTCTCAGAATTGCGACATTGAGGGGTCAGAAACTGAGCGCTCTGCTGTTCAAGCAGCCTATATAGGGAAAAACTGGAGTTGGAAATACATTGTTTCCAAAAAGCCTAGCCCTAATAAGGGCAATTCCAGGTATGTGTGTAACATGAAAATTCTTTGTATAGTTACAATTAAGTCTCATAGCTCATATTTTAACCCTTTCAAGCATAGCGGTCACTACAGTGGACAGATAATAAAATGTGATTATTATATGGTAAAAAGAGGTTTTCATGGCAGTGCTGCATATAAGCCTGTAGAGTGGACACCAGAGGACCCCCCCACCACTGCCACCCAGTGGCCATGTGTTGTATTTGCAAGATAATCCAGTCTATCCAGGGTAGGGGTCCTTGTAGACACTAACCTCTCTATCCAGGGTAGGGGTCCCTGTAGACACTAACCTCTCTATCCAGAGTAGGGGTCCTCTAACCTCTCTATCCAAAGTAGGGGTCCTCTAACCTCTCTATCCAGAGTAGGGGTCCTCTAACCTCTCTATCCAGAGTAGGGGTCCTCTAACCTCTCTATCCAGAGTAGGGGTCCTCTAACCTCTCTATCCAGAGTAGGGGTCCTTGTAGACACTAACCTCTCTATCCAGAGTAGGGGTCCTCTAACCTCTCTATCCAGAGTAGGGGTCCTCTAACCTCTCTATCCAGAGTAGTGGTCCTCTAACCTCTCTATCCAGAGTAGGGGTCCTCTAACCTCTCTATCCAGAGTAGGGGTCCCTGTAGACACTAACCTCTCTATCCAGAGTAGGGGTCCTCTAACCTCTCTATCCAGAGTAGGGGTCCTTGTAGACACTAACCTCTCTATCCAGAGTAGGGGTCCACTAACCTCTCTATCCAGAGTAGGGGTCCCTGTAGACACTAACCTCTCTATCCAGAGTAGTGGTCCTCTAACCTCTCTATCCAGAGTAGGGGTCCTCTAACCTCTTACAAGCGTGGGAGGGGCTAAACACCCTAATGGGCAGACCCCCTAAAAGGGAAGAGAACCATAGTAGTCAAATCAATGTTGATGAACTAAACAGATTCTACTGTAGATTTGACACTATGAATGACGCCACTGAATGTGATGAAATATGTAATAATCTTCCAACAGCAACCCCCATAGTCATCAAGGAGGATGATGTTGCTTCCTGTCTCCTAAGACTCAAACCTGACAAGGCCCCGGGGCCAGACGGTCTGAAGCCTAGGATTCTCAAAGATTGTTATTTTCAACTAAAAAGTGTGCTAACTAGGCTGTTCCAGCTTCTCTTAGACAGTAGCACAGTGCCGCTGTCATGGAAGCACTCTATTATCAGGCCTGTGCCCAAGAAGCCAGGCGCAAGCTCACCTAATGATTTCCGGCCTATTGCCTTAACCTCTGTATTATGCAAAACAATGGAACGAGTCCTGGTTAACCTCCTAACTGCATCCGTATCAACTATGATGGACCCATTTCAATTTGCATATAAAAGGAACAGAGGTACAGATGACGCACTACTGACCATGCTTAATGCAGTCACACAACACCTCATGCACCCTAAAGGATATATTAGGATTCTATTCATAGATTTTAGCTCAGCCTTCAATTCAATGAAGATCCATATCCTGCTGAAAAGGGCTGCTGATCTTAAGGTGCACCCTAGCTTAATCTGGTGGTTTAGGGATTTTCTCTCCTGTCGCCCACAGAGGGTCTGTGCCAGGGAGAATACTTCAGAGGTGCTCACTGTAAGCACAGGTTGTCCACAAGGGAGCGTACTGTCCCCTGTGTTGTTCTCTCTTTTCACTAATGAATTTATGATCAGTGAGCAATATTTTAAACTAATTAAGTATGCAGATGACATGGCCTTGGTTGCCCTGTTACTCAAGTCAGACCCAAGTGGTGTAGATGCCTACCTTGCTCACACTATGGCACTGGAGAAGTGGTGTCACACCAGCCAGCTAGTAATCAATGTAGGCAAGACAAAGGAAATAATCATGTTTAAACCAGATATAACTATATTGCCAGTCTCGCTAGATGGCGAAGTAATAGAATCTGTGGAGAACTTTAAATATCTAGGCACAGTTCTAGACTCCCAGATGAGTTTCTCTGGGAACACAGAGTACATCTACAAGAAATGTTCCCAGCGACTGTATCTACTTAGGAAGCTAAACGGCTTCAGTGTCAGTCAGCATGTCTTAGAACTTGTGTATAAGACCATGATTGAGAGTGTCTTGAGCTTCCACCTTATTGCCTGGTTTGGTCACCTAAACTGTAAATCCTTGAACAAACTGTCTAGGATTGTGTCAATGGCTAGCAAAATCATTGGTAAGCCCCAAAAGGCTCTGAGCCTACTGTACAAGGAAAGGGTGAGAAGGAAAGCTCTGAACATCGTAGCCGATGGCTCCCATCCTCTCTCCAGGGAGTTTGTGCTCTTGAACTCTGGAAGGCGTTTCAGAGTTCCCCTGGCAACCAAAAATATTTATAAAAAGTCCTTCATTCCAAAAGCAGTTAACATTCTCAATACGATAGAATAATGCACTGCACGACAGCGGTGTTGGTTATGGTGGTGATGATGGTGATCATGAAATAGGCCTTTTATTGTTTGGTGATGACGGAACAGGATTTTATTGTCGGTGTATCTATTATTGTTGTAGCCTCCTACTGTTGGTAATCATGAACAGGTTTCTTATTGTTGGTGTATTTATTATTGGTGTAGCTTCTTATTGTTTGGTAATCATGAACAGGTTTTTTATCTTTAGTATATCCCAGTGCCAGTGTCTCATTTACCTATGTTGTGATCCTCACTGTCTGTTATTGTACTCCTAATGTCTTGTCTTGTATGTATTTGTGAGCCGAAGACGAATTTCCATTCCGGTGGACAATAAAGATTTATTATTATTATTATTATTATTATTATTATTATTAAGTTAATGTATTATTATCCAGAGTAGGGGTCCCTGTAGACACTAACCTCTCTATCCAGAGTAGGGGTCCTCTAACCTCTCTATCCAGAGTAGGGGTCCTCTAACCTCTCTATCCAGAGTAGGGGTCCTCTAACCTCTCTATCCAGAGTAGGGGTCCCTGTAGACACTAACCTCTCTATCCAGAGTAGGGGTCCTCTAACCTCTCTATCCAGAGTAGGGGTCCTCTAACCTCTCTATCCAGAGTAGGGGTCCTCTAACCTCTCTATCCAGAGTAGGGGTCCTCTAACCTCTCTATCCAGAGTAGGGGTCCTCTAACCTCTCTATCCAGAGTAGGGGTCCTTGTAGACACTAACCTCTCTATCCAGAGTAGGGGTCCACTAACCTCTCTATCCAGAGTAGGGGTCCCTGTAGACACTAACCTCTCTATCCAGAGTAGGGGTCCTCTAACCTCTCTATCCAGAGTAGTGGTCCTCTAACCTCTCTATCCAGAGTAGTGGTCCTCTAACCTCTCTATCCAGAGTAGGGGTCCCTGTAGACACTAACCTCTCTATCCAGAGTAGTGGTCCTCTAACCTCTCTATCCAGAGTAGGGGTCCTCTAACCTCTCTATCCAGGGTAGGGGTCCTTGTAGACACTAACCTCTCTATCCAGAGTAGGGGTCCTCTAACCTCTCTATCCAGAGTAGTGGTCCTCTAACCTCTCTATCCAGAGTAGTGGTCCTCTAACCTCTCTATCCAGAGTAGGGGTCCTCTAACCTCTCTATCCAGAGTAGTGGTCCTCTAACCTCTCTATCCAGAGTAGGGGTCCTCTAACCTCTCTATCCAGAGTAGTGGTCCTCTAACCTCTCTATCCAGAGTAAAACATTTGGTAATTTGGTAAAAATGTAATGTAATAAAAGAAAACAGTTTATTCACTGGACAGCTCATTTTCTTGATTTGCAGTTTTCAGGTAGACTGGCATGTGTTGGTGGTAGAGACTGGGCTCTGTTGGGTGAGTGGGGGTGCTAGAGACTGGTGTATGGATTTCCATAAAGAAAAAAAAAGTTAGCTAAGCACAATCAGCATTATATCTGGTAAATGCAATCATAACACAGATTATTCACCAGTTTTTACATATATGCACTTGTTTTTTTTTTCTTTTCTGCATAATCATTATCAGAAGAAAGTTCCATCTCTGCCATCGCAAACTCCACATGTCTTGTTTTGAGGCATTGCCGCTCACTACTAAACTATCATAAGCCAAAATCAATTGTTTGAAGCCAAGGACATGTGTGGCAATGAATGTGTGTAGTCAGTGGCTGTAAAAAAGTAAAAACACTAGTGCATATTATAACCAAATTATTATTTTGTTATTATTTTGCTATATTCGAATCCATAAACGCCTGTTGTCCATTAGAGTGGACATGTCAGTAACTGGTTAACCAAAATGTGTTTTGAAAAAATACAAAGTGCAATGTTTTCTATATGCCTTAAGAGAAATAAAAACACACAATTCAATTTTTTTCACTCAGTATTTCATAATTCATGCATCAAAGGGTTAATAGAATGCAGTATAATGTCAGTATTTGACAATTTTCGGTATTCGATATTTTTTATAGACCCAATGATATTACTTGGTATTGATTTCCAATATCGCGATAAACCGTAATACCGGTATTTTGCCCAAGACTAGTTGCATGCATGAGTCATTCTTGAGTAACAATGCACATAAATACTAAATTGGGAAGGAAACGTTTGAGAAAGTACCTGTGTTGTGCTGGGTTCGTAACACTCCAGCAATTTCTCAAGTCACTTTGGTTGGTGTGCATGGATTGGATTGGATTGGATTGGTGGAATGCCTCCCCAGGGATTACCTCTACTCAGCTAGTGTTAATAATCTAGAGCTCATCCTTGGAATTGGCACAGCATAAAAGGCTTTCTGAAGGAGAGTGCAATAACCACCATGCATCACCACCAACATGCTTTAAGGGGTGGTCATCTGTTTTGCATTCATCCGTATCGGCTGCAGAAAAACCTCTTGACATGCAGACTCTTATCGAACAGCTGTGAAAAAGGGAAGCTGAAGTTGTTTTTTCTTTCTAGTTTCTGATCCCATGTTGAGTCAGGCTAGACCATGCTGAGCTGATATGGAGGCATTATGGAAATGGGAGCACTGTGGCACAGAGTGGTGGTAGCAGCGAAACCCTTATTTTGGTTTAATTTCCACTTAATCACCCAACAATGGCATATTTTAACAGCCATTGTCATTGAGCGACACATTGGTGCAGTAAAGAGTAAATGAGCTTTCAGCAATGGCTCATGGATAAAGCACAGACTTTTGGCACAACCACATTTGTAAAAGGTTGAAAAAAATCGGTATGGCACCCTCTTTGTGTCTTTGAAATGTAATCATAGCCTAAGCTTGTTGTATTATTGCATAAACAGGCATGTCATTTTGGATTCATTTAAGAATATCTACAGAAATAAAATTTTGTAAACAGTCTGATAAGTCGATGAATATGTAGCTGATGTTTTAAGTATATATTACTGGGATTTGATGCCTAAAATATTAAGCACTTAGAACCTTGAGGCGTTGTGTGATAAATGATTACATTCATCACGCAACAGTCAGGATTTTGATGTCATGATGACATACAGCATGTGTGACTATTCAACAACTTCCACATCCATAAGGATCAAATGGGAGACAGCGGAATCAATTTGCGAAGGCGGCATAAGTTGCGACGGGTGGTGCGACCGTTATAAATTAGTCGCGACTGTATGAATTAGTTGCGAGTTGTGACTGGTGAAAACGGTCGACTGTTTCACTACTGGTCACTACACATCAATGCAGCCTGATGATGTCAGTCAGTCTTTCTGGCATCAACACATTAATGAATAGGACCTACACAAATATCACAAAAATCGATTTTGAACCTGGTGAATCGATATTGATATCATGGCATTAAGAATTGCGATATATTGGCATATCGATTTTTTTATTTTTTTGCCCAGCCCTACTTATGGTTTGTATTCCATTGGCGTATCTATGCATCAGATCACATACAGTATTAATTATCCAGTGCCAGATGACTCTGTGACCTCAGTGCTGCCTCTCTGATGTTTATTATTTGCTTTATTAGATGTGAGGGCCTTATATGAGGTCATTAATTAACAGTGATAAACGACTATTTTAGAAACAGAGTGAGAGAGTGTCTGAGTCATTTCCCTGGTTGTGTAGTGGCTGATACTGGACTTGTTTATGCATTGAAAAAAAAAATCAGATCTATTAGTGCAGTGGTTTTCAACCTTTTTCAGACAAGGGCCCACCATTTATTCAGCATTTGAGCCAAGGACCACCTTTTGAGGACCTTTTGGCCCCACAGACCCCCAAAACGAAAGATTTATTTTTGCTTTTGTCCATCTTCTAGTTGTGTAGACTTGGGCTAATTCAGATGATGAACATTACACTCTTCAGAACATTACACTCTTGAGAGTGTAAAAATGTTTACGTTCTCAAGAGTTACATCTGGTTAACCAACTTAGCTGGGGACCACCTGTTGAAAACTCCTGCACTAGTGCATAAAATGCACAACTAAATGATCCTTCTTCAGGATCCTTCTTTGTTTCAGCTCTGGCTGAGAACGGCGATGAGAACACATCGCACCCTCATACATCATAATCAGGACATGTCAGAGGCTATTTACATTCAACTTGGCTCCTTCTCAATTTCCTGACTGGTGCTTTTAGGGGTGCTAATTGTTGTTAGTATGAAAAAGGAGACCCTCTTTTGGGTTTGTGGTGTCCTCAGTTGAAGTTGAACCTTTTGGGTGAACTTTTGGGCTGGATGTCGGATTGTTCTGCAAACTGCATCACCTCCCAGTCTTCACACTGGAGTTTGCATATTCCTCAACTCTAAATGTTTTGACTCTTTAATGGTGCTTGGAGGACTTGATGTCAAAATATATTTGCCTCGTTCGTTCCACAATTTGTCAAAAATACTTGGTACGTACGTGGATTTCGCTCCAAGTACCGTAGCATCCAATGAGCCCAGTTTTCATGCTGCTCAAACATGTAATTTTAGATTTACTGTTGGCTATTGAAATGGTAGCTCACAGCGAATCGCTTTCTTTGTGCCATAATGGCGTTTGATGAGGCCGATTGTAGAATCGGTGACAGGCAGTAAAGCAGGGGTGGGTCATTATTTTTCCCAAGGGGCCGGATGAGATACGTGAAATATTGTGGAGGGCCAAGACTAAAGGCTGAACTAAAGTCTGCGTGATATTAATTTAATTTAAAGTTAAAAGTAAGAGTAAGACCAACCATTTTGACACCAGGGCCCTCTATTAATTCAGTATTTGAGCCACAGAGGACCACCATTTGAGGACATTTTAGCAGCCACAGACCCCAAAACTAAAGCTTTCTTTTGTTTTTGTTCACAATACCAGGCTGGATTTGGGAAACAAAACAGGCGAACATACAGTAGATCAAAAATGACAATTCTTTTACATTCTCTGGTTGTGTAGGCGGATGAGTATTTTAACTCTTGAGAGTGTAAACCTGACAGTTTCATTTTTACGCTCCCAAAGAGTTACGTCTGGTTAACCAACTTTCCATATTTAACTTGAACTCTCTCAAGGACCACTGGTGGTCCCTGGGCCGGTCAGAGTCAGCCAAAGGGCCGCATTTGGTCCCCGGGCCGCATAATGCCCAGGTATGCAGTAAAGACTCTATAACCAGTATTGTCATTTATTTATGGAATTTGTAAAGCACTTTAGCTGCAGTATCACAGTGTCCTGACTGAGGTGGTAGTTCTGATGATATGCAGTTTATTTTATATTTGAGTCATTATAATACTGATGCTAGATAAAAATCAGACTTGCAATAATTCACATTACGAGGCCAAAAACAGATGAGCTGTTTCTGTGGGATCCCAACGTAACAGAGCTGAGCCTATACATTTGTAGATTGGTTATTTTTGGTGAGCGACACTGTTGCGCGACTAAGACTACATCCAACGTTAGCCATGACCTAAGTAGCCTCGATCTCCAGGCTCTCATCCGCGCTGTGAGCCTATACATTTGTAGATTGGTTATTTTTGGTGAGTGGCACTCACTGTTGCACGACTAAGACTAACATCCAATGTTAGCCATGGCCTAAGTGGTATTCCTGGCACCCCTTCACTTGAAACATGGTCTCTATTTTAAAAGAAAGACACTTCTAAAGAGAGACTCCACACTAACTGGAAGGTCGGTGTTTTCCTTGCCTTTTACAGTCGGGCCATGAAGTAGCCAGTGTCACAAGGTCTTCTCCTTCGTCTTTGATGGATCTACTGTGACAGCGCCGGCAATGCACACTTCACATTGACTCAGCCATTCTCCCTCACATTATAGACAAAGGTCCAACAGCAATTACTGAAGCCTTGTTGTCACATTGTGTTCACATTCATTGCGTCCCATCAGTCAGTGACGAGGCCATGAGGCCGCGAGTCAAACCTAACCTGAGGCTTGTCCAAACAGTGGGTTGCTCGATCTCTGTTCCCACCTCCATCCATCAGCCTGACATATGCAGATGGTTTCTACCATATCAAGGAGACCTATACTGACATAGTGACTTCCATATTTAACCTGCTCATCAGTCTTTTTGGTGTCAGATGGGGTACGGCAAAGTTGGGCCGCCGCAAAGTCGGGCCCTGGCCCCTGAGTATAGACAGAGTTACGCTGTTCGCAAACCCTGATCACTAAATGGGCTCTCCTACATAGACGTCATTATCTTTATTTTAGATTGTTTTGTAATAATATAGGATATAGCAAAAACATCAGGCAACAGCCTCATAAATCTCTTTATTTTACATCATTTAGTACAGCATACACATTAACAACCCAGCTTTGATTTATTATACATACAGCGTTTTATTTTAGAATGTTTTATACTACTACTAGTAGGCCTACATCCTAGAAATTACAGAGACTTTAGTTGTCACTGTGCAATAAGAGCAGATGTTTACATAGCTCTTATTTGCACCGTCATTGTTGAAAACAATGTATTTCAAACTCCAGTTTGTCCTTCTTTCAGGCTGAAACAGCCCTCCCACGCTCAGTTTCTGGCCCCTCAATGTCGCAACATTTCGGCTGGTCCGACTTTTATTTGGGCCGACATTTCGTGTGACTGTGTCAGATCAGCCATCCATGATTTTCTTTATCTTCACATTCACACAGAGTTCAACATTTGTAACAGCTGTTGCTCTGTAACTTGAGACATTTACATCTCATGGACACTGTTCTAAAGGTTGGGCTACACAAATTCCAGCTTGTTGTGTGAACTGAATTGAAAACGTCTCTTTTCCCTGTGATTGAAAGCATGATGATATTTAATTCTGATTTATTCTCCACGTCTACCGCATACATGGCGGCTATCGGAATACTAATATAGCCTAATATTGATTTCAGCCTGCAAACATGACCTGCTTTAATTACTTCAGTCTACCAGTAAGACGCCCCTCAGGGTGAGATGGCTGACGGCTGGGTGATGAGGGATCAGATCATCAACATATGGAATGAATTCTGTAGTGGCCATATATGGAGCATCTTGAGTGTACAGGGTTTGATGAGATCAGATGTCAGAAGTTCAGAACTGGAAGTATGGGTGGGGGAAGGATCAACATATTGTCAGAACAGGCCGGCTCCATGTGTTTGAGGTCACATGTAGAGTTGCTATATAGATCTAGGTCAGGGGTCAGCAACCTGCGGCTCAGGAGCCACATGCGGCTCTAGAACACAGCCCTAGTGGCTCTATGGCTGTAGCATTATTACATACACACACTGGGGTGATCTGCACCAACATAATATAAACATTTCATTCACCGACAGCACCCAACACACGTTGCACTGTCTGACAGTTGCCAGTTAAAGTTGCACTTGTTGGCCATGCCAAAAAAGCCCAGCAGTTATCAGAGGTGGATCTTTCAATCTGAACCACCCATTTTCAACAGTTTACTCAGTTTACTTTGTCATTAATATATATATATATATATATAAAAAAAACGTTGTGTTTCACCATGTCAATGATTTTTCTTTCAGGACATTTTTTTCTGAGAGTGTGCAAATGGAACCAAATGGACCTGCCAGGGAACCAAATGGACCCGCCAGGGTCCAAATGGACCCTGGCGGGTCCATTTGGTTCACATTTGTACACTCTCAGAAAAAAGGGTGGAATTCACCTTTAAGCACTTATTAGCCTTACGTTTTTGCGGTTCCAGACAGATTTTGAATTTAATTTTTGGCCGAAAATGGCTATGTCAACATCTTGGGTTGCCGACCCCTGATCCAGGTGATGATCCAATCTTCTCCATGTATTGTTGACCAGGGTCATGAGATGAGGTCAGTGACTGTTGTGATAATGGTTCAAGCTGGAAGGACCTGGTTAATGCTCCCTTCCTTAAAAAAAAAATAAAAGTTCGAACTTCAAACAGGCACAGCATAGCTCATGAACCATTTGGCCGTAAATGTGTGTCTGCTCACGCCAAACACATGTGTTCTGACTTTTGACCTCCGTCCTTTATACCATTTTGTAACACAGAAGAACATTAGGGCGTAAATTCATGAAGAAAAGTTAAGTATGAAGGTGAGAATGAATGTGGAAATGTGGCGGCCCTCTCCATCTACAAAATTGCTCAGCCTTGCTCTACGGGGTGTGAGCTTTAAAGGGGAATTCCACCCATTTTCAACATTTTTTTTTTCTGAGAGCGTTCCATTTGTACGCTCTCAGAAAAAAAGAAGCGTCTAAAGGAATCCATTAACATGGTGAAAATACATCTTGATGATGTCATCAAGATGTTTCACCATGTTGGTTGCTTTCTTCAGACCTCCATTTCTTGGGAACACAGAATGGGGGAACTTTTTTATCAAGTCCACACAACACCTTGAAGGTACATCAATGACATGGTAAAATATTGAAAATGGGTGGAGTTCCCCTTTAAGCCCATTCATAGTTATGGCACGGTTATTTAAGTCACATTCGGACCATCTATGCAACCACTATTGGGTCTTTATTTAACTCCATAGTACATACAGTACTACCTGATGAAGTGAAACTGCAACTGTTTTGTATCCTGGACATTTGAACACTTGATTAGACGTTCTGGTGAAGATTAGAGTGATTAGAGTGGCCTGAGTGAAAATTGAAAGTTAATTTAAAAGTGGTGTCTAGAGAACTGAGCAGCAACAGATCAGATTCACAATGAAAGAGCGTAGGATGAATGAGTTTCTGAGTTGTTTTTTAAAGTTTAGACTTAATGATGATAATGAAAATAAAAATGAATTATGTTTTTTTTGCATTTGGCATTCTGTCCTTTTACATTTTCTGTTCTCACAAGCCAGTGGTGCATGAGTGCTTTTCTAATTTCTGTAGTCAATAGTGATGTTATGTCTGGCATGGATGGTCTTAAATTCATTTCCCCCATCACCGGCTCTCTGTTTGCTTACATTGGGCATAATGAAGCATTAATTCAGCTCCGTCGCTGCAGACTACAGTCATCCTCAGGAGAATTAGTTCTTGACCTAACGGAGCAGAGACAGAATAAAGGCATGCAGCAGGATATGGTTTGAGTGACTTCCTGTTAGTTCCATTTAGGACAGGGGTTTTCAACATTTTTCATACCAGGGACCACTATTTGTTCAGAATTTGAGCCACGGACCACCATTTGATGATATTTTAGCCCCACAGACCCCAAAACTAAAGGGTGATTTTGCTTTTGTCCACAATTCCAGGCTGGATTTGGGAAACAAAAACAGACAAAACATATACAGACCAAATTGACCATTAATCTTGTAGTTGTGTAGTCCATTTGTTGCGGGTTGTGGGTCCGTTTGGTTTCATTTTTACGTTCTCAAGAGTTACATCTGGTTAACCAACTTAGCTGGGGACCACCTGGAACCCTCTCAAGGACCACTAATGGTCCCGGGACCACCTGTTAACAACCAAATGGACCCACAAGGGTCCATTTGGTTTCATTTTTACACTCTCAAAGAGATACATCTGGTTAACCAACTTTCCAACATTTAGCTGGAGACCATCTCTCAACCACTGGTGGTCCCTGGACCGCTGATGAAAACCACTGATATAACCTTTCATTGGATGGGCAAGATGCACATTTGGGTGGGCACTGCCCACCCCTGCCCCCCTCTAGATCTGGCCCTGAATCAGGTATCCTGAAAATAGAATACGTATTATGTGCAGCTGGTCCTGTTATTCAACTTTGGAAACTCCCTGCGACCGTCAATATGTACACAGAACTTTACAGAAAAACAAGCAAGTTGTGTATCATTAGCAGACATGGTTGGCAACACTACTAATGAGATCATTATCATTGGTGACTGTCTCTCCCTTTGTCACCCCTAGAAGACCCATGCAGCTGGCTTCATTCCTCTCAATCACAGAGACACATCATAGTAAAACATTTATCCACATTGCTAGTGGGTGCAAGTCGATATGTGAACACAAATCTCTTTCTTTCAAATAAAAGCCCGGACGGACCTTACTTTTTATTGGTTTTGTTTCCTATTATATCAGTTCAATTCTCGCTGAACTTTTAGACAAAGTAAACGATGATCTTGTTCACTTTTTCCCTCATGTTTTGCCAACTCAAGCAAAACAGGGTTGAAGATCTCTCTCTCTCTCTCTCCACCACTATTTATTCCTATAGTTTGTACAGTGGTGCATGCGGTCAAATTAAGCAAATAATTTGAGGGAAGCTAAATAAATATACCAAATATGTTGTTCCCATGATTTCTACTAACAGGATCTCACATTGAACCTGAACACACAATCATATAGGCGTCATATACAGTATCAAAAAGAGGAAAAAGCCAGGTGCTCAATGGAGATGCAAAAAAATGACTAAAAGTTGTTGGTGCTGCGAAGATCAAAAAGGGACTGGAACAGTGAAGAACAGTCAAGTCATCTAGACAATCAGCTGAGTGTGTGGTGCGCGCACACACTCCACACTAGCCCTGATGAAGACTCTTTTGAGTCGAAACATGTTGGCTTTTTTTTACCATTTAATAAAGTACCTTGTTTTTATATCCCCTCTCCTCGTTTTTAACTTTTGAGTGCTCAGATTGTTGCCTTCCTGTTTTTCATATGCAGTAGTATGTTTGACCATGGTCACACACTATACTGAGGCACTTTTTTGTTTTAGAAAACCAGCCTTGGTGCGTGCGTGCGTGTGTGTGTGTGTCAGTCAGATTTCTCAATGAATTGCTTCTCCTTGCTGAATTCATCACAGCTGAACTTCCGGACAGTTTTTTCTCCACACACTTCTTTGTCTGACTTTTTTGACAGAGCCTGGAAGATGACAAGCGTGAAATAGTTTGAGCCTTTCCTATTCTGACTGAACATCGACGTTTCCTAAACCGAGCATGTACTGTATCTTTTGTTTGTCTTGCAGCAGAACAGCATCACTTTTGAAATTCCTCTCTGTGCACAAATAATTATTTTGTGTCTGGAGATGTCTTTTTTTCCTTCTTCCTTTTCATTTTTGTCCGAGAGGGCCGTGATGTGGACGGAATTGAAATGGAACAGGGTGTCTGAGTCAGTGTTCTGTTGGCAGGAGAGAAAGTGCATCCTAATGGTGACACAACTCCAATTTCCAGTCCCATTTACACACACACACGCACACATGTGTGTGCAACACACACACACACACACACACACACACACACACACACACACACACACACACACACACACACACACACACACACACACACACACACACACACACACACACACACACACACACACGCGTGCACACACACGCATGCACGCACACATACACACAAGTGACACAACCACCGCACCACACATTGCACGTGCAGTGCACGCACCAACACACACACTTTTTTACGTTGCATTCCTTTATGTGTCAGTGGCAATAATGACAGTCCAGATAATGTGTGTCTGAGAAACAACAAGTGCCTTGTGGACATGCATCAATTTGCATCAATCCTTGTGGACATGCATCAATTGGATGGCAGCTTCCAATTCCCCAGACATGACAACACTATGTGATATCGGCTGTCATAAACATCAGAAAGTACCACAAATCTAAATAAATCTGCACATCCTCTTGGAGTCCAAGGACAAAATCTGTTTGGCTATAGTAATAACCACACATGGTCTTTGTATCACAATTCTTTATCACCTTTGTTTGAATGACGGCTTTGTGGCCTCCCCATCGACTAGATTGATGTTTCCCAAAAGTGGGGCCCGGGGATCCCACTTTTGGTTTGGTTTAGTTTTTGACGTGAAAATGTTTGGGAACCACTGCACTAGATTCTATGGAAGAAATGGGTGATAATGTCCCATCACCGTTCCATAGGCATGGCAGTGCATGAAGTCCTTTGGAAGTGAATGTCGCCGGCGTTTCCGGCTTGCTTTTCAGAAGCGCCATCTATGTTGGTAACGTGAGTCCGTCCAACTTCAAGGTGAAACCCACAACTAAATTTAACTTTGCTCTTCTATCCCTTCCTCATTGTTGCACTAAGCCTCCAGAGATCAAAGTCTTAAAAGGACAACACACGCAGCTGCAGTACTAAGCTCAGTGTGATGCACTTTTCGAGGGGGAAATTAATTAACAGGTACTGTTATGGTACCGTTTGATGACTGGTGTTGTTGAGGCATTGTCACCATTGGTGATATTGCCAGGTGTGGTTTAATTACACTCTGATAGACTCAGATCTATCTGCCTTTTTTCAAAAACAGCAGAAGACGGGCGTTGATGATTCATGATGAGACTGATGAAAGTCAAGAAGAATAATTAGTGTCAGAGCAGAGCATAAACCATTGCCTGTAACAATGGGGAGTGCTATATGACAGGGGTTTTCAACAGGTGGTCCGGGGACCACCAGTGGTCCCTGGGATAGTTCCAGGTGGTCCTCCCCGGCTAAGTTGGTTAACCAGATGTAACTCTTGAGAGCGTAAAAATGAAACCAAATGGGCCCGCAAGGGTCCATTTGGATTCATTTTTTTACGCTCTCAAGAGTTAAAATATTCACCATCTTAATTAGCCCAAGTCTAAACAACTAGAAGATTAATGGTCAATTTGTTCTGTTTTGTTTCCCAAATCCAGCCTGGAATTGTGGACAAAAGCAAAAGAAATCTTTAGTTTTGGGGTCTGTGGGGCTAAAATGTCATCAAATGGTGGTCCGTGGCTCAGATTCTAAATAAATAGTGGGCCCTGGTATGAACAAGGTTGAAAACCACTGCTATATGATATTTGGTACATGCATTTTGTGGTATTGTTGGTCCTGGGGGAGAGTTTGATGATGGGGTTGGTTTTGTTCTTCTTTTGTTTTTATTTTATTCATGATCAACTTATCTCTTTGTGTCTCACTTGTCTTAAATCAGGGTTGGCCAAAAGGTAGATGGTGATCTACCAGTAGATCTTGCAGGCCGTGCAGGTAGATCACATGACAGTCTCCCCAGCACTTGGACCCTTATGGATCTGTAACTCTTGAGAGCGTTAAAATGAAACCAAATGGACCCGTGCCGTAAGGGTCCATTTGGTTTCATTTTACATTATATTTAAACATCTGAATTACGTAATTTTCAAGGGTACACACAATTAGAAAATGGAGAATAATTATTATTTTGGCTAACATTTTGCCAGTTATCTTTTCCAATTTCCCAAAAACGTGAAAGTTCTTAGTTTTGGGTGCAAGAGACTAAACTCAACATCACAAACTGTCAACTCAAACCTCAAATACTGTTTTTAAACGTCAGTAATAGTATATACAGGAAAACCTTCCAATTATCCCGCTCTATTTTTTATTACTCAAACACTATAACAGTAAGTAACACCATCACCACTATTTCAAAGCTCAAACATTCTTGGGGGCCTTGAAATGGATGTCTTCTGATGTGTGAGCCGGTCATTTTGAAAGTAGCTCTCAAGTCAAAAAAGTGTGGGCACCCCTGTCTTAAATAATAATAAAAAAACAATGGGGCTTTCGCATGTCTAGTCCATACCGTATGTGGCCATATTTTCTGCATGCTAATGTTGGATATGTATCTCACCGCTTTTTATAGTACATCTATAGTACGTTATGAAACCCGTTTGATAAAAGCAATGCTGTATTTTGTCTGTATTACAGTTAAGAGGACACCCTTAACTGTGATATATTGTCCTCATTACCACAGTTGAGGGTGTCTCCTTAACTGTGGTAATGATGACAATATAACATGGCTTGTCATAAGTTAGAACAACCTCTAGATAGAACTTGCTTATACTGTGTAGACTGAAGGTTACTGTGATCCTCACTCGTGGCCAGTGTTGCCAACCGCCAAAATCCAAAATGCACTAGAATGCGCTAGAGCAGTGGGTTTACAACCATTTTCATACCAGGGCCCACTGTTTATTCTGCATTTTAGCCACGGAGGAGGACCACCATTTGATGTTGAGCTTAGTCTCTCTGACTAATTTAGGAGAAATAACTGGCAAAATGTCGGTCAAAATGGCAATTCTTCTTTATTTTGAAAATGTGTGGATTCTTGGAAATTAGATAATTTAGATGTTTGAATACAATTTAACAAAGGTAAAAAAGACCACGCACATCCAAAAAAGACCCAATTTGGGTAGGGTGCTAGATTAAACAAGGAAACATAACTATATGAAAGAAAGAAAATCTGCACACCAATTGCTGCTCCCGAATATTGTTTTACTTATGAATACAATTTAACTCTTGAGAGCGTAAAATGAAACCAAATGGACCCATAAGGGTCCATTTGGTTTCATATTACGATCTCAAGAGTTACAGATCTAAAAGGGTCCATTTGGTTACCAATGGTCCTTTCTAGGAAGGAAGGAGGATTCTATCATAGGAGGAAAAATGGTGAAAAACAAGGGTTTTATCTCTGGTGCATGTCAACCAATTTTCGCCCCAACTAATTTCGGTGCTAGGGGGGTCTGGAAAAAAGCTGAATATAGCAACAAATGCGCCAAGTTGGCAACACTGGCAGTACTGTTATGTTTTGTGTAGGATCGTGGTGTGCAATGGAGAAATAAATGGAGTCAACGATGCGTTTTGCTTTCATTTTCTCGCATGATTCCCACGTTGAGCAGCACTACCAAGACTAATGATTTCACCTGTAGATAGGCTGCTGCTTGTGTTGCATGCTTGGCAATCTCCTTAATAGTCTTTGTGCCTATTAATTTTACAGCATTCGGTGCTGTCTCACACCGAAACCGTACACCTCAAAGTACATCCAGTTGAGGCTTTCAACAACCTGTCCAGTCTGTCTACATTCAATGTACAATGCAGGATAAAAGCAAGGTTAATGTAACATCAGAGATTATTTATTCATATCTACCCCCCTATTCCCAGCAGCTCTCACATGGCACTAATGACTCATATTAAATTCATTATGTGATTTAAATTGGGATAGATTCAAAGACCACAGAATAAGGCGTGAATGGGTAGAAGCGAGGTGAGACCTGTAGCTGTGAATTGAGTCCGTTTGATGCTGACACGTGGAAATCATGACCAAGGGTCAAGTCGTTTTCTTGAATTTCATCCCTCAGTTGGAATTGTTTTCAGGGATTTAATCCTTTTTTTGGCTTAGCCTTAATCTTAAATTCCTGTTACTGTGAAAGTTGTCTCATAATCTGCTTTGCCTCTGTCCTGGCCTGATTAAGTGTCATCTATCACATTATACTCCTTCTGTCTGACTTATTTTTCATTTTATTCTGGAAATGAAATCGGTTGGGGTAGGATTTGAGTTGCTGTACTGTCAAAACTGTAGCCCAGGGGTGACCACACTTTTTTGACTTGAGAGCCACTTTCAAAATGACCGGCTCAACAAGATCTACACATAAAAACAAACAAAAATTTTGACTTTGAAATAGTGGTGATGGTGTTACTTACTGTTAGTGTTTAAGAATAATGCACTTACTGTATAATGAAAATGGAGGGGGAGAATTGGAAGGTTTTCCTGTATATGCTGCTACTGACGTTTGAAAACAGTATTTGAGGTTTGAATTGACAGTTTGTGACGTTGAATTTAGTCTCTTGCACCCAAAGGTGATAACTTTCACGTTTTTGTCCACAATTGGGGAAAAAAACTGGCAAAACGGCCAAAATAACAATTATTCTCCATTTTCTAATTGTGTGGAAATTACGTAATTCAGATGTTTAAATATAATTTAACTCTTGAGAGTGTAAAATGAAACCAAATGGACCCGTAAGGGTCCATTTGGTTTCATTTTAACGCTCTCAAGAGTTACAGATCTATACATTTTATGGGACTGTCATGTGATCTACCTGCACAGCCTGTGTGATCTACTGGTAGATCACCATCTACCTTTTGGGCAGCCCTGCTGTAGCCTATAAAGATTTAATTTGAGTCCTCAAAAAGCTAAAATATAATCCACTGGCCATAACAGTGGTCACAAGTGTAATAGTGTATGTGTCCATGTTGTGTGCGCAATTGATATAGTGTTGATTGTGTGCATTATACCGATATATGGAGGCAACCGATATATGGTTGCCTCCATGCAAACATAATACAACCTCTGTGACTTAATACATTCTCTGGGGTATAAAGTCAAGAGAGTGCAAAGCTCTCTATTACAGCTCTCACTGCCGTTTATGCCTGCCAGCTCCTCCAGGAGTACAGAGAGCATCATAAACCACTGATGTTCATGCTCCGCTATTAAACAGATCATTTCCAAAGACAGCTTCATTCATAGCCGACGGTCATTGGCATAAAACGCATAAACATCAAGTGAAAATGCCACTGAATGCCAAGACACAGCCAGTCTGCACTGTCTGCACTGCCCAGACACAAGCTTAACTCTGTTGTCAAAGCACATTTTGCATTGCAGCCAAACAACAAATCTTTTGAGGGAAACTGAATTTGCAGTGTGCAGGTCTGGCAATTCTTGACTGCCATAAATTCAAGATGTACATCTCTGAAGTTTATGGATATAGTGCAGTGGTTTTCAACCTTTTTCATACCGGGGCCCACCATTTATTCAGAATTTGAGCCACGGACCACCATTTGATTACGTTTTCACCCCAAAGACCTAAAAGTAAAGAATTCTTTTGGTTTTGTCCACAATTCCTGGCTTGATTTTGCAAACAAAACATTGTAGACTTCCTAATTAAGTGGTGCTAATTCACATGATGAATAGTTTAACTCTTGAGAGTGTAAAAATGAAACCAAATTGACCCGCAAGGGTCCATTTGGTTAGCCAACTTTCCATCATTGATTAGCCAACTTTCCATCATTTAGCCTGGGGACCAGCTGGAACCCTCTCAAGGACCACTGGTGGTCTCCAGACCACCTGTTGAAAACCCCTGATATAGTGTACTAGATTCTACCATCAAAAACCTCAAAATACCTTTGTCAAATAAAATTTGACAAAGGTACAATTTGTCTTTCATTGCCAAAAATCACTGATCTGCCATTTTTGGGTGAATGTTTTGCCCCCCGGGGTTCAAGTGGTTAACAAGTGGAAGAGTGAGAGAGAAAGAGGAAAGCTTTTGGCAAGTTCTAAGGTCCATATTTTTCCTCTCACTCTGTAATCTCTCCTGGAAAAACTAATCAAGTTAAGAGTTTGTTACAGAGCCGTTTCAGGTTCATGGAAGCATCAACTCTCTAAAGCAGTCTCATATACAGTAAATGTGATGAATCTCTATGGTACAAATGACTCAAGGTCAGGGGGCAGGGGCCCCCTAAATGCCCAGTCTGCCCCACCAAACACGATGGCATGCAAAACAACCCAAGATATTTCAAATTAAAGTGCCTATATTTGAAATGATATGAAACACTGATGTTATTAATAGTGATGCTTTACTTGACTAATAAAAGTCATGTAACTGAAAATGGTATGGGTGCGACTTCATTGATGAAGCCGCCCCATACCATTTTCTCCTGCCCCCCCCCATGTTACATCTGCCCCTGCTCAAGGTGTGTGTGTGTATATTCTGCTCTTTTCTGTCTGGCCTTACTTTTCACTGGATGAAGGACACAGATAAATACTATTTATCTGTGTTCCTCATCCGTCGGACTGAATTATTGGTTGTAATTTTGCAACCTTTGTAAATAAGGATAATATATTTGTGGAGCAAGTCTGCATTTTTATGGTGTGACAGTTTGCGCTGTGTATTTAGGAAAATGGGACAAACATGTAAGATTAAAGATTAAAGAATTTTGTTTTTTTGTATCCAGTTATTACATTATTTTCTGTACAGCAATTGCTAGGATAAGTGCTCTGAAATAAAAATAGATTCCGGTGATTATGTACCTATCCTGTCTCGCTCTCAGCAGCAAGAGCATCTTTACTGATTGGAAGGGCAGCGTGGTAATGTGTGAAGCGTTCCGTCAGGTTGTCCTGACTACAGAATGACATGGTCGGGTTTTAAACAAAAAAAGAGGGCGCAAGCAATGTTCCTAGTTGAGTAAATACAGTGATGAGGGATGTAACATTTCCCAATTGGGGGGGCAGGAGAAAATGGTAAGGGCCATTTTCAGTTACAGGACTTTTATTAGGCAAGTAAAGCATCAACAATAACATCAGTTGTTGTTAAAGTTGCAACAGACACGCAGCATGCATAAAGCTAAAGGTCTGACTCAGAGTTTTCTGTTTTCAGTGATGAAATGCTGTTGGTTTAGTGGTGACACAGCTGTAGTTAGTTTGTAGCAGTAGTAGTGTTTCAAATCATTTTAAATATACAGTGGCTTTTTCGCATGTTTGGTGGGGCAGACTGCCCCCCCCATGTCCATGCCTAGATCCGCCCCTGGTGATGACATCAGTTTGACAGGAGTCAAATCTCAATGCCTTTTTTTTATTGCTGCTTTCCTAAACACTGGATAATCAGTTAGCTTACTGTCATAAGGCAATAGTTTTGTTTATTTGCTGAACAGACTCTGTCCTGTACATTAGTAAATCTCACACCCATGTTTCTTTTTATTTTTCCATTACAATTACAATCAGATGTCATCTAATGAGCACCGGCCATCTTCTCTGTTTGCTCAGAAGAAAAAAGGAATCTTATGAATGTGTTCCCCGTATTTTTCTTGAACTTGGTAATCTCCTTATCACAGACTGAAGCCTGAAGGGACGTTTTTGACCTTTCAGTTCAAGTTATCTGTGTGGAGAATTGTGTCCCTTTTTATCTTTCTTTCCTAGTGACCTCCGCGCTCCCCTCAGACCTGAAGCCATTCCACAATACAGACTGAAAGAACAAAGTGGAACAAAGTTCTGTGCATACTGTACAGTAAACTTCTATGCTTTTACTTAGTCTCTGGTACAGTGGTTTTTAACCTTTTTCATCCCAGGGCCCACTATTTATTCATAATTTGAGCCACGGACCACCATTTGATGTCATTTTCACCCCACAGACCCCAAGACTAAAGATTTCTTTTGATTTTGTCCACTATTTCAGGCTGGATTTCGCGAACATGGCGATTCTTCTACAAGATGATGAATATTTTAACTTTTGAGGGTGTAAAAATGAAACCAAATGGAATCTTGTGGGTCCCAAATTTGGTTTCATTTTTGCGCTCTCAAAGAGTTAAATCTGGTTAACCACCATTTAGCTGGGGACCGCCTGGAACCCTCTCAAGGACCACAGGTGGTCCCACATCTTTAATGATTTAAGGCCTGGTGTATTTGTATTGTGTTTGTACACTGTGCCAAAATGATTTTTTTATGCATTTTAGGGCTATTGACCTCCCCCAAAGTTTCCATCGGGGACAAAGTTATTTCTGATAGCTCTGACAAGAACTCCAAACCACTTTCACCACTGCTATTAACGCATGCAAAACCTACGTTCCACAACATTGTCTCGGTCATGGTAACGAGGCAGACGTGTTATGATTACTTAACCGGAAGTCAAACATCCGCCGGCTTGGAAGAGCTTCTGGGATCCTATGCAAGTATAGATGATCTTAAGTGGATTTCCTTTTTGTTTGTGACCCGGATCAAGGGGATCGAGTTTTTTTTTGCTGCGTTAATAACAAATGATAGGACTGTTTATTAGTGTTTTTCAAATACTTTGGCGTGTGCTACAAAGGCAAACCCGGCAGTGTTGGTAGGTTGTTGTCAGACTGGCTATAAAGCGTTGGAACCATTAACATGCTTAAGGACGAGAGGGGACCCTCACCCTGACTGCAGGTGGGCGCTTTGGCATGGAGGGTTAGATCAACATTATGTACTATAGCCATATTTGGAGCATGTCTTGAATGTAGAGGGTTTGATGTGGTCAATCGACATATAGAATGTCAGAACAGAGATGTAAAAACTTAAAAGCGAAAGCGTAAAAACGAAACCAAATGGACCCCTTTGCGGGTCCATTTGGTTTCATTTTTACACTCTCAATAGTTAAAATATTTATCAGCTGAATTAGCCCAAGTCTACACAACTAGAAAATATAGAACATTAATGGTCATTTTGATTTGCATGTGTGACTGTTTTGTTTGTGAAATCCAGCCTGGTATTGTGGACAAAAGCAAAAGAAATCTTTAGTTTTGGGGTCTGTGGGGCTAAAATGTCCCCTGTGGTTCAAATACTGAATAAGTAGAGAGCCCAAAATGGTTGGTCTAACTCAGACTCTTACTTTTAAATTAAATTAATATTACGCAGTTCAGCCTTTAGTCTTCTTGGCCCTCCACAATATTTTATGTATCTCATTTGGCCCCTTGGGAAAAATACCGTAATTGCCCGCCCCTGGTGTAGAGGGTTTGCCAAGTGTTCTGTATATATACCAGACAGTGGCCTTGTGGTTAGAGTGTCTGCCCTGAAACTGGGAGGCCGGGGTTCGTAAAAATGGGACCCAATGCCTCCCTGCTTGGCACTCAGCATCAAAGGGATGGATTGGGGGTCAAATCAACTAATGATTCCCGAGCGCGGCGCACACTGCAGCTCACCGCTCCAAGAGATGGGTCAAAAGCGGAGAACTAATGTCACTGCGGTAACGTGAGTGACTAATCTGACGACTTTGACTTTTTTAAAAACCTTTTGACATGAAAACCTTTTGACATAATATGTTTTTAATGGTGCAGAACACTTGGTAAACCCTGTACAATGTACATATGGTCATGCCTGGGGTGACCAACCAACCAAACAACTGACTGACAGGAATTGCAGATTTTCATAGTAAATGTGACATGCGGTCGCAATAAGCTAAATTTAGAGACTAGTATAGAGGTTGTTTCTGTATATGGGTCCTGTGTTAGTAAAAGCATGACATGCTGTTTATTAGGTATTGAGCATGTCTGGCATCAGTTGTGTAACATTATCTACCATAAAACAGTTTTCGATACAGTTCATTTAAAACAAACACCCAGGGATGTTTTATTATTTTACTTTTCTGTGGTGGGAATTGGGCATGCAAACGTATGCAATTATGTATACTGAATGACATGCAGTTGCTGTACAGAAGGCGAGTTTAAAATGCATAGCTGGCGGTACAGTATACTGTACTCTTGCTCTTTGTGGTACAACAAAACTGTTAATCAGGCTTTAATCGGTAGCTGACGAAACTCAGCCATGCTGTATGCCCTGTGCATGTTAACCCTTCGTGTATCTGAACACGTTCTGGTGTTCTAAGCATTATGTTATACTTTAAAAATAGCAGATCTACAAACTCATAGCGCGCCACCGAGTGGCTGAGTTTGTAGGTCTGCTATTTTTTGAAATATAGTGAAAATGTGGCACAAATGTTTCAATATATTATTTCAGATGCATACATGTTTAACTCTAGTCTTTGCTTCTGGGGGACCTCTAGAACAACATGTTTTCAGATGGGGTTCGCAGCAAAATGTAGATAATTCTGGTGGTCCTTGGTATGAAATATGTTGACCATCACTGACACTGGAACATAGATTTTTTTTTGTTTGTTTCAGAACTGGAATCTCGTGTCAGAAACTATATTCTAGCATCAGAAACTAGAATCTAGTGTCAGAAAATAAAATCTAGTACCATAAAACTAGAATCTAGTGCTGGAAACTTGAAATCTAGCGTTGGGAACTAAAACCTAACATCGGGAACTACTGGAAACCAGAATCTTGCGGCAGAAAGTAGAATGTAGCGTAAGAAACTAGAACCTAGTGTCAGAATTTGGAATATAATGTCAGAAACTAGACTCTAGTCAAGAAACTATGGGTTAAGTAGACAGTGTTATCAGGGTTAGCAGATGGACAGAGTCCAAGTGAGAGAATCCCTCCTCTCTCCTCTGGCTCCATCCATGTCATAACTACCAGGATGACCTTGGCAGAGGATCAAACTACGGTTTGAACACAACGCACATACCGGTCTCTCTCTGACACACACGCACACATGTGTACTTACTTATGCATGACCCCCACTCCCACACACACATGCGTGTGCACACACACACTCCCCAATCCCCACTGCTCCTACACATTCCTTGAAAAAAATAGTTTGGAGTTACAGAAATACCCGCAGTAGAATAAAGACAACCTGCGGCCATGTTAACTGTTCCCAACGTCGTCGTGGGGACGGGGACCTCAAGGGTTAAATGTTGAAAACGGGGCATCTGTGACAAAAATCAATGACATTATGTATCATGTCACAGGAATCAAGGTAGATTGATTGATGCCCAATGTGTTTTGGTGTGGAATTCTCCTTTAAGGCCCTGCTCCCACCGGCAGCCAAAGTCCGATTTGTAGTCAGTGTGAACTGGATCTGACAATCACTGATCATTAAGCAACTTAACATCCAGATCAACCTGCACACATGGACATCAAAGGAGGCTTGAGCAGCTGCACTTTTACCCACCTTGTCCTCATCAGTCCTTTTTATGTAGCAAAAAGTTCTATGGCAAAAGAAATGCAAATGATTTTTTTTTGTCAAAAGTGCCCTTTTAGGAAATTTGATCCCCTTCCCCTCTTAACATTTTCTGCACATCCCTGGTCAACCCTCATATATCCAGCCTTTGTAGCATTTCCCGTGTTGTAGGACTTGGCGACAATGACAATACAAGGAATTATAGTGGCATTTGTCTCACTCAGTTCCAAACATTTCCCTTTTTAGTGCTGGAAAATACATTAACACAGATCCCAGAACATAATGCCTCGTCTCATATCACAAATATTTATTGATATTTTGCTCAAGCTTTGCATCACTGACATAATTTGCTGCCTTGTCAGGGGCGGATGTAACATTTCCCAATTGGGGGGGGGGGGTGCAGGAGAAAATGGTATGGGGGCGGCTTCATCGCCGAAGCCGCCCCCATACCATTTTCTGTTACAGGACTTTTATTAGGCAACTAAAGCATCAATAATAACATCAGTTGTTGTTGAAGTTGCAACAGACACGCAGCATGCATAAAGCTAAATGTCTGACTCAGAGTTTTCTGTTTTCAATGATGAAATGCTGTTCAGTAGCAGTAGTAGTGTTTCAAATCATTTTAAATATAAGCACTTTAAACATCTTGGGTTGTTTTGCATGCCATCGTGTTTGGTGGGGCAGACTGGGCATTTAGGGGGACATTGGCCCATGCCTAGATCCGCCCCTGCTTGTCATAAGAATGACATGTTACCTCAATCCCATCAACACCTTAGATAGCACAGCCAGCTTCCACATACCGCATTTCTCCACTTGGTTTGGTGATTCATGGGGGTTCAAATCGCTTTTGATGATGTCACAACTCGCAACAACACCTCAGAGCTTTTAAATCTAAGCCAAGATTGTGCATTTCAGTTTTGACATTAAAAAGGGTATCCCAGAACGCGTTGATCGAGCATCGTTTATATCGTTCTTTCTCTCGCTTGTCACAAAGGCCTGAACGCGAATAAACATTCAGTGAAAGGTGATATGAGTGTAGTGTTGGGATTGGCCAATAAATGCACTGAGCTATGCCTGTAGATTTACAATGAACTGGAGTTAGGTGAGATAAGGGGGAGGCTTTTAGAAGACACCAGAATTCATGAGCAGCCATAAACAATTCCCTGGGGGTGACTCGTGAATAAGGTGACATACTGTGTGTGTGCGTGTGTGTGTGTGTGGGGGGGGGGGGGGGTGGGGGGGTGGGGGTGGTGGTGCGTGTGTGCATACTGCATATGTGATTGTATGCATGACTGCGTGCACATATGTGAGAGGAGAAAGACAACATTGACTAAGGTGAATGAGGCCGTGGCAGCAATTTTATTAAATCAAGGTTGTTTGCTGCTGTATCATCTTCTCATGCTGTCAACTCGGGTTGAGAAAAGCAGCAGCAGCAGCAGCCAGAGAACGCAGAGAGAGAGTCATTAAATGTGTTTTGTCTTGGATAAATGCACTTAGGAATACATTTTGAAAACGGTTTGATTAAGAAGAACAGTGGGGCCAGTCAGGCAACGTTCTCTATTTCTTTAATCACTGATACAATTAGAAAATTAGTATCTTGGTTGATTTTAACTGAGTAGTTGCAGTGCAGTACAGTGTTGCCAACTTGGCGCATTTGTCGCTATATTTAGCTTTGTTTCCCAGACCTCCCTAGCGCCAAAATTAGTGGAAAATCAGCAGAAATTGGCAAAAAATCTAGTGCTTTTTTGCTTGTGAGTTGGGGCGAAATTGGTTGACAGGCGCCAGAGATAAAACCCTTGTTTTTCACCATTTTTCCTCCTATGATAGAGTCCTCCTCCATTCAGAAAGGACCATTGGTAACCAAATGGACCCTTATAGAACTGTAACTCTTGAGAGTTACAGATCTTTCAGTCCCTTTCGGGTCCGTTTGGTTTCATTTTACGCTCTCAAGAGTTAAATCATATTTAACCATCTGAATTACCTAATTTTCAAGAATCTACACATTTAGAAAATGTAGAAGAATTGCTAATTTGACCAACATTTTGTCAGTTATTTCTCCTAGATTATGCTGGAAGACTAATCTCAACATCAAACGGTGGTCCTCTGTGGCTATGCAGAATAAACAGTGGGCCCTGGTATGCAAATGGCTGAAAACCCACTGCTCTAGTGCATTCTAGTGCATTTTGTAAGTGCCACTAGTGCATTTTGGATTTTGGCGGTTGGCAACACTGGTTCAGTAAGAGCTCGCAGCGTAGGCTGATATTCTGTAGTGTAACTGCATGCCCTAAATGTGCCATGACAGATTTTAAAACGGTGGTCCCTGAGACCCACCAGTGGTCCCTGAGAGGATTCCAAGTGGTCCCCAGCTAAATGGAAAGTTGGTTAATGTAACTCTTTGAGAGCGTAAACATGAAACCAAATGTGTCGATTTGGTTTCAATTTTATGCCCTCAAAGAGTTAAAATATTGAACATTTCAAAACTTGTTGAAATGGCAAATAAAGAAACCTTGAACCTTCATCATATTCATGTAAATTAGCCCATGTCTTTTGATGTATATTTGACTGTTTTTCCTGGAATTGTGGACAAAAGAAAGAAAAAAAGAAAGAAATCTTTAGTTTTGGGGTCTGTGAGCCAAAATGTCATCAAATGGTGGTCTGTGGCTCAAGCTCTGAATAAATAGTGGGCCCTTCTATGAAAAAAGGTTGAAAAACACTGCTGTAGCATAAGCAAATGGACTTTGTGTATACATTTCTATAGGTGGGTGATTTCCATTCCACATTACAGTGTGGGGACGAGTCCACGCATTCATTCACAGAATCACATTAAGGCTCTTATCGAGTTTAGGTACTGAATTTTAAAAAGCAGCTTTTGCAAGGTGGTAATTATTATCTTGTTCTGTCACAGTCGTCCTCATGGTTCACTAGAGAAACGTTCCTGCTGCCTGGGCTGCTGTGAACCAGGGGCGGATGTAATATTTCCCAATTGTTGAAGTTGCAACAGACACGCAGCATGCATAAAGCTAAAGGTCTGACTCAGAGTTTTCTGTTTTCAATGATGAAATGCTGTTGGTTTAGTGGTGACACAGCTGTAGTTAGTTAGTAGCAGTAGTGCTGTTTCACATCATTTTAAATATAAGCACTCTAATATGAAATATCTTGGGTTGTTTTGCGTGGGGCAGTCAGGGCATTTAGGGGGGGCACTGCCCCCCCATGCCTAGATCCGCCCCTGCTGTGAACTAGCAGTGGACACCAGGCTAAGTGAGGTCAGCCCTGCGGCACCAAGCAGTAGCTGCATCTAGTTACAATACATTAAATGAAAGAGGGAGAACCGGAAAAGTGATGAAAATGTGATTCATATGTACAGTATCTACGGTGCACAGCATAATGTTGCCAGGGGGAAAATGTCAGTGTTGATAACACAACGATGTTGCTGCAAACCACATGGACCCCTTAAGGCTGTGTGCATGCACCAAAAGAGCAGTCCGTCACAGAAGCAATTCCCCCGCAGCTGAAAGCGCAAATTATGGCACTCTAATCTAAAGCGGCCAGAGTTTAACTCTGGGTGAAGCGGCAGGTAACGGAAGACACGCAGCACAGATTAGGCGTTCACCACCTTCATCACGATTTACATGGAGTGTAAATATGCAGCACTCCCAAAAACAATTCAAAACATCCACTGAACTCGGGCCTTGGTGGTCATAGAGGCTGCACAAATGGAACTAAATGGATCAGTGAGGACCTGAGTTAATTTAACATGCTATGTGTACTGTGCAACCAGCCTTCATCCAGCCATCCCCCCTGCCCTGCTTTCTGCCTTTCTGTGCCCTGCTTTCTGCCTTTCTGTCATTTCTTGGCCCCACTTAGTCACCCAATCTGGCCTAAACGTCTCTGCCTTTTTAATACGCAGGATTAAAGGAAGGAAGAAGGGATTGCCTCTTATTCAACCTGGGCACTGAGCCATGGCCGCAGATTATTCTTAATAATAGCAAGTTATTTTTTATTTATTTATTTTTACAGCGGATTCGCATTTGTCTCTTAAGACTTGAAGACCATTTTAATGAGCTTTTCATAACTTTGACTTCCAGTGCTTGCGGGTAGATCCTGTTACGTGGGGGAGCCGGCCGGCGGCTCCAACAGGCCCAGGCTATATAAGGCATGAACACTTCCCCAGAACATGAAGACGTGCCATTCTTCCTTTTGACAGATGCTATCCAGCCAGGGGAAGCTGGTAGCAGCTCCACTGGAGTAGATTCTTGATTAAAGCATATATTGCATGCAAACAGGAGGGGGCGTTAACAGCGTGTCATTAAAGGGGAACTCCACCCATTTTCAACATTTTATTTTAACATTAATTGTCATTAATATACCTTAGAGATGTTGTGTGGACATGATAAAAAAGTTCCCGCAATTCTGTATTTCCTAAAAAATGGAGGTCTGAAGAAATCATTAACATGGTGAAATACATCCATTTGGTTCACATTTGTATCCTCTCAGGAAAATTTTGAAAATGGGTGGAATTCCCCTTTAACAGAGGTTATGGTGGATGATATAAGGATGATTTTCTTGCAAACGAGCTAGGGGAAGCTGGTAGCAGCTCCACTTGAGTAGATTCTTGATTAAAGCATGTTGCATGCAAAAAGGAGAGCAGGAGGAATAAAAAAAACAAAAGCGTGGCATTAACACTTAACAGAGGTTATGGTGGATGACTATGTTCTAGCAAACCATCTATCAGCTGCAGTGTTTAGCAGTAACTCACATGGGGACTGTAGATGAATGGTGATCAGTGAGCTCTGACCATGCAATACTCTACGCTGTCTGTTCTGTTTGCTATAGGAGCATCATGGACGATAAATCAATCATTTACTTTGTGTTTCACAGAGCAGTGTTGTTGTTGTTGTTTTTTTTAGAATATTTTTGATTTAGTCTTAGACTTAGTCTTTTCAATAAGACATATTTATTTCTTTTAGTCCCATTTAGTTTTTTATTCTAGTCTTAGTTGACAAATTGTCAAAAATGATTTAGTCTCAGTCTTGGTAGTTCTTACATACAAATACAGTACATTGTACGTTTATATATGTTAGACATATTTATAGTTATATTTAGTATAGAACATGCCTAGTTTTAGTTCACATACTTAAAAAGAAAGAAAAAAGGAAGATAAAAATGTGTCTGATTTCCATTAGTCTTAGGTTATGATTTAGTCTTTGTCTTTTGAAAATGAAAATGATTTTTGAAAATCATTTTTGTTAGTCAAGTCTTAGTCAGTCGACTAAGTCTTTAGTTTTAGTGTTAGTCGACAAAAACAACACTGTCACAGAGTACTGTCCTTTTTGCATAATTCTTCAAACTATACGGTAGATTTTGCACTCAGACACCAACCTAAAAAGTCTTTCTCTTTCCCTTTCTCTGTCTCTGTCTGTCTGTCTGTCTCCGTCTCCCTCCATGTCACCAGACACAACAATGACCCAACGGGGGGAGGCTGACCATGCAGCGGCGTTGGACAGCCCAGACGCCACCAGACGATGCGCTGAGAGGTGACCTCCAGTCCTCCCACCTCCCCAAAGCATTTGGTGAGTTGAGTCTTCCAGTCTAGAATGCTCTGCATGCACAAAGTGTCACCCTAACCCCCTCCTAGCTCCCCTCCCTATCCCCCCACATCATAGCCTCGATCTCCAGGCTCTCATCCGTGCTGCGAGATGAGAGCCTGGATTCACGGTGCCCCAAAACCACTGATGGAAGTGAGGACTTCCGGTTAGTTAACTTCCGCCGGAAGTTGCCATTAGTCACGATGCGGTGCTCCCGAAAATGAATACTCCACGGAAACATTTTATTTCTCCCTTTGTGCTCGCAGAGCTGTTGTAAATGTTTTAAAGATGAAGTGTGCACTTGGCACACTTAGACAATTGCTTTGTTCGTTGGAGTCATTTTTTCTAAAAATAAGAGTGAACAAGTCAAGTCGCTAGTGAGGACTGAACAGGGTTGTTTCTCTGGGGACTGTAAATACAGTCACTTCTGCAACGTTCTCAGTCTCAAAAGCGCACCAGTTTCCCAGGGTGCCCACATCAAGGACCCTCCGAGCGTTCCTGGACTCTAACTGCATTCATTTCAAACATTCCATGTGAGAAACTAGGCCATGTTATCAGGTATCATTGTCCATGCCTCCATAGAAGACTCGGTGAACGGTGAAAATGATAATTATTTTCCTGCTTCCCTGCCTTGGGGTCATTCATTGACGTGATCCTTGTGGAATGAACTCCTCCATAGCTAGGAAAGAAAATCTTTATTTCTTAATTAAGGATGCATTTATTACAGAAAGCCTGTTGCCTGCAGACAGTCATTTTATAAACTGAGCAAACGTATGCCTGTACACCAACATGGAGCAGTGGTAGTTGTGTGTTGGATAGGTCTTGACAAAAAAACACCTACAATCCACACATTACTGCGTGCGTGCGTGTGTGTGTGCGTGTGTGTGTGTGTGTGTGTGTGTGCGCGCGCGCGTGTGTGTGCGTGGCTGTAAAGAACACTGGCGGATATTTACCTGCAATCAAATTTTTTCTTAACTCTGAGTGCCATTTTGCCAGCCTGTAGTGCCCCCTAGAGGTCCAGGGTGCCATTTACATGCATTAAGTAATTGATTGATTATCTCAAAAACAAAAAATCACAAACAGCAGTTGTATACATTTTTTTTCACACATATTTCAGAGATGTGTAACTGAAGTGTTAATTCCCGCCCCACCCCCACCCCCACCCCTGCCGATCGCAACTCTTCCACCATTACACGCCCACAGGAGAGATGCTAGGATGTTATTATGCCAAAATTAATCATATTGAAGTGAAAGTGAAAGTTAAGTGGCCATTGATTGCCACAATAGGCTCAGATACACCCCCTGTCACCTAATTATGCACCCCCGCACGTGTGAAATCCTGCACGATTTCAAATCTCGCGGGACTTTAAATCCTTAATGTCTATGGCGCCTCTTACCTGGCTCGTTTTTGTAAACAAATACTCGTCTTAACGTCCATGGCACTAAACAGCTGAGGATTGTTTATTATCTCTCCCTTGCACGCGCGCGCGTGCGTACACACACACACACACACACACACACACACACACACACACATACACACACACACACACACACAGATCACGTGTGCATGTATGTTTGTATCTAGTGCGTGACTCTACTCCATTTGCTCGGCGTGTTTCATTGTACTGTAGCACCGTTTGAAATCAATACTGTGTGATCCCTGGGTCTGATGTGTGTCTGAGCTACTTGATACAGTGGATGACAGGCTGTTCAACATGACTCATAGTCAACACTGTTGAGTCAGTCGATATAATGCTCTGGTGGTCATGTATGTGTACAGTGTTTTCACTCCAGTGAGGAGTTTCCGCTTTGTTTTACTTTTCTTGAATGAAAAAGGTTACATAATAATAGTTACAGTTTCCACCATGGTTGGTATTGTAGACTATGAATGAGTGTGTGTGTCTCTCTGCATTCTAATCACTTGAGGCCCTGATACACTAGCAATATTTTGATCAATATCAACTAACAATGTCAAGATCAATGGGCAACAAGAGGAAACACACAAATGTGAACCAAATGGACCCTAGCCGGTCCATGTGGTTCCATTTGTATCCTCTCAGAAAAAAAGGTCCAAAAAGAACCAAATGTTCACTTAACAGACTAAAAAGGGTTATGAAATGTTCTGTCCAGTGAGGCATCTGTGGGAGGATAAAAGGATCAGGTGACGCCAAGGAGGGCTGTGATTGGAGGATTCCGAAATGTTGACCAGTAGAGGGCGCTAATGATCTGACTTTTCTGAACAACCAGGAGTTGATCGTTTTGTATAGGAAAGTGAAAAGTCAACGTTGATAATTGACGTTGCTTGTTGATATTGATCAAAACATTGCTAGTTGTATCAGGGCCTTTAAACTCTACACAAATACTGGAAATTGTCAATCTTCAAGTAGGTCTGTTTATACCCAATTCTTTCCGAATATTTGCCTGATACATATTTGCATGTTACTGTACTGTATGTCCAGAATAGGGTTCACGTGGTCAAACATCCATTTAAGGTCCTAGTGCCACATACGTACTGTACCTGTATTTTCCCCTTGATAATGTTCTTGGTATTACTGCCATACTTTATACCCCAAGTTCTTTAAAGAAGCTCAAAATGAAATTTTGCCATGAAGGTCAGCTATTTTCACTAATAGTTGTGCGTCACTAACGCACGGCTATTGACCGGCTATTTTTCCGTCACTAACGCACAACTAATAATCATTAATGTGGCTTAATGTTAAATATGAATTAAGCAAATGAATATACCAAAAGAAAAAAATGTTTCTATTGTTGTGTAGTGGTGGGGTGGAGTGATCGTTGAGGATTGTCCAGAAATCTTCCACAAAATATTGCAAACCACTGGAATACTGAATAGACAATGAAGATTGTCTCAGTAGCACTACATGGCCACAAATTCCATTATTCCTAAAACAACAAAGCACACACGACATTTCGAACTATGGGTCTGTAATATCAAACCAATTCTGTGGTCTAAACACCGTAAACATCCACTGTCACAGTTTCCCAACGAAAAATATTCTGTTTCATTGTTATAAATCAAGCCAAACTTGAATCCTGTGTGGTTGCCATTTGCATCTGGACACTCTGAATGTCCAGTAAAAACAAGCAGTGAAAGCTGAGAGCTGAAGCAGACCAGAAATCATAGTTGTAGAAATCAAAAAAAATTAGATGAGAGAAACAGTTTGTCTAAAGGAAATCCTGCTCTCAAAAGCTCAAACAAACTCGCATAATCACCATATTAGTATTTTCTGTTTGGGCTAAATCAATTCAAAAGAACTATTAAATTCACAGCACTTGGATTTGGGATAATTATCAAACCCACACAAAATACTATGTTCCGTGACAAATCCCTCTCCTGTTCTGGAGCTTGACAAGCTGCAAACGCAATGAACTTTGGGTACAAGCTCTGGGACTAACAGAATGCATACTCGCCATTTTTATGATGAATTAGCTTTGCCTTGGGGTTTCTTACCCTAATTATATTTTTTATACGTGTACTTTCATACAAAGTATATCAATGTTCTTGAATGGATTGCAATTATCTTAGCCTGAGGTTTTCTGTCATCAAAAGAATGAAACTTTGCGTCAGTCACAACTTAATCGACAATGTTTTGTTCTGTGACAAACCACCGTGTCACAGACACTGCTATATGCAGATACTTCTATACGCACGCACACACATGTGCACGCGCGCACACACATGCGCACGCGCACACACACGAAATTCCCATAATTATGTGGCAGGCCAATAACGAATGCAGTGTGCATCATGCAGTACCAATCCCTCAAGGGCATTAATTCAATTTACCTCAAGGATAATTAGAGTGCTTTGGTCATATGCGCAGCAACAAGGATTATTTAGTAATCTCTGCCAGAGCTAAACTGTCACCTTGGACATGACAACCATTTCAGAATTTGCAGCATGCTTACGCTTTCAAACACCCCTATTGAATGCAGATTATAAGAAACAGTAACAGTTCATGATGCCTGTGTCAGTACTAGTATGACAGACTCATCAGTGAGGGCGGCAGTGTCTAAGGGGAAGAAAGCCAAGAACCCCAAGTTGGATTCTGACTCCCCTTGAGTTAAGTGCGTTAAGTTAAGTTAATGAACCAAACACTCACGAGTTGTACAGCAGTATTTTTAATCAGATGTTTTTCACAGTTTTTCTTTTTTAACCCTTGTACTGTGCGCGTTTTGGTGTTCAACGCATTATGTTACACTTTAGCTATTGAAAAATATCAGATCTACAAGCTCATATCGCGCCACTCGGTGCCCCCCCCCCCCCCCATCTGAAAAAGTGTTGTTCTAGGGATCCCCCAAAAGCAACGATTTTAGTTCAAAATATTTTCTTCCAAAAGGATATATTCAAAGATTCGCATCACATTTTCGCAATTTTTCAAAAATATCAGAGCTACAAGCTATCAGAGCTACAGCGCGCCACTCTGTGGCGCGCTGTGAGCTTGTAGCTCTGATATTTTTCAATAGCTTAAGTGTAACTTAATGCTTTGAACACCAAAACGCATTCAGTACACAAAGGGTTAAACATATATTGGTGTTGTACTGTTGTTTCACCAGTAATTATGCCATGGACCACTGTTTGAGAAACAGTAGCACTGTATCTTTAGTTTCCCAGCTTGGACACGAGGAGCAACATTAAATAGAAGGTCAGTTTTAGAACCAGGAGCTCAATTGAAAATTGTCAATCAAAAAACAAGGGTCATGGCATCGTCGTGAGCTGAACTCAATTTTAGACAAAAACATGCAGTGTACCAAAGTCCTGTAACATTGGATAGGTATATATGAATACATTACACATTCTATGAATAATTCATGTGGTACGGAATCCTTCCAGCATTGTTCCTTGAACAGTACACATGTGCAGTGTGCACACCAAAGTCAACATACAAAAAAAACACAACCAGTTTTGCTTAATTGTTTAGCTTTAGATGTTTTTATTTACATTCCAAAATAATCAGAGAATCATATGATGAATAGTGTTTTTATGCACGTAATGTCGTACAGCTTGAAACACAAATAGAATGCATACTGCCTAAGAAAAATCATTAACATGGTGAACTACATCTTGGTGTTGTCATCAGATGTATTTCACCATGTTAATGATTTTTTTCAGACCTCCATTTTTAGGAAATACAGAATTGGGGGAACTTTTTTATCATGTCCACACAACATCTCTAATGTATATTAATGATATATTAAAATGTTGAAAATGGGTGGTCTTCCCCTTTAATTTGATAATGTCTCAAGAGTGTATGCATACTGTACATCAGTTGCAACACATGTACACCATTGTACAGTATATCACAGGGCACCAAAGGGTCCCTAGTTTCCTAGAGAAACTAGTCCTGTGAGTTTCCTTCTACTACAGTAGGTACTGCAGTTTGATTATTACTGTACTTCCAACAAGAGCTATTTGGCATTCAGGAAACCCCTTCAAGTACTCCCATAGCAATTGTAGAGTAATCTTTCTCCCTAACTCAGTAAATCTCTGTGATCACTCTCTCTCACACAAACACATGCGCACGCTCGCACACGCGCACACACGTACGCACACCTGCATGCACGCGCAAGCACACCCACTGTACACGCATGTACGAACACATACTGTTACAAAGCCACAAAATGCTTGCAAGTTGTACAAACTTATTGGGATTCCTGGCAGAAAACCTTTTCAGTTGTGGGACTACGGTTGCATTTGTTGATGCAAATAAGTTTGAGAACCACTGGTATATATTCAGACACAGAATAACATGTTGAACAACCAAATAGAAAGAAATTAGAAATCTGTTATGCTGTTGTTGTGACATTGCTTGTGATGGGAGTCTTCGCTGGGCTTTGCTTGCATTTAAACTGGTTTGTTTAGCTTGAAAATAAGACCTTGTCGGCAAGCAATACTGTCATACCACTGTGTGTGTGTGTGTGTGTGTGTGTGTGTGTGTGTGTGTGTGTGTGTGTGTGTGTGTGTGTGTGTGTGTGTGTGTGTGTGTGTGTGTGTGTGTGTGTGTGTGTGTGTGTGTGTGTGTGTGTGTGTGTGTGTGTGGTGTGTGTGTGTGGTGTGTGTGTGTGTGTGTGTGTGTCTGAACTAATGTTTGTGTAATATTCATTCAATTTCAAGATAAAAGTAAGCGTAAGATCAACCATTTTGACACCATGTCCCTCTATTTATTCAGAAATTAAACCACAGAGGACCACCATTTGATGACATTTTAGCCCCACAGACCCCACATCCAAAGATTTCTTTTGCTTTTTGTCCACAATACTAAGCTGGATTTTACAAACAAAACAGTCAAAAATACATGATCATTAATCTTCTACATTCTCTAGTTGTGTAGACTTGGGCTAATTCTGATGTGAATATTTTAACTCTTGAGTGTTAAATAAATAAATAAATAAATTATACTCAAGGAGTTACATCTGGTTAACCAACTTTCCATATTTAACTGGAACTCTCTCAAGGACCACTGGTTGAAAACCACAGTACCCTTTCCCGGGCCGGTCAGAGTCAGCCAAAGGGCTGCATTTGGCCCCCGGGCGCATAATGCCCAGGTATGATCTAAAGCAGGGGTTTTCAACCTTTTTGATACCAGGGACCACCATTTATCCAACATTTGAGCCACGGACCACCATTTGAGGACATTTTAGTCCCATAGACAGACCTAAAACTAAAGATTTCTCTTGCTTTTGTCCACAATTCCAGGCTGGATTTGGCTAACAAAACAGTGTAGACTTCTTAATTAAATAGTGCTAATTCAGAGAGTTCTCTTGAGAGTGTGAAAAAAAAGTTTCATTTTTACATTCTCAAGAGTTACATCTGGTTAACTGACTTTCCTTCATTTAGCCTGGGGATCACCTGGAACCCTCTCAAGGACCACTGGTGGTCCCTGGACCACCTGTTGAAAACCCCTGATCTAAAGACAACATGCTAGCTCCAATGAATGAATGGATGAAAAGAAAAGAGAACCATGGAACGCATTTCACAATCAAAAGTGCACTTTCCTTGATACTTTTAAGCGAATTATAGGCAAGCTCTTAGTTAGTAGTTCCTTACTTTGTGGTCAAACAGCCCTCTGATTGGAGGCGCCAAGCACCCCCTTACCTTTCCTGAAGCTATTTTCTCAGAACCGATTCTGAACCCAAACATTTACAGTAATGAGTTGTGGAGAAAGTTTGGCTTTCACACTAGTACTTCTGACACTGACCTGAAGACATGCAATATGAAGGAGGAACACAGAAGACAGAAAGACATAGTGCAATGTGCAGAGAGCAGGGGCGGATCTAGGCATGGGCATGGGGGGGCAATGCAACTAACTGTAGTTAGTTGCTACCAACTAACTACAGTTGTCTCACCACTAAACCAACAGCATTTCATCATTGAAAACAGAAAACTCTCTGAGTCAGACCTTTAGCTTTATGCATGCTGCGTGTCTGTTGCAACTTCAACAGCAACTGATGTTATTATTGATGCTCCCCTTGCCTAATAAAAGTCCTGTAACTGAAAATGGCATGGGTGCGGCTTCATCGTTTGCGACACGGGCGATGAAGCCGCCCCCTTACCATTTTCTGCTGCCCCCCCCCCAATTGGGAAACGTTAGATCCGCCCCTGGCAGAGAGACACAATCACACTCTGACCAGGCCTGGTTTAACTCACTAGAGGGGGGAAGGGGGGTCACCGAAACCTCCAGGCACAAAACAAACTCTGACTATTAAATATAACAGCTCTCTCTCTATCAACGACTACACTGTCCCTGGAGAGGTGCTGGAGGAGACAATACGTTTAATTTTCTGATTCATATACCGTAACTCTACTCTCCTTGACCCACTGGACATTCTCCCAATGGAACCTTTGGCTTTGTGTTGTTTGTAGCTCTGCCAGAACATTCAGTCCCTAACTAACCTGACATTTAAAGAGGGGGTGCTGTGATTTTTGTATTTTTACCAATTTTGTACATGTTTAAGACGTGACAGTATGTAAATAGATTTTTTTGTGTGCAATGATGTCTTCCCTTTGTATTTAGGGTTTCTTCCTGAGGGCTGAACCTTTCCAGACAAACGTGCCAATGAAAAAAAAAACTTCAATATAGTGACATCACATGCTCAGCTCCTCCCCTAACTCCTAACCCTTTATCATGCAACTAAAGCTGTGGGTGTGGCTTCAGTTCAGGTGGATCTCCACCCATCACCACCCACCAGGCAAACCAGGTATACTTAATGAACTGGTAGGGTCGAATCATAAAAATGACAGTTTAACAAACACTTTGGGGAAAAAATCTTACTTTTCATATAACATTAATACATTATGATCATGTTTTAGGGTAGAAAAAAATCATGGCACTCTATCTTTAACTGTGGCACTGGTCAAATCATGCACTGGTATATTTGGTGAATGATCGTTGTAGCACACATATGTCAAACTCAAGACCCGGGGGCCAAATCAGGCCCGCGAATGGATTATCTTTGGCCCGCGGGATGATATTGAATTAGTATTAGAACTGGCCCTCTGGTATATTGCACACACCGTGATAAGAAATGAATGCGACTAATTGTTTTACTTCCTCAACTCAGTCTCATTTACTTTCTCAATTAACTCAGCACTTGGTGAGGATCATAGAAGAAAAAGATTTTCCCCGAAAAATAGCAGGTGTTCACGTCTCATAGCGCACCACATGAACACCTGCTATTTTTTATTAAAACTTAAAACAGTTTTTTTTTAATGCTGGCAGTTTCATCTTGCCATTGAGACATTGATTTTTAATGGAAAATTCCTTTTTTTGCTGTTTGACAGTGACGTCATCGTAAACCGGTGTTGAAACACAGATTGGTATCTCCGGCCCTTGACTTGTACCAATTTGTTCTATTTTGGCCCACTCTGTATTTGGGTTTTACGCCCCTGCTGTAGCATGGAGGAGGAAAGGGCAGGCCTGCCTCGGTGCACACCATTGTGTGGTCTAACCCTGGTGCATGACCGCAATATTAAATGCAACCTGTGTGCCCTAGTGTCTCACTGGACGTCCTCCAAAGAATTTTAATGCTGACCTGCAGTACTATACTTTAGTTTACCTGGTCCATTTGGAGGTCAGGTTGAGGCTGTTCTCAACTCCTTCCACTGAATACTAATGGTTATGGCTTGCACAGTGTTGCCAACTGCAAAAATACAAAATGCACTAGTGGCACTTCCAAAATGCACTAGAATGCACTAGATCAGTGGTTTTCAACCATTTTTATACCAGGGCCTACTATTTATGCATTTTAGCTACTACCCCCGTTTGATGTTGAGTTTAGTCCCTCTTATTGGAGAAATAACTGGCAAAATGTTGGTCAAAATAGCAATTCTTCTACTATTTTCTATATGAGTAGATTCTTGAAAATTAGGTTATTCAAATTCAGCGTAAAATGAAACCAAATGGTCCCGTGAGGGTCCATTTGGTTTCATTTTACGATCTCGAGAGTTACAGATCTATAAGGGTCCATTTGGTTACCAATGGTCTTTTCTAGGAAGGAAGGAGGACACTATCATAGGAGGAAAAATGGTGAAAAACGAGGGTTTTATCTCCTGTCAACCAATTCGACCAACTCATCAGCAAAAAAGCACTAGATTTTCCGCCAGGAGTTTTTCACTCATTTTAGCACTAGGGGGGTCTGGAAAAGAGCTAAATATAGTGACAAATGCGCCAAGTTGGCAACACTGGGCTTGCAGGAAATTGGAGTAAGTAAATACGGAAAGCCCAGACAGCCAACCCAAGCCACAGCAAACCAAGCTGTGGATCGTATACATGTGGATTTAAATGACATATACAGTAGTACGTTGTACTATCTGAGTATATTATTTAGGTTCTGCCTCAGTGGAGAATTCAATAGCATAAGATGCAGTTTTTCCAGAGCAATCCATTTAGAGGCAGTGCGTGATTGTAGTGCCAGATTGGCACCACTAAACGTTATTGACTGGAATAGAGGAGCTCAACCTAATGAATGGAGCAGAGCAGGGGCGGATGTAACATTTCCTAATTTGGGGGGGGGGGGGGGGCAGGAGAAAATGGTATGGGGGGCGGCTTCATAGCCCATGGTGCAAAGCGACACGGGCGATGAAGCCGCACTGATACCATTTTAAGTTACAGGACGTTTATTAGTCAAGTAAAGCATCAATAATAACATCAGTTGTTGTTGAAGTTGCATGCATAAAGCTAAAGGTCTGACTCAGAGAGTTTTCTGTTTTCAATGATGAAATGCTGTTGGTTTAGTGATGCCACAGTTCAGTTAGTATCAGTAGTAGTGTTTCAAATCATTTTAAATACAAGCACTTTAATTTGATGGGTTGTTTTGCATGCCATCGTGTTTGGTGGTGCAGGCTAGGCATTTAGGGGGGCATTGCCCCCGCATACCCATGTCTAGATCCGCCCCTGATGCAGAGCCAAAGCTTTGTATTAAAATAATGAATTAACTTAATGTCAATTAAGTCGTTAATTACCTTTCTTTCCCCATCACAGAGTCGATTAACAGACACCATTCTTGTCTTGATTGATTTTATTGTAATTTGCTTATTTGGAGTTGTTTAAACCTTTAGAATTGTTCCTGTTGTGTTTGGTGTTTCGGTTTATCTCTGCACCTTACTCTTGTGGTTTGTGTATAATACTATACTGTACAGGGGTTGACACTAAGGTCTCCGAGGCACTTGCCCATCGGGCAAGTGCAAGTCAGGTTCTACTTGCCCTCAGGTCATGGTCACTTGCCCCCCAAAAATATATTGTAAATTTTGCATTTAAGTTTACTTCCTACTTGGGTGCTTTAAACCAGGGGTTTTCAACAGGTGGTCCCCAGTTAAGTTGGTTAACCAGATGTAACTCTTGAGAACGTAAAAAGAAACCAAATGGACCCTTGCGGGACCATTTGGTTTCATTTTTACACTCTCAAGAGTTAAAATTCATTATTTAGCCAGTTCTACACAACTAGAGAATGTAGAAGATTAGGTCATTTTGATGTGTATGTTAATTTGCCTGTTTTGTTTCCCAAATCCAGCCTGGAATTGTGGATAGCTAGAAAGCAGGGAAAGACACAGTGGTCTTGCCCGATCGGGCAACCAGGTAGCAGCCTTCACTTGCCCCACCATTTTTTTTTTTACTTTCCCCGGGCAAGCGGGCAAGTGTTAGTGTCAAGCCCTGCTGTAGGTAGAACACATTTCTCTCCATGCATCTAGTCTAGATCAGTGTAGTCCTTTTTATTTATTCATTCTGTTTCTCTCTCTGTCTCCCTGTGCATGTATAGTGTGTAGTTACAGCGCGGCAATGTCTGATTAACGATATGATCAAACATTTATGATGCATGCATTATGCATTTTGAGATCAAAACCTGGATTATCTCAGTAAGACATAGGAAGGTCATGGCTGCTGGACTTGGACTGGAAAAACAAGGACTACAGATATATGGCAGCCTGTGAGCAACACATTATTGATAGGTTAAAAAAAGAAGGAAGTAGAGTTTCTCAGATTTGTACATTTCTGTTATACGTGTAGGTTAAAATAGTTACAGCAGAGCTGCCCAAAAGGTAGATCATGATCTACCAGTAGATCACACAGACCATGCAGGTAGATCACATGACAGTCCCCCCAGCACTCAGACCCTTATAGATCTGTAACTCTTGAGAGCGTTAAAATGAAACCAAATGGACCCTTACGGGTCCATTTGGTTTCATTTTACCGCTCTCAAGAGTTACATTATATTTACACATCTGAATTACGTAATTTTCAAGAGTCCACACAATTAGAAAATGGAGAATAATTATTATTTTGACCAACGTTTTGCCAGTTCTCGTTGCCAATTGTGGACAAAAACGTTCTTACTTTTGTGCAAGAAACTAAACTCAACATCACAAACTGTCAACCTAAACCTCAAATGCTGTTTTCAAATGTCATTAATGGTATATACAGGATAACCCTTCCACCCCCCCCCCCCCCCCCCCCCCCCCCCCTATATTTTTCATTATAAAGTGCATTATTCTTAAACACTATAACAGCAAGTAACACCATCACCACTATATTTCAAAGCTCAAACTTTCTACGGTGCCTTGAAATGGATTTTCAGTAATGGAACAATCACATGTTTGATGTGTAGATCTTGTTGAGCCTGTCATTTTGAAAGTAGCTCTCAAGTCAAAAAAGTGTGGTCACCCCTGAGTTACAGCCAGAGTTGAGACTCGTAAGGTGAATGGCAGCACTTGATCCTTTTTTCCACTCTAGAGGTTTTAGTGTGACAACAGCAGTAGGTCAGTTAAACATTTTGCCTGCTTCAAAGGGAAGGAAAACCAGAGACATGTACTGTAGTGCTTAATGTTCTTCACTGGGTGAGGTCTTCCTTCTCACACGTTAGTATAAACACCTATGAGTGTCATTTGAAGAATAGCCTTAAACGAAAAGTGCAGACAAAATGTGGAAGCCTGGTCGGCCAAGCGTGCATTTTCCACACGTACATTTTTTATTGAACGGAATTCTTGTTTTATCTGTTTGGTCCCAGGTCATCCCCCCGGGTCAGTTATTTGGTTTATTCAACCTCTTCAGAATGTTTCCTTCTGAATACCCCCGATGGATATCAAGGCATGGATCGTAATAACGGCACTTTGATGAATTGGTTTGCCTGTCTGTCTTTGAACGTGGATTCCTGCGGTATGGAAACATTACCATGATGAATTATCATGGCAACTTCCACTGGCTGAGCCTGAGACCCAGTCAGACTGGAAGGAACTCGGATTTCCAAGAGGGATATCGTGAATGCCATCAATATAATAACTCTCTGGCTGTTAAACAGCCATGCTTTGTGGGGTGTTTTGGTTCAGAAATGTTTTTAGGGACATAAACAAACATTAAAACTTGGAAGATCATAGCGACGATGTTCTGTACATAATCTTTGAATTTTGTGGTCATTCATTGTAGATTCTGATTTATTTATTTAGACGGGACAGTAACACCACATCAGCTTTCAGTTACTTGACGCTATGACTGATGATGAAGTGATATTGAGTGGATTGAGCTTCCCATTGTCCAAAAACTCAGTTCTCGGTTTAAATTTTTTTGCTTACTCACCATTTGTGAATAACTTACACAACTGTGTGTATGCACGCACACGCACGCATGCGTGCGCACACATATTCAATATGTTTTCTCTCCTTCACTTTCTTCCTTATACAGCCTCTAGCTTTTATTTGCTTGTCCCTCAATTTTATTATGTGCATGGTGTACACTACAATATGATTCACTGAATAGAAGATAATGTGAATATGACTTCTTGAGTGCAACACAGACGACAGAGAGGGATTTTTTTTGCCGTGTCCCGGTCCCCACTCAGCTGCCATCGAGCTTTACTGTACTGAAGTGAACCATGCATTACATTATTACTTGGCTTGGGCAAAGGGATGCTTTCTTCAGACTACGGGCAAATCTGATTCGTTTCTCAAAGCAGGACTGACTGTTCAAACTGTTATTTGCAGGTGATGTGAACAGATTTTAAGCATTGAGTGTGTCCATTCATTGTCAAGCCATCTACGTACATAACATAACGCTAATAATGCTCTTATCACACAACAGTACAAGAGACACGTGTTTAGTAATAAGATTTTAATTTCCATGGTGTTTCAATGTTTTGTTTTGCTATTTGCTATTCTCAAATCAATCACAAATCAATGTACATGCATGCAGGTGCAGTTCTTCTATGTAACCTCTGTCTCCTTGACCAAGAGCTATAACAATATTACTTTTTTCATCACCCGTGTCACATCCCAGTTCCAGTGTTGCCAACTTGACGCATTTGTCGCTATATTTAGCTCTTTTTCAGACCCCCCCCAGCGCCAAAATTAGTGAAAAGCTGGTGCTTTTCCTGGCGGAAAATCTGGTGCTTTTTTGCTGGTGAGTTGGAGCATAATTGGTTGACAGGCGCCAGAGATAAAACCCTTGCTTTTCACCATTTTTCCTCCTATGATAGAGTCCTCCTTCCTTCCTAGAAAGGACCATTGGTAACCAAATGGACCCTTTTAGATCTGTAACTCTTGAGATCGTGAAATGAAATGGTTTCATTTTACGCTCTCAAGAGTTAAATCATATTTAACCACCTGAATTACCTAATTTTCAAGAATCTTCACATTTAGAAAATGTAAAAGAATTGCTATTTTGACCAACATTTTGTCAATTATTTATCCTAAATTAGGCTGAGACACTAATCACAACATCAAACGGTGGTCCTCTGCTCTATCACATACATTCTAGTGCATTTTGGAAGTTGCCACTAGTGCATTTTGGATTTTGGCGGTTGGCAACACTGCCCAGTTCTCCCATTCACACCACCGCCTCATGACGCTAACAGAAGATGCATTTCTAACTTTTCCAGCACCCCTGGTACGAGCGGATGATCTGCCTTCAAGTTTTTTAGGGTGTTGGAGGCGTCAGAAGAATAATGAATTGATGATTCTGGCTTTAATTAGTATAGCCTGTTTTAGTGATCTCAGCAATTCTTTACAGGCTATGCTAATCTGTGCCAGAATCAGCAATGCAATTTGGACTGGACGCATTTCTCTCGGTGACATGTTTTTCTGGAGTTTTATTGCACCGGTTGTCATTCCCTGAATGTTTCACTGTTATGGATGGCCAGTTTGGAACCAATGCACAACACTGAAGTACCAGCAGGCAGCAAACGCTAGTTATTCACAGGTTTAAATTCAAACATTGGCCTTCTTTCAAAGCAGAGGTTTAATTCATCCAAGTTTTATTTATTCTCGAAAATACACTGAGTAAACTCATTTTCGGTGTCGTTGAGGATACACAATATAGAGCAAAAACATACAGATAACATAATACATCAAAGGACATATACACATACTGTACATACTGTATAGTACATACACATACATACACACATACATAAAGTAATCTAAAAACAATTGCATATTATAGGAGACTGCATTATTACCAGATTTCTAAAATGACTCAATGATACTAGAGTGGTTAATTTTAAATTGCTCTGCAAATTGTTCCACAAATTTGGACCACAGAAGATAAAAGCCGATCTACCAAGATCAGAGTTAACTTTCGGTGCCTTGAATTTGGGGAAATTACTTGCCCGGTTGTGATAGGATTCTGTGTCTAATACGGTCAGTCTGAAGCCTTTGCAATTGTTGTAAAGGAAGTGGAATCAGGATTACCTCTAGGTTCTGTATGTATGGGTTTCCGGCGAGTCTAAATCTCTTTGGCACAGCATGATGAAGTGCCAGTTCCAACAGTAAACACTTAACAACTGACAAAGGACTATTGCCACACTGCTCTGGACTCTCAGGGTTCACAATAAGTGCATCAGGCCATTGCAGTAGTATTTTACAAAAGCTAGTTCCACCTGCACATTGTCATTGGCCCAGAGACCTACAAAGCCAGGCCCGGTAACCACAGTACTTTGGGGTAAATGGAGTTGTTATTACTCCATTGATTGCTGTTGGATCTGGTCAGAAGCCTCCTTCACCTCTGCCATCTTCCGTCAGCTATGCCAGGGGTTTTCAACAGGTGGTCTGGGGACCACCACTGGTCCCTGAGATGGTTCCAGGTGGTCCCCGGCTAAGTTGGTTAACCAGATGTAACTCTTGAGAACGTAAAAATGAAACCAAATGGACCCTTGCGGGTCCATTTGGTTTCATTTTTACACACTCAAGAGTTACCATATTCACCATCTTAATTAGCCCTTATGTCTAAACAACTACAAGATTAATGGTCATTTTGTTCTGTTTTGTTTCCCAAATCCAGGCTGGAATTGTGGACAAAAGCAAAAGAAATCTTTCGTTTTGGGGGTCTGTGGGGCTAAAATGTCATCAAATGGTGAGCTATGGCTCAGATTCTGAATAAATAGTGGGCCCTGGCATGAAAAAGGTTGAAAACACTCAGCTATGCCATTGAGTCAGGGACACAGAACAACCTACCAGTACGTGCTCACTGCTCATTCAGCAGTATACTGTATTTATTTTTGCCAAAATGTGATTTGCTTGTGTGAAGAAGCGCTCCGCGGCTTCTCACCATCGACGAGGTGAGAATAAAGGAGGCGAAAATAGATAATGGACTAACATTTCACTTCATTCCCAAATGGTGATGCATGCAGGTTTCCATAATAACTAACAGACGGCAGGTGACAGTATCAGCATCGGGTTATGAAACGCAGAGTCCAGGCCAGGGGTGTAGTGTAGAGGGAACGCGGGGGGACGGACGGCGTCCCTCCACTTCTCACATCTAAAATATTATTGGGGCAAAAATAGGCTTGTGTGTGTTTTTTTGTCTTGTCATTTACTTTCATCGATACAATTAAGCATTGTAAACAAATCTTTGTGAATATGCTATACTACTTTTAATAGCGTGTCTCTGTGTGTTGCGCAGGTGCACGCAAATGCCCAGGCAAATGCAAGTGTGCATGCACGTGTCTTAAAGGGGAATTCCATTCATTCTCAATACTGTACTATGTCATTAATATACCTTAGAGATGTTGGACATGGTAAAAAAAAACACTGGTCCAGACTAGGCATCCTCCTTAAACCTGAGTCATAGTAAACCTTCAGGGACTGCTTGTTTTGCCAGATATTCTAATGGAGAATCTGCACACCTCCAGCAGTGGGTGAGAATAGATTGCAATCACTGCATTAGATGAAGATGGAGAAGAAGCAGCAGTTGCAGGTGCTGTTTCCCAGGTGCAGGATCAGGGCCGGATTCAGCCAGCCCTAATAGGGTGGGCTGGAAGAATGGCAGGGTGTATGGGCAACTCATATGAAGCAGTGGTTTTCAATCTTTTTGACACCAGGGCCCACTATTTATTCGGCATTTGAGCCACGGAGGAGGACCACCATTTGAGGACATTTTTAGCCCCACACAGACCCCAAAACAAAAAGATTTCTTTTGTTTCCCAAATCCAGCCTGGAATTGTGGACAAAGCAAAACAGTCAAAAATACAGATCAAAATGACCATTAATCTTCTACATTCTCTAGTTGTGTGACTTGGGCTAATTCACTTGATGAATATCTTATTTTTAACTCTTGAGAGTGTAAATATGAAACCAAATGGACCCGCAAGGGTCCATTTGCTTTCATGTTTACGCTTTCAGTTGCATATGGTTAACCAAATTTCCACCATTTAGCTGGGGACCACCTGGACGTCTCTCAACCACTGGTGGTCCCCGGTCCACTGATGGAAACCACTGATATTACCTTTCATTGGGGGGGGGGGAGGCACGGTGCACATTTGGGTGGGCACTGCCCACCCCTGCCCGCCTCTAGATCCGGCCCTGTGCAGGCTGCTCAGACAGAGATAGAGACAGAGACAGATGGAGGTGAATGTGACATGTGTGAGAGAACCGGCTGGCATGAGGAAACTGAGGGATGCACATGCCAAGAGGAAGTGAGATGAACATTCCCTTGGTTATAGCAAAGCAAAGGATTAACACCGGACTGCCAAGCCTTGGACTGGTAATGAGTCCCAGCCCATCCCCGGCATTGAAACATTTTCAGACGCTCTTCCTAACTCTGATGGGCATGAGGTTTGACTCAGGCCCCTTTTACACAGAGACGTTTGCCGTTGAAAACCGCAAAGAGCCATTTAGCGTGACCGCACTGACACACATGCATAGAACAAGTTCCGTTCTACTTCCTCCTAGCCAGAGCCATTTAGTAGAAGAGTTGCGGCATCGAGGGGTCAGAAACTGGGTGCTCAAACTGCTGTTCATGCAGCCTGAATAGGGACAAACTGGAGTTGGAAATGCATTGCTTTCAACAAGAGCGGTGCAAATAAGAGCCGTTTTATGCATGTTTTCAACATGTAAGCTGTAACATTGTATTGTACAGTAACATTGTTACTGTACGATCTAACTGGGTCCAATGCCTTTCTGTCTACTTCGGGTCCAGGACTTGTCCCTTTGTTGTCCCCCATTCTCTTTCATTCAAGTAGAAGAGCCGCCATTGGACTGGCCCAATGAAGTGAACGGAGTTGGCGAAACTCTATTTCCAAGGCTCTGCTCCTAGCAGCCAGAGTCTCGCGGATATAAACATACTTATAACATAAGCCATGCATGAGCTCCACATCTTGTCGTTTTTTTTGCATCGTTTACGGTCTTTAGATGAAAGCGGGAGATGCAGAAAGTTTTCAACCTTTCCACTTTCCCAGGAGTTTTCACTTTGTTGCGTTTTCACCTCACGAAAACACTGTCTTCGTCTGAATGGACCCCCACAAACAGCTATAAATTATTACGTTTTTAAGCCTGTTCCCGTGTAAAAGGGGCCTCATACACATGGCTCACATTTTTCATATAAGCCAAACAACTGTGTCCACTGATAACACTGAGAATGTTTGCAATTGTCCAATGTTTATATGCTGCCTCAGTTAGTGTATCCAAGACTATACGTTTTTATGTTTTGTATTGCCCTTTTATACTGATTGATACTTGATATACTGCTCTTATTAATTATTATTAATGCTCTTATTACCATATTGTACCGAATTTTTTTTTACATAAGACCAGCTCCATTTTCAAGACTCATTTGTGTAAAAAGAACATTGAATGTCAAATAATAAAGTCCCCAAATATAAGAATCATTTTTTTAAGCATATTCCATTGGGGCGGGAAAAACACTCGCCCTCGTCGATCCCAGATTTCATACAGTATAGTTTCAGTGCTTCTTTGTGCCTGATAAAGATTTGAAGAACCAAAACCATGCTCAATAAGTCTTTATTGAGCATGGTTGAGCAAGTCCTGGGCATCATGCGGCCCGGGGGCCAAATGTAGCCCTTTAGCTGACTCTGACCGGCCCGTGAAAGGGTACTGTGGTTTTCAACCAGTGGTCCAGGGACCACCAGTGGTTCTTGAGAGAGTTCCAGTTAAATTTCATTTTTACACTCAAGAGTTAAAATATTCATCATGTGAATTAGCCCAAGTCTACACAAGTAGAGAATGTAGAAGATTAATGGTCATTTTGATCTGTATGTTTGACTGCTTTGTTTCCCAAATCCAGCCTGGAATTGTGGACAAAAGCAAAATAAATTTTAGTTTGGGGGTCTTTGGGACTAAAATGTCATCAAATGGTGGTCCTCCGTGGCTCAAATTCTGAATAAATGGGTGTCAAAATGGTTGGTCTTACGCTTACTTTTATCTTTAAATTAAATTAAATTAAATTAAATTAAATTAAATTAAATTAAATTAAATTAAATTAAATTAAATTAAATTAAATTAAATTAAATTAAATTAAATTAAATTAACATTACCCAGACTTTAGTTCAGCCTTTAATCTTGGCCCTGCACAATATTTTATGTATTTCATTTGGCCCCTTCGGAAAAATAATTGACCTCCCCTGGTATAACCTCATCAGTTTGGGGAGACATTTGGCAAAAATGTAGCTGTACTCAGACTGTTTTGAGTTATTCACACAATTTCACTTTTCACAGAGAGGGCATTTAATCTGCTAGCACAAGGTCAGGCATTTTCACAGTACACGAGGCACACCATGCCCAAAACAATCATAGCACTCCCTCTCCGGTGTTATTACATTCAGAAAGTTCACCGGACCCTGCAGTCCAAGCTCAAAATTTTAATTTGTGGAGTTTGACATTATTGAACACGTTACTCATCACTATTCAACATAAAGATTTTTTTTCGCGGTGCTATCACTTCATTACGGAACACTGTGTTCAATGTCCATCGGTCCCTGGATGGGTCTGTCCGTCTATAACTTGCGACTTGTGACATCTGGGGTAAATTGTGACTTGTGGGGTCTGGGGTAACCTGTGGGGTCTTATTGGTCTTGAAGTTCTGGGAAACACCGGGTTTCCCCCATGTGTAACGCCCGGGATTTGAAGTCCAACATCTTAACCACTAGACCAAAGGGACATCCCCTTGGTCTGGGGGCAGATACTAGACTTTGGAGGCCATCAGGACAGAGGCTGTAGCCACCTGCTACACATGCAGAGTTTCAATCCTCTCTTCTTACATGTTCAGTTGATAAGTTGAAACTTGCAAGCTTCTAAAACTGGATAGTTAACATCACCAGGGCAGCAGATTGAGCACACTTACTGTACTGGTTTCCATAGCACCAATATCTGCACACTCCCTAAAGACTGTGATTAAAAATGGGTGAGTGGAGATCATTTAGGTCTCCACTGCACAACCTTAAAATGATTGAAAAACTCATGGAGTAGAATGAAATGGCTATACGTTCTCCGTTCAGTATTCCTTCTTGTTTGTTTCTTCTTGTTTGTCTCTCCTCTCTCACTGGCAGGCTGTATAGTACCAATCTGCAGTGTATAGGATTAATTTCTCATGACATGCAATAGACACCAAGTTTACATTTGGAGCTCATCTGTTTCAAATGTTACAGAAAAAAGCTATTACAAGTGGCGGCCATATTGGATTGGCTGCTGGGCGTGGGCGCTCTAGCCAAATCGTTTGAGTATGCCCCGAGCTACACCTGTGCCAAATTTGGCGCTTTGACTTCAAGGGCTCCATTTTCGTTACTGCTAAACCCCTTATCCCTTAACTTCTTTGCCTTTTTAAGCTATTTAAAAAAAAACATTTTTCAATACAAATGGCCAGTCTACAAGCTTACAACGTGTTAATAGATTGACGTGTTGAACTATTCCAAAAAGTTTTTCAAAATAGTAAAAACAAAATAAGGGATTTGGGATAAGGGGTTCAGCATGTAACGAAAATGGAGCCCCAAGTGTCTATTTGCGTTGTGAATCTTTGGTCTGCACATATACTGTACACTTGAGAAGAGACCAGTTTTGGAGGTGAATAAGGCGAATGTTAATGTGTATAAAGTGACCTTTCTTTGGAGCTGCATGTCAGCGTAACGCCTTGTGCAACACATAACACCCCTCCTCATCCCAACTATTCACCTCACCCACAGTACTGGCTGGGCGTTCTGTTCATCAACGGCTACTGCAGGGTACATTTAGTGTGTTCTCAATTAACCTGCTGTGTCAGAGGTGTATAACCTGTGGGCAGGTAATTTAACAGCCTGCTTCACCTTTAGAGAGGCTATTATCTCGGCAGAGGCTCCTCTGACCCTATGGAGAAAAAGAACATCATGATGATAGTAGGTCTCCAATGTATCATCAACACACTTTACACTTCAAGGTTGTTTTGTTAACAGAGGATGTTAAGGATGGTGTTTTTCATACAGCAGAAGGAAGGCCTGGGTTTCTATATGCCAGTTTTAAAATATAATTTTTGGATTGGAACCACTGGACAGTACTTTTTTAGTTCATTCATTATTGAATAGAATAAGAACTCTGGAATAAAATGTGGCATACAGAGTTTAGCTTTGGTTAATTAAAAATGGCAGATATACAAGCCAGTAGCCTGGTGAGCCAGACTCAAATCCCGTGGAGTCAGTCAGTCTCCCACGGAATATGATATGAGCTACAAGCTCACAGTATGTCACATGCATTGATTCAACGTTGAATTTTGGTTGAATCAATGCATTTTGCTATACAGGAAGCTTATGTTTCTGTTATTTCTGAAGGCATTTATAGAATAGTCCTCGGGTCTTAATGGGTAAATCTGACAATTGTGTGTATTGAGCTGTGGCCAATAGATAGTGGTGGTGTGCGTCATACAGTATAGCTACAGTAGCTGTTTGACGAGTAAAGTTGGCATGTCCATCAACGTTCTACTGACATGCAGATTCCAGATTGGGTCTCGGGGGCGGATGTAACATTTCCCAATGGGGGGGGCGGGCGAAAATGTAGTATTTTCAGTTACAGGACTTTTATTAGTCAAGTAAAGCATCAATAATATCAGTTGAAGTTGCAACAGACACGCAGCATGCATAAAGCTAAAGGTCTGACTCAGAGTTTTCTGTTTTCAATGATGAAATGCTGTTGGTTTAGTGGTGCCACAACTGTAGGTAGTTAGTAGCAGTAGTAGTGTTTGAAATTATTTTAATTATAAGCATTTTAATTTGAAATATATTTGAAATTTGTTTGGTGGGGCAGTCAGGGCATTTAGGGGGGCATTGCCCCCCCATGCCCATGCCTAGATCCGCCCCATGTTGGGTCTCCTGCTCCATGCCTGGGCTCTAGGTGGTCTCTTTATTCCGCTGTGGGTCTTTGATTGGCAGGTGAGCAAATGGCAAGCGTATCCGCAGGCTCTGGGATCAGAGGATGATGCACAGACAGAAATAGACACCCAGCATCCATCCATCCACAGACACAGGTGCCTGCCTAAGCAGCAGGGGCGGATGTAACATTTCCCAATTGGGGGGGACAAGAGAAAATGGTATGGGTGCGACTTCATCGCCCGTGGTGCTTCGCACCACGGGCGATGAAGTTGCACCTATACCATTTTCAGTTAAAAGACTTATTAGGCAAGTAAAGCATCAATAATAACATCAGTTGTTGTTGAAGTTGCAACAGACAGGCAGCATGCATAAAGCTAAAGGTCTGACTCAGAGAGTTTTCTGTTTTCAATGATGAAATGCTGTTGGTTTAGTGGTGCCACAGCTGATAGTTAGTAGCAGTAGTAGTGTTTCATTTCATTTTTAATATACCGGTAAGCAATCTGAAATATCTTGGGTTGTTTTGCATGACATTGCGTTTGGTGGGGCAGTCAGGCCATTTAGGAGGGCATTGACCCCCCATGCCTATCCCTAGATCCGCCCCTGCTGAGCAGAGGTGTGAACTGAGGCAAATGTGTCCCCACTGGAAAGCCGCGTTGGATAAATCCTATATTCACACTCTCCTACCTTCTCTCTATGAAATGAATGTGACAATAATTATTTGTTTATATTATAGTCATTTTGGGTTAAGGGGTGTTGTTCAAGTTCACCTATATACATCACTCCAAAATGCATTTTTTCTCCTACATATTGTGTCTCCACCATGTCAGTAGTGTGTTAACACTCACACTTTCACTTTCGTTTAAGCAGTGGTTCAGCAACGGTGGAGAGACAATATGTAGCAAAAAATTGCATTTTGGAGCGATGTATATAGGTGAACTTGAACAACACCCCTTAGCCCCATTATTAGCTTATTTTGGGGTAGGGGGAAGTGCCTACAAAATAACACCTGGACCACTTTTTAAATAACTGCAAATAAAGATTAAAAAATGGCGTGGAATTCTCCTTTAAAAAGGAAAGAAGGTGTTTCTCCTGTGGAGAATATATTCCACTTCTTTGAGGTGACCTTGCCTGGCAGCAGGCACTGCATCGCTAATGAAGGTTTATCACTACACTTAACAGTATCTCCCTGCATAGCTATACTACAGGGGTTTTCAACTGGTGGTCCCTGGACCACCAGTGGTCCTTGAGAAGGTTCCAGGTGGTCCCCAGGATGGAAAGTTGGTTAATGATGGAAAGTTGGTTAACCAGATGTAACTCTTGAGAATGTAAAAATGAAACCAAATGGACCCTTGCGGGTCCATTTGGTTTCATTTTTACGCTCTCAAGAGTTAAAATATTCATCATCTGAATTAGCACCCACTTAATTAGGATGTTTACACTGTTTTGTTGGCAAAATACATCCTGGAATTGTGGACTAAATCAAAAGAATTCTTTAATTTTAGGTCTTTGGTGTGAAAATGTAATCAATTGGCGGTCCGTGGCTCAAATGCTGAATAACTGGTGGTCCCTGGAGTCAAAAAGGTTGAAAATGCCTGCTATAATATAGCAAGTCCTCCATATTACAGAGGGCTTGATTTGCTCCCCCGCGTTGAGACATGAGGCTACTGTACTGTGGACATGCATAGACAGACAAAGTAAACACCTACACCTCGTCCTGTCTCTATTTGACCACTGCAATATTACACCTGGTGTGGTCTCTGGGCTGTGAACCTGCAAAGAGAGGAATATCCACATTAACCAGTGTTGTAGTGGGACTTGTAGAAGTGGGGGGGGGGGGGGCACGTCTTAAAGGGGAATTCAACCATTTTCTTTTTTTTTTCTGAGTGTACAGAATGTGAACCAAATGGACCCTAGCCATTTATTATGTATTATCCCCAACAGGCCAAAAAAGCATCAGGTGAAGTATTATGTTTTTACTTCATGAGTCTCTCATGAGTCGCAGCTAATCCCAGGCGACTCTGGCCTGTGGATAAACTGGGTCAGAAGCATATGCATGAATTAGAAATTGGCCAGGCTAAAATATAAATCCCCCGTCGCCTGGGGTTGATTGGGGGGGGGGGGGGGAACAACACCACACTGACCGGAACGTTAAACCTTGAATTACAAAGGCGCAGTATTTGCGTGTGTGTATGGGATGGTCACCTCATAATGGACATGGCTGTGAATGCCTAGGCGATGTGCGAACGAATGAGTTGTCAGATCTCCCATTTTTCCGTGCCGCAGTCACCATGGGCTGGCCAGTTTCTCCCTCACTGTCCGTTTCTGGTGAGTTGCGTTGGTTACGATCGTACTCTGTAAAGCACTTAAAGGGGAACTTCACCCATTTTCAACATTTTAATATGTCATTAGTACACCTTTAGAGGTGTTGTGTGGACATGATGAAAAAGTTCCCCCAATTCTGTATTTCCTAAAAATGGAGGTCTAAAAAAATCATTAACATGGTGAAATACATCTAAGGACATCATCAGGATGGATTTCACCATGTTAATGATTTTTCTTTCAGACCCTTTTTCCATGAGAGGTCACAAATGGAACCAAATGGACCCGCTATAGGGTCTATTTGGTTCCCACCGTGGCCCATGATAACAAAAATGAATGATCTCATCCAGGCATTCCTGGGTCCTCCTGTCTACATGTCGTCACCTTCTTAAAATAATCGCGTAAGTCATTTTTCCAGGTTTTTCAGGAAACACAAAAAACTCCCCGAAAAATTTTTGGGGGAGTTTTTTTGTGTTTCCTGAAAAACCTGGAAAAAATGACTTATGCGATTATTTTAAGAAGGTGACGATGTGGAAGTGTCCTTGGGCAAGACACTGAACCCTGAATTGCTGCCGATATGCTGGCTGTGCCTTGTGTACTTTCTGCCTAAATCCATGCATGTGTGTGTGTGAATGGGTGAATGTAAAACGCTCATGAGAGTTCCAGGTAAATATAGAAAGTCGGTTAACCAGATGTAACTCTTTGAGAG
>CM076974.1:32655758-32753258 GCA_039105355.1 Benthosema pterotum
ACACTATGGACCTAAATTGGGGAATCTGGGACCCCCAATTTATAGTGTGTGTATGATGTACAAACATTAGGGTGAACCATTTGTTTACTCTGAGTTACAGACCCATAAGGGTTTTTGTTAATTCAACCGGGTCCTCAGGCCCCACTTGAGGAGTTCCAGGGGGTCGCTTAATGAAAATCATACGAACCAAATGGAGCTTTATGGCTGTTTCTCAGAGTTAAATAAAAATCTTCCCTTATGGGATCCGCATATTCCTTGGGGGTCCACAGGCTAATTAGTGTCAATTTGGGGGACCTTCACCACAGCTGTACATTATAGCTCTCTACAGTTATATATTATATTAATGATTATTGGACAGTTATTAACCAGGTGTTCTTGCTAACTGTAAGACAGTCATCATCTATAGATCAATAGAGTAGACAATTCAGGCATTGAGTATACTCAATGCCTGAATTGTAATTGTAGCCTACTATACAAAATGCCAAAATGACAAACAGGGGCTGGGGTCACTGTTTATTGTTTTTAAAATAATTAAGAAGTGATTCATAACTGGAGTCATTTTCAATAATTTCATATGTTATGACAAGTCAGGTGCTTTGTACAGTATGGGGAAACGTTTCAAATTCAACAATATTCAATGCTGTTGAATTCATCTCCAGGTTGCAGTCTGTTCCATAACTGGTTTGCCTGCGGGAAGGAAAAACAAACAAACATTAATAATACGTTTAAATTAAACACGGCCCCGTGATTCACTCACGTAGCCTAAAAAGTCTTTTAGGCAACTGCGGTTCCGAAACTTTAGGCTATATTCCATATAGGCTACCCCTGAATTTACATTATCCCACGGAGCCCGCTCGGAAGAAATAAGTAGGCTAAGGCATTTTACCTCTTTAGGTCAGGGGTTTTCAACCTTTTTCATCTCAGGGCCCATCATATATTCAGGATTTGAGCCACGGACCACCATTTGAGGATATTTTAGCCCCACAGAACCCAAATCTAAAGATTTATTTTGCTTTTCTCCACAATTCTCCAGGCTGGATTTGGGAAAACAAAACAAGCAAAACAAAATACATTTCAAAATGGCCAATTCAGATGATGAATATTTTAACTCTTGAGAGTGTAAAAATGAAAAGAGTGTAAAAATGAACGTACAAATGAAACCAAATCCATTGGTTTCATTTGTACGTTCTCGAGAGTTACATCTGGTTAACCAACTTAGCTGAGGACCACCTGGAACTCTCTCAAGGACCACTGGTGGTCCCCGGACCACTGGTTGAAAACCCCTGGTCTAGACAATTATTTGAGAAATGACTCAACAATACAAATTACATTAGTTCATTTACCTACAGTATGTGAAAGGATAGATGCAATTTGAATGGGAATAACTTCATGAATAAAAAGTGTTCCTATCGTTTTTCACTGAAGGAAAAATATTCCTAGGGAACTTTACTATTGGCAATATCGATAGAGGGCGCAAATCCTGGTTGTTTTTCTGGTGAAAAACGATCGCGTTCTGGCCAAAAAGTCCATTTTATCCGTTGTGGTGGGGGCTCAGAGTGCGACCACTAAGGTAAGTAGGTTTTCTAATGACACAAGACGTGTTTATTTTGTGAGTAGGTAAAACGTTCTTTATATATCCACTCCAGAAGAAAGGCTGGTCGGGTGCAGTAATGGCCGAATGCACGGAGACCAACAGAGCTCCAATGCAAGTCAGACTCAGAAGCAGTGGAGCTCTGGGCCAGAGCTATTTATAGACAATCATGATGGAATGTTGAAATATGGGACAGATCCGTTTTGATCACATGACTGTGTAACCATTTGTGGGATTTGGGACAGAATCTGCAGGAGCAATATGAAATAATGTGTTTTAACACAGGGCTTGACACTAACACTTGCCCGCTTGCCCGGGGCAAGTAAAAAAAAATGGTGGGGCAAGTGAAGGCTGCTACCTGGTTGCCCGATCGGGCAAGTGTGCAACTTAGTCCACTATAACACTACACAAGATATATTTGTCTTGAAGGTGGTCATTGCGACCTGGGCTAATTAAGATGATGCTTTTAACTCTTGAGAGTGTAAAAATGAAACCAAATTCCCCCCCCCCCAATACGGAAAGGTTATTCTATCCGGGCCTGGACTATAGCCGAGAGAAAGAAAAGCCGACAGAAAGTTGGGGGGTCGCTTACCGTGAAAGATGATCCAAAAGCAAGGACAGGAATAGCAAAAGTTATTTCCAGAACTTTCAGATGTGGTCTGACAGAACGCGCTAACATGTTGAAAATCAAATCAACGGGAGGTTAAGTTGCTCTCTGCTGCTCGATGTAGCGGCCGCCATTGTTGTTATTATGTGGAAGGAAAGCTGGAGCATGTGACCAAAGCCGTACCACTCCCCCTTAAAATACTAGTAGGCCTACGCCTAGTAAGAATAGTCCCGTCTTTGATCGCCTATTTTAAAACTACTGCAGGGTGGCACATGGAGAACTTTTTTTATTTGGCTTAATTTCTTTCTTTTATGTAACCAAAATTATGTAGTAACACGTGTGTATATGGTCTAATATGGACACTGAAACGGTAAACATATGGATTATAAATATAATTAGATTATATTTTTAGAGGAATCTTTCATAAAATCAAAATCTGGCACCACAAATAAATTATTTTCAACTTGTCCATTGTCTGTAAAGCCTACTCTGTAGGCTAAGTTCTCGGTGAATTGTAGCCTATATAATTGAATGTAATTGTAGGCCTACTGTGGTATGATCTTTCCATTGGGTGGCTAATATTTAGGGTAATAGAGGTGTGGTTTACTGATGCAGAACAAAATTCACTGACTGGATGGAGCAAATTCTATATTGTGCAGATGTTACAACAACAACAACAACAACAACAGTAGGCTATTTCAATACACATTTTATTGCATTAATTGAGTATACTGAGTATACTCAATGCCTGAATTATCTACTCTATAGATCTATAGATGACTGTCTTGCAGTTAGCAAGAACACCTGGTTATTAACTTTCCAATAATCATTAATATAATATATAACTGTAGAGAGCTATAATGTACAGCTGTGGTGAAGGTCCCCCAAATTGACACTAATTAGCCTGTGGACCCCCAAGGAATATGCTAGAGGATCCCATAAGGGAAGATTTTTATTTAACTCTGAGAAACAGCCATAAAGCTCCATTTGGTTCGTATGATTTTCATTAAGCGACCCCCTGGAACTCTTCAAGTGGGGCCTGAGGACCCGGTTGAATTAACAAAAACCCTTATGGGTCTGTAACTCAGAGTAAACAAATGGTTCACCCTAATGTTTGTACATCATACACACAATATAAATTGGGGGTCCCAGATTCCCCCAATTTAGGTCCATAGTGTAATGCATGTCAAACTGGGGGTCCTTAAAATAAAACGATTTGAGAATCACTGCTAGAGCCTTTCATGGGCATCTTTTATCTCTTCAAATGGGGGGTCAGTGGGCAAATTAGTTTTTGGGGGTCCTTGACATGAAGTTTGAGAACCAGTGGCCAACATTGAGCTTGCAGATCAGCCATATTCTGAGAATATCACCTATATCATGGGGTACTGTATAAGGGGCATTCGATATCTAGGGGAGAAAGGGCCAAGATCTCTCACTGAAGACCTGGAAATCCTCCAGGCTTCAATTCACCTCAACACACTGGATTGAATATAGACTATTATTAAATTGTATATGGACATTTATGCATTTGAAGCGGTAAACATATGGATTTATATTTTTTTAGAAGAATCTTTCATAAAATCGAAGTCTGGCACCACAAATAAATTATTTTCAACTAAACTAGTCATTGTAATGCTCTGTAGGCTAAGTTCTTGGTGAAATGTATATAATTGAATGTAATTGTACTGTGGTATGAATTGGACTTGATATGAACCTGCTTTAAAAATACACTAACTGGATGGAGCAAATTCTACATTGTACAGATGTTACAACAACAACAACAACAACCGTATTTCAATACACATTTTATTTGCATTAATTTCCAGGATGGCATATTGAATGCACTCTTGATAGTTATGATGTACAGTACATACTGAGTGCCAATACAGTAATTCATGATGGCAAGGTATGCAGAAGGTTTTGTAAGTAGAGTTTTGAAATGTTGAAAACTTGCATCTAACCTTAAGATGCACGTTCTATTAAACTTGATTTAATAGTAATGTTACAAACTGTTCATATTTTACCTGAGTGGTAAAACAAATATCATATTGAATAAGGATCTGGCTTATAAAAACATGGAAATGACTATTAAGCAGAGGACGTTGACATTACTATGACACCACCTGCTGGACAGTGAATGAACTGCACGGGCGGAGGGACACAGAGGGTGGGGGGGGGGGGGGATACACGTGCGACGAACCAACTGTACGTGCGACGAACCAACCACACGTGCGCGCGCGCGTGGGGGGGGGGGGGGGGGGGTGGTACACGCGCAACGATGGGACACATTCATCTGTGGGATGTGAAAACACAGACGAAAGACGAATACATGTGTGTGATCGTCTGGAGGTTTGCAAGTGTAAAGTACACATATCTTCAAGGGTCAAATTGGACAATAATGCGCAAAGTTGAAATCGATGCTGCACTTGTAAAATCAGGCTCCACAAACCTGTATATATTAAATAAATAATTACGGTTTTGCGAGCACTATAAAATACAACCGAAGTAGAGGAAATCTTTGTGTGACGCAGTGAATATACAAACGCGGCACCCTCGTACAAGTGCGGAAAAAAGTCTCAAAAAATCTTCCGTGTGTGTGTGTGTGTGTGTGTGTGTGTGTGTGTGTGTGTGTGTGTGTGTGTGTGTGTGTGTGTGTGTGTGTGTGTGTGTGTGTGTGTGTGTGTGTGTGTGTGTGTGTGTGTGTGTGTGTGTGTGTGTGTGTGTGTGTGTGTGTGTGTGTGTGTGAGTGTAAGGGGGGGAAACTACAGAGGCAAACATTCCTGAGAGTCGACTGCTGGCTAAGTGGACCAATATGATTTTAATGAGGCCTTACCTCAAATGCGTGTTTTCCTGTTCGTTTCACTGCAGCTCTTTAGCCCCGCCACACATTCATCATGGCCCATAAGCTAACCGCCAGGTGATAACCGCCAGGGTGATTTGTGAGGTGCAATAGTGCCTGCAGCCACTTGCCCTGTGAATTATTGAGGCCAAGAATACCACCCTGTTACACAATTAATGACACTACATTGATTCTTCTCCTTTTTCTTTGGCAAAAAGAATGGTCTCTAGATCTTTTTTTTCCTCCTCCCTTGGGAGGCTTAAATTAGCCTATTGCTGGTTCCTTTTTTATTAAAAGCACTTAATTCAATTTGTCTCAGCAGGACACAATAACAAACAGCCAATGACAGCAGATCCAGACCCAAAATGCAACCTTGCGTTAGTTGCAAATGCTAAGACCAGTATGAAAGTCCACTCATCATTTCAGTTGCAGGCATAACATAATACTACCAGGCATATTTGTGAAAGCCAGCGGTGTGTTAAAGTGGAATTTTATGCCCAGTCAAACATGTCTGCTTTTCAACAACTCATTTCCTCCAACAAGACGGAGGTCAGCTCTGCTCTCTGGGTTTGGCTGAGGATGGAAGCAGCAGCAGTAGGCTTGGATATGCATATACAGTATATACGCTATGGGTTCAGTCTGCGTTTTCTTTTTTTTCACCCTCGGGACATAGCTCACGTACAAATTACTCAATGGTGCCGACTTAAAAAAAAAAAACGCTATCTCAGCATGAGGATTACATTCTTCATCCCTTCCGCTGTTAGCATAGAGACTATATGTAGCCTCTGAGATGCTTGGGCATTCCCCGTGGCACACTTCACCTCATTGTAACTGAGCAATGGTTGGAGGTTAGGAAAAGACCTTTATCCTCTTACACATCTTGCAGCACGCTCTGCTTTGTCCTCTTCTAACCTGCCAAGTACTATATCCTCCACCTCAACATATTCATCCTCGTCCCCAGTGATGGGCAAGTTACTGGGAAAATGTAGTAAGCTAGACTAGTTGTTACACTCGAAAAAATGTAGCTAAGCTACACTACAAGCTATCTCCAGAAAATTGTAGCAACCTACACTACAAGCTACACGCCAAAAGTAGCTTGCTACATCAACACTGCATATATATATATATATATATATATATATATATATATATCTCAACTTAATGCACAACTTTCTAAATAATAATCATAATAATAAAATAATATAAATAAAAATCACAATAATAATAATCTAGGGGTGGGTTTGAACCTAAGATGGTGGCATGTCTAAGTTTTGGGATGTATATCAAAGGTTTTATACCCATTAAAAATGGGCGGAATTTGAAAATGTAGTTAAGCTATGTAGCTTAGCTACTTGTAACAAGTTACTGTCCATCACTGTTCGTCCCTACATCTCCACCCCACCACCCCCACCCAACCTTATTTTTGACACAGTACCTTCGGCTTTATGAAAACAGGACTAACCTTTTACTTGCGCATGCAACATAAAATGCACATTCCACACACCCACGCCTAGAGTTGGCAGATGACACGGAAAGCCCTCGATCAGCATTATAATAGAGCTGGATGTTTGGTCAGCATCCAATAGTTGCGGATGTAGTTTCAAGCAATATGGCATTGGTCAAGGCCATAACACAACAGGCCGGATGTAACGTGTCCCATGGGGGGGGCAAGGGAACACGTTGGAGGGGCAAGAGAAATGGTATGGGTGCATTGATGGAGTCGCACACATACCATTTTTGGTTACAGGAATTTTATTAGTCAAGTAAAGCATCAATAATAACATTAGTTGTTGTTGAAGTTGCAACAGACACGCAGCATGCATACAGCTAAAGGTCTGACTCAGAGTTTTCTGTTTTCAATGATGAAATGCTGTTGGTTCAGTGGTGACACAGCTGTAGGTAGTAGTGTTTCAATTATAAGCACTTTAATTTGAAATATCTTGGGTTGTTTTGCATTGCATCGTCTTTGGGGGGTCAGACTGCGTATTTAGGGCGGCATTGCCCCCCCATGCCCATGCCTAGATTCGCCCCTGTAACACAACAGAGAGTGGAGCAGAGACTAATGGCTCTCTGGTGCATCATGGGAGATGTATGTGTAAGCAGAGTTCTTAAAGAGTGACTGTAGTTTATGACTCTGCAGTTTGGGTGCAGGTAGGAAATAATGTCAACTTTTTTTTGAATATTGATTGATTGATTGATTGATTGATTGCCTAATGGTTTTGCTCTGCAAGCACGAAAGCAAGCACTTTACTCAAATCAACAACAGTTTATGGGCAAGAATGATGCATTTTCAGTAAATTGGGCTGTGTAGTATCTGCTCGACAAGGTTGTTTTTTTTCTGTTTTTTTGTCTTTAGCTCCTTTCACTTTTTAAATCTCTTCCACATGGACCATTTATACAAGTTACCATCACTGAAACGACACAGTGCACAAATCACAGGTCAGGTCTAGCTTTCTCTCTTGGCTTCTCATCACACCCAGCTTCAGCTTTCACAGGTTTTGTGTTTGTAGTTGTTTTGTTGTTTTAGCAACATTACTTGGCAGGAAAACCCCCAAAATTTCAATTTCAGAGTCAGAGCATCGCTGGCATGATTCTATGCGTACACCGTACACACGCTGTTAAAGAGGGGATGCCGTGATTTTCGTATTATTCCAATTTTGTACATGTTTAAGAGGTGACAGTATGTAAATAGACCCCTTGGTGTGTTTTTATGTGCAATGATGTCTTCCCTTTGTATTTAGGGTTTCTTCCTGGGGGCTGAACCTTTCCAGTCAAACGTGCCAATGAAAAAAACTTCCATATAGCCCCCCCCCCCCCCCCCCCCCCCCCCCCCCCCCCCCCCCCCCCCCCCCCCCCCCCCCCCCCCCCCCCCCCCCCCCCCCCCCCCCCCCCCCCCCACCCATCATCACCACCCACCAGGCAAACCAGGCATACTTAATGAGCTGGCTGGGTGGAATCATAAAAATGACAGTTTAACAAACACTGTACACTTTTTGAGAAAATCTTACTTTTCATATAACATTAATACCTGATGATCATGTTTTAGGATGGAACAAATTCATTGCACTCTATCTATAAAGACCACAAGCACGATTAGTATTGAGCCTGAAGAGCCTGTTTCTGTGTGTATGCCTGCAGTCACAGAGAACAGTCCTGAATTAACAGGCATGTGTTAATGCAGCATCACTGGAACAAAACCAAGCAAACATGGCAGAGGCAGAGTTGTGCTGGTAAATGTGTCCTCGTGAAAACATGTAAAAGAGATTGGGCTATGATGAATGGCGAGAGTCATCTCGGCTTTTAAGCACTTTTTTCATGATCCTGGCAGGCCTGTGTTTTGGGCTTGTTTTGCCTAGAAGTGAAACACTTGGCTATTTTGAACACGTCATCATCATCACCTTTATTTATACTCGGAAATGCAATTGAGGGCAAGCCCTCATTTTCAATGCAGCCGAGGTTACAATACACAAAATACATCAAATACAAACAGTTAATATACAAATAACAAGAACAGCGAGTTAGTGAAAAGTGGGGAACTGAACCCATAAAAATAAGACTATCAAGATATAAATAATCAATTAAAGCACAAACAGTCATTATACAATATTCTGGAGCAATCCCTTGAATTGACAGATAGGTGGCAGGGAGGTCAATTTTAAAGAATTTTGGAGATCATTCCAAGAATTTGGGCCACTGACAGAGAAGGCTGTCTTACCCAGCTCTGTCTTAGTGAGTGGAACCTTGAGTGTTAAGTAGTCACTAGAGTGGGTTTGGTCTTTGCAATGCTGTTATACAGTACAACAAAGTATAAAATATGCCTTTATAATGGGATAATACTTAGGATCAGCCATACAATCATGGCATAAATACTGTATTCACTGTGTGAGGCACCTGCGGTACAACGGTGTGAGAAACACATAAGGTACAACGGCTTTCTCCTTCCTTTTGGCTCTCCCTCCTCTTTCTTGCTCACACTGTTGACACACCCTCATTATCCTTTGTAGTTATTGTGGAGAGGTGCATTAGGGAGGGGAGATAGATGGGAGGAAAAAACAGAGAAATGGCACTTTTGATGAAGCTTGATGGTTTCAGGAAGACTGAGTAGCGCAGAGATTCACCCCCAGAAGGAGCGAACGCAAAAAAAAGAAAGCAACGACGGAGAACTCTGAATGATTAAGAGGGAAAAAAGGATGAAGCGTGAGTGTCGTGGCTGGAACAGGCGGCGGGAGAGAGAATAATGATGCGAGAAAACAGGAAGGGCTCTCTAAGGTGAAGGATGGAGGGGGTGCAGTCACAGGGACCATATGGAGATCAGCATAATGTACCTGAGAGGAGAGAAGAGAGAGGGAGAGAGAGAGAGCGTCTTGAGAGAAAGAAGGAGATTAGAGCCGCAGCAGCATACGGTTTGAGGAGATACAGCTGTCTCCTGTCCAAGTGGCTGTTGTAAAATCAGCCTAATTAATCAGTAAGCATAGGAGAGCGCTGTGTGGCCTCTCCACTCATCCGCGCCACGGGTAGTCCTCTCCGCGTCGGGGTTGGACGCCCGTCGTCTGATGACAGGCTGCGCGCCACACAATGGGCATGGGGGTGAGATAATAGTCATCACTCGAGGAGTGAATGGGGGTCAGAAAATAGAATTGTATTGTATTGTACACGGAAACTACATGGACGTCTGAGGCTTATTATCTGTAGCAGACTGTTATGTCTGGTGGCGTTAGAATATGTGACATGCCAGCCAGCTGGTTATGGTTTTAATTACCAGTCTTCATTGGACCCGCTTGGCCGTGTGACTGACACGGAGTTTAAACATTGCATTGACATTGCACAGACAGTCCTAATCAATGTCTGCTTTATAGGGCCCCACTCAACAGTAGTGCGAAGCCCTGTTGAGATGGCGACGGTTAGTATGTTGTTGTGACCATAGGGTTGCAGACACTACGAAAACCTGGAAAAACCTCGTCCCCCCAGTTGTTCAGTCATACCACCACCACCACCACCACATACAGTATGGTCTGTCAGTCCATCCCACCTTGTGACACGTCATGCCACCATATATGGTCATCAGTCTGTCACGCCTTGTGACACTCCATATACTGTATACTGCATAGAATCATATATCATATATGAATGATTCCCATCTCTGTATATGAAGATCACAACACTGACCTCATCAAACCCTGGATATGGATACTGTACCAGTGTTGTTTTTGTCAACTGAGACTAAAGACTAAGTCGACTAGACTAACAAAAATGAATTTAAAAAGACTAAATTGGACTAAAAGATGTGTTTTCATAAGACTAAGACTAAGACAAAGACTAAATCATGACTAATGTTCTAATGGAAATAGGAAACATTTTTATCTTTATTTCGTTCTTTTTAAGTATGTGAACATACTGTACTGTATCTGCAGTATACATTGCATACCTTTTCAGGAAAGGAACTTATTACTATTGCAGTAATTTTAGAAGAAATAAAACGAGACATGTTCATTACTAAAAACTATAAATCTGTATAACATATATAAACCTACAATGTATTTGTATGTAAGACTAAACTACCAAGACTAAGACTAGGAAAAAAATGAATTTCAGAAGACTAAATGGGACTAACGGACTAAACATGCCTTATTGAAAAAACTAAGACTAAATCAAAATATTCTCAAAGAGCAACACTGTACTGTACAGTATATGGCATTGGCCAGCTTACATCACAAGTTTACATCTAGATTTCTCAACAGGCCTAAAAATGAAGGCCGGGCCGTACCTCATCAAACCTTGTACACTTAAGACAGTGTCTCCCTTAGATTGCACTTTATAGTAAGGTTCTAGTATTAGCAGGACAAACACCAATAATAATACTGGTCACTGTGTGCTGTGTAATATCACCGAATTCAATCCCAAAATGGGGAAGAGAGGGGAGAGCCATAAAATGCCCTTTTCACAACGGGCCGGAAATCCCCCCTGTGCTGCACGGGTAATTTAAGGATTTCTGCAATAAATGTCTGGCCGTAGTATTTCATTAGGCGAGGAGCTAAGGTTATAAAATGCTTACTTGATTCCGCTGCCTTCACTCCTCCCCACACCGGCAGTATTTCATCCTTCATGTGAACCGTAACTGTGCTAATCTGGAGCTCTCATCAGCACCTTAAATGCGCGTTCACGCTGATTGTTGTACCATGAGTCACCGTCCAAAAAGGTCATCTCTTGTAACACATTGCCTGGAAACTACATTCTGTTTTTCCTGTGTCTTTATCGTCAACAAAGTCTTATGAAGGAAATTTAGACGGCGGTGGAAAATTAGACTGGTGCTGCTGCTGCTACAGCATTTACTGCTGATGATCTGCAGATATGACGGGCTTCTCCCAGAAATACCTGACACTTTATTGTATTTGCACTTTCGTTAAAGAGGGGGTGCCGTGATTTTTGTATTTTTTTCCAATTTTGTACATGTTTAAGAGGTGACAGTATGTCAATGGACCCCTTGGTGTGTTTTCTATGTGCAATGATGTCTTCCCTTTGTATTTAGGGTTTCTTTCTGGGGGCTGAACCTTTCCAGCCAAACATGCCTGTAAAAACCAAAATGACGTTCTATATAGCATACTTATATGTCACTGGGTTGGTGAGGTGCGCACCGCATCAGGGCTTCATTGATTGGTTGAAGTACCTCTGTGGGTGGCCACCGTAGCTACAAGTGCACGGTCATTCCCGGCTCACCCCAAGGCTGGTTTGGATTCTTGGAGGCAGGGTGAGCTGGGAGGCTACATAATTTGTTGACCGCAAGCACTTTAGCACTTTGCACTTTTGATAATTTGATTAACTAGTATTACTCACTGTTGTAGACTTTGCACATATTTATTACGATTGTATTTATTGAACTGACGAATAATTGTAATGATTGGTGCACTGACTACACTAAACAGCTCAAACTTATTTCCTTGTCTGAATCGTTTTTATCATTGGTGTATTAGGCTATTGTATTGCGCGTCACACAGTTGTTTTACTCCCAGGCTTAGCCTGCCGGCATGAGTGATCTATTGGGGATCATTTTCAGCCACAACATTGTCAACAAACTGTATCATTCTGGATCGCTATTGGTGTCGGGTGTTTAACCTACCTGGTTCCCCGCGGCGTTTAAACAATGGACCACGCACGGACGTGCACCGCGGCAATAGGTTGCACTCGTATTGTTTAATCCATTTGCTTTTCGAGTCCACGTTATGTTCGATGCATCGCGTAGCGGCCCGCCCCAAACACACACTTGTTGCACGCACACGCACACTCTATTGTTCCCCTATAGGCAAAGTGGCTTTAGCCTATAGCTTTGGCTGTGGGCTATTGTTTGTTGTTTTTCATGTGCATGAACGGGTTCGGCCCGCATTCTAAAACCCGCGGAACGGGTGGCCCAGGAGTGCCGTCTCTTATAGAGATATATAGGCACATAAGTACCTATCGTTACATGCTGAAGACACAGGGTCTGCATTCGTTAGCTTACGGGTCGTTAGGCAGTTTAGTGGGGAACAATAGCCACGCATACACACACATACACGCACATTCTACTAGGGCTGTTGCGGTGTATTTTGGATTTCGATTTGGATGCAAATGATTTTGACTTTGATTCATTTTAATGCAAATTCAAAATGTCTAGTTCATCAAGGCCAGGTTCTACTGCCAGTGCAAATGAGCCAAAACGGCAATCAATGCTCACTGCAAAGGCACTATCAAACAAAATTGAACAACTTCAAAACGAACGCAAAGCTAAGGTTAAAAGGATTGAACAACTTGTAAAAGCAATTAATGACCTTATGAAAAGCTCTGACAACGCAAATGCTGTCCAGTTCAATCTTTACAATGTATCTGCACTGTACGATGAAGCAAGCAGTCTCCATGATTCGGTCATTCCATTGCTTCCCCCAGAGGAACAAGAGAGACAAAACAATTGGTTTTCAGACATACAAAAACGCAAAGTTGATTTCACTGAAAATGCAAACAAATGGCTCTCTCAAAACCCTTCCATTCAAAGTACAGCGCAGTTACAGGAAGAGGCTATTATACCTTTGTATGTACCCCCACATCTTGTTGAAACATCTAATGCAGTGAATAACCCAAATGCTTCCTGTGTTCCAGATGACCGTGGGGGTGTGGTGGCAGCTTCAGTCATTGATGTTAACCCAGATGATAGTATCTCTAATGTGTCAGTTGAGCCATCAAAGGAAAGAAGCACTGCAGGTAGTAAGTGTAGGTCCACTACTTCTTCTGCTGCATCCGCACGCCTGATAGCAGAAGCAGACATGGCAGGTCTTCTCGCTCGCCAGAAGAAGCTCAAAGAGAGACAGGCTCTAGAAGAGCAAGAGGCACAGTCCAGAAGGGCTCTAGAAGAGCAAGAGGCACAACTAAAAGAGCAAGAGGCACAGCTCAGAAGAGCTCGTGAAGAGCAAGAGGCACAGTCCAGACAGGCTCTAGAACAGCTCAGAAGAGCTCGTGAAGAGCAAGAGGCACAACTAAAAAGAAGGAAAGAACAGCTAGAGTTGGAAGCAGAGATCGAGGCATCAGCAGCTAAGCTCAACGTCTTGAAGGCCTCCTCCTCTCAGGTGTCTGGTTCGTCAGCCAGTAGGTCAGATGGGATGAATTCTTATGTTGAGAAAGGGAGAGAAAAGCTTTCTCAACCATTGGATCCTGATGCTGAAACCTTTGTTCCTCCGTCAGGGGGGCACTCTTCTCAGCACGCTTTAATGGGTGAACCACAGTCACGTTCACATCTACTTGATGCACGGCATAAGCAGTCAGCCACACGTCCATCTTTGCTTGATTCTCGAGCTATGTTGGTGAAGAACACGAGGCAGCAGCGAGTATGGCAGCCATCTCAGTACATGTCAGGTGAACAGCAGCCATGTTCACAGCTCCTGGATGCTCAACCTGAGCAGACACGTCCTCCCTCTTTGGATGCTCGGCCTAAGGTGACTTCTCTAGGGTTGCAATCGCAGCCAAGGCCTGAGGCAGCTACAGTGTGGCAAAGTGGATGGCCCGATCCTCAAGTTCGTCCTCAGTCGCAGTTGCGGCAGCCTGCACCCTTAGTCCAAGATGGTGTCAATCATGATCAGTTGATCTCTGTCTTAAAGGAGCAGAACAAGATAACCTCTTTACTTGCTAAACAACAGTCTTTGTTCTTTCTTCCACGACGTGACATGCAAACCTTTGATGGTGATCCTTTGGAGTACCAAACATTCATGAGAGCCTTTGAACACTGCATCGAGGAGAAGACTCACAGCGCCAAGGATTGCTTGTACTTTCTCGAGCAGTACACGAAAGGGAAGCCCAGAGACATGGTTCGCAGTTGTCTTCATATGTCCTCTGAAACTGGCTATGCCACAGCCAAATCCTTGTTGCAAGAGCATTTCGGCAACTCATTGAAGATCACCTCTGCGTACATGAACAAGGTGTTCTTGTGGCCAGTGATAAAGGCAGAGGATGTCGATGCGCTTCAGTCTTACAGCTTCTTGCTGCGGTCCTGCTTCAATGCTCTTGGGGAGTTTGAATCCACATACGAGTTGGATGTTCCTGCTAACATGCAGGCTGTTGTCAAGAAGTTGCCCTATAAGCTCAGGGAGAAGTGGAGAGATGTCGCTTGTAGCTTGCAGGAGACGAACCATCGCAGAGCCACGTTTGGTGACATTGTCGAATTCATTGAATGGCAGGTGAAGATTGCGAGCGACCCACTGTTTGGGGATATCCAGGATTCTACCCCTACAGTGTCGAAGAAAGAAGTGAAGCCTGCTAAACCTCAGTACTTTGCAGAAGTAAAGAGAAGTAGCTTTGCGACTACTGTCGCGACAGTCGACAAAAGGGTTGACACTGGACCGAAGAGAGAACTTGGTTTGTCTGTCGTCAAGACTTGCTTGCTTTGTGGAGCTGGGCATTCCTTGGACACATGTCGTCTATTGGAAAGGAAGACGCATGAAGAGAAGATGTCCTTCTTGAGAGAGAAAGGGTTGTGCTTTGGATGTATGTGCATTGGGCACAGAAGCCGTGAATGCAATGCACGTCTGGTGTGCAAAGTGTGCGGTAAGAGGCATCCTACCTTGTTGCATGTCTACCCTGAAGAGCAGAGTCCAGTGCAAGCGCCGGAAGAATTGGAGACGACAGAGGAGAACAATTCGATCACAGTGCAGTCCGGTGGTCTTACTGGGGCCGGAGAGACTGACTGCACTCTTGCCATACTTCCCGTTCGGGTGAAGTCCAAGAAAGGTCAGACGTTGGTGACCTATGCTTTTCTTGATCCTGGGAGCTCCGCTTCATTCTGCACGGAGGGGCTCATGGACAGGCTGAACCTCTCAGGAAAGAAGACTGACATCCTCCTAAGGACAATGGGTCAGGAGAAGGTGGTCAGTAGCAGGGTTGTGTTGGATTTGGAGGTAGCTGGGCTGGACACAGATGGTTTCTGTGAGCTACCTGCAGTCTACTCGCAGGAGAGCATGCCTGTAGATCAAGGTAACATCCCGAGGCAGGAAGACTTGCGGAAATGGCCACATCTTGAACACCTCAAGATCACAAAGATCGACTCGGGGGTGGATCTTCTTATTGGCACCAATGTTCCTGAGGCTCTAGAGCCATGGGAGGTGGTCAGGAGTGTTGGTGGTGGTCCTTACGCGGTCAGAACAATGTTGGGTTGGACCGTGAATGGTCCCCTTGGAGGAGGCGGCAGATTTCACAACACAGGTGGGAATCCCATCACTGTGAACCGGATTGCAGTTGCCAGAGTCGACCAGCTGTGGGAGCAGCATACGAAGGCAGACGTCCCTGGATGTGTGAAGGAGGAACAGCTTGGCTTGGCTACAGAAGGTCTTAGTTCAGGGTCTGTCACAAAGTCTGTTCAGCTGGTTGGTGTCCATGAACAGAACAAGAAGGTGGCTGGACATCCCACATGTTTCACTGCACCTGCGTTGTGCAGTGTCAAGAAAACACAGTGCGTACAGCAGTTAGGCCGGGATGAGGCGTTGCCGATAAGTGCTGTCCAGCAATGGGCAGCCCGGCGCTTAGAGCTTCATCTCGAGAAAGATCGCACAGGATTTATTGGACCTGTGGTGCTGGGCACTGAGAAACATCTGCAAGGCATACGCAGAGCTAAGCCGAGCTGGGGTGAGGTTTTGTCGATAAGTGCTGTCCAGCAATGGGCAGCCCGGCACCAGGAACTTCATCTCAGTGAAGATCAGACACGCAGAGGTGAGGCGTTGCCTATAACTGCTGCCCAGCAATGGGTAGCCTGGCTCTACAAGCCTCATCTCACTGAAGAGCTCTGTGTGTGCAGGTGCTTGGCAGGCAGTGGAGTTGGTGTGGAGTCCTTGTCGTCCAACAGTTGGGTGCAAGTTGAAATGGAGTCTCGAGACCTATCCGCTCGTTCTGTGCAGGTCTCTCCAAAAGACGTCTCCGTGAGGGCAGTCCATGCTGAGAAAAACGTGCCGTTTACCAGTTGCATCCCGCCTTGGTTCTGGTTGGGAGAAGTGGTCAGTTGGCATCTTGGGGTCAGGAAGATGTTGGACCTGGCTCAGAGCAGGAGGCTTCTTGCGCAGCCAGATGAAGAGAAACTACGTGAGAGCATGCAGACCACTGAAGCTTCAGGGTCCAGAGAGGAGATGCAGATTCACGTGGCTTCAGGAAGCAGAGGGGCCGTGAAGTCTCACTTGGAGAGCTCATGCTCTATGGATCCTTTCTTGCTCGGAGCTCTCGAGCTCTTTGAACTCTTTCTCTCTCCTGCTCTCTTTATTTCTCTGTTTTGCAGATGGAGAGGAGAATATGGATGAACGAAGATCCTATTCGAGAAATAATGATGCATTATGATTGATTATTTGCATAGACTGCATTGAATTTTCTATTTTTCTATTTTTTGTATTTTGCTAAGGCTAATTTCGAGCTCCTACATATTAATGATAGTTGTAATTAGTGCCCAGGCATAATTAGGGGCCGGAATGTAGGAGCCAAAATGACGTTCTATATAGCATACTTATATGTCACTGGGTTGGTGAGGTGCGCACCGCATCAGGGCTTCATTGATTGGTTGAAGTACCTCTGTGGGTGGCCACCGTAGCTACAAGTGCACGGTCATTCCCGGCTCACCCCAAGGCTGGTTTGGATTCTTGGAGGCAGGGTGAGCTGGGAGGCTACATAATTTGTTGACCGCAAGCACTTTAGCACTTTGCACTTTTGATAATTTGATTAACTAGTATTACTCACTGTTGTAGACTTTGCACATATTTATTACGATTGTATTTATTGAACTGACGAATAATTGTAATGATTGGTGCACTGACTACACTAAACAGCTCAAACTTATTTCCTTGTCTGAATCGTTTTTATCATTGGTGTATTAGGCTATTGTATTGCGCGTCACACAGTTGTTTTACTCCCAGGCTTAGCCTGCCGGCATGAGTGATCTATTGGGGATCATTTTCAGCCACAACAGTGCCAATGAAAAAAACTTCAATATAGTGACATCACATGTTCAGCCCCTCCCCTAACTTCTCCCCCTTTATCATACAACTAAAGCTGTGGGTGTGGCTTCAGTTCAGGTGGATCTCCACCCATCACCACCCACCAGGCAAACCAGGCATACTTAATGAACTGGTAGGGTCGAATCATAAAAATGACAGTTTAACAAACACTGTACACGTTTTGGGAAAAAAATCTTACTTTTAATATAGCATCAATACCTGATGATCATGTTTTAGGGTAGAAAAAAATCATGCCACTCCATCTTTAAAATAAGAAAAAAAGTTTTCAAAGGACAGAGGAGATCATGTACTGTATCATATACTGTATCTGACACACGGCAGTCTAGCGCCTCGAAGGTGTTTAATTATGAATTTGAATTAAGTTGTCTAATTTTGGTGCAGAATGCCCAATATGGAGCAGTGGATAACAGGGACTGCTGAAGGTTTCCCCCTGTGTCACGTCATTATCTGCTGAGCTGAAGTGTGGAAATACCTAACCGTCAGGAGAGTGTCCAGGGCTGGGTGTGACTGTGAGTTGACAACGGTAATTAGCCAGACATCTAAGCAGACTCCTGTATCTTTAGCTCAGTGGTTTTCAACCGGCGGTCCTGGGACCACCAGTGGTCCTTGAGATGGTCCCAGGTCAGGGGTCAGCAACCCAAGATGTTGAAAGAGACATTTTCGACCAAAAATTAAATTCAAATCTGTCTGGAGCCGCAGCAGCATAATAAGCCCTTAACAGGAACCAAATGGACCCTGGCGGGTCCATTTGGTTCCATTTGTACACTCTCAGAAAAAAGGTTCTAAAATAAAAATCATTAACACGGTGAAACACAACCTGATGATGTCATCAAGCTGTGTTTCACCATGTTAATGATTTTGTTTTCAGACCTCCTTTTCTAGGAAACACATCAGTTTTATCATGTCCACACAACATCTCAAAGATAATGATATACTGTAGTAAACTGTTGAAAATGGGTGGTTCAGATTGAAGCTCGATCTCTGATAAGTGCTGGGATTTTGTGGGATGGTCAACAAGCGCTACGTCAACTGGCGATGTAACTGTCAGACAGCGCATCGTGTGTTGGGTGCTGTCAGTGACTGAAATGTTTATATTATGTTGCAGGTCCATTTGGTTTCATGTTTACGCTCTCAAGAGTTGAAATATTCATCATGTGAATTAGCCCAAGTCCAAATTTGGATCTGTATATTTGTTGTCTCCACCGTAAGGAGGTGACTATAATTCTTACCCTGTCCGTCCTGTTTTGTTTCCGCAACTCCCTCTCTCCCATATTGTGGACGAAAGCAAAAGAAATCTTTTGTTGAAAGTATTATAACTGTCAAGAGCATACCTGGGCATTATGTGTTATTATCCGTTAAAGGGCACTGTGTTTTTTTATCCACTGGTCCTTGAGAGAGTTTCCGTTAAATATGGAAAGTTGGTTAACCAGATGTAACTTTTTGAGTTAAAAAAAATAATTGTCCACCCCTGGTCAGGAGAGTGTCCAGGGCTGGGTGTGACTGTGAGTTGACAGCGGTAATTAGCCAGACATCTAAGCAGACTCCTGTATCTTTAGCAGTCAGGGTGAAGCCAGGGCAGTTCAGACTCACTGTGTCTGCAACAGCAGGCTGTTCCAGTTATTGGCATGTGTCTCCTCAGAGAAATCTGTGTATAAGCTACACAGCCAACGGTCTCTCATGCACACTCTTTTATCTGTTCTGTGTAGTCCCCCAGCAGATGTCTTATTTGTCAAAATGAGAAAAGGGGAAATGGCAACTGATAGAGGAATTTGGAATGATTGTGTTGTGTATATTATGTGACGGACGATGTATTTATTTTTCTCAATAGCATTGTTTAATTAAAAAAGAAAAAAAAAAACAGCTGATGGGCTGCTTTGTGCTTTGCTTGCAGTGGTCGATTATCATTGTGAATGTTCAAGGCCTCTCTAATATGATCAAACAAGCAATTGCCTGCTTTGCATTTTAGTGTCAAAGTAAACCATGATAATACACTTTTGTAATACCACATTGTGTGTGTGTGTGTGTGTGTGTGTGTGTGTGTGTGTGTGTGTGTGTGTGTGTGTGTGTGTGTGTGTGTGTGTGTGTGTGTGTGTGTGTGTGCGTGTGCGCGTGTGCGCGTGTGCGTGCGCGTGTGTGTGTAAAACACCAGCTGAAATCTTGAAATTGATTAGCTGTGACTGTGTGGTGGTTAAAGTAATGAGCATGTGACCTGCTTCAGCCAATCAGGTTAATTCCTCAAAACGACATTGAAAAATGATGGTGGGGTCTCAGTGAGAATGCAGATTTTTTTTGATTGATTGTCATTGTAGTAACCTGTGTATTTTTATTATTCAAGTACTGTATTGTTCTTTGTCATCGCAGAGGAAGAAAAGGGCCACTGTGCCGTTGTGAGAGGCTCTCTAAAGGGCTTTATTATTGCTGGGATTCCACCGTGCTACTCAGTGCTGACAGACCAGGATTGCGTATATAGCGAGGTGGGGGGAAAAAAGCCCACAGGATTGAAGTCTAAAATAACACGGGCATGTGCACGAAACGAGCACAACAAACGACACCGGACGCCACACACCGTACGATAACGCCTTGAGTCACATGCTTGCTTTATCGCACACCGTTTTGTTTTTAGCACAAATCGACAGTCCCGTTCAGAACTCTCGTCCTTGAAGAGGACAAAAAAAAGATGAAAATAGATGAAACTTGTACTTATTTTGTAGAAAAAAAATCGGCAAAATGCTTCAGGGCATGGAGCCCTGAATCTCTTCATGATAACATGAAAGAACAAGGATGTGCTCATAGGAGTCACTAGATGACTCCTATGAGCACATGTGCTCACGTATGAGCGGAGTGTAAGAGGCGACTACAGTGAGCGAATACATTACAAGGTGTCATTTCCTCTTGTGTTACCTGGAGAGAGAGGGAAGGTGATGAAAAACCACTTCAAAGTACAACATTAGGATGCTGCTGGTGGCTGCAGATCTGACTGCAGGCGCTTTTATTCTGGCATGACGTTCTGGGCTAATCATATCCCTTTTTTCATCACCACAGTTGTAATTGCAATGGAAGCACGCACACACACACACACACACACACACACACACACACACACACACACACACACACACACACACACACACACACACACACACACACACACACACACACACACACACACACACACACACACACACACTTCCTCTCTTATATATTCTACCAGGCAGTGCTTTCTTCTTAACCTTTTGAACCAAAAATAATTGATGCATGTGGTTTTCACCTGATCTCATCCATCATATTATTTTATAAACTTACCAGCAATTCCCGACAAATGTCCCTACAAATGAACAACATGAAGGAAATCCCTCCTCAAAGCAGCAGGGATACAAAGCCACACTAAAGAATAGGGGTGGGCAAAATATCGATATGCCAATATATCACAATTCTTAATGCCATGATATCAATATCGAAAAAATAGATTAAAATCTTTTATTTATATATATATATATATATATATATATATATATATGTATGTGTGTGTGTGTGTGTGTGTGTGTGTGTGTGTGTGTGTGTGTGTGTGTGTGTGTGTGTGTGTGTGTGTGTGTGTGTGTGTGTGTGTGTGTGTGTGTGTGTGTGTGTGTGTGTGTGTGTGTGTGTGTGTGTGTGTGTGTGTGTATATATATGCACATGTCAGAAAGGCTGACCTCATCAGGCTGCATTGATGTGTATGATTGAACTTTTTCTTGTTAAAATTGCTTTAAAATGTTCCAGTTGATCTTGTCATGGTCCATATTGTTGGAGATGTTGGCAAGATATGGTTCCTAAAATGGAGTTCTAAAAAGAAATCACCGACATGGTGAAACACACCTTGGCGAAATCATCAAGTTGTGTTTGTGTATTTTTCTTGTAGCACCTTTTTCTGAAAATGGGTGAAAGCCCCCTTGTTTAGTAATAATAACATCACAGTAATTTGTGTGGGGGAAATGTGATATATCGATATATCAAATCGAATCACAGCATAATTAAGAATCGCAATATAAATCGATTCAGAAGCTTAAATATCGATATTGTATCGTGAGGTAAGTGAATCGTCCCACCCCTACTAAAGAACACTACATATGCTGTTCTCACTTTGACACTTTAACCCTAACCCTTGAGGAGTGCTGTTGCCACATGGCCAGGTGGAACTCGGCGGAAATGAGATGATTGAGAGAAGATGATGGACAGGCCCAACGAGTATCCAAGGCAGTCGCACCCAATTTAGAACAGCCAGAACACAAGATATACATCCCCTGTCTGTTCCGGTCCAATGCCTCCATGGTCTGCCTCCTCCTCCCACCGACAGTATCCTGGAAGTAGGATGCTTTTAACCATGCACAGTTGACCGCAGAATCGTAAGACCCCCCACCCTCCGCCCCACACACACACACACACACACACACACACACACACACACACACACACACACACACACACACACACACACACACACACACACACACACACACACACACACACACACAGGGGCGGATGTAACATTTCCCAATTGGGGGGCGCAGAAAAAAAACACTACTCAAAAAGGCGGCCTTTTTGAGTAGTGTGAGTATCTTGGGTTGTTTTGCATGCCATCATGTTTGGTGGGGCAGACTGGGCATTAAGGGGGGCATTGCCCCCCCCGCCATGGCTATGCCTAGATCCGCCCCTGAAACCCCCACCTCATTTTACATGCTTAGTTTTATGCCCTCGTATCTCATCCTTCCACATTGGCCTGCCTCTTTACCTCATCTCATACCCCATTACCCCCTCTGTCCCCCCATGCATCCTCTCTTCTAATCATCTCTTTGCTTTCTTTCTTTCTTTTCTTTCTGTCTCTGTCTCTCTCTCTCTCTCTCTCTCTCCCTGTCTCGTTCTTTCCCTCTCATTCTTTCCCTCTCATTCTTTCTCTTTTCCGTCCTCTTCCTCTCGCTTTCTCTTTCTCGCTCTCTCTCTCTCTGAACGCGTTTTGGTGTTTTAGCTGTTGAAAAATAGCAGAACTACAAGCTCATATCGCGCCACTGAGTGGTGCGCTATGAGCTTGTAGTTCTGCTATTTTTGAAAAATTGTGAAATCTTTAAGTACATTATTTCGGAAAGCAAACATTTTTAACTCAAATCTTTGCTTCTGGGGGATCCCTAGAACAACAGATGAGGTTCCGCAGCTCTCTCTCTCTCGTTCTTTCCCTCTCATTCTTTCTCTCTTCCGTCCTCTTTCTCTCGCTTTCTCTTTCTCTCTCTCGCATGCACTTTCGTTCTTTCCATCTTGTTCTTTCTCTCTCTCTCTCTCGTTCTTTCTCTCTCATTCTGTCTCCATCTCTTTCACCCCTCTCTCTCTCTCTCTCTCTCTCTCTCTCTCTCTCTCTCTCTCTCTCTCTCTCTCTCTCTCTCTCTCTCTCTCTCTCACTGCACAAACTTGTGCCTGTACTTTACAACTGCTTTCATTTCCTCCAGCTCTGTGCCATTTGTCTTCTGTCGTCCATCCACACGAGAAGGTTAAGCAAACTTAATTTACCCATGCTGTGTGTCATATATTCGCATGCTGCTCCAACATATTTGTCTTTTTTGTTTCCATCTGTGATGTTATGGTTGTTGTCTCTCCAAGCCTCGCGTTTCTTGAATAACCGTTTTTTTTTTGTTATCCCACTCATGATTTGTCATGATAATAGACAGTTTCATATTGGCAGCATGCCCTTTGGCGTAGACTATGGTTCTGTTTTCCCTCTCTTCCAAACGGTGTACTTCACATTCTAACAGCCTGACTATCCATCAAACATACAGTGTTTGTCTGTCTCCAGGGTACAGCTGATTTATTATCTATCCCAGTGGAAATTGCGGTGCTGATGCGGTAGTTTGGTTCAAAAGCAAAAGCACCCAAAGTCCAACGGTGGAATTCAGTAGACAACAAAGGAGGGAGTAAAGGACGTATTCCATCCAGGGCCGGATTCAGCCAGCCCTACTAGGGTGGGCTGGAAGAATGGCAGGGTGTATGGGCACCTCCAAAGTTTTTATATGAAGCAGTGGTTTTCAACCTTTTTGACACCAGGGCCCACCTTTTATTCGGCATTTGAGCCACAGACATTTTAGCCCCACAGACCCCAAAATATAAGATTTATTTTGGTTTTGTCCACAATTCCAGGCTGGATTTGGGGAAAAACAGTCAAACATACAGATCAAAATGACCATTAATCTTCTACATTCTCTAGTTGTATAGACTTGGGCTAATTCACATGATGAATATTTTAACTCTTGAGAGCGTAAAAATGAAACCAAATGGATTTTTGGTTTCATTTTTACGCCCCTGCCCCCTGCCCCCGCCCCCCTCTAGATCCGGCCCTGATTCCATTAAGACAATACAGCTTTGCTGTATTCTGTATCGAGACCTACTGTATACTGTGCTACCATTGACTATTGCCTCGCATTCCATAGTCAATTTAGCTAATGCATACAAGTCATGTAATTAGGTGGAGAAGCTTTCAGGCTGCTACCTCGGTTCAGTACCTACAGTATATACAAACATGAGCTGGGGGTAGTCACTAGTTTGGTGGTGTGATCATTTCTGATCCCTTTGGGCTGCTGAAAGTTTGATATTCAGGAACGTTTTAAAGCCAAGGATTTGCATTTTTAAAGAAAGAGAGTCGGGGCATTCCACACTTGAGTGGCCTGGTGCTGTAGAAGGAGAATTTGCCCATGACATGTTTGTTTTTGTTTGTTTTTTATTGTTCTCGCTTCCTCTTGTATTTGTGGCTGTGGGAGTTCTTAACTTTTTTTGAGGTAGTGTGCCTGCTATTCGGGCACAGAGGGCATAGACTGCAAAGCTACATTTACAATTGTATGCCAGTCCCGATTTTAGTCATTTAATCCTTTCTGTAACCTGTACTGAACGCATTTTGGTGTTTTAGCTGTTGAAAAATAGCAGATCTACAAGCTCATATCGCGCCACCGAGTGGCGCGATATGAGCTTGTGGTTCTGCTATTTTTGAAACATTGTGAAAATGTGGTGCAAATCTTTGAATACATTATTTTGGAAGCAAAAAAATTTAACAACAACAACATCTTTTTAGATGAAGTTCTGCAGCTAAATAATAGACATTTCTGGGGGTGAAATATGTCAAGCATCACTGACACAGAAAGTGATTTTCCCAGAAAAACTAGAATCTCACGTCAGGGACTAGAATTCAGGGGTTGACACTAAGGTCTCGGAGGTGCAAGTCAGGTTCTACTTGCCCTCAGCTCATGGTCACTTGCCCCCCAAAAATATTGTAAATTTTGCAGAATTTTGCAGATGTAACTCACACTCTAAAGAGTTAAGATTCATCATCTTAATTAAAGCCCAGGTCTACACAACTAGAGAATGTAGTAGATTAGGTCATTTTGATTTGTATGTAAATTTGCCTGATTTGTTTCCCAAATCCAGCCTGGAATTGTGGATAGCTAGAAAGCAGGGAAAGACACAGAGGTAGAGTGCAATGACTGCCTTCAAGACAAATTTATCTTGTGTTGTGTTATAGTGCACGCTTGCCCGATCGGGCAACCACGTAGCAGTCTTCACTGCCCCGAACCTTTTTTTTTTACTTGCCCCGGGCAAGCGTTTGTGTCAAGCCCTGAGAATTTAGTGTCACAAACTAGAATTTAGTGTCATGGACTAGAATCTAGTGTCGGGAACTAGAATCTAGTTCTACTACAGTCTACTGAGAGGAACTAGAATCTACCGTGGGGGACTAAATCTAGCATGAGGAACTAGAATCTAGTGTCGGAAACTAGAATCTAGCGTCGGAAACTAGAATTGAGCACTGTGAACTAGAATCTAGCATCAGAAACTAGAATCTGATCAGGACACAATGGGTTAACTCTGTCGTCAGGATCGGTATTCTAACCGGCAACCTATGATATGTATGTGCGCCTGGACAGGCCAAAGGGCATGGCCATTCGCCTGGACAGGCCACAGGGCATGGTCATTCGCCTGGACAGGCCACAGGGCATGGCCAAATTGGCCATTCGCCCGCATCATCCACCATTGTTGAGCTTTCGGTCCTTAGCTCCTAGACCCCTAGAGGGTCCATTTGGTTCCATTTGTACACTCTCAGAAAAAAGGAAACTCATTAACATGGTGAAACACATCTTGATGATGTCATCAAGATGTATTTCACCAGGCTAATGATTTTTTCAGACTCCCATTTCTAGGAAAGACAGAATGTCCATACAACATCTCTAAGGTATATATGACATAGTAAAATGTTGAAAATGAGTGGAATTCCCCTTTAAGACACATGCATGCACACTTGCACTTGCATTTGCATGTGTATTTGCGTGCACCTGCGTAACACACACAGACTTAGATTAAAACAAGTATAGCATATTGAGAAAGATTGTTTACAATGCCTAATTGTATCCATAAAAGTAAATGACAAGACAAAAAACATAGGACTACTTTTGCCCCAAAAATATTTTAGATGTGAGAAGTGGGGGGACGCCGTCCCCTCCTCCACTACACCCCTGGATGTATTACAGTAATAAGACTGTGGGGAAATGTCAAAAATACCCAGAAGTACTGCTGTATGCTGAGCCACTCAGTCAGTACAAATGGGACAGTACTAACTGCCTGGTGATTTCAATAAAATGTGTTTGACGGAGCATGTTAGACTGGCGTTTAGGCAAAGTTAATATTCACTGCTGTTAAATAAACTATCTGAGATGTGCTTCCAGACTGTAAAAAACTTTTATGATGCTTGAAAGGCGGTGATTAAATTGCAGGCACAGCAGTTAGTTAATTTCCCCTTGACCCAACCAGGAAATTAAACGAGGATGGTGGTGTAAGTCACCTGGGCTACTATACAGGGGTGTAGTGGAGGCGGGACGCTTCTCACATCTAAAATATCTAACATCTAACCCTAACCCAAAAGTAGGCCTACCGTACGTTTTTTGTCTTGTCATTTACTTTTATGGATACAATTAGGCATTGTAAACAATCTTTCTCAATATGCTATACCTGTACTTGTTTTAATAGAGTGTCTGTGTGTTTTGTGCAGGTGCATGCAAATGCAAGTGTGCATGCATGTGTCTTAAAGGGGAATTCCACTCATTTTCAATATTTTACTATGTCATTAATATACCTTAGAGATGTTGTGTGGATATGGTAAAAAAGTTCCCCCATTCTGTGTTTCCTAGAAATGGAGGTCTGAAAAAAAAAAAACATTAGCATGGTGAAATACAGTACATGTTAATGCGTTTCCTTTTTTTTTTTTTTTTACAAATGGAACCATGGGTCCATTTGGTTCACATTTGTACACTCTCAGAAAAAAAAATGAAAATGGGTGGAATTCCCTTTAAGAGGCGTTCCCCCTACAACACTGCTACTATATAATATATATATATATATATATATATATATATATATATATATATATATATATATATATATATATATATATTATATATATATATATATATATTATATAATATATATATATATATAATATATAGTCATTCAATCTGAACAATTCATCTGGCTGATCGATCCTGGTGGCTGGTGGTGGCAGAGTTTTTCATGGTTCATAGACACTGACCTCACCTTCCTGAGGACGTGGGCTGTGAGTCCACAGTGTCTCTGGCAGCTATTCTTCTGGGAAATAAAAAATAAAGAGCGAAAGAGAAGTTCATCCAATTGTGATTCGGACAAAAAATGCTCAACCGTAAACCCTGCCTGCACCTTGGGAAAACCTGGATGTGGCCTAGTGTCGACGTCTGCCATATCTTTGAAAGGCAGGCACCCCTCTGTCCACGTTCATAGCTCACAGAATACACAGCATGTCATTCAGAGTGGCATGTTATGTTATCACACGCATTTGATGTGCCAATGTAATCCCTAGGAAAAATACTGTGCAGGGAGCTACCTTTGCTTTGAATTTAAGCAAGTGAGCAGTTATCGTTTCATTTAGATCATACCTGGGCATTATGTGGCCCTTTGGCTGACTCTGACCGGCCCGGGAAAGGGTACAGTGGTTTTCAACCAGTGGTCCGGCCGGGGACCATCAGTGGTCCTTGAGTGAGTTCCAGTTAAATATGGAAAAGTTGGTTAACCAGATGTAACTCTTTGAGAGCGTAAAAATGAAACCAAATGGACCTGCAAGGGTCCATTTGGTTTCATTTTTACGCTCTCAAAGAGTTAAAATATTCACATCTGAATTAGCCCAAGTCTACACAACTAGAGAATGTAGAAGATTGATGATCATTTTGATCTGTATGTTTGACTGTTTTGTTTGTAAAATCCAGCCTGGTATTGTGGACAAAAAGCAAAAGAAATCTTTAGTTTTGGGGTCTGTGGGGCTAAAATGTCATCAAATGGTGGACCTCTGTGGCTTAAATTCTGAATAAATAGAGGGACATGGTGTCAAAATGGTTGGTCTTACGCTTACCTTTATCTTGAAATTAAAGGTAGGGGAAGTGATTTCACTTTTGTCAGATATCACCCAAAAATGTTTTTTTTAATGCTCTATTATAAGGTGTGCAGACCATATATGGAGTTCCCCCCCCCCACGTTAGCAGAGGAGCTAATAAAAGTTCCCCAGGTGGAGGGTGAATTCTCCTCCAATCAGGATCGAGCAGCAGGTTCACATAGTGTAGCTACTCTTGGGCACCCCTAGTGCACCAGGCTGGTACTACACCATGAATTTCAAATCACTTACCCTGCCTTTAAATTAATATTACACAGACTTTAGTTCAGCCTTTAGTCTTGGCCCTCCACAATATTTTATGCATCTCATTTGGCCCCTTGGGAAAAATAATTGTCCAGTTTGTCCACCCCTGATTTAGATGCTCCTGCTGCTGCTGCACACCGTTGTGTGGGTGGATTTTCTACAGTAGTACGTTGTAGGTAGCTGTGCTTCAGAGAGTTCATTTTTGAGGGGCTAGCGGTGCTACTCCCTCCTATTCCGTGCTTTGCGTGAATGTGAAGTGATTCGTGTTATCATACGTCATCTCATTCCAGCCAATCACAATTTTCTCGAGTCCTGAGCATTACAGATGATCACAGAGACGTGGTGCATTTTTTTGTGAGCGGGCTGCGCACCCAGGGCCTGTGAGCATTTTCTTTTTTTTTTGCTACACTTGTGTCATCAAGTTAAATATTTGTACACAGTTCAATAACCAGATTTGTTTTTATATCACGCAGAGCAGCTGCCCCATGAAGCCCCCCCCCCCCCCACTCATCCACCCTTTCTCGTGAACCTAAGCCAAATAAAGTGTCAACTTCATCAAGTCCCACAGGTCATGGGTGAAAAATTGGCGCGAGGCGCTGCTTTCATTCCCCTGTGGCCCAGGAGGAGGAGGTGACTCTGGGATAGAGGGACAGAGGATGTAATATCATTCACCTTCAGGTCACTGGGGATGGAATGTAGCCTCTCTCTGTATCTATCTGTCTCCCAGTCGGTCACTCTTTCCTCTTCAGTAGGTCAGTCAGTCATTCTATCCAAACCCTTATCAATGAAGGTTCAAGGTTCTTTATTTGTCACTCCAGTGTATGTCAGGACATATACAGGGATGAAATAACGTTTCCATTGTTCCCCAGTGCAATAAGACAATAGACAGCGCAATAAGAAAAAGGACAAATACAAACAATACAAGAAACAGTAAGTGACGTAGTGCAACAGACTAGAGCAGTAAAGTGCAACTGTAACAGTATAAAGTGGGGCGAAGGTGCTAAGCTACAACCAGGTATAATTATAATTATAAAGTGTCAAGTAGTGAAAGTTAAACAGACATCTAGACAGGAACTAGACAGGACATGGGCGCCTGCTGGTATAGTGGTCCACAGACAGCGTGTCGCATGTTCAAATCCCGCTCATGATGACTTTTGCTGCATGTCCCTCCCCTTCTGTTTCCCCCTTTCCTGTTGATGTTCACTTGAAATTATGAATAAAGGCAAAAAGACAAAAACAAATGTTTAAAAAACAAGAATTGGTACACGTTAGTCTGTCACTCGTCTTGAAAACAGCGTTTCTAAAGAAGCAAGTTGTGGATAAGAGGGTCGACAGGAATGACTGAGGTCAGTGTTGTAGTGGGACTTTTAGAAGTGGGGGGACGCCTCTTAAATGGGGAATTCCACCCATTTTATTTTCTGAGAGTGTACAAATGTGAACCAAATGGACCCTAGCGGGTCCATTTGGTTCACATTTGTACACTCACATTTGTACTAATAAAACAAGTATAGCATATACTGTATATAGAGAAATATTGTTTACAATGCCTAATTGTATCCATAGAAGTAAAGGACAATACAAAAAAACATAGGCCTACTTTTGCCCCAAGAATATTTTAGATGTGAGAAGACGGGGGACGCCGTCCCCCTGCGTCCTCCTGCGTCCCCCTGCGTCCCCCTGCGCCCCCCTCCACTACACCCCTGACTGAGGCTCTTCAGTGGTGACACGGTTTATCTTCAAACCACTAATCTGGGCGTTGAGTAATACAGACACTCTGACGACTGTTTAAATAAGGTGAAGAGGCCACCAAGCATCCTCAGACAGACGGCTGGACGTTTGAAAAGAGAGGCTCAAGAGGAGCTCTTAGGAGTGAGAATGTTGATAAGAGGCTGGAGGTAGACTGGTAGATACATAACTAAAGACTTCACCCTTGAATCAAAAGAGTGTTCAATCTATTTCTGTCATTTCAGTAGACATTTGAACTTTGAAGAAAAACCCACACACAAACACATGTCCCATTTGGGGGGGCAAGAGAACATGTTGAAGGGAAAATGGTATGGGCTCTGTAACCGAAAATGGTATGGGTGCGGCGATGAAGCCGCATTTTCGGTTACAGGACTTTTATTAGTCAAGTAAAGCATCAATAATAACATCAGTCGTTGTTGAAGTTGCAACAGACACGCAGCATGCATAAAGGTAAAGGTCTGACTCAGAGTTTTCTGTTTTCAATGATGAAATGCTGTTGGTTTAGTTGTGACACAGCTGTAGTTAGTTAGTAGCAGTAGTAGTGTTTCACATCATTTTAAATATAAGCACTTTAATTTGTAATATCTTGGGTTGTTTTGCATGGCATCGTGTTTGGGGGGGCAGACTGGGCATTTAGGCCCCTGCCTAGATCCGCCCCTGAAAAACACAGACAGACACACATACACAATAAATAGCGCCTTTATAATGATGTCAAAAAGCGTAGCGTGCTGATTTAGAGGAAAGTGAAAGGCTCACTAAGCAGCATGCTCTTTCCTTGAAAAATCACTCAAAGTTATTGATGCTTCAGTGAATATTTTGACAAAAGGAGCAGCCTGCAAGCCTCCAGAAATGCAGTGATTTGTGAAACAGACACACAGACATACTGCACGGCCTCCGTATGGCCTGGAATGACACTAATATTTATGACCAGCCTCCCACACAATGGGACTTGGAAACCTATTCTTTTTTTTTCCTTTCTTTCTTTTTATCTTTAACCTTCTTGCACTGTACTGTACACTCATTTGGAGCTTTTTTCACCATTTTTCCTCCTATGATAGAGTCCTCCTTTGTTCCAAGAAAGGACCATTGGTGACCAAATGGACCCTTTTAGATCTGTAACTCTTGAGATCGTAAAATGAAACCAAACAGACCCAAAAGGGTCCGTTTGGTTTCATGTTACGATCTCAAGAGTTAAATCCTATTTAACCATCTGAATTACCTAATTTCCAAGAATCTACACATTTAGAAAATATAGAAGAACTGCTATTTTGACCAGTTATCTCTCTAAATTAGTCCGAGAGACTAAACTCAACATCAAACGGTGGTCCTCCGTGGCTAAAATGCAGAATAAACAGTGGACGCTGGTTATGGTTGAAAACCCACTGCTGTCTAGCACATTCTAGTGCACTAGTGCATTTTGGATGTTGGCAACAGTGTTGTTTTTGTCGACTAAGACTAAGGCCCTCATTTATCAAAGGAGCGCAAATTCGTCCCCAAATTCCAGCATGGGTTTTGGAGTGCACACAAGTCCACACGGCATATATTAAGCGATCGCACACAGCTGATTCCTTCCTATTTTCCTTCCTACAATGATAAATGTGAAATCAACCTGACACGCCCTTGGAAACAGGCCGCTCCTCCGTTTGTTTGCGACATGAACAACTGCAATACGACCAGCAACCATTGGTTTTATTTTTAGTTTACACTAGAGTTACATCTGGCTAAACCAACTTTTCATCTGGTTAACCAACTTATCCTGGGGACCACCTGGAACCCTCTCAAGAACCACTGGTGGTCCTCGGACCACATTGAAAACTACTGGCCTATAGGACCAGTTTTTATTACATCGCCGTGAATGGAATAGGCTACAGGTTAGTATTCTGCAGTGTAGGATTAAATCCATGCATTTTTAGGAAGAGCACAGCCCCCCCCCTCTCTCCCCCCGTGAGTCGGACTGCTGCCTGTGAGTGACCACGTAGCCTAAATCAGAGATAGATAACTGCCAACAGTGACAAGACAGTGCATAAACTCATATCAACCTTATGGTGTGATCGGTGATTAATAAATGAATCGATGGCATGCACATGACTGCAGGAGTGCAGGTGTTACATATTAGTGTGATGATGCTGATTTACAAGCTTTCTATCCTTCGTGCATGCCGTTGTACAATACAAACCAGGCATAGGCTACTGTAACTCCACAGCGGTGCCGCTGGTCCGCGATCACGACTCCCGAAATTGCTCTCGCAAGCAGCCTACTGTAGATTTGCAGTTTATCTGAGTGACTCAGGCAAACATATAAGCACCTAACGTAGCATAATTGTAAATAGCCAGGCTGTGCACTAAGACTAAGACGAAGACTAAATCATAACCTAAGACTAATGGAAATAGAAAAAAAATATATATATATCTCTTCTTTTTTTGTTCTTTTTAAGTATTGAACATATCTGCAGTATACATTGCATACCTTTTCAGGAAAGGAACTTATTAGTATATTGCAGTAATTTTATACAAGAAATAAAACAAGACATGTTTCATAATAAAAACTATGAATCTGTATAAACCTGCAATGTATTTGTATGTAAGACTAAACTACTAAGACTAAAAGACTTAGACTAGACTAAATCCCTTTTGACATTTCGTCGACTAAGACCAGACTAAAAAAATGAATTTCAGAAGACTAAATGGGACTAAAAGACTAAATATGCCTTATTGAAAACACTAAGACTAAATCAAAATATTCTCAAACAAACAACACTGGTTGGCAACACTGCTCCTGGCTGCATGGAAGCTACTGTAGCTGTGAGGAGGACTTGGGGGATGTTTACTGACAGACAGGCCAATAACAACAAGGCTCTGGGCTGAGCCACGGCTGAGCAACAATCCGTTAACGCAGCTGATCCATCACTGGGCTGTCGCCATTAGCATTCAAGGCCCATTAGCTAGCAAGCACCCAGTTATAATATACTGTTGTAGGCCATAAACCAAAAGCCGTGGATACATGGCGACCACCACCAACGCACCATTGGACATCTTTCAATATTATTGTTCTTGATTCAGGCGGCTTCAGTCGCCAATCGGATTTGGACTGCAGGTTAGACAGCATGAAATGAGGACAACTTAGGAAATGTTATTTATCTAAGGTCTGTGTAAACGCTCTTAAACCTCGAGCTTTTACTCTCACTCATGCATGCATGCATGCATGCACACACACACACACACACACACACACACACACACACACACACACACACACACACACACACACACACACACACACACACACACACACACACAGGTGGTGTCACAGTCTCACAACTAGACTCCAGAGCAGCTCAGAATCACCATGGATGCGATGACCTCAGTTCTCTTGAGGAGGTCACAGTGACCTCCTTACTATTACTATTACATTTCTATATACTCAAATTGAGCAATTAAATGTTTTGTGTTATGTTATTTTTTTAAACATGTATTGTTAAAAAAGTGCCAGTGCTGGACTGGGCGAAAAAATCGGCCTGGACATTCTTTGGCATGATTTGGCCTAGACCGGTCCACCACAACCCGCGTGTGATGGACCTATTCTACCTGGTATAACCAGATGTAACTCTTTGAGAGCGTAAACATGAAACCAAATGGACAATGGAAGAGTTAAAATATTAACTAATTAAGTCTATTAAGTCTAATTAGAAAATGTAGAAGATTAACAGGGACTGGTTGGAATAACGTGTTCCTTCCTTCCACCATGTCCAACCCAAGGATTATTTTTGTTTCAACATTTCCAATTTAATTTGTTTCTGCTGTATGAGTTCTGTCCTGAATTTATGAAGTGTGTGTGTGCGTGCGTGCGTGTGCGTGCGTGCGTGCGTGTGTGTGTGTGTGTGTGTGTGTGCGTGCGCGCGGTATACAGTATATACTCATAGTTGTTCTGTTATTGTTTTGTTGAGTGGAGACTGTATAGTAATGAATATTGCAGCATTGGATATGAAGTCTTCCAGAGGGATGGATGGATGGAGGAAGATGATGCTACAGTATGTTGAGTATGTCATTAAACATTGATCAAAGGGAAAGCAGTGCAACCCAGTGCAGCCTGTTCAAGGACACCCTGCCTGGTGTCTGACCATAATCCACACAACACAGAGAGAGAGCCTACAGTCAGTCAGCAGTGAGATAACATGGCCTCCCTGTGGGCCGGATGGCAGGGGCGGATGTAACATTTACCAATTGGGGGGCGGGGCAGAAGAAAATGGTAACCATTTTCACTTACAGGACTTTTATTAGGCAAGTAAAGCATCAATAATAACATCAGTTGTTGTTGAAGTTGCAACAGACACGCAGCATGGATGAAGCTAAAGGTCTGACTCAGAGAGTTTTCTGTTTTCAATGATGAAATGCTGTTGGTTTAGTGGTGACACAGCTGTAGTTAGTTAGTAGCAGTAGTAGTGTTTCAAACAATTTTAAATATAAGCACTTTAATTTGAAATATCTTGGGTTGTTTTGCATGGCATCGTGTTTGGTGGGGCAGACTGGGCATTTAGGGGGGCATTGCCCCCCCCCATGCCTAGATCCGCCCCTGGCCTACGTCAGCAGTGAGATAACATGGCCTCCCTGTGGGCCGTATGGCTCACAGGGAGGCCAGCAGTAATATACTGTATAGGATACTGTGGTGTGTGGAGAGATGGGCTTTACTGCTGTCCCAAATGATTTATCTCAAAGGCAAAGCCTGATGAACTGTAGAAGAGAGTAAGATGTACTGTAGAGGTCTGTGTGTGTGTGTGTGTGTGTGTGTGTGTGTGTGTGTGTGTGTGTGTGTGTGTGTGTGTGTGTGTGTGTGTGTGTGTGTGTGTGTGTGTGTTGTGTGTGTGTGTGTGTGTGTGTGTGTGTGTGTGTGTGGTGTGTGTGTGTGTGTGTGTGTGTGTGTGTGTGTGTGTGTGCGCGCGGGTGTGCGCGTGTGTGTGCGTGTGTGTGTGCGTGTGCGTGCGCGGGTGTGCGTGTGTTTGCAGTGTGCATTATGTAACGTGTTACCAAAATGCCGTAACATGTAATACAAAACCTGTAATATGTTATTGAAATCAATCTTTGTTCGCACGTTGAAAAAAAAAGGAGAATAGCCTCACGGTGCATGGTATAAACTCATGATAATTTAAAGTGTAGCCTTTTACTGGAAGGCAGCGACATGATGTCCAATCATCCATTGATTGTAGCCTCCATATACAGTGTTGTAGTGGAACATTTAGGGTGTGGGAAAGGGAGTTTTAGGGTAGTGGGAAAGGGAAATTCCACCCATTTTTTTTTTTTTTTTTTTTTGAGAGTGGACAAATGGGGTCCATTCGCGGGTCCATTTGGTTCCATTTGTACACTCTCAGAGAAAAGGAAACTCATTATTTTTACCATGTCCACACAACATCTCTAAGTTATATTAATGACATAGTAAATATTGAAAATGAGTGGAATTCCCCTTTACACGTGCATGCACACTTGTATTTGCGTGCACCTGCGCAACACACACAGACACGCTATTAAAACAAGTATAGCATATTGAGAAAGATTGTTTACAATGCCTAATTGTGTCCATAAAAGTAAATGACAAGACAAAAAAAAACATAATTCTACTTTTGCCCCAAAAATATTTTAGCTATACAATAAGTGGGGGGACGCTGTGCCCCCGCGTTCCCCTACACTACACGCCTGTATATAGAATATTTTAGATGTGAGAAGTGGAGGGATGCCGTCCCCCCACATCCCCCCTCCACTACACCCTTGTCCATATAAACTCCATGAATTGAAAAAGTTGCCATCTTGAGAAATGTATGAACCAGGAGGAAAACTCCTCCTCCACCACAAGGCACAGTATTCCATGGAAGAAGTTCAAATTCAACACTCTCTCGTTATAAAGATTTTAAATCCCGTGGAGAGGCCACAACCACAACATAACGTCCACTTCTCATCAATAACAAGGTACATTGTTGACAAACTTTGTTTTTTGTTGTTTTGTTTTTTTGCCTTGAAATACACGCAAGGTAGACGTCTTGTATGGCTCTGCTTACTCAAGGACCCCTAAATGAATATGTATTCATGTATACTACGAACCCATAGCTGAAAAATGTTTTGTGTGAGAGCTGTGCATTGTCTATTTTCAAAAAGCCAACTTGTAAGATTAATGTGGGTAAATAGATATTTATTTATAAATTTATCTGGGATCCTCCTTGAACCCCACAAGGACTACTAAGACATTAACTACCAATACCAGAGATTCATTACTTTTTAGTGATATTATACATATTAATTTACTGTAGAGCAGGGGCGGATCTAGGCATGGACATGGTGGGGGGGGGGGGGGTGGGGGGGGGGGGGGGGGGGGGGGGGGGGGGGGGGGGCAATGCCCCCTAAATACCCAGTCTGCCCCCCCAAACACGATGCCATGCAAAACAACCCAAGATATTTCAAATTAAAGTGCTTATATTTAAAATGATTTGAAACTACTACTGCTACTAACTACAATTTGGCACCACTAAACCAACAGCATTTCATCATTGAAAACAGAAAACTCTCTGAGTCAGACCTTTAGCTTTATGCATGCTGCGTGTCTGTTGCAACTTCAACAACAACTGATGTTATTATTGATGCTTAATTGCGTAATAAAAGTCCTGTAACTGAAAATGGTATGGGTGCGGCTTCATCGCCTGTGGCACGAAGCGACACGGGCGATAAAGCTGCCCCCATACCATTTTCTCTTGCCCCTCCACATGTTCTCTTGCCCCCCCCCCCCCCCCCCCCCAAAATGGGACATGTTGCATCCGCCCCTGCTGTAGAGGTCATTTACTAACTGTGGCAAATTGCCACAGTTTTGCAGCATAAAACAGCACTTCCATTTGTGTTCTAATGCTGCTCAGGCTGATCTGTGTACTTTAATAAAAGGAATAGAATATAGATAATAAAGAGTATGAAAAATAAAGTCATAGGAATATACGTAGGCTGCTGTGCCATGAAACTCCTTCAGAACATATTAATTAACTGCTTTTGCGTATAATTCAACTACCTGCACTGTGCACATCTGTGTCCATTCTGTCCGATATGTAATTCATTATAATACAAAAATATTTAAAGGGGAATTCCAACCATTTTCAAAAATTTCCTGAGGATACAAATGTGAACCGAATGGACCCATTTGGTTCCATTTGTACCCTCTCAGGAAAAAGGGGTCTGAAAGAAAAATCATTAACATGGTGAAATACATCTTGATGATGTCATCAGATGTATTTCACCATGTTAATGATTTTTTTCAGACCGCCATTTTTAGGAAACACAGAATTGTGGGAACTTTTTATCATGTCCACACAACATCTCTAAGGTATATTAATGACATATTAAAATGCACACTATGTGTCTGTGAGATGGATGAGGTCACTGTGACCTCCTCCAGAGAACTGAGGTCATCACATCCAGCTCTGGAGTCTAGTGGTGAGATTGTGACACCACCTGAGTTGATATATTGAATGAAATGGGATAGCCACTTTTCCCAGACTGTGTGCGTGAGCAGTCATGCGTGATTGCAGGTGAGGGCGTGTGTATTGGAGAGGGAGAGGGAGAGAGGGGGAAAAAGTGGGCCGGGGAGAACTGTTCTGTATAAAATTATTATGCAGTGCTTGAGACACTTGCGTGCATGTCTGTTTGAGTGTCTGCCCAGAGCCTTATAGTGGGGGAGAGGATATTCCCATTCACTCCTGTGCGCCAAGTCGCTCACGCTGCTGGAGGAGCATAGAGCCAACAGCACCCCATTCACACACACTGTTAACAACTGACAATCTGCTGGAGGAGCATAGAGCCAACAGCACCCCATTCACACACTGTTAACAACTGACAATCTGCTGGAGGAGCATAGAGCCAACAGCACCCCATTCACACACTGTTAACAACTGACAATCTGCTGGAGGAGCATAGAGCCAACAGCACCCCATTCACACACTGTTAACAACTGACAATCTGCTGGAGGAGCATAGAGCCAACAGCACCCCATTCACACACTGTTAGCAACTGACAATCTGCTGGAGGAGCATAGAGCCAACAGCACCCCATTCACACACTGTTAGCAACTGACAATCTTGCGTCTCACGAAACCGTCAGTGAGGCTGCAGCCCAGTCCAATGTAGCAGTAGGAGTATGCAGAAATGCGTTGGACTCAGATATTTAATCCAGCTTTAATGACTTTAAAACCAGTTGTTCCTTATTAATAGTACAACATAAACATTACAGAGACGGTAGTTGTGACTGAAAGATACTTAAAAACAGTTGTCGTTTTGCATACGTACCTAAAATAGCTCTTATTTGCGCCGTTCTCGTTGAAAACAATGTATTTCCAATTGCAGTTAGGAATCGGAGAGGCTCTGTAAAGTCACGTGCTCCGCTCTGGTTTCTGGTCCCTCAATATCTTAACCCTCCCACTATAAGGCTCTGTGTCTGTCAAGGCATTCTGTCTGTCCATTCCCATTTGGGGGGGCAATAGAACATGTTGGAGGGGCAAGAGAAAATGGTATGGGGGCGGCTTCATCGCTCGTGTCGCTTCGCGCTGGTCTAGTGGCCAAAATTGTAGTTAGTAGCAGTACTAGTGTTTAAAATCATTTTAAATATAAGCGCTTTAATTTGAATTATCTTGGGTGGATATTTGGATGGCATCGTGTTTGGGGGGCAGACTGGGTATATAGGGGGGCATTGCCCGCCCATGCCCATGCCTATATCCGCCCCTGTTCCCTTGCCAAATACTCTTGTATAGTGCAGAGTCATTATGCATAGCAGGCCTGTTCACCTGCCAGATCTGGGCAATATAATAATCGCAAATGGCTCTTTAATCAATTTTGAACATTCATTCAATGAATATCCGTTAATTAGAGGTAATAGGCTTTTTTTTTTTTGGTGCGCACAAAGCTTGCCTTACATAAACATTTGGCAATAAATTTAAATCATTGTAAACACAAAGAATCCGTAAAACAAATATTGATATTTAGGAGCCGTTCAACTCTCAACTGTCACTAAGAAGTCGACAATGTGAGGTGTTGTCAGACAGAAATTAGTGTAACCTATGTGGGGAGTCGCTGACAAGAAACTCAGGGGAGTTGTGAGCTATGGTTCAACAGTTATAACAGTTATATCACAACATGAAGCGTCTTTCATTTAGAATTATGCACGCCTCTTTGAACAAACACCAGATACTATTTTTCATGGAAGAACCATTTCCTATTGTTGTTATACTGGCCAGAACTGGCAGTTCAATGGGCCTGCTCTACAAAACATCTCTGGAATACTCTAATTGACCAGGGAATACAAACTGAGTGTATATATGCGGGTTGACGGGAACATTTAGAAACTCTAGGAGTGCGTGCGTGCGTGCGTGCGTGTGTGTGTGTGTGCGCGCACGCACGCACGCACGCACGCACGCACGCACGCACGCACGCACGCACGCACGCACGCACGCACGCACGCACGCACGCACGCACGCTAAAGTACTGTATGTACTATAGTGCTTCACGATTGCTCATGCATAATACTGTATTTGCATTCCAGTCTCCAGAACATGCTGCTGGTTTGCATGATACAGGCACATGTACAGTACTGTACTGTGTGTGTGTGTGTGTGTGTGTGTGTGTGTGTGTGTGTGTGTGTGTGTGCGTGTGTGCGTGCGTGCGTGCGTGCGTGCGTGCGCGCGACACAGGCATGGTCTCCATCATCTGACAAACGAGAAGCACCTCTGTCCAGAGCCTTAAGAGAGGGCCGCTGCGTACCTCTCCCCTCACATAAACACAATAACCCTCTGCTTAGATGGCTTTACGCTCTGTGAGCGAGGAGGACTCCTCCGTCCAGCAGGGGCGGATTGGCCATCTGGAGTACAGGGAGTTTTCCCGGTGGCCTGCGCCACCTAGTGGCCTGGACAAGATCCAAAATGCACTAGAATGTGCTAGATGCTCGCCTGGAACATACAGATCAAAATGACCAATAATCTTCTACATTCTATAGTTGTGTAGACTAAGTTGGGCTAATTCACATGATGAATATTTTAACTCTTGAGGGTGTAAAAATGAAACCAAATGTATCCATTTGGTTTCATTTTTACGCTCTCAAAGAGTTACATCTGGTTAACCAGATGTAACCCCCCCCCCCCCCCCCCCCCCCCCCCCCCAGGTGGCCTGGCGAAAGGCAAAATTGTCCCGGTGGGAAAATATGTGCCATTCCGCCCCTGGCACATTCCAAACCACCGACGCTCCCTCCTTTCACGCTCCCTTGCTCACCGTACCCCCATTTCACAAACCCACATCTCTGCCTCCAGCAGCGAACACTCCCTCCCCTTCTCCCTCTCTCAGGGCCGCATTTAGTCAGCCCTACTAGGGTGGGCTGGAAGAATGGCAGGGTGGGCCAACTATTTATTCGGCATTTGAGCCACGGACCACCTTTGATGACATTTTATCCCCACAGACCCCAATCCTATAGATTTGGGAAAAATCCAGCAAAACAGTCAAACATCAGATCAAAATGAACCCGCAAGGGTTCATTTGGTTTCATTTTTACGCTCTCAAAGAGTTACATCTGGTTAACCGACTTTCCACCATTTAGCTGGGGACCACCTGGAACTCTCAAGGACCACTGGTGGTCCCCAGACCACTGATTGAAACCAACTGATTTACCTTTCATTGGGTGGGCCCCTGCCCCCCTCCAGATCCGGCCCTGTCCTCTCTCTCTCTCTCTCTCTCTCTCTCTCTCTCACTCTCTCTCTCTCTCTCCTCTCTCTCTCTCTCTCTCTCTCTCTCTCTCTCTCTCTCTCTCTCTCTCTCTCTCTCTCTCTCTCTCTCTCTCTCTCTCTCTCTCTCTCTCTCTCTCTCTCTCTCATGCAGAGGCCTGTTTACATAGGAGTGAGTGTGTGTTTTCTCTCCTCTGCCCCGCCGGTTCGAGTGCCTGTTCAATAGGCAGTTGGCCACGCTTCCTTTTAAGGATGGATCGTGATAGTCTATCGCTCAAACGGAAATGTGTACAGTATAGGACCTGCTGTTGTACGCTTGTGCTGAAGCTGCGAGCGTAAAGGAGCGACTCGAGGGGGGTGGGGGGTCAGGCCCAGAATGATCCCCCCCCCCGGCGGCGCGTGTGTGGGAGAGCGAGTGTTCACCTCGGCGCTCCATGGTATTTCATAGTTTGGATAACGGGAGTTGTTGAGGGCGAAGCTGTCACTGTGTTAAATTTAATGTACGTCCTGTGTTTTGCTGTGTGCCACACTGACATCCAACATAAAACTGCAGGCTAATTTCCACGGCGGTTAAAGCAAGCTTCCGTTCTGGCGTAGAAACAATGCGTTCTTTGGGCCGAATCCCAGCCTGGGATTTAAGGATGTGTAACAAGAGGCATGTACCAGCCAGGTTCAGTCCCTCTCTCTCGGTCGGCTCTAGCCATTAGGTTTGACGTATTCCTGGCCCTGCTCTGTCTCTCCGACTCTCTTCAACATACAGTATGCATGCAGATACACTGTGGTGTCTGCATGCATGGGCACTGCCTCTGGTGAGTTCTGGGAGGCTTGTTACAGACTTACAGAGAGCTGTCAGAAGCTACTGAGGGACCCACCGCGGAGGTGTGTGTGTGTGTGTGTGTGTGTGTGTGTGTGTGTGTGTGTGTGTGTGTGTGTGTGTGTGTGTGTGTGTGTGTGTGTGTGTGTGTGTGTGTGTGTGTGTGTGTGTGTGTGTGTGTGTGTGGTGTGTGTGTGTGTGTGTGTGTGTGTGTGTGTGTGAATTCGCACAAGCCCCCACCCGGCAAGAGAACATGGGCTTCATCGATGAAGCATCAGTTGTTGTTGAAGTTGCAACAGACACGCAGCATGCATAAAGCTAAAGGTCTGACTCAGAGAGTTTTCTGTTTTCAATGATGACATGCTGTTGGTTTAGTGGTGACACAGCTGTAGTTAGTAAGTAGCAGTAGTAGTGTTTCAAATCATTTTAAATACAAGCACTTTAATTTGAAATATCTTGGGTTGTTTTGCATGGCGTCGTGTTTGGAGGGGGGCATTACCCCCCCCCCCCCCCCATGCCCATGTCTAGATCCGCCCCTGGGAATCGCACAAGCCCCCAGCAGATGTCAACAGCACCACCCGGTGCCCATCCATCCGTCCACCTCCTCTAGGCACACCTTGCTCTTTTGTTCCCATGCAGTATCAACCATGCTTCACCTTCCGGCCTGGAACATTAGCATACTACTTTATGTATATGTACAGTATGCTAATTTATTTACAAAAGGACATTGTGTGCGTATCATGGGTGCATGCACGCGTGCATGTGCATGTGCATGCTTTGACATTTTTTTCTGACACTTAGCCAGACTGTTCTACATGCAGACATATTGTATTATTATCTGCAGCAGCTTATTCCCACCACTTACTCTTGATGTTTTGTGTGACAGTCGCACTCGATCTAGATCTCCAGCACATCCTGCATTCTTTGGCGACGACACCCTGCATAACCTTTTTCATAAGTGATTCATCCTTTACCAGTGTTGTAGTGTGACTTTTAGAAGTGGGGGGATGCCTCTTAAAGGGGAATTTCACCCATTTTACATTTTTTTTTCTGAGAGTGTACAAATGTCAACCAAATGGACCCGCCAAAAGGAAACTCATTAACATGGTGAAACGCATCTTGATGATGTCATTAAGATGTACTGTATTTCACCATGCTAATGATTTTTTACAGACCTCCATTTCTAGGAAACACAGAATGGGGGAACTTTTTACCATGTCCACACAACATCTATAAGGTGCATTAATGACATAGTCAAATGTTGAAAATGAGTGTGGAATTCCCCTTTAAGACACGTGCAAAGTCGTGCATGCACACTTGCGCATTTGCGTGCACCTGCTCAACACACACAGACACACTATTAAAACAAGTATAGCATATTGAGAAAAATTGTTTACAATGCCTGATTGTATCCATAGTATCCAAGTAAATGACAAGACAAAAAACATACGGTAGGCCTACTTTTGCCCCCAAAATATTTTAGATGTGAGAAGTGGAGGGACGTTGCCGCGCCCCCACGTCCCCCCTCCACTACACCCCTGATCCTTACTGTCAGTGCCAGCATGGGGTGTGCTGAAATATCATTATCACCAAGGGCGGATTGGCCATCTGGAGTACAGGGAGTTTTCCCGGTGGCCTGCGCCACCTAGTGGCCTGGACAAGATCCAAAATGCACTAGTAGTGGCACTTCCAAAATGCACTAGAATGTGCTAGATGCTCGCCTGGAACATACAGATCAAAATGACCATTAATCTTCTACATTCTCTAGTTGTGTAGACTAAGTTGGGCTAATTCACATGATGAATATTTTAACTCTTGAGGGTGTAAAAATGAAACCAAATGGTTTGGTTTGGTTTCATTTTTACGCCCTCAAAGAGTTACATCTGGTTAACCAGCTGCCCCCCCAGGGTGGCCTGGCAAAGGCAAAATTGTCCCGGTGGGAATATATGTGCCAATCCGCCCCTGGTTATCACTATAATATAGTATTATAGTATTCACAATATATATCGTATATTCCTCAGCAAATATCGTGAGGAATAATATGTTGCAGAACATACACAACAGGGATGATTCCGGGAGGAAAAATGCTAAATGCCTTCTATTGTTGCTTCATTCCCAAAAAACAAACCTAAGATAAAAAACAAAAAGCCTAGTATGAAATTCAGTTGAGACTGATAAAAGCTAAGATTAATAACTGAGGATACAGTATACTATATATTAGTAATGTCTGATTTTTGACTTTTATTCATTCATTTATTGATTTTTGTTTTTGTTTGTTTTTTACTGCAGTTACAGTATTGTGATATATTATTGATGAATTTCATGCAATATATTGATATATTGTGAATATCACAATAAATCAAATATTGTGATATATTCATTATCGAAGGCCTAATATCCAGTGTTGTAGTGGTACTTTTAGAAGTGGGGGGACGCCTCTTAAAGGGAAATTCCACCCATTTTATTTATTTTTTTCTGAGAGTGTACAAATGTGAACCAAATGGACCCCAGCGGGTCCATTTGGTTCCATTTGTACACTCTCAGAAAAAAGGAAACTCATTAACATGGTGAAACACATCTTGATGATGTCATTAAGATATATTTCACCATGCTAATGTTTTTTTTTTTCCTTTTGCCCCAAAAATATTTTAGAGAAGTGGGGGGGATGCCGTCCCCCCCCCCCCCCCCCCCCCCCCCTCCACACCCCTGCTAATATCGCCACCTACTGTATATCATATGGTGAGGTACCCATATCGTCCCAGCCCTAGTAAGTAGTAGTATGGCACCATGCTGGTCATCTGGATCTCTCCGCTATAGACAGCTCAGTGAAAGCAGTTTCCCTCGGCTGCTCACGGTCATAAAGGAGAGTAAACAAGGTTAGGGTAGACTAATTACACAGAACTGCTTCCTGCTATTATAAGGCAATGTGAGGGTAGGCCTGTGTGCTTCATTGTACAGTACAGACACAAGCCGTGACTTACTAAGGCAGAATAGCAGCTGGGTCTTACCCATACTCAGTGATGGGCAAGTTACTGGGAAAATGTAGTAAGTTACACTACTTGCTAATCTCGAAAAAATGTAGCTAAGCTACACTACAAGTTATCCCCCCAAACATGTAGGAAGCTACACTACAAGCTACACGACAAAAGTAGCTTGATGTAGCTTGCTACATCAACATTACATAATATAAATATATATCTCAACTTAATGTACAACCTTCTAAATAATAATCATAATAATAAAATAATATAAGTAAAAATCATAATAATAATTTAGGGGTGGGTTTGAACCTGGGATGGTGGCATGTTTAAGTTTTGGGATGTATATTAGATGTTTTCTACCCATTAAAATGGGTGGAATTTGAAAATGTGTGTGGGAAAATGTAGCAAGCTACAATCCTTGTTACTCGAAACAAGTAGTGCAGCTTCACTACAAGCTATTCCCAGAACAAAAGTAGTAAGCTACACTACAAGTTACGGGAAAATGTAGTTAAGCTAAGTAGCTTAGCTACTTGTAACAAGCTACTGCCCATCACTGCCCATACTACAGTATGTAAATCTGTCCTCACAGACACCAAATTATAGTAAAGCGTGGACCCTACAAGTGTATACGCTTCATGGTGTCTACAGTTTTTGCATTGAGTTTAGTTGTGCTTGAAATGTACTGTACTTTTGCAAGCTGATAATAAGCATGTGTATCAATATAACAGTTAAACCCCTGCTTCATAACTGTGCCGTATTAAGATCTGTGACCCCAAGGTCTCTTTTCGCACTCAGGGTGTCTTGCGAGTATGGAATCATAAAGTCCCACACATTTCATTAAAAATACATTGGTACCAGTGTTTGTTTACAGTGATGAGCCCGATAGTGTTCACCACATACAGATCACAGCAGCAGAAAGATCCATACATACAGTAGATACAGTAGCCAGGAGAAAAGCCCAGGATGTGTGGAGCATTGTCCACAGTGTATTAGTCCTCCGGAACGCTAGGGAATGGGGGTGCCATGCCTTTGGTTGCCTTGTGGGACCTATGGATGGAATCAGCGTTTTGAACTGGCCAGCAACTGCAAGCCAATTAAGGGAGCAGAAAAGGGGGATACAGTACAGTAGGGGGTCATACTTTGGGCTGGTGTGCAGCAGCAGCGTTCTGAATCATGTGGAGGCTCTTAAAGTGAGAATGCAGGACAGAGAGGCCAGCAGGGAAGGAGTTGCAGTCACCACACTTTGATACGACTGAGGCCTGGATAAGGAGCTGGGTGTGATCTGACGTTCTGTCCAGAACAACACAGTTGGAAGAGAATCAATGAGCCGAGGGAGTTGTCAATGGAAGCATCATGGGGGACAGGAGAGAAGCTCAGGCGGCGGGAAGCAGTGTTGCCAACTTGGTGGATTTGTCACTATATTTTGCTTTTTTCAGACCCCCCTAGCGCCGAAATTATAGTGAAAAACTCCTGGCGGAAAATCTAGTGCTTTTTTGCATGCGAGTTGGGGCGAAATTGGTTGACAGGCGCCAGAGATTTTTCCTCCTATGATAGCCCTCTTTCCTTCAAATGGACCAAGGTAACCAAATGGATCCTTATAGTTCTGTAAGTCTCGAGATCGTAAAATGAAACCAAATGGACCCGTAAGGGTCCATTTGGTTTAATTTTACGCTCTCAAGAGCTCAATCATATTTAACCATCTGAATTACCTAATTTTCAAGAATCTGCACATTTAGAAAATGTCGAAGAATTGCTATTTTGACCAACATTTTGCCAGTTATTTCTCCTAAATTAGTCAGAGAGACTAAACTCAACATCAAACGGTGGTCCTCCTCCGTGGCTAAAATGCAGAATAAACAGTGGGCCCTGGTATGAAAAATGGTTGAAAACCCACTGCTCTAGAGCATTCTAGTGCATTTTGGAAGTGCCACTAGTTCATTTTGGATTTTGGCGGTTGGCAACACTGGCGGGAAGACATTGCACTGTGAGATGTCATCCGTGTAATGCGCATGCAGCGTTGCAGTCTGATTGACAGGAGGGGTTGGACATGGAAGAGAATGGTAGAGTAACAAGGTGATAGAGGTAACAGTGATATCAGAGACACATTTGCTGTCTTATGCATATTTATCATGTAGTCCTTCTTTACGCATTCATGCATGATGTACAGGACATATTTTCATTATGCATGTAGAATTGTGTCCATCCAATCCCTTCATTTGACTAGTACCTTCAGGCTTCAATCAATTTGTTTACATGCATTGCATGCACATTATGTTGGTACTACTGTATGCATATTATGCATAACTGTATACATTTAGTGTACATGTAGCAAGATACATCTTGCTGTACACATACTGAACACTACGTATGTATTATCATTCATACTGTAAATAATATAGTACCAAAATAGCAACATGCATGTATAAAGAGCATAACACAATGGTATTCTGCACTACTATCATTACAAATACTTTAGTAGAAAGTAAAACAGAGAGAGTGACAGGGCCCTTGCTGATCCCTCAGAGCAATGAGTATACTCAAACTAATTTCCATTACGGATCCCCCTGGGGACACAAATTGACTGCAGTGCACAGAGAGGGAGGCTTCTAGCCTTCTATACAGCTTATTTTCCCCCTGAAATTGAATTCCGGCATTGGGCAGATGCGAACTGCCTTTTTGCCGATGACAACATCCTCTTTCGGCACGGGTGAATGGAGGGAGGGCTGGGCCAGTGAGACAGACGCCTGGCTGAGACGCTGCCATTATTATCACTGAGGCCACTATAAGGCATGCCTCCAGAGCCACCAGAAACCCTGGCATCCATCCGGCATAACAGTATCTAACTGCCACAAAGCACATATTGGTGTGAATGTCTCAGGGAAACAACAGGATCAATATGAAACCCTGTCAAAACTTGTCTCACTCTGCTGCCACAAATGCTGCAAAATATCAGGGTACAACTCCACCCATTTTCAACATTTTAATGTCATTAATATACCTTAATATACCTTAGAGATGAAAAACCATTAACATGGTGAACATCTGATGACGTCATCAAGATGTATTTCTCCATGTTAATGATTTTTCTTTCAGACCCCTTTTTTCCTGAGAGGGTACAAATGGTTCACATTTGTATCCTCTCAGGAAAATTTTTAAAATGGGTGGAATGGTAACAGGTCAGGTGGGCACAAAAACCAAGTGTCCACACCAGACAACTGGGCAAACAATACAGTTGGGTATAGGGCCAACTGGGCAAAAAAAATACCCCTTTAAGCAATCCAAGTTGCCATGCAGGAATCACAGCGTTTCCTTAATGGTTTAGATGAGTGAATTCAAGCCCTTTTCATCTTTTTATTCAAAAACAGAGAAAAGGAGAATGATGTAATCTGACTAGTAGGTTTTTTTTAAACACTCCATGGTTGGTTACTTTAGGATATTCTGCAATACAAATGCAATGCGTCCACACCCCATGCAACCCAACCAGTACATGCAAACATACTTTGGGTATGTTATATCTCCAAACGGGTATGGATTAATTAATCAAGAGACTGCGTCCTCAGAATACGATTGTGTTCTGCATCATGACATCATAAATGGAATGGAGGGGTCGTTGCAAGGTTCTTATGGATTTAAATCAAATGGCAGAGGGAGACTGGGAGAGAGATACCATCAGACATGGCACAACAGTCTCTGCCCCTTTCTCCCCAGTGTCTGGACCACTTGACAATACTGCAACCATGTGGGTTCACGTTCATGGTCCTACAGGGAGGAGTCTTCAAAGTAATACTATGCACAGAAAGCATTGTGTCAGTTTGGGGTATTTTGATGAAATATTCACACTTGTGTGAAGTGAGGGCACTCTTCATTCATCATCTTTATTCATCGTCATTCATCATCACATTCCATGCTCAGACAATCGAACTATGTGGTTCACACAAACACACATGGTCAATGCAATATTAATGTGATTGTAGACCATGACCCATCGATCTATAATCCATGCCTACCAGCATGTACCAGTAATTCAGTTAATGAAGGTGGATGTGGGTGAGGGGAACGGGATGGATTTCGGGGAGGAATATGTGCCACTGTAGTGGCTGCTGCTTACTGGAGCTATTGATCTGCTTCTATTGACCAAACTGAAACAACCTCTTATTTACATATTTTAACAATTTGTGCTTTTTCTAAATTAAAGGGGAGGTCCACCCATTTACAACATTCTAATATGTCTTTAGTATACCCTAGAGGTGCTGGGTGGACATGATACAAAAGTTTCACCATTCTGTGTTCCCAAGAAATGGAGGTCTGAAGAAAGCCACTAACAAGGTGAAAGATCTTGATGACATCATCAAGATGTATTTTCACCATGTTAATGGATTTCTTTAGACGCTTCTTTTTTCTGAGAGCGTACAAATGGAACCAAATGAACCCCAAATGGTTCTATTTGTATGCTCTCAGAAAAAATGTTGAAAATGGGTGGAATTCCCCTTTATTATTTATTATGCCACAGTGCCACACAAAAGGAGCAGATCTACAAGCTTGAAATGGGACATGATCAAGCAGCGTGTTTTGAGCTACTTCTGCCATATTTGATTCTGAATTTGAAACCTGAAAAGTAATTCTTTTGGACATAAAGTTTCAGAGACGATGGCTTGCTTGGAACGACATACATGAAAGGCTCTGACCACACAAATTACATTTGTTTCTGTTTGGCATAAACCTCTACTGTTACATAAGGAATAAATTAAGGCCTATTTTCACACAAAGGCAGTAAAAATATATTTCACACGTGTGTGAAGTGAGCGATGCCTTTTAGGCATCGACAGACAGACAGTGTTGTTGAGATCATGCATCATGTATCACTTTTGAGGGTAGTTAGTTTAGCGCTGCTCAAAAATGTCATTATTTTATAGTATATATTAATGACATGCCCAAATTGAAAGGCACCACCAGGGTTACGTCTCAGTGGCTGTTTGATAAATATTTAACCAGTGAGAAGTATTAACAAGAGCGTGTTACTGATAATAATAATAATGTTCTATTCACGTTACAGCAACGGTTTTCACCAGGGGCTGATCTGTCCTCCAGTTGTAATTGCTTTGGCTCCATTACACGGAAAGCCCATTTCTGGAAGCAGAGATATGGAGCACCTCATGGAGCTCTTTTGTTTAATGAATTTGGGAAACAATACATGTGGTGTATTGACCTATCCAGGCTCCTTCCAGGGTTTTCAGCTGATATCAAGAAGGCAGCTGCGCTTTTCCCATGGTCTACATGGTGAAAAGCTGAAAGTTTTTGGCAACACATTTATAAGAGGGCTTTAAATAATTGAAAAAAAAAAAAAAAAAAAAGTCAAACATATTCTGTGCTCATACACACAAAAACTGTGGGATTATTGTGGGGACTATTGCAAAAGAAAAACGTTGTCATTCTATTTTTTTCCCCCAAAACTGCATGAACTAAATCAGCGCTCGGTAGGGTGCAAAATTGCGCATTGCACACAAGTAGGCCATCATGGCCTACTCGTGCGTGAGTGGAGCGAGCGAATACTCAGGCCCATTAGCTATGAAGGTCTCTTACGCACGTCATCATCATTACGTCATCACCTAATCGGAGTACCCCGAGGAACCGCCGACCATATATATATATATATACTGTATATATATATATGGTATATGTATGAAATATGTATGAAAGCTATATGGCTTGAGGCGGAGCCTCTGACGTCGTTCACGGTGGCCATCTTTGTGAGAGGACTCAATACACTATGCTCTATGGAAGCCCAAACAAAAACAGTGACAACTCGCTCAAAACTTGACGGATTTACAAACGGATTGCATCTCTCTGAGTACTGTATGTAAAAAAAACACAGTAAACATTGATACAAAATCCCCTCAGTTTTCTTGAGCATTGCTATTTTCAATATCAGCATGAAGGTGAGTAGATACAGACAGGATTAAAATGCTTTCCTACTTTGCTGGCAGGTTCCATATATACAGATATAGAGTATGTGATGATCCAGTCTCACTATGTATGGCTGTCCAGGACTTGAGTTCAGATCAAATGTATATACAGGTATGTCAGCTTGAGATCCAAGGGCTTGATGAGGTCAGATTAACATGGAACTAATTCAGTATGCCCCCCCCCCCCCCAAGCGATAAAATTATGAACTATTTTTTAAACTAAAGAACATACTGTATATGTTTTAAATGTTCAATTCTAGTACCCATATGAGGCTTATTAGTCTGGTATCATTTTAAAGCATGTCTGGTGGTCACCCCCTCCCCTCATGGCGCCCCAGGCAACTGCCTAGTCTGCCTAATGGCAAAAACGCCCCCCAACTGACAGACTGATGGGAGTTCAAGGTTTTCATAGCAAACATTGGTCGGTCGCTGCTGGTTTGGAACCTTTGTGACCATGTAATAGGACACACTCCAGTGCCTGCATCAAACTAGATGTACCCAAAAGTTTGGGTACGAATGAAAACTGTGTTGTATCTCGACGACAATGGAAATGAGGACAATCTCAATGTCTTACCAGAATAAATAAAGGGTTGAATGAATGAAATGAACGAAATGAACAAAATATGGGATACAGAAATCCCATTACATTCAGGCTTGCAGAATCAATATCAATTTTCTATCAATGACTGAAGACTCCACCTCAGTCCCTAGAAATTCTGTGCTTACCAAGCATTAGTTTGAATTCACCAATAGAAATATATTGGTGAAGAAATTTCTTGCTAACGATTTAGTTACCAGATTTTCATAACTTGCCCTAACTATTGTAAATTGGTCTGGACAAGAGTGTCTGCTAAATGCCTACATTGTAGGGATGTCCCGATATTGATCTGAGCATCACAGCAGTACAATCTATATTGATACTAGGGATATCACAATCGTGTTTATTTATTTTAATCCGATATCGATTATTTGAAAATGGCATGAACAACCTAGATTTCTGATCACCCGATCCAATTTATACACCCCTAGTAATTTGTCTCACAGATAGTAGTACCCTATGCACGGAATGCCTACAAAAATCTGTGAATATGTACTTGGTGTGGTTTTCACAAACACAGAAGTGGCTAGTTGGGGGTGGGGCAGTTTGGGTTTTATATTTACTATTCTGTCCCTAAAACATCGCAACTCGAACGCGGCTGAGTCGGCTCTGCCGACCATCGCGATGCTCAGCACAGCAATTCGCTCGGCTAGCGCCTCACTCAGTGGCGCTTCAAATGCTCATGGTCGGCAGAGACGGCGCCGCTCCGTCATTTTCAGTGGAGTATATGCAAGTATAATATGCACAGATTTATTGTAGGCGAATATGCACAGATTTGTTGTAAGCGAATATGCACAGATTTTTGCGTATTCTAGGCGAGTATGGACGGCATGGCACCTCCGTGCATATTCGCCTAAACCTCATGAGACTGGGTTGACATGCCATATGAAAGCATTTTCCCAGCAATGTAGCCATAGTTAACTGGGTGCATATGACACAAACTTGCTATAGATCGGCTATTTTAGAAGCAGAACACTGTGGCTGTAGAAATCTGGCATGGGGATCATGTTCAGGTAGTAGGTTGACATTTTAGCTGCTCTCCCTCATGACCTGACCCCAACCCACCCCCCATCCTGGGGGCCTCACACAGCCATATTCCCCACCCCACCCCCCCATCCTGGGGGCATCACACACACAGCCATATTCCCCAGACAGGAGCTTCAACACGCTGTGGTGCTCTCGTTTATTTTTATTATTTATTTTTTAATGTTTTGTCCTCCTTGCTGCTCATAGTAGGTCCTATAGGATCACTGATAAAGGGCTCATAACCGACAGAGCCATTATCTTCACAGGAACACGTTGAGCTCTCTCTCTCTCTCTCTCTCTCTCTCTCTCTCTCTCTCTCTCTCTCTCTCTCTCTCTCTCTCTCTCTCTCTCTCGGAATGATTGCCAGTTCAGTGCTCATTAGTAGCACATTATCTTTTATATTCACAATCACTTCAACTCGCTTTGTAAGGATTTGGAAAGTGCACCTTGTTTAGTGAGGCTGCCTGGCGGCATATAAGCCTGTTATCATTAAAGGCAGAGTCCTTAAGCTTGTGTAAGGCAATGCATGCTGGTTTAAGGCTTGTTTCAAGTGTGCATGCTTGCTTTGTCCTTTTAATTTATGTTTGTTATTTCCTTTGCTGCAGTGCCTCAGGTGTCTCGCTCCTTTGGTCTTTGTTGTAATTGCGTTAAGCTTCGGGCGTCGTTAGTTAGTTAGTTTAGGTCTCATGTACAGCAGACAACAGAACAGCAACAGAAACACTTACACAGGGACAAGCACAAGACAACAGTGGCAAATAAAGTACAGACAGGTTCAGCATTTAGTATAATAGCATTAGGAATAAAAGAGTTTTTAAAGATGTTACAGTTAGCTTTTGGTACTTTATACCGTCTACCAGAGGTGAGGTAGACCTCTGGTCGCTAGGGTCCAAATGGACCCGCTAGGGTCCATTTGGTTCCATTTGTACATTCTAAGAAAAAAGGAAACTCATTAACATGGTGAAACACATCTTGATGATGTCATCAAGATGTATTTCACCATGCTAATGATTTTTTTTCAGACCTCCATTTCTAGTAAACACAGAATGGGGGGAACTTTTTATCATGTCCACACAACATCTCTAAGGTATATTAATGACATAGTAAAATATTGAAAATGAGTGGAATTCCCCTTTAAGACACGTGCTTGCTTGCACACTTGCATTTGCGTGCACATTTGCGTGCACCTGCGCAACACACACAGAACACGCTATTAAAACAAGTATAGCATATTGAGAAAGATTGAAGATCGTTTACAATGCATAATTGTATCCATAAAAGTAAATGACAAGACAAAAAAAACATACAATATACAGTTTTGCACCAAAAATATCTTAGTTGTGAGAAGTGGGGGGACGCCGTCCCTCCCCCCGCGTCCCCCCTCCACTACACCCCTGGTGTGCATGTACATGCCTGCAGTGTGGCAGACAGTCTCCTGGTGTCCCTCTGTGTCACTGATGGCTGAGCTGCTGGAGTTCTGGAGCAGCGTTGGGGATTCTGACAAGTGCAGGAAGAGCTTGAAAGAATCTCCCCTCCAGGACAGAATGTTGTGTTGCCTTTTTTGCATATTTCACTGTGATATGTGTGTGTGCCTGTGTGTTCTTCACATGATGCAGTATACACTGTGACACACTCTGGGATCAGATTATGTATGTAGGTTTCATAAATTAATATCAAATAATCGGTCGACAGACACGTTGTGAAGTCTGTCATTCTTCAAGAGACATTTCAGGACACTTGTTGTTTTGATGGAATAGCAGAGCAAAGAGTGCAATGTCAGCTTGAATCCACTAACTTATAATAGCCTATTGATCACCTGTGAGTGTGGTGCGCTCTCTCTCTGTCTTCTGCAGGTTTACCTGAGCAGTAATCCCTGTCCTGCCTGCCTATAGGCATTTTAAATGCAGCGCAGCGGCTGTATCGAACCATCTCTCTGTGTGAGCGCTGCCTGCCTATCCAGATAGCGTAACATTATGGCAGCAATGATTTACTTCAGTGGTTCTCGGAGCCACTGAGAGGTGTGCTCGCATCATCACAACTTTCTGCACAGTGCACTGCACACTAGTGCTGTATAGTAGGCCTGATTTTGGGGTTTGAGCTTCGTCAGGAATTTCCGAGCAAGCTTCGCGAACCTTCGCTTCCAATTAAGATGTAAAAAAAAAAGAGAGCATGCTGCTAATATAGTCTAATGGCGGATAGCCTACATAGACTTCTATTGAAAATGGGACACCTTCATTGAAAACAATGCATTTCCAACTCCAGTAACAGCAGATTTCACAGCGAGTTTCTGACCCCTCAATGTTGCAGATCTTCTACTAGATGGGGGAAAAAGTGGTTCGAATCCCGAGCTTCGGTATACAGCCTTACTGCACACACATTTATGTCATTGCAGAGAGCCCTTTCAACCTGGCATCCTGATAGGATGTCATTATTATACAGTAGGTTAAGATTTTATGTGTACTGTTTTTTTTGTTTTTTTGTTTTTTGCACACTAGTACATCCCCACCCTGGGCTCCAGGTGCGCTTTTGAGACTATTAAAGGGGAATTCCACCCATTTTCAACATTTTTTTCTGAGAGCGTACAAATGCAACCAAATGAACCCTAACGGGTTCATTTGGTTGCATTTGGTTGCATTTGGTTGCTCTCAGAAAAAAGAAGAAAAAAGAAGCGTCCATTAGGGCTTTAACCAAAAAATCGATACATCGATGCATCGATTTGCATAACACGTGTCGACTCCAAAATTCCCGAGTCGATAAGTTGTTTTTTTCCCTTCCTCCGAGGGAAAGGAGTAAAGAGGAGGAATTAAACATTTACCTTTGTTTTCCCCTTTTTTCTTTCTCTATATGTGCGACGCGTGTGTATATAATTCAACTGTAATATTGGTTACTGTCACTCACGGACAGAACAGAATTCTCCTTTGAAGTTTCCTTTGCAACTCTATCGGAGTTCAGCCTTAAATCTTACTGCAGCTGCATGCGCTCTTGCGCTCTCGGCGCGCGGCGTTCTACTGATCATTACGTACACGGATCAGATCGAACAGCAAACAGTGTACAAACTTCATCAATCAACACCTCCCCGTGCTGTGTTTTGTTCCTCGTTTCGCAACGCTACGCAGTACGCACGGGACGCATGCTTCTGTCCGCGTCGTTCTCATTAATTTACTGAATGGATCAGAAAGGAAAGGCAGCGCGGCCGCGGCGGTGGTGGAGGAGGAGGAGGTGGAGGCTACATGTAAGTGGATCGTATTCTGATAATGTGGCCGCTGTTAGAACGATCATGTCTTCTGTTGCGTTTTAACGTGTGGGCTGCTGTGGATTGATAATGTTGTGTTTTTATGGCTGGCCTGGGAGTGGACGTTGTGCTGCGCTGTGTGCCAATATTGTTTCCATATTAAGCTTGCCACATGCTTCCTGCGTTTGCATAAGCCCTGCGCCGGCCTCATAGCGGCACCATTTGATCCACCCTCGGAGAACCACCGCGACGGACCCCCCCCCCCCCGCGCCATAAAACGATAAATCGATAATTTATCGACTTGACTGTCTGACAAGTCGACTTGAAAAAATCTCAAGTCGTTAATGCCCTAGCGTCCATTAACATGGTGAAAATACATCTTGATGATGTCATCATGATGTTTCACCATGTTAGTGGTTTTCTTCAGACCTCCATTTCTTGGGAACACAGAATGGGGGAACGTTTTTTATAATGTCCACCCAGCACCTCTAGGGTATACTAATGACATATTAGAATGTTGAAAATGGGTGGACTTCCCCTTTAACAGTAGTTGCGGAAGTGACTGTATTTACAGTCCCCAGTGAAACAACCCTGTTCAGTCCTCACTATAGCAACTTGACTTGTTCACTCTTATTTTCAGAAAAAAAAAAAAGAATTGGAAAGTTTTCATTTTATTTCTCCCTCAGTGCTTGCAAAGCTGTTGTAAAGGTTTAAAAGATGGAATCGGATGCACTTTGCACACTTCTATAATTGTCTTTTTTTCCCCGATGTGTGTGCGTGTGGCGACAGAGCCATAATTATTTAATGAAAATCAAGATTTAATGTTGTGTCTCACTAGTGCACCATGTAGGCACACAACCGTGTGTGTGTGTGTGTGTGTGTGTGTGTGTGTGTGTGTGTGTGTGTGTGTGTGTGTGTGTGTGTGTGTGTGTGTGTGTGTGTGTGTGTGTGTGTGTGTGTGTGTGTGTGTGTGTGTGTGTGTGTGTGTGTGTGTGTGTGGTAGGGCTTTAACCAAAAAATCGATACATCGATGCATCGATTTGCATAACACGTGTCGACTCCAAAAAGCACGAGTCGATAAGTTGTTTTTTTTTCCCTTCCTCCGAGGGAAAGGAGTAAAGAGGAGGAATTAAACATTTACCTTTGTTTTCCCCTTTTTTCTTTCTCTATGTGTGCGACGCGTGTGTATATAATTCAACTGTAATATTGGTTACTGTCACTCACGGACAGAAGTCTCCTTTGAAGTTTCCTTTGCAACTCTATCGGAGTTCAGCCTTAAGGCTTACCAATCTTACGCAGCGCGATCTTGCGCTCTGGGCGCGCGGTGTTCCACTGATCATTGCGTACACACGGATAAGATCGAACAGCAAACAGTGTCAAAGGAATACAGGACTTCATCAACCACCACCCGTGCGTAGTACGCACGGGACGCATGCTTCTGTCCGCTCATTCTCATTAATTTACTGAATAGAACAGAAAAGAAACGCGGCGCGATATGGTGGTGGTGGTGGAGGAGGAGGAGGCTTCATGTAAATGGATCGTATTCTGATGTGGCCGCTGTTAGAATGATCATGTCTTCTGTTGGGCGCGCGGCGTTCCACTGATCATTGCGTACACGGATCAGATCGAACAGCAAACAGTGTCAGAGGAATACAGGACTACAGGACTTCATCAACCACCACCTCCCCGCCCGTGTTACAGTGCAGTGGCCGTCTTGTTCCTCGTTTCGCATGCGACGCACGGGACGCATGCTTCTGTCCGCGTCATTCTCATTAATTTACTGAATAGAACAGAAAAGAAACGCGGCGCGATATGGTGGTGGAGGAGGAGGAGGCTTCTTGTAAATGGATCGTATTCTGATGTGGCTGCTGTTAGAACGATCATGTCTTCTGTTGCTTTCTAATGTGTGGGCTGCTCAGTGCTGTGTATTGATAATGTTAGCCTATGTGTTTTTATGGCTGGCCTGGGAGTGGACGCTGCGCTGTGTGCCAATATTGTTTTCATATTGTATTAAGCTTGCCACTAGGGTTGCCAACTCTGAGATCTTGGAATAAGGAACACTTCTACGACCACGCGGCGAAGCAGCACGGTTATTAGGTTAGTTAAGTCTGCGGTTTTCTGGTGGAGCCGTTGCCCCTGTGACCCAACTACGGATAAGCGGTTGAAGATGGAGGGATGATTTCACATACCATATTAACCTTTGGGATCAGTTAAGGCCTGTTTACTGTGGTCAGTAAGGAAGAATAGGCCGGTAGGCCTATTGCTGTATAAATGTTAATCAATTATGAACAAGTAGTCCATTGTCTTTATAACATTAAGAATCCTGATTTTAAAGAAGTTTTTTTTTTTTTTGCCCTTTTAAAGGGCAAAATTTGTATTGAATACGCACACATTTGTTAGACTAATAACTACTAATCAACCGTCAACCATATTAGCCTACTGAAATAGCTTGGCTATAGGCATATACGCACATCAGCAGCTTTAATTATTATTATTTAAAAAAAGACTGAGTCTATGACAGTTGTTGTGGGGGATTTGCATAACTCTCATACTATGGCTGTGGGAGTTTGCAGAACTCTCTTACTCTATGGCTCTGGGAGTTTGCGGAACTCTCTTACTCTATGGCTCTGGGCACGGCAGGATTGGCACACAGAGCAGCAGCGCTACCAGCGCACCACGCACACACACATGCAGATCTGCAGCCACGGGGAACCAACCCACGGGGGTTGGTTTCTGCTCGTGAGGAGTCCTGTGTGCACTCGCCACAGAGCAATTGTGCCGTCTTAAATATATCTCCTGCTTTATTTTGTTCACTACTGTTAAATTCATTGTTGGTGTTTGTGCGACGGATCGCACAGGAGGCATTTAGGGAAATACGGAACAAACCGCGTTCCGTATCGATTCAATACGGAACGCATCATTTAGTGTTCAATTAAGGAACGATTCCGTATTATACGGAACGGTTGGCAACCCTACTTGCCACATGCGCCATGCGTAGCCTCGCGATGTGTTTTGTATAAGCACTACGCCGGCATATAGCGGCACCATTTGATCCCCACCCCCCCCCCCCCCCCCCCCCCCCCCCCCCCCCCCCCCCCCCCCCCCCCCCCCCCCCCCCGCGCGCCATAAAACGATAAATCGATACAACTTCGACTTGACTGTCTGACAAGTCGACTTGAAAAAAATTCAAGTCGTTAATGCGGTTGCGTCCTGTGTTGGTCTCCCACTTGTATCACAGGCTTGTACGTGAGATGTCAAAATGAATTAAAATGAATAAAGAACAAATGATGTGTAGCCTATTATCGTATTGTGGCTGGATGGCATCTCAGATTAGTCGATCTCGTGTGATCCCTCGTCAGCTATCAGTGGTTTTGTGTGAAAGCCACAAAGATATATTAATAACACCCATTTTTTATGAAAAAGACCCCTGCAATGTGAAACACATGACAATCTGACTTTCTATGTATGTCTTTCAACCACCTCCCTCTTTCTCTTTCTTCAACACTCGCCTTTTTGTTATCTTTATATTGAATGAATGAATGAATGAATGAATGAATGAATGAATGAATGAATGAATGAATGAATGAATGAATGAATGAATGAATGAATGAATGAATGAATTCTTTATTTTGTGTCATGCACCAGAGGCGCCCAGCCCACATAATTTACAACTGAAATGAAACCGTCTGTCCAACTCTGTTTCTACATAAACCGAGTCTTCTGTCTTTTTTTCCCAAGCTCCAACTACAAAAATTGCTAAGGTGAAAATACCTTTCCAAAAACAAAGCTCCAGTTTTTCATAATCATTCAACCAGAAAAAGCTACCACAGATATTTGTCATTCTATCAAAGAAAATATGTCTTAATTAATGGATTTCATTTTCAATTTTTATATGATTAGTTCAACCTTATCCTTTTTATCACTGTGGTAATGGGAGCATACCTTTAGTAAAACACACATTGAACATTTCCTTACGCACTGTATGCTGCACACTGTGGCTGATTGTGCTTGTGCAGATCTGTGTGATTGTGCACAACTGTGTGATTGGCATATAGAAGATAGGCAGACTGTATGAATGAGATCGTTTATGGAATGTCAAAGACTGAAATTGTTTGACGTCGGGGTGCTGGTCCGTGGAGTTAGATTGACCTGTCTGGTTGCCATATACACATCATCCATTTAAGTTGAGGCAATAATTGAATACCGGTATGTGTCTGTCAAAGCATTAACCACATAGTTATTCTTAAATAACAGACTGCTTACAAATGGAATTGGTTTAAAAATAAATAGAAGCCAGAAATACTGTAGCATGTTCATTAAAATTACAGCGACTCAAGTGAGCTACCAGCCTCACCTACTGGACAGGCAGTCAAACTACAATTTTATCGCCTAAAGTCTAACGTTGTTCATTCATTCCTGTTTTCTGGTTAGTGATTTATCGTAGAGCTCTGGGGTCTGAACGGCGGAGCGGGGTTGGGAAGGAGCGCTTGTTTTATCCGCCGGCTACTACTAGTAGGGCGGGGCGAAGCATAGTTTTACTGAGGTTATGTTTAGGGTTAGTAACCGCATAAAGCATCGTCTAACTCTAACCCCAACCTAACCCTAAACACAACCCCAATAAAACTAGGCTATGCCTAAACCTAATCCTAACCCTAAACTTAACCTCAGTAAACCTATGCCTAAACCTAACCTAACCCTAACCATAAAGACACAACCCCAATAAAACTAGGCTATGCGTAAACCTAATCCTAACCCTAAACTTAACCTCAGTAAACCTATGCCTAAACCTAACCTAACCCTAACCTCAGTAAAACTTCCTTCGCCCCGCCCTACTAGTAGTAGCCGGCGGATAAAACAAGCGCTCCTTCCCAACCCCGCTCCACCGTTCAGACCCCAGAGCTCTACGATAAATCACTAACCCTGTTTTCTTTTGCCTCTCCTTCCTTTCCCATTCCCTTTTTTTTTTACCATCATTCTTTCCAACCTTCCTGGCATGCTGTTTTCCTTCTTTCCTAGGGGCGGATCTATGCATGGGCATGGGGGGGCAATGCCCCCCTAAATGCCAAGTCTGCCCCACCAAACATGATGGCTTGCAAAACAACCATAGATATTTCAAATTAAAGTGAAACACTACTACTGCTACTACTAAACCAACAGCATTTCATCATTGAAAACAGAAAACTCTCTGAGTCAGACCTTTAGCTTTATGCATGCTGTGTGTCTGTTGCAACTTCAACATCAACTGATGTTGTTATTGAAGCTTATACTTGCATAATAAAAGTCCTGTAACTGAAAATGGTATGGGTGCGGCTTCATCGCGCTACGGGCGATGAAGTCGCCCCCATACCATTTTCTCCTGCCCCCCCAATTGGGAAATGTTACATCTGCCCCTGCTTCTTCCTGTTGTCAACTCCTTCTGTTGTCCCTCTTCTTGTCGTCCTCTCCAGAATATGCCAGGACCTCACCATGATGAACGCCAACAGCAGCACAGATCCTCCAGGCCTTTTTGTGACTGCCGTCACCTCTCTCCCGTCGGCTACGGGAGTCTACACACTACAACCCAACGCTCTCCACCAAGGAGGCGGCGCTGGAGGAAGGGACTCCTCCTGGTCCATGGTCCATCTGGCCGACCCGGACGATGACGACAACTCCTCCTCCTTCTACGATGGACTTCTTCTTTTTAACCAGACCTCGGAGCCAACGGCCAACGGCACAGTGGGCGCCGTAACCCTGGGGGGACATCCCCTGTGGCAGGTGGTCCTCATCGTCCTGCTGACCGGATCCTTGTCTCTGATCACCATCATCGGCAACATCCTGGTCGTTGTGTCCTTCAAGGTCAACCGCCAGCTGAAGACGGTCAACAACTACTTCCTGCTGAGCCTGGCCGTCGCTGACCTCATCATCGGCGTGCTCTCCATGAACCTATACACTATTTATCTAGTCATGGGCAAGTGGGCCATGGGCAACTGGGCCTGTGACATGTGGCTGGCCGTAGACTACGTGGCCAGCAACGCGTCCGTCATGAACCTTTTGGTCATCAGCTTTGACCGCTACTTCTCCATCACCCGACCGCTGACCTACCGGGCCAAGCGGACCACCAAGCGGGCGGGGATAATGATCGGCATGGCCTGGTTGGTTTCTCTGGTCCTCTGGGCCCCGGCCATCCTGCTCTGGCAGTATTTTGTTGGGGAAAGGACCGTGCCGTCTGACGAGTGTTACATCCAGTTCCTCACGGAGCCCACCATCACCTTCTGTACGGCCATGGCCGCCTTCTACCTGCCGGTGACGATCATGAGCGTCCTCTACTGGCGGATTTACAGAGAGACGCAGAACCGGTCGAAGGAGCTGGCCGGACTGCAGGGCTCTGGGACCCGGGTGGGAATGGGTGGAAGTGGGACAGGTAAAGGAGATAGAAGTCGTTTTGCCAACCACCAGACAGGGAGCTCTCGGAGCTGCAGTAGCTTTGAGCTGACCCGGTCGGCCCACAAGGGCAACTGTCGGGGGCTGGCGAGTCACTTCCACTGCTGGCACAGCATCCGCTCCTGGAGGCCCGGCAGCGCGCGGGACCGAGACCCGGACCAGAGCAGCAGCGACAGCTGGAACAACAACGAGGCCTGCGTCTCGTTGGACCACTCCGGCTCGTCGGAGGACGAGGACGGCAGCGTCAAGGAGATGATCCCCCAGAGCCACGCCATCTTCTCCATCGTCCTCAACCTGCCCGGAATAAAGGCGGCGGTCAACTCCCAGCTGGCCTCCTCCGAGGACTTGGACATGCCCTCCGAGGAGGATCCGCTGAGGGGCGTTGAGGACGACAGCAGAGAGGCTCTCTCCGTAGCCACCACCGCCAACACCACGGCTACCACCACCCCCGATGAGGCCAACAACACGGACGACAACAACGGCTACCACCAGCGCTTCTCCTCGCGCAGGCTCCTCGCGTCCATGCCTCCTGCCGGCGAGGACGCTGCCAAAACGGGTTCCCTCAAATGTCCCCCGACGGCCACCAGCACTCCCACCAGCAGCGCCAGCAACACCATCGCCAACAAGTCCCCTTCCACCATGCCCATAACCTTCAAAGAGGCGGCCATGGCCAAGCGTTTCGCGTCGCGCGCTCGGACCCAGATCACCAAGCGTAAGCGCATGTCGCTGGTGAAGGAAAAGAAGGCGGCGCAGACTCTCAGCGCCATCCTCTTTGCCTTCATCATCACGTGGACGCCCTACAACATCATGGTGCTGGTCAACGCCCTCTGTAACGGCTGCATCCCGGAGACGCTGTGGGCGCTGGGGTACTGGCTGTGCTACGTCAACAGCACGGTCAACCCCATGTGCTACGCCCTGTGCAACAAGACCTTCCGCACAACCTTCAAGTTGATCCTGCTTTGTCGCTGGGACAAGAAGAGGCGGAGAAAACAGCAGTTGTTCCAGCAGAGACAGTCGGTGGTGTTCCACAGGAGGATTCCCATTGACTCCACGTAGAGCCCATCTGTTTTTGTTTTGTTTTTTTGGGTTGGGACATGAAAAATCATTAGCCACCCTGTGGTGTTTTCTGTGGCCCAGAGACTCAAGAGTTTTCTGCTGCTGTGATGTCCAATGCATGTGTGCGTGCGTGCGTGCGTACGTGCGTTCATGCCTTCCTTGTGTCCTCGATGAGCTCATTTCAGACAAGTGCAGCCGAGAGAAAGGTATTCATAAAAGGGCTTTAAAATGCAATGCAGGAGAAATACTGAAGTGCACTTGACACCTGGAGGAAATGACACCGTCGTTTGGCGACGGGGGATTCACCTTTCTTAGCATTCTCTGTGGGTAGCTACTGTAGATCCGTACGGTGCAGAGCAGTATCGTGTTTCAATACAAAAATGTAAAGCTGTCGTATGTTTTTGAAACCCAAAACAAACCTAAAGAAAAAAAAAGACAGATGTGTCCACGGGCTACTATAGTGTACTGAATTGACCTGGCATTGTGGTTTGTTTGTTTTTTAATTGAAATCCTTCTGTAAAATTGCCTTTTTTTCTTGGATATAGCTTTTCTGTGTCTGAAACTTAATGTGTCCTTAACATTGTGTCAAGAGAGATTTGTTATTTTGTAATGAACCAATCCTTTGGGACTCTAAATATTGCTTGGATTTTTCGAGCCACTCTAAAAAAACGTTTCTTCTGATGAACTGACTTGTGAATATTCCGTGTGGCGCCACGCTCAGTGAGCCGCTGTTGTGTTCAACGTGATTGTTGTGGTTTACATGGTGGAGACAAATAAGTGCATTGCGTTGCTTGATTGTGCTTTATGTAATTGAGGTTTTTATGTTCAGCAGAGCAATGATTGACATTGATGATGCTCTACCGTTTGTGTATATTTGGATATTTCTGATACACTATGATTGATTGTACACACACACACACACACACACACACACACACACACACACACACACACACACACACACACACACACACACACACACACACACACACACACACACACACACACACACACACACACACACACACACACTACCCTTTGAAATTGTGCATTTCTTTGACCTGAGGAACAGGGAGAAATGATGTCCTGCAGTGGTTTGGTAGAGCAATGGCACCATCTAGTGGCTGAATACTAGCTCTACCATGCAAGGTCAAAAGCTTAAGCAATTTAATCAAATATTATATGAAGGCCATGAAACCCAGTACAGTAGATTCTAGGATTTGACCAAAAGCTTCTACCTTTCATTGAAACAACAAAGAGCATTTCTAATTACTATGTATTATCAGTGATGACCTGAAAATATCGACCAATTGCTACCACAATTGTCTAACATCAATTGCGTCTTCAAAAGGTCATCTAACGGGCAAATTTACACAATTTGTATTAGTACAGGAAACGGTGATATTTTTATTCAATTGTATGTGTAATTAAGAAAAAATATATTATTATCTGAGCTGTTTTAACAGCTGTTTTCCCCTTGAGGGAGGAAGCTCTTCCCAGCAGTTATATTTTTGTGTTGTGTTGTGGTAGGCAACTTGGAGAAAAAATTATATAGAGATATATATATAAAGAGATTGATGGCAAATGGTGCGCTGTACGAATTGGCATGGTGAGTTTATTTCTGTAAATGAAGGATTGGCAGTTTCATACTTTGATACTAATAATTGTATCCATAATGTGCATTGAGAATTCACAAGACACTAATGAATCCTGTGGTTGTGCCAACGGAAATGTGTTGCTTTCAACACAGTGTGTTCCAGTGTTATAATTCATTCAGATATAAGGTCATCAGTTCTACACTAAAGGCCCTGATACACTAGCAATATTTTGAGCAATATCAACTAACAATGTCAACATCAATGGGCAACATGATGAGACACATGGCAACAGGCAACACCTTCCCATGGGAATTCCATCCATTTTACATTTTACAAAAAAAAGGTCCTAAAAGAACCAAATGTTCACTTAACAGACTAAAAAAGGTTATGAAATGTCCAGTGAGGCATCTGTGGGAGGAGAAAGGATCAGGTGACTCCAAGGAGGACGTTAAAGGTCTCAACGGGCCTGAAAATGAAGGCCCGGCCCTAACTGGGCCCTAACAGTTCAGGCACGACTAAATGGAATAGATTTTAGGCCCTACCCGGACCTAAAATGTCGGGTTTGGGCAAAATTTAAAAATTCACCACAGATTAAGAATGAAATGACAATCAGCACCATCTTCATAATAGCTAAATCCAGAAAATAATATTATTCTTACTATAATAAAATAATTCAATATATTATTTTTTCATGGGCCCCGAGGCCCTGCCCGACCCGGCCGTAACTTTCGCGTCGGGCCTGTTTGGGTTCGGTCCTAGTCGGATTCGGGCAGAGTTTGAGAACTCTAATTGACATTGCTTGTTGATATTGATCAAAACATTGCTCGGTGTATCAGGGCCTTGAGAGTACTGTACAAACTACCTAAAGTGATGACCGGAGAGATGTATTGTTTTTTGTTAGATTTCAAGTATGCCAATCATACTCATATTTTAAGTCAATAAACAAACAAATGTATGTGATTTTATTTTTGCTTATTCTTCAAGGCATTGCTGTGGTGATATGTTGAATGAAGACAAAATGTTAATTTTAAGGTATTCTCTCTATCTGCTTTATGTTATATATATTTTTACTTATTGCCAGAAATGTGTGTTCATATTTTTTGACAGAATGACTTGAGTCAAAATATAAATATACTTGTTCAAATACTCCTCAATTACAAGTGAAAGTTGCTCTGACAAATTTGTGTACATTTTTTATAGTTCTACAACGTATATTGTAATATATTATAGGGGCTGTTGAAGTGGAACTACTATGTAGTTCAGCTTCAACAGCTCCTTGGACTCCACATCTCTTACAGTACGTTTTAACGGTGGGGGACGGCGGGCGATGGACAAGCAATGTCGCCCGATATCAGCGACGCCGACGGTCATTACCGTAAATTCTCGCTTAGAATGGCATGCAAAATGAGTACCGTAAACGACGGTGCTGTGGTGCACTGAAAAAAAAAAATAGTATGGTGGAGGAGGAAGTGGGACGGAACTAGGAACCAAACTGTGCTGAATGGTTTCGGGTCGAGGCCAAAAAAAGCAGCACTTGGCTCTGATTGGTTATCCCCGGCCAAACGTCGGCCGATTCGGCCGAAAAGCTCACCAATTTTTATCTTTCTGGGCGACGTCGCCCGTTCTGCTGCTGTTGCCCGAATCGGCCGCTCCCATAGACAAATAATGGATGACGCCGTCCCCCGCCGTTAAAACGTAGGGTTATTCTTTATTTTTACAGTCTCCTGTTTGTTTTGCTGAACCTGCATCCTGGCTGCCAATTCCTTACATATATCATCCTACATTTTTAATCTCATCTCAGCTATGATCAGCTTGATCATTCAATTGGATTTATTTACAGGATTGTCATTCCAGCTGGTTCAAAAGTACCAAAAAGTCTTTCCGGTCCTCAGGAAAAGGAGCTGCCCACAGCAGGAGTGCAGAATGGCAAACGAGGTCAAAAATGATTCATTGATTGGGTATGTATTGTATGGTATGAAGTTTTAAACCACAATGACCGATTAACAGTAATACAGCATAATGTCAGTATTAAAGCAACATACAGATGGATCATGCCATGTGAGCACTGACACAAAGTTTATTATTACATTCCACTATTAAATGTTGGTTTAAATACAGAGGTAAGCTACTTACAACACTTTTGCATGTGTTACTCTTAAAGTAAAGATAATTTGCACTTGGCACACTGGCAGTCGCACACCCGCAGTGGCACACCCGTGTGAATTGAAGTGGTGCTGCTCTCTGGTGGGTCCTGAGGTTGCGGAGCCACAGGAGCATGCTCAGGTGTGCAGGGCGGTTCCATTGAGCTACTTATGGTCTGTTTATACCCAGCCTGCATGACCAGCATATACCAGCATCCCAGCATATAGAGCTGCGCAGTGACGTCACCGCCCCTGTTCCGGAAGTCTTTTCCCCATTCATTTTTCTCATAGACTTTTCGAAAATAATTTATATCAAGACGATTACGCCGCGGCCAAAGCCAACTCAGGTCGTGACAAATCATGACAACAAACACAATATTGTCATATAATATATAATTGGGAAGAAGTAGAAAACGGCATGATACAAGACTTTTTGTTTCGTTTTTCATCTTAGAAATTATTTTATTGTCCCAAAAGTTTGTGTGTGTCATCATGATTCGTCACGACTCGAGTTGGCTTTGTCCGTGGCGTAATCGTCTTGATATAAATTATTTTCGAAAAGTCTATGAGAAAAATGAATTGGGAAAAGACTTCCGGAACAGGGGCGGTGATGTCACTGCGCAGCTCTATATTGTGTTTTGTAGTTTTGTGTTTTGCTGGTCCACCAGCTAGACCAGCATCACCAGAAAAAGTCATGCTGGTCTACCAGCATGGTCCACCAACTAAACCAGTTTAGACCACCATACCAGCAAAACCAGCATATGTTCCCAGATAGCAAAAAGAATTGATTCAACGTTGAATTTTGGTTGAATCAATGCAAAATGCATTGATTCAACGTTGAATTTTGGTTGAATCAATGCATGTTGCTATCTAGAAAACCAGCATATGTTGTGTTTTGTAGCTGGTATGCTGGTCCACCAGCTAGACCAGCATAAACCAGCAAAGACCAGCATGGAAATCATGCTGTTTTCTTTAGCAGGGATATTTCTGTCAGTTATGTCTATCAACATCTGTGTCTACCAAGAAACCTCAAACTGCAAATAGGTTTAGAAATACAGGGCTCCATTTTCATTACCGCTAAACCCCTTTTCCCTTAACTTCTTAGCCTTTTTAAACTATTAAAAAAAACACATTTTTCTATAGTACAAATGGCCAGACTACAAGCTCACAACGTGTTAATAGATTGACATGTTGAAATATTCCAAAAAGTTTTTCAAAATTGTAAAAAAATGAAATAAGGGATTTGAACAGTACATTGTATTAGTCCTGGTGAAGGGTTTCTCAATCACATTTACAATGTAAGCATCTTGCAAAGTCCTCATGACAGAAAGACAAATAGCCACATATTGTATCACAAGTTTAATTGGCCCACATAACTAGCGCCAAGAAGAAACACAAGTCCAAAGTAGCTGAATATACAATGACATACTGGCAACTGTGCTGACACAATAGGACTCATAAACACACTGGTCGGTTAGTGACTCCCAGTCCCAGACAGTGTTGCCAACTGCCAAAGTCCAAAATGCACTAGTCAGTGGCACTTCCAAAATGCACTAGAATGCGCTAGATTAAATGACCATTAATCTTCTACATTCTCTAGTTGTGTAGACTTGGGCTAACACACATGATGAATATTTTAACGTTTATGTAACTCTATTTTAGAGTTACTTCTGGTAACCAGCTGTCCATCATTTAGCCACTGGAGCCACTGGAACACTGAACCACCAGGAACACTGGTTGAAAACCACTGTCATAGGAGGAAAAATGGTGAAAAATTAGGGTTTTATTTCTGGCGCCTGTCAATCAATTTCACCCCATCTCACAGCCAAAAGCACTAGATTTTCCGCCAGGAGTTTTTCACTAATTTTGGCGCTAGGGGGGGGGGGGGGGGGGGGGGGGGGGGGGTCTGAAAAAGCGCTAAATATAGCGACAAATACGCCAAGTTGGCAACACTGCTCCCAGAGCCTCCCCTAGAAGGCTCTGGTGACTCCTAGCGGTGGCCGGATGTATGGCACCGTTTAGCGATGGCAATGGTGCCGAGACACGACAGACCTGACACGGCAGGGTTGGCAAAAGGGCTTTCTGTTTTTTTGCGTGTTCTCCTTGTGTCCTCAGTAATGCTGGTCTGTAAACTGCCTCTCTGATGTCTGAGTCTGATGGAGCAGAAAGGAACTGGTTGGAAAAATGTGTTCCTTCCACGCACTGCGTCCAAACATGAAAAAACAGCTCCTGTAAGGTGTAAAGAAGCAGCTTGGTAAATGGAATGGAAGGTAAGCAGGTTGTAACATCGCCATTGAAGCATTGCTCCCACCATGGCAGGGGGTTTCAACAGGTTGTCCACAATTCAAGCCAGGAATTGTGGACAAAGAATTCTTTAGTTTTAGGTTTTTGGGGTGAAAATGTAATCAAATGGTGGTCCGTGGCTCAAATGCTGAATAAATGGTGGTCCCTGGAATCACAAAGGTTGAAAACCCATGCTCTATGGCAGGGGGTTTCAACCTTTTTCACTTTTGACACCAGGGACCACCATTTATTCAGCATTTGAGCCACGGACCACCATTTGAGGACATTTTAGTCCCACAGACCCTAAAAAAAAAAACTAAAGATTTCTTTTGCTTTTGTCCACAATACCAGGGTGGTTGCAGTACATTGTAAAAACATTTTTTTTTTTTTTTTTTTTAAGAAAGAAGAATACTAGCAAAATACATTTTGGACATTTGCACACACATTTCGAGCTTGTCAATGTGCCACGGTGGCAGTTGATTTGCTCCTGTATAGTGTTTCTAATTTAGTTATGTGTGTAAATATGTATTATTCCTCACATGTATAAACACTTGGTCTAAAAGGATAGCACCAAAAAGGAGAAACAACGTAATAATTTTGTGACCACAACCAATAGTAGCCAGTCGCGACCGATAGGCCATCCGTCACAAATTAAATTTCACCCTCCTGCAAAATAGGCCTTTGATGCACTCTGCTTTAGACCCCCCCCCTCCCTAAATCTCTGCACACTGACAGCCAGTGTTGTAGTGGGACTCTTAGAAGTGGCGGACGCCTATTAAAGGGGAATTCCACCCATTTTCAAAATTTGAGAGTGTAGGCTACAAATGTGTACAAATGTGAACCAAATGGACCCTAGCCGGTCCATTTGGTTCCATTTGTACACTCAGAAAAACAGGAAAACATGGTGAAACATATCTTGACGATGTCATCAAGATGTATTTCACCTTACTAATGCTTTTTCAGACTTCCATTTCTAGGAAACACAGAATGGGAATGGGAACTTTTTTTTTTTTTTTTTTTTTTTTTTTACCATGTCCAGTCCACACTAGAGCAATTCACTAGTAGTATGAACTCACCATTGTTGAAGAGTTGGGAGATTTGCTGGACTTTGGTTTGAGAGATGGATGGTGGATGGATGGTGGTTCTGTGGTGTCATGGTTCTGGTGATTTACAGGAGGTGGAGGTTCCGGGGGGGTCGCTGACCCTGGAGGCTTTGGGGAGGGGGTCGTGTGGCGAATGGCTCACAGTTCTTGCAGCCACGATCCCCCGTAGGAACCTGAAGTAGGAGAGGGATGCCAGGTGGAGTAGATTGGGCGGAGCCATGGTGGAGGCGCCTGGTTTGAGGCGGTGATTGGGGTGGTGGAGGGATACGAAAAGCATGGAGGAAGCCGGGACGTTTAGGGCGGACATATATAGACTCGGGTGGATTGGTGAAGAGGGTGGAGTGGCGTGTGTGAGGAGGGCGGAGTTTGGCGTAGGGCAGGTGGAGGTGGCGTGGAAGGTGGGGCTATGGTGAGTTCCTACTCCTCCTGAACATCTGTTGTACCAACTCCATTTCACTAGTAGTATGAACTCACCATTGTTGAAGAGTTGGGAGATTTGCTGGACTTTGGTTTGAGAGATGGATGGTGGATGGATGGTGGTTCTGTGGTGTCATGGTTCTGGTGATTTACAGGAGGTGGAGGTTCCGGGGGGGTCGCTGACCCTGGAGGCTTTGGGGAGGGGGTCGTGTGGCGAATGGCTCACAGTTCTTGCAGCCACGATCCCCAAAGGAGTAAACGGAGAGCGTCTGCTAGGCGAGGGAATTATGGGCGGATCTTAGGTCGTGGAGAGATGTGCGAATGTAGGTTTGGTAGGCGTGGGAGGACCATCTGCCGAGGGCTTTGACGGTGTGGTCCTGAAGACCTCGGCTGGCGGCAGTGGAGGCGGCTCCGATGCGGAAAGAGTGGCCTGAGAAGTTTTCTGCTGGGAAACCGGAGATGGTGAGGATTTGGCGGAGGTGGAGGAGGAACCAGCTGCGGGTGGCGATGGTTCCGGTCTCGTCTAGGAAGAGAGGGTCAGAGGGGAGCGCGTGTTGGGATTGTCTGGAATGGAGGTGGTTGACCAGGGGTTCGAACGGGCTGACGGGGGAGTCGATGCGGAAGAGATAGATGGAGGTTAGGCGGTGCTGGGAGGATTTGCTATGTTTCAGTGTGAAGATGAGGGTATCGTGGTCGTGGATGACGAGGTCGGAAAGGCAGGGATGGGTTGAAGGGTCAAAGTTGGAGTTGGTGGCGGTGAACTCGGAACATCGTAGGAACCCGAAGAAGGCTAGGAGGAACATTGATTCCAGGGTGGTGTTGAGTCTTTGGTTGGCGTAGCCGGAGCGGATGGTGTGGATGCAGGTGGTCAGGATTTCTATGGTAAGGGGTAGGCGTCGAGGAGGGAGAGGTGGTTCGCTGCGCTGCAGACCCTTGAGTTGGAGAGTGATTTGGGGGTGCTGGATAAATGGATGGGGAGAGCCGGTTAGGAGTTTTGAAAAGAAATTGATGCCGCAGAGGTATGTTCTGATTGTGGAGGAGCGTGTAGAGTGAGCGGAGTGGCTATGGCTGATGTAGGCTGAGAGTGTGATGAGGTCTAGGGATGGGAACTGTAGGTTGTGGTGGAGGTGGAAGGATTTGAAGTTGGTCCAGGCTGTCCAGTATGAAGAGAGGGTAGAATCGGCCAGGCTGTGGAGGGTGGTGAGCTGGGACTGTACGATGAGGTGGTGGAGAGGGTGGTCTACGGGAAGATGATGTCCGAATATGGAGGAACCGGGACTGGATGGGGATCGGAGTGCGGAGCCAAGGTCTTGAATTTCTGGAATGAGAAACGAGAGAGTGAGTCAGCGATTGCGTTGTGGTGGCCGGGAACGTGGGCAGCGCGGATGATAAATTGATGCGTGACTGAAAGCCAGGTGAGACGGCGAAGCAGGGACATGACTGGGAGTGATGAACAGCGGCCTTTGTTGATTATGTGGACTACGGATTGGTTGTCTGAGTGTATGAGGATGCTTTTGCTGGTCCACTCGGATCCCCACAGGGCAGCAGCGATGACGATAGGGTAAAGTTCGTACAGAGTGGAGGAATTGGAGTGGTCGGGGTCGAGGAGGTGTAGTTCTTCTGGCCAAGGGGAAGAGAACCACCTTCCGGCGTAGTAGCCCCCGAAGCCTACTGAGGGGGCGGCATCTGTATAGAGCTGCAGGTCTTCGGGGGAGGAGACGAAGTCGTTGTAAAAAAAAGTGATTCCGTTCCAGTGGGAGAGGAGGAGGTGCCACAGGCGCAGTTCCATCTGGCAGTGGATGTCGAAGGAGACTTGGGAGTGGAGAGAAGGGACTGAAGCGGAGAGGTGGAGGAGGTTGGAGATGAACGAGCGGCCTTGGGGAATGATGCGCATGGCGTAGTTGAGGTGACCAAGGAGGGAGAGGAGCTGCTGCTTGCTGCACTGGAGGACGTTGAGGTAGTTGGAGAGGAGTAGTGTGATGCGGTTAAGTTTGTCCGGAGGAAGGGAGGCTTGGAATGTAACCGTGTTCAGGGTGATGCCGAGGAACTCAAGGGAGGTTGAAGGGCCTTCTGTCTTCTCCTGTGAGAGGGGCACGCCTAGTTTATTGAAGACTGATGTGAGAGTGTTGAGGCCGGAAGCAGGGGGAGAGTTAGGGGGGGTGACGATCAGGAAGTCGTCGAGCAGGTGAGTGACGTAGGGGAGCTTGTAGTTGTTGCTGAGGATCCAGCACAGGGTCTCGGCCAACGTGTCAAAGAGCTTCGGACTGCTTTTACAGCCGAAGGTTAGGCGGACGGCGAAGTAAAAGGCGTCCTGCCAGGAGACCCCAAAAAGGTGCCAACTGTCCGGATGGAGAGGGAGGACCTTAAACGCCGCAGTGATGTCGGCCTTGGCGAGCCAGGAGCCCTCGCCGGAGAGCCTGATGAGATTGATGGCGCCGTCAATGGTGGCATACTGCATGGAGAAGGGGGGGCTGGGGATGAGGCTGTTCAGGCTGGGGACGGAGGTGCCGTGGGGGGAGGAGAGGTCAATGACGATCCGTTTCTTGCCGGAATATTTCCGGGTGGCGATGCCGAGGGGGCTGATGCGGTAGGTGTCGAAAGGCGGGGTGGTGAAAGGACCAATCATGAACCCGTTCGCCACTTCCTTGGCGAGCAGGGAGGAGACGGCGTCGGGGTCAGTGGTGGCGGACTGGAGGTTGCGGCAGGTGTGGGAGGCGGTGGGGAGGGTGACGAGGCCGGGGGAGAAGCCGTAATTGAGGCCCCCGAGGAGGTAGCAGACGTTGACCGGGTCAGGGTGGTGGGAGAGCTCGTCGGAAAGGGCAGGGACGTTAATGGGGGTAGAGAGGTGCTTCGAGAGTCAGCTGATGGAAGAGGGCTTGGGCGGGTGCTGGGGGCAGGAGGACCGAGCGTGGGCACCTCCGCAATGAGTGCAAACGTGCAGCAGCTTGCAGGAGCTCGCGCTGCAGCCCACGTCATTAAAATTGTTGCAGATCATCTGCGAGCCGCAGAACAAAACCGGGCGGCCGCGGCGGTCGGTGGTCTTGTTGTTGGCCGGGTACGGCGTGGGGCGAGAAGGAGGCAGGACGGGAGGAAGAGCGAGGAGGGAAGGCGGAGCGGAGGCGGGGCTGGGCCTGGAGGTGCTGGCCTTGGCGCCGGTGGCACGTGGGGCAGCGAAGGCACACATGCTGGCGGGGTGGGAGGGGTTGCCGCACAAGCTGCAGGAGACGGCCACGCGTCCGGCGAAAACGCGGCAGTACAATTCGAGGTCCAGCTGGCCCCAGTAAGTGGAAACATTGAACTGCTGGAGCCTGGCCGCCGCCGCGGCGGAGAACTGGCGGTGGTACTCCTGAAAGAGTGAGCCGCCGAACCTCACGGCCAAGTCCAGTAGCAGCGCCAAGTAGTCGTCCAGCTCCTGGCGACGGTTGGGGTAGACGGAACAGATCACGTCCCGATAAATGGAAAAAGCCAGGCAGAATTCGGCAACGGTCAGGACAGATGAGCGTGCAGGGGCGGAGCCACGAAGCTGAATAGAAATGTCGCCGCACTCCAAGAAGCGAGGCACGGAACTGGCGGTGGAAGGGTTAAGGAGGGCGGCTAGGTCAATGTCGCTACCTGAGAGGATCTGGTTGCGGAGGGCGGCGCCGATGGTCTGGAGTTGCCCGGCGCGGGCGCCCGATGGCGCGGTCGCTGGAGGGGCCGTGGAGAGAGAGAAGGGAGGGCGGGGCAGGGTGGGGACGAGGGGAGGATAGGAAAGAACAGAGGGGAAGTGGGCGGAGCCGCCACCGGGCTGAGCAGCAGCGTGCGGCGGGACGGCCGGCCCCGAGGAAGGAGGGAAGGGAAGAGAAGGCGGAGCCTGAGGAGCGCCGGTGGCCAGGGCGTCCACGATTGCGCCAAAGTTCGGAGAGACGGAGGAAAACTGAGCGGGATGCTGGGAAGGGTGCGGGGGTTGGGGAGAAAGTGCAGCCTGCGGGACGAGGGAAGACAAAACGGACAGCAAAGACGCAAGAGGGTGGGGAGCAGGCACGGGGGAGGGAACATGAAAGGGATTGGCGCCACTGGAAGCAGCGGGCGGGGCCGCGAAGGCCGCCGTGGGGAAAGGGAGGGCCGCGGAGGCCGAGGTGGAGGGGGGAGGGGCCGCGAAGGCCGAGGTGGAGGGGGCCGGGGCCGCGGAGGCCGTGGCGGAGGAAGAACGGGCCGCGGGGGCGGCGGTGGAGGAGGAAGAAGCCGCGGCGGCCGTCGTTAGAGGAAGGGGGGCCGAGGTGGAGCGGCCGGGCGCAGGCTGGGCAAGCCCGGAGCGCCTGGAACGACGAGCAGCGTCATCGGCGCTCGCCGAAGCGGCGCCGCGCGGAGCTTCGCCCGTGACGTCATCGCGGCGCGCCGGACCGGAGGAGGGAATCCCCGCTGATGCTGTTGTTGTTGTCGGTGCCGCCGTCGCGGGGGAGGCACTGCGAAGCAGCTCGAAAAGACCCGCCTTGTTGGTGGAGCGGGCGAACGGAATGCCGCGAGCTAGGAGCCGCCTCTGGAGGCCGGCGACGGTCCAGTCGCTCGGGTTGTAGCAGGAAAAGGCGGCGTCGGCGTGGAGCTCCGAGGAACGGCGCGAGGGAGGCACGTCGGAGCGCCGGTCAGAGCGCCGGGTGGAGCGGGAAGAGCGATCACTGCCACGCGAGCGGGCGGAGGAACGCGAACTGGACCGGGAACTTTGGGAACCGCCGGCGCGGGGCTGGCCCGAAGGGGGGACGGAGACAGGAGCGGATGTCAGGAGCGGCGGCTGGGCGCCCGCGGTTCCGACGGCGGTGTGTTCCCCGGTCGGCACTGCAAGCGCCGCGGGGCTGCCGGCGGGGTCGTTGGACTGAGCGCCAGAGCCGCTGTCGGACGCGGGGTCTGCGGAGATGGCGAGCCCGGAGCCGGCGGGCGGCTGGGCCGAGCCATCGTCGGAGCCAGGGGCGAAAGGATCGAAGGTGGGGGAATCCATAAGACTGGTGAGTCGTTGCTTTGGTACGTTTGTGTACGTGCTTGTGTAGCTAGTACTGTCATACGAAAAGCATGGAGGAAGCCGGGACGTTTAGGGCGGACATATATAGACTCGGGTGGATTGGTGAAGAGGGTGGAGTGGCGTGTGTGAGGAGGGCGGAGTTTGGCGTAGGGCAGGTGGAGGTGGCGTGGAAGGTGGGGCTATGGTGAGTTCCTACTCCTCCTGAACATCTGTTGTACCAACTCCATTAACCAAACACGTTTTTTGCTAGTCGAATCAAATACTTTGGTAGTCGAATAATTGTCGACTAGTCTATAGTGATATATATATTTGTTTTTTAGCCAATAAAATGTGTGATTCTGGACTTCCCATTAAAAAAATACATGCCTATTACACTACTGTAACTCAGTTACATTATGACATGAAAAATGAGCAATCAACCTACAATTACTACCAACACCACAGCACACATCCACAATGCCTGCTGCAGAAAATTGAAAAATATATATCAAAAATTATTATTACCGAATAACAAATAGTGAATTAATAGTCGAATAGTGTTTTGCTAGTTGAATAATCGACTAGTCGAATATTTAGTTAATGCCCTAGTCCACACAACATCTCAACAAGGTATATTAATGACTTACGTATATTAATGACCAGAACAGTGTATTTGTGGTTAGAGTGTCCGGAGGCCGGGGTTCGATTCCTGGTCGGGTCATACCAAAGACTCTAAAAAAAATGGGACCCAATGCCTCCCTGCTTGGCACTCAGCATCAAAGGGATGGATTGGGGCTCAAAATCAGCTAATGATTCCCGCTCCTTGGAGCTCACTGCTCCAAGTGATGGGTCAAAGCAGAGAACCAATTTTCGCTGCGGTAACGTAGTGACAAATCATGCGACTTTGACTTTGACTCAGCCCATAAAATATTGAAAATGAGCGAAATTCTCCTTTAAGACACGTGCATGCACACTTCTATTTGTATGCTGATATGGCAGAAATCTGTACACTAAACATTAGAGTCAAAAGCAGTCTTCTTGAAATGATATTGTAGGTTTATTGAGCGTCAGGCAGGAAAGTAACAGGCAAGCATCAGGGTAGCATAGCATTCCAACCGCATGGGTTGAGGCCCTTAGGCCTCCAATGGTCTGTTCGATTCTGTGCGCCCTTCTGTGTGTCCCTGTGTGCCGTTCTGTGTTCGATCTCTCTCCCTAGGCTATTCTCTAGTAGCAGTTATATTGGCCAGAAACCCCACCCAGGGGAGTGACTTCCGGTAAGTCAGACATCAAAGGGTTGGAATAAACAGGTGAATACACAAGCATACAGGTATTGTTAGGAAGGAAGTTGGCCAGAAGGCCAGGATGTCGCACCTAGCTGACAGTTCCTTCACAGCATGAAAGTCTATAGTGGTCTAATCAGATCAGGAAGCAAAGTGTGTGGGGGAGGGGTAGGGACAGAAGCATAGTGGCATTGTGGCATTTTTACTGCATGGGTTGAGAGCTTTAAACAATAATATCTAAATGTCCTTTGGTATGGAAATTCCACCTTATCATATTCCTCCTCTTGTTTAAATAACAACAGCTTAATTAAACAACCCTTGTGAATTTCCATCAAAATCATAATTTTCATCAAATCAAATATCATAACATCACATCCAAAGTAAATAAAACACTAGTATCCTAATTGACTGAAGCAAAAAGTCAAGTTACATTGTCAACACAGTAGATGTGGTATCATTTTCTTCTCAGTTAGTTCAGATGGCGGCCAGTCCAAGCGATGCCACTGTGGTATATGGGTGAATGCGCAGCTTGTGTGTTAGTTTTGGTCGAGTGGGGGGTAGGCCGCAGTGTGTGTGTGTGTGTGTGTGTGTGTGTGTGTGTATGTGTGTGGGGTGTGTGTGCGTGTGCGTGTGTGTGTGTGTGTGTGTGCGTGTGTGTGGATCCCCAGCTCCTGTTACCACCTGTGGTCAGACTGTCCCAACGTAAACATATGTAAATAGCTCTATTGTGGATATCTTAAATCTCGAATCCTGTAGGCCAGGAGGCATCCTGCCATAAAGGATGTCTCTGGTCAGTTGTCAACCCCCGACCCAGGTGGTCTGAGTGACATTTCTTGAAAACACTGTATGTAGCCTACTGTAAATACAATTAAAACAGCTGCAATCTTAAGGCAAAGATAGTGTCTTAACACAATAGATCAAAGGTGGTCAGCCAAATCAGGTCAGGATGTCAGCTGAGCTCTCATGCTGTTAACTAAACATCATTTAAGTGGAAGGAATTTTGTGCTTTTACTGTAGCCATAAAGTTAAATGTATATGTATGGCATGTTTTGGAGAGATGTATAAAACTATAAAAATATACATCACTCTCCCCTAATGATAGTCCACACGACTATCATTCAAAATATAATTCCACAATGAAACGATAATAATGAAACGATAAAATACATGAAAACACAAAATTCCAAAAAGTGAAACTCATCGTAGGCAATTTCCCCCCTGGGCACTTTGAAATACTGAAACACATTTAGGCTAACACGGAACTCAAATCAAAATCAGAAAATCAAAACAAATCAACTTATACTGCACCATTAAGCTCCATCATGAACAAAGAAACTTCATACAGTATATGGAAATCAGCATCAGAATTGACCTATACTAATCACTTCCCTTTGTTAAGGGACAACAGAGTAGAAGTCTGCAAAAAATGTCAAAGAATGTTCATTGTTCGTGCCAAAAGTTCACAACCATCGTGGAATTGAAATCAAATTATGTACCTCAGCTCACTTTAGATCTGTCAAATGTCCAAGTCTCAGAATGACAGCTGTGTGCCAAATGCTTCCAGCACAAAAATGGGCGTGGCAAGCCAACTGTCAAAAACATGGAGTTGCCATGACACTTTTCCAGGTGTCGATTTGCACAGTTCCTTCTGGTGGGGAGTGAGTCTCTGGAGTGTAAACAGAGTTCTTTGTGTGTGTGTGGACTGTTTTCAACAGTGCAAACTGTAGACAGCAACTTTGTCTAAGCGAAATCCATGTTGCTTGTCTCTGTCGCTCAGCATGGAGACATGTCAAGAGGTCTCTCTTAAAAGCCAGTAATGGCCTTTTCCGTCGTGTCGTGTTCTCTATCTGTCGTGAAGGTATCAACAGCCTCAAATGTGCCGGTAGACTGTAGTATTGTCTGCACGTGGAAAATGTGCAGCTCTCGGTCATCATGACTGCTCTACATTGTAGTTCCATCTGCACAGGGAAAGCGTGCGGCTTTTCTGTTCTGCATACTGTAGTCACATCTGCACAAGGAAGGGTGTGCAGCTTCTGATTGCTCCTCTGCTCTGCAGACTTGTTGAGATTCATCTCTCGCTCGTTGATGGCCCTGGCAGCACCTTGTTCTTGGCACTGTTGTCATTGACTGTCGTTGATCTCCCCCTCCACCCCCACTGCCAGCACGCCTGCAGTGGGGAGGGGTGTTGTGGCGTTTTCACCCTCCCCCAAGGGGAGGGACTCAGCAGTTCCAGGCGCCGACACCTGTGTGATGGAGCTGGGCAGCAGCTCGTCTTCCCCTTCCACCTCCTCCCCCCCCTCTTCCCAGCACGCCTGCAGTGGGGAGGGGTGTTAACTTGTCTTACTTTAGGTGAGTGGAAGAGGAGGCTTCTGGCTCGGTGTCTGTAGTTCGGCATAGTGGACAGTGGTGTTGGTGACTTGACGTGGATGTTGAGGGTCGGTGGCGGTGTAGGGGGTGTCGTCGTCGAGATGGTGACGATGTCTGTCAGGCGGTGGCGATGGCGTTGCTGCTGGTGGCTGGTGGTGTAGGGTGGCGATGTCCATCAGGCGGTGGCGATGGCTCTGTTTCTGGTAGTGGTCTGCCCCAGCAGTCGATGGCGCCCTCAGTGGATCAAGTCAATGTCAAACAGCTAGGTGCAGCTGCTAATTTTACATGTGCATGTCATCTGTCACTGGTGGTGTGTATGTGTCTGTACTGTGTAGGCACATCAATAGTACGTCGGATAATGTCACATGCCCTGTTACAGCCTGCCTCTTTTCTTCCCTCTTTTTTTGTTTTGTATATCACACGATTCTAATTCTGTTCGAGATTTTACTTTACGTTTATGTTTCACCGGGAACGTTACATTCAAAAGACTCTAGACTATTTTCAACTATAAAGGGTATCCCACAGTGTCTCAGGATTTGGCAGCATTACTTTTAAATAATCTTGTCAGGTTAATAATTTGGAAGCACCGCAGTCTTCTCAAGTTTTATGCTCTCTGCTAGGTATCTTCTCTTTTGGCAAACTTCGTTATGCGGCAGTCTTTATACTGAATAAATATTTTGTAACAATATTCCAGTAAGGTACGCTCATAATCGTCTTTGTGCCTATAGTGGTCCCTCTCTAGCAATCTCACTGCGTTCATGTAAAGCAATATTTCGCAAGTTATCGTTATACTGTAGCTGTCTTTATGCAGAATAATGTTTCCGCATGGTATTGCTATAAACCATTTTGCGCCAAATAATTTGACAAGTATTGTTTATAAACCATCTTTATGCCGAAAAATATTCGCAAAGTATTGTTTATAAACCGTCTTTATGCCGATATGCAAAGCTACCTTTCTGAGTATAATGTAACAGTGCAGTCATGAACAAACGTTCAACTCTTGTTGTCAGGTTGCAAACGTGAAGGCAGCTAGTGAAAAACGAGCACTGCGCATATGCTCCAAGTCACGGCTCCTTCCAGTGCACCTGACAATATCGACTGAATCTGACTGTCTTATTTTAGTATTTTCTTTCATACTACTCCTATATTGTCATGTGCACACGCAGTGTTCTAGATGTGTTAACCAGACATCTGCAGTTTGCCTGCTCAACACACACCAGAAGACATCATGTGACACAATATCTGCATCCTGCTCTAGAATTACAAAATAGCCTATTTTTAACACTTTCGCACATCAATACACGAGTCCAATCATAATGTCCTTTGATGTACTGCATTGCGGGCTTGTAATAATTTCAATTTACAAATTAACCTGTTTTGTTCTTTTTCATACATCAATTCCAAAGCCCAAATCATAATATTTCTCCATGTACTGCATTGTGAGCTTGTAAACCTCCCAGACTGTAAATCTCCCAGATTTGACTTGTTTTTTTTTTTTTTTTGTTTTTTTTTTTGTTTTTTGCTAAACTAAGTGTGCTAAACTAAGTGTGACGTTTGAATACGACCTGGTCGATGTCTGTCAGTCTTGCACTGTCTCAGTTTTTTCTGGCTGTCGGCCCTCGACAGTCGTGGCTCAGAGTCGTCTTCTTCATTTGATCTCTCTCGTGGGGCTTTTCTTTGACCTATAGCCCTCCTTGGCTCTGGGCAGGTCAGTCTCCAGTGGTGTGGGCTGTTACAGTTAAAACATCGCCCATCATTCAACTGCCGGTGACGGTCTGTCCCACGACGTCTGCGCCTCTGTGGTTCTGGGCAGTCTGATCTCCAATGATCTTTGCTTCTGCAGTTGAAACATTGTCTTCCATTGTATCTGTGTCTTTCATCTCTCGTGTTGTCATTCCTCTTTTTGTTTTCCTCTTTTCTGTCTGCGGACAGCTTAGTGACAGCTTTGATCATCGCCATCTGTAGCGCTTTGGCCCTTTCTTTTTCCTGTTTTTCGTCCTCTTTGGCCATTTCTTCTGCATGTCTTGCGTGTTTTATAATCTCTGTTGGATCAGCAGTCCTGTAGCCAATGAGAGTTTGTCTCACACTTCTAGAAAGATCTCCATGCATGTTGGCCAACAATTGGTTTACCAGGAAGGCTTTAGCGAAATGGTCCTGATTCGGATCTTTGCCCCCGTGTGTGAGTATGGCTTCTCTCAACCGGTGGCAGAACTGACTCACAGTTTCATCTTTGGCTTGCTTGCAGTTGTAGATTTCTGTCAGATTTAAAACTGTTGGGAAGAGTGTAATAATCTTCTCGCACACTGCATCTAAAGCAGCAATGTATCTGTGGTTGTCTTCAAAACGTACATTAACAGGCCTTTCACTGTGATAGTCCATGACAGCATCTAGAATGTGCTGCATTTTCGAGGCATCAATCCTTCGGGCACAGATGTCTAGAACTTCCTTAAACGTTGGTCTGAATGTTTTGCAAAAAGTCTTTAATTCTTCAGCCCAGCGGCTCCCTCCCACTTCAGAAGGGTTCTTTAGCGCAGCTGCATATTGGGTGATATCCTCTGGTGTCCAAAGCCGTTGCATCATCATGATTCCACCTCGAGGATCTGTAACTTCTATCATGGGGCATTGTACAACTTGGGGTGTGCCGTCTTTGTCCTCAACATCTGGGTTGCTTGATGGATCAGGATACAGTTCAATAGAGGTGGGCATACGCATGGTCTCGACATCTTGTTTCAAGTTAGTTGTATGAGTGGAGTCCATCTGGCAAGAGGCATCTCTCGTGTGATTCACCTTGCTGTCATCACAAAGAGGTGTGTTAGTGTTCGTGTCCCTGGGAGTCTGGACTGTCGTCTCACAGCCATTTCCGTTATGGTCGCCCCCGCCGGGCGCTTCAAGATCACTGACCAGTTCGGCTTCCCTCGTGGAAAGTTCACTCAACTGTCTTTCAATCATGTCGAGATATCGTCTGTGTGCCCTCGTTGTCTGTATTAATTCACTGGTTAACTCCATCTTAAGATCACGGAGAGTTTTCAGTTCATCCTTAATAGAGCATTGTGTGTTGCTGTCAGGTTCCGTGGTCAAGTCTGCTGGCAGTTGTTCCGTGTGTGGTGCAGATGGTAATAGGACTGTGCCTCTGTCGCGATGACTTCTCTCCATCTTAAGATCGCAGAGAGTTTCCAGCTCATCCTTAATAGAGCATTGTGTGTTGCTGTCAGGTTCCATGTTCAAGTCTGCTGGCAATTGTCCCGTGTGTGGTATAGACTCTAGTAGGATCCCTGTAGTATCTCTGTCATGATGACTTTTCTTCAAACTTCTACATAGTTTCTTTGAAATTCTAGAAAAAACAAAGGATCTGTCTTTCTTTCGCACTATAGTCGCTGGGTCTGTCTCTATATCTGCAGCCATTTTACTAATAAATAGTAAATATAATCTGACTTATGCTTCCTCAAGCTGTTCTCTGAACTCAGTCACACTGTCCTACTGTATGCATGCACTGTGACAGTGCCATACATGCATTCATTCATTCAGCCATTCACATAAGCAATAATTCTTTGTTTGGTTTTCCCAACCCAAGAGCCAAATTGCTTAAAGTTTAACAATTCAAATTAATCTGTATGCCCGATTTTATACAGTTTGACATTACACATCCTAAGATGAATTCTGATTCACCTTGAAAGTTTAGTTTAGACCCCAAATTAAAGCCACTTTAAATTATAGTCGCACGCAGTCTCCTCTCTCACAGCATGCATCTCATTTGCATACAGGGCTAATGGAAGTTTATCTCATTCAAGAACATTCACCATTCTTCTTCTCATCTTTCTCTCATCACCATTCATACAGAAGGAAAGAAGCAATCTAATTAACAATCTACTATATAGTTAGACTAGTGGCAGTTTGTTTTACAACCTACAGGATGCGAAAATGTGCCCTTCCTTTCAAACCACAGCCTGAGGTCAAGACCCCCCTCTGTTAATCATCACACCCTCTAACGCAGGGGTCGGGAACCAAATGTCTGTTTTGATGGCTGTACCTGGCTCTCAGACAAACCTTTAATTATATAAAGGTGTCATTAGACTTCTTTGAGTGGGGAAATGGCATACATACACTTGTTGTGTATCCAATGTATTTATCAATCACATATGCAGCGCAGATGAGACTCAGACACTAAACTAACTATAAAGAAAGCATTTCGAGGAGATGGCTATTTCCCATCACCCTAAAAGGATGGTGGGAAAAAATGTATGGGTCTCACCGATTTTCATTTAAATATCATGGCTCTCTCAGCCAAAAGGTTCCCACTGCTCTAATGATTATGCAAACAACAGTTTAAGCTTGAGGCTTATTTATCCAATCAAACTTGATGTAATGTTATACAATTGAATTAACCCCTTAAGATGTTTTACTCTCAAAATTTAGTTGATCTCAATTTAACCCATATACGTGAATTAACCCTGATTGGCTCCACGAATATTCTTAATTTTCATGTATTTTTAAGCTGTTGACCTGCCAACTGTTTGTAGATTAAACTGCTGCTTCCATGAATATTCTTAATTTTCATGTATTTTTAAGCTGTTGACCTGCCAACTGTTTGTAGATTAAACTGCTACTTCCATGAATATTCTACTGTACATTCCACTGTACTGTATCTGACATATTACTGTAATATTATTACTTTGCTCCAAAAGGTAAAGCAACGAGACTACTCTGCAGAAAATGGGCAATAAGCAACGCATCACTTTGCAAGTAACGCCAAACTACTCTTTTAAATGAGCTACTCCTTTAAAATGAGTTTCTTGTTGCATGCAAAAATAGAACAGATCTACAAGCTATCAACAGGCACTGCAACAACAGAGATGTGCAGTAGATTGTAAGCAATTGTTTTCAAAGAGACAGATTTTGTTGGCCTTGTCCTCAGGTGCAGTCTGTGGGACTGGAGACGACCATTATTTCAATAATTTGGACTCAGTTATAAAAGGAGCTCACTAAGCGGATCATGCTGTATAGCAACAAGCAAAGTAATGATTTTACTTTGTCTAAGGGTAACGGGCAAAGTAAAGAAGTTACTTTCCTAAGTAATATTGACCAACACTGGCTATCACTGGTGAATAAATTCTGCTTTAAAATGAACACTATATTTCAACAATTCTGTCAAAATTGAATTATAGCCAGAAACTATAATATGTAATGAATGCTCATTAACCTACATTTGAATAGAATCGACTCCTGCTATAAGCTGAATTTAGCTTCCAACAAACTACCCCCACTGCTCAAAGCTTTTGCACCTAAGGTGTGAAAAATGTCTCTCACTAAAGGGAAACGCCACTAGGAAAGATTTGCTGCTGAATTATTCTCAAACTGCAAAAGTCACTGTACAGTATTAAATCCAGATTAATCAAATTTACCAGTGACTGTATGATTCTAGAAGTTAGCAACACTTAATCGAAACGTTGTAGGTACACACTCTCATTCAATCATCTCATGCACACACTAGCGGAAGAAACTTTAACTAAACCTAGCACTAAGACCTGTAAGCCTGCATGATACTTTAGCCTTGTGCTAATTCTAGTGTATCTTGGTTCTTTAATCCAGGCGTCTGAAAGCTCCATCCTCTATTCCAGACTCTTGAAAGCTCCATTGTTTTCTTTTAATTCCATTGCAAGACGCAAGCAAGCAAGACTCCATTGTCCTCCAATTTTAGTGTAGCCACGGTCCTTTTTAAATCCAGAAGTTTTGAAATCTCCAAGAAATAATGTCCATGCAGGTCCATTGTTCTCCCAAAAAGGAAAAAAAAATGTCCAAAAATAATCCACTGCATTTCCTCGGAGTTCAAAATCTTTGGATCCCACTTCTGACAACCATTTGATATGGCGGAAATCTGTACACTAAACATTAGAGTCAAAAGCAGTCTTCTTGAAATGATATTGTAGGTTTATTGAGCGTCAGGCAGGAAAGTAACAGGCAAGCATCAGGGTAGCATAGCATTCCAACCGCATGGGTTGAGGCCCTTAGGCCTCCAATGGTCTGTTCGATTCTGTGCGCCCTTCTGTGTGTCCCTGTGTGCCGTTCTGTGTTCGATCTCTCTCCCTAGGCTATTCTCTAGTAGCAGTTATATTGGCCAGAAACCCCACCCAGGGGGAGTGACTTCCGGTAAGTCAGACATCAAAGGGTTGGAATAAACAGGTGAATACACAAGCATACAGGTATTGTTAGGAAGGAAGTTGGCCAGAAGGCCAGGATGTCGCACCTAGCTGACAGTTCCTTCACAGCATGAAAGTCTATAGTGGTCTAATCAGATCAGGAAGCAAAGTGTGTGGGGGAGGGGTAGGGACAGAAGCATAGTGGCATTGTGGCATTTTTACTGCATGGGTTGAGAGCTTTAAACAATAATATCTAAATGTCCTTTGGTATGGAAATTCCACCTTATCAATGCACATTTGCATGCACCTGCGCAACACACACAGACACACTATTAAAACAAGTACTATAGCATATGACAAGACAATGTTCCATGATCCAGCAAGGTATTTAAAATTGGCAGTCCAATGGACTGGCGAGGACATGAGCTGTGTGTCATGTTCATTCATGTTCATTGGAAACATTATGACATCTATTACAGGATTCTGTGATGCTCGGGTATATTTTGGGAACTTTCAGATTAGTGAAATAAATGTGGTGTTCAACCCGTGTGTTGTAGTCATTCACTCCCATTACATCCACCCATCATCTACTCCAGGGGTTTTCAACAGGTGGTCCAGGGACCACCAGTGGTCCTTGAGAGGGTTCCAGGTGGTCCCCAGCTAAGTTGTTTAACCAGATGTAACTCTTGAGAACGCAAAAATGAAACCAAATGGACCCTAGCGGGTCCATTTGGTTTCATTTTTACACTCCCAAGAGTTAAAACATTCATCATGTGAATCGGTCCTAATCTACACAACTAGAAGATTAATGGTCATGGACAGTGAATAAATGGTGGGCCCTGGAATGAAAAGGTTGAAAACCTCTGATCTACTCCATAAAATACCGTAGCCTACGCAGTTTGTGTTCACATTTTTTATGTATTTAATGTATTTAATGTTTAATGTTTTTATTACATTTTTCCAAAGAAATTACTGTATATTAGAAACTCAAATATAAACCTGTGAAATTAGACTTTCCCTGGTCCCTGGCCAAAGTTATATTAACAAATGTTAGTTGAAATAAACACAGAAGCACCAGTAGGAAATGTGTTAATTTTTCATTCTTATCCTCAGAACTTATCTTTTGTCCAGATTATAAATTATTTGTGTATTTTGTAGCTGGCTTGCACTAACAATCAATCAATCAACAATAATATTTTCTGAGATAAATAAAATGTCCAAATCTGTATTAGGGTCTACTATTTGGATTTTGAGCCATATTGGCCAGATCTGGCTAACCCTTCACAGTAGGCTATATAGCTAGAAGCTATAGCTGTGTCAGAGAACTGACACAGCTGAGACTGATAAAAACGTTGCTGACAAAAAGATTGACCTAATACGTTGTACTATGCAATTTGTGTTGCAGACAGACAGACAGACAGACGGATGCCTAATTTCCTGGCAGAGATGGTCATTGCATGAACTAAACTTGAACCATGCCATCTTATTTGTACCGGTATATTGGTGTTAATCTGTAATCTGTTTCTTCTCATTACAGCTAGTACAAAATGACAGTGTGGCCACATCACATCATGCCCATTCCAACCTCTCTCATCTGGGCCACGTATTGTGGTCGTTCGGATCGGAAGTGGTATGTCCTCTATGTTTGTGTTGATGGTCATGTAATTAATTTGGTTACAGATCATATTCATTCATTCAAGTTTTATTTATTCTCAAAAATACACTGAGTAAACTCATTTTCAGTGTCGTCGAGGATACACAGACAACATAATACATCATAATACACACACACATACATACATACATACTGTACAGTACATACACATACATAATCTAAAAACAATTGCATTGCATATTATGGGAGACTGCAGTCTTAACAGATTTCTAAAATGACTCAATGATACCAGAGTGGTTAATTTTAAAGTGCTCTGCAAATTGTTCCACGTATTTGGACCACAGAAGCTAAAAGTGGGTCTATCAAGATCAGAGTTAACTTTCGGAACCTTGAATTTAGGTTAAATTACTTGCCCGGGTGTGATAGGATTCTGTGTCCCATTTTAGAAATGCTGAGATGTAATTCAGACAATCACCAAGCATGGCTTTATGCAAAAATATATACTGTACAATACATACTGTACATGTATACATACATATTATCCACTGACATATATTCTTTGAATACCGTAATTGCGAATGCACACCCCTTACTGTACATTGTACTATATCCGATACATAGTACATTCTGTGCGTCACACCTTTCATAATTTGGGTCTGCTTCACACACTACATATTTGGGAATGTTTCCCACACACACACCAGTAAGACGTGCAGCGTCTTATTTGTGATTATCTGCTAGTTGGAAACTCATTTCACGTGACAATCACAGCCTGAAGTTGTGTGTGAATCATTTAGTTAACTGGAGCTTCACGTTGTTATAAAGGCGGCATATTGCTGTGATGTATTAATTGTGGACAACGGCGGCATAGTTGTTGCGTAAATTGTGTAGCTGTCACAGTGTAATAGACAAGCTTGTGTCTAGACTGTGTGGGTCCTGTGTGCTCCCAGATCGTTGAAAGGCGCCTCAGACAGTATGTTTTGCGGTGGTAAGTGAGTGGGGGGGCCAGCGGGGGCCTCGCCTCGGAGACAGGACATGTGATGGGGAAACAGCACAGCTTCATGTGACCCAGCGGCCGGGGAGCGTCCCACCGGAGACCACAGACAAACACTCACTTGTTGTGTTGCTTTCTTCGGTCCGGAAATCTCACTGAAGAGTAACTTACTACCAAAAGATCCACCGCCGCAATTTTTCTATTGTACCTTTTTTTGGATTAACTATTAGAATTTAAAGAGGCTTGACAGAAGAGAGAGGTAAATGTATGTATGCACTTTCTTCTTCTGTATCATAAGCTTGTTGTATTAATTGTCTCTGAAGATTTGCAGCAGCGCACAACATTAAACCTTTTCTGCTAGTTGGGTGGAGTAGAAAGAAAATTAAGCGTGTTTGTAGTTGTACATAGCGTACATTACAATACACAGAAGTCTTGAAACTGTCTTTACACAATTGATTAATGTGAACTATTTGCTGATTACATTAAAGACGGACAGAAAGTCTGCATGTATAGACATAAGAAATGAGGAATGAATGGCTGAAATCAATGGAATGAATTACTCTGCCTTCACGGTTAGGCTGCTGTACCGCACCCTTTAATGTTTGTAGGCCTAAGTATGACTTCATTGGTTTGATTACACAACACTGCACATGATGCATTTAGTAACTAACTATTTGATATGCTGTGGCACCCGCTGGCCTAGTGGCCCCGGTGCACGCCACATACTGTACAGGCTCTGGCCTGACATGCAGCACTTTTCTTGGTAAATTCATTCATTCATGATGGCCTTTGCAGCTTGTCAAAACAATTTGATATGCTTTTCTCTTAGCCTTTTAAAATGATGCACCTACAACATGTCAGTGCTACAATACAGTATGTGCTACAGCTGTGTCAACCGTAATCAGTGATGGTACATATTCATATTCATTGTTCCCAGGCTGACCCAGGATGGCTGGTAGTAGAATGGCAGATGTCAGCTTGGGCACACTAATGCCAATGTCCCTGTCAGACACACAGAGGACGGGGGCATCCATTCCAAACAGCATTGCTATTATTAGATACACTCATTGCAGGATTACCTTGGTGACAGCACCTGAAAGGTAGCTGTAGATTTACCATGCTAACATACAGTAGTGGCTGAAGCATAAACCACAACTCTAAGTCCAATGGTATATAGAAACGTGAGGCATTCGATCGTGCAGTTTCACAATTAAGAATCGAACGACTCTCCTCGATTTAATTTAACCGATGTTTAACCCATTTAGGGCTAACCAGGTTTTCTGAAAAACTTGAAATATTTATTTGGCTAAATACAAAACTAATATTTTCTAGTATACTCTAGATACTGTACAGCAGTGGTTTTCAACCTTTTTCATACCAGCCCCACCAATTCAGCACCACGGATAACTTTGATGTTGACTTTAATCTCTCTGACCTTTTTGTACACAATTTAGGAGCGATAAACTGGCAACATGTCAAAATAAAAAAATCGTTTACATTTTCTAAATGTGTAGATTCTTAAAAATGAAGTAATTCACATTTTCATAGCACGCTGAGATGAAATTCAGACAAATATAATTTAACTCTTGAGAGTGTAAAATGAAACCAAATGGACCCGTGAGGGTCCATTTGGTTTCATTTTAACGCTCCCACAGTTACAGATCTTTAAGGGTCTATAAGGGTTATTGGTCAACAACTGTCCATCATCAAGCTGGGGACCACCTGAAATCCTATCAGGGAACACTGGTCCCCAAGCCAGCTGTACAGGATTTCCGAGCTGAAAGGGTTAAATGCGATCATGGCTCAACCCATTCTCCTGCTCAAACAGTCAGGCTAGACCACTAGGTGTCAGAATGCAGACCATTAAGACAGTGGAAACCCAGGTGCCTCTTCCTTCTCCTTCACCAACACCCTCAACCCACAGCCCTCCCTCCTGAGAAGGGGGACGGAGGACAGCACGGTGCTTCGGAGCAGGCGCGGCGGGCGCGCTCGGCCAGCAACCCGTTATGCAAGACGTCAGAGAGCGCAGCGGCAGCAGCAGATGGGGAGAGGAGGGAGGGGCAGCATGGGAGGGAGGATGAGAGAGCGAGCAGCAGCAGCCAGCCAGGGGCTGCAGCCACTGCCAGTCCCCTCCTCCCATCAGCAGCCGTATCAGCATCAGAGCTGTGTCTGACCGCGGTGGGCAGGCAGCAGAGATTAGGCAGCACTGACCGGGGTCAGGCAGCAGCTGCTACCCAGGGTGGTGAAACCACCCAGTCCAAACAGCATGGCCTGATCGGCAAGGGAATCCGTCTGTTCAGGAATATGGGGAATCATGAGTCTAAGCAGAAGAAAGGTGCTGCTGGGACTGGAGGAGGTGGGGGAGCAGCGGGGCAAGAGGCCGCCGCCAGTGGGGCAGAGGCTGATGACAAGGCAGGGGACAAAAAGAGCAAGAAGGATAAGGATAAGGATGGCACAAAGAAGAAATCAGAGAAGTCCGAGTCTAAGAAGAAGTCAGAGTCTAAGAGTTCGGTATTTTCCAACATGAGACTCAGGAGGAGCTCGTCCAAGTCAAAGGGTTTGTCCAAGGAGGAAATCTCAAAACTTGATGCAGTGCAGAAGTCGAAAACTCAGGACCAGAATGTCATTCCTGGCTCTATGGGAGATCTACACTTTTTGCCTGGGGACATTCGTCAGTCCACGGAAAATGTCGAAGAGCGAAAAGCCAGCTCTGGATCGGATGCTGACCATTACAGTTTTCACTCGGCGACGGCCGAACAAGAGGACCTGCTTTCTGACATTCAGCAGGCTGTCAGAGGACAACAGGGGCTCAGTAACGGTCGCCAGAAGACGGTGGCTGCTCCATTTACTGGAGTACCAAACTCTAAAAATGCAGCCACTACAGAGACAAACATTTCCCGCCAAACATCGAACCTGTCGCCAAAATCTGCCGTGCCGATATCAAGAAATTCTTCCGAACAGGAGTCCCTGAAGTCGTCTTCGACACCAGACACAGACAGGAGCAGCATCAGCGTCTTTCCACAAAGCAACAGCACCTATAGCTTCCAAGACACGACTCCCAGCGCCACCACCACATCCTACGAGAGCGCAGAGGAGATCCACGACGAGCTGGAGGTCCCGGTCCAGCCCGTGAAGGAGGTCAGCCAAGGTAGCAGCGTAGCCTCACCGAGCCTCACCGTGCCACGCATCGATGTCTGCCCCATGACCGCAGGGCCGATCGGGTCACAGAAAAGCGTGAGCAGTATGGACTTGTCCATAGAGAGGGATGAGGAAGAGGAAGGTCGGCGGCAATACTTCCTGTCCTTGCGGAGGAGGAAGAGTATCATGTCCATAAGCCCGCTGACTTCGGACAACGCCCAGGCGTCCGCTCAGAGACGGTCGTCCTCTTCCATCGCCTCCTCCTCCACAGTCAAACTCTACCCCCTGGTCCAGCCCTCGTACGTTAAGACCACCACCAGGCAGCTCACCTCCCCCGTGGGCTCTCCCGTGACCAGCCCCGAGGTCCCCAGGAGAACCGAGAACGCCGCTGTGCTTTCTCAACAACGCTCCTTCGGGGCCCAGAGCCTTCTGACACAGAAGCAGAGGTCCAGCTCCATCGCCGGACCTCTCAGCGCCTCGGCCGACTGGTCCAACGAACTGGACGAGCTGAGAGCTGCCAGGCAGGACGGCGCCGGAGCCAAGGTCCCAGAGAAGGGGACGACGTCTACGAAGGGGAGCAGCACGGCTGGGAATTATTGGACACTGGGCTCCAGGAGAAGTCAACCTGCCCTCCAGAACGCCAACACCTCGGGTTCCGTTCAAGAAGTCTTCTCTGGTGAGTACTGAGGAGTCACAGGCAGTGTAGTGTTGTAGTGGGACTTTTAGAAGTGGGGGGACGCCTCTTAAAGGGGAATTCCACCCATTTTCTTTTTTTTTGTTGTTTCTGAGAGTGTACAAATGTGAACCAAATGGACCCTTGCGGGTCCATTTGTACACTCTCAGAAAAAAGGAAACTCGTTAACACATGGTGAAACACATCTTGATGATGTCATCAAGATGTATTTCACCATGCTAATGATTTTCTTCAGACCTCCATTTCTAGGAAACACAGAATGGGGGGGAACTTTTTTTACCATGTCCACACAACATCTCTAAGGTATATTAATGACATAGTAAAATATTGAAAATGAGTGGAATTAATGACAGTAAAATTAATGACAGTAAAATATTGAAAATGAGTGGAATTCCCCTTTAAGACATGTGCATGCACACTTGCATTTGCGTGCACCTGCGCAACACACACAGACATGCTATTAAAACAAGTATAGCATATTGAGAAAGATTTGTTTACAATGCCTAATTGTATCCATGAAAAGTAAGTGACACGACAAAAAACATAGGCCTACTTTTGCCCCAAAAACATTTTTGATGTGAGAAGTGGGGGGACGCCGTTCCCCCCGCGTCCCTCCTCCACTACACCCCTGGTAACAGGTGATTCAGTTGTTGCAGGTACAGCTAATGCTGTACAGTATATGTCTAATGTTAGTTTGGTAATAATTCACTTCCTCTGGAGGCAGATTTAGGCACAGCTGGCTGATGGGATTTCATTCGGGCAATTGAAGCACTTAAAAGCTTAAAGGCTAGCCTGAAATGACTGTGGATGGATGCACATTTCAGCAACTCGGAATGGATTTTACATGGTTTCACTTTTAAGGAAAATGAAGGTGGCTACCCTATGCAGGTTCTATGTATAACGTCCCTTGGGAAACCACATACTGGAGGGCAAATCATTCAAAGTTTTTTTTTTTTTTTAGGATTTAGTATTGCAGCAATGGAAGTTACGATACAATCAAACAAGCATGTGAAAAGCAGAAGTACATTCGAAGCTTGTTCTTGATGATGATGATGATGATCTACAAAACAATTGATCTGTGTTATGATTCAACAACATCTGTTGTGCTGAGCGTCAGCAGCTCTGCACTGTCTGCATTCTGCCGCAGGGCCGGATTCAGCCAGCCCTACTAGGGTGGGCTGGAAGGTTGGCAGGGTGGGCACCTCCAAAGTTTTTCATATGAAGCAGTGGTTTTCCACCTTTTTGACACTTGGGCCCACTGTTTAGCCATCATTTGAGCCAGGGACCACCATTTGAGGACATTTCAGCCCCACAGACCCCCAAAACTAAAGATTTTATTTTGCCTTTGTCCACAATTCCAGACTGGATTTGGGAAACACAAAACAAACATACAGATCAAAATGACCATTAATTAATCTTCTACATTCTAGTTGTGTAGACTTGGGCTAATTCACATGATGAATATTTTAACTCTTGAGAGTGTAAACATGAAACCAAATGGACCCGCAAGGGTCCATTTGGTTTCATGTTTACGCTCTCAAAGAGTTACATCTGGTTAACCAACATTCCACCATTTAGCTGGGAACCACCTGGAACTCTCTCAAGGACAACTGGTTGAAAACCACTATTACCTTTCTTGGGTGGGCAGGATGCACGTTTTGGTGGGCACTGCCCACCCCTGCCCCCCTCTAGATCCGGCCCTGTTCTACCGTAGACTCACAAGTGGAAAGTGACAACATTACTGCTCACACATGGCAGAGGCACGCTCTTCCCCACAGGCTTAGACAGAAATAGACGCATGTAAGAGACACAGAAACACACAATGTGCACAAAACTACACCTCCATAGCTAACGCTAAGTTACATGTTATCCTCAGCACCATATGAAAAAAAAAACATTACATTTCATTATGGATTCCTTTCTGCTTAAAAAGGAAGTCCACCCATTTTCAACATTTTAATATGTCATTAATATACCTTAGAGATGTAAGGAATGTCCATTTTTGTTTTATCAGTTTACTAATCCTAAACAACATCATGAGAACCATTGTATGTTCATGAACTACAAAAGGAGCCCCTCGGAGCACAGGGCCCCACCAGGATAGGAGCTTTTTTTGGGGGGAAAAATGTCGGGTGGCATTTCTTCCTCAGCCCTAGTGGGAATAAGCCTGCTCAGTTTCACCATAAAGCACACACTGTTCATGAATTGTGGCATTTGGTACAAAACAGTGTGTGTGCACAGTTTGGCACGTGCGCGCGCGCGCGCACACACACACACACACACACACACACACACACACACACACACACACACACACACACACACACACACACACCGGTGCCATGGATTTGCTATACCTGTACAGTGTACATAGACGGACGGATGGGCATTCGGACCAAGTCCCCATGCCTTTGGTTGGTGGAGATATATAAAAAAATACTACAAAATATATTTTAATAGGCCTTCTTCTGTGCTGTTTGTTTCAACTCTGTGATCATCACTAACTGCGTGGGAGTTTGATCTATCCTGTAGTTGCTGGTGCTCATGCCTCAGTATTTATTAATTGAACTGGCTTATAATTCCACTTGGTGTCACACCGGCAGGTTCCAGTTTGGTAGAACAACATATTTACCCTTTCAATTAAATTGATTTATATCAAAATATTTTAAATAATACAAAATCTGGTGACGCTGTTCCACATACTGTACAATTAAGCGGTACCAGGGAACACAGCAATTCCATTAATTTACTGTGATGATCCTTCTGTGCTCTTTCTCCCTTTTGTCTACAGAGTACAATTGCCTTTCTGTTGACAGGCGTCAGATCAGATTCAGTGCATTATTACTCATTAATTAATAGCCCAACACTGAGATATTTTTACATACAGTACTGTGTGCACGGTATGTGGAACAGCGTTCCTGTTCCCCGAATAACGGTTTGAGTTTCTGTGCAGCATGTGGTTAACTTCAGCATGTAATAATTAGCATTTGCTGTTTCCATCTCCTTACTCACCTCCGTTCAGACAGAGTGTCTGGAAGTGTGTCTCACGTCGATGTGTTTAATTAACACATCAGAAACGGTGACTAATTAATTGATGTCTCTCTTCCAGTGCTGTGATCTGAGTGGTGTTTGGCGTACTCACAGCATTCAATGGTGGCTAATGGCAATAAATATCAACCATCTAATCACCAAGAAAAGATTAAACTTATATTACCCCCCTAAATCTTTCATAAGACCCATGGATCGCTGACCATGTCCTACTGTAATATAGAATGCAACAGGCTCCTGTGTTGACAGTATCAGTAGTTTTTTTATTCTGTAATGGCCGCTCTCACTAACAAAGTGAATCATAACATACTGTATGAGGATATTATCCTCATTTCTGATTTGTGTAATGGCCACTCTCACTAACAGAGTGAATCATTCATAACATTATTATCTCTCCTGCCTCTACACCACAGGTAAAGTCCTGTGAAAAAACAGAAAGGCAACAATCCAAGCACTCAAAAGTTTAAAAATGAGGAGAGGGGATAAAAACAAGGTACTTTATTAAATAGTAAAAAAAAGCTAACATATTTCGACACAAGGAGTCTTCCTCAGGGCTAGTGTGGAGAACAAAGGGCAAACATGGTATATACTGTATATAGAGAGAGTCAAGTCATCTCGACAATCAGCTGTGTGCGCGCACCACACCGCAAACTTTGTGTGGGTGTGTGTGTGTGAGCGCGCAGGGCACTGAACTAAAAATTGGCACCCGGAAATAATAAAGAAAAAAAGTGCAAACCATTAGCAAAAGAAAGATACAAATACGAAAACCAAATAAAAAGGTACATATGTCAAACATAATGTAGGAAATAATATATACAACAATACATAAACGAAAATAAACAAAATGAAAAGAAACTATAGAGAACTATAGAAAACACATGAAATCTATGTCCTCTATTGAATACTCGCTGTTCCACAAAAAGGGACTGTTCCAGTCCCTATTTGATCTTCGAAGCACCAATAACAACTTTTATTTGCTTTTTAACTTTTTGCATCTGCATTGAGCACCTGGCTTTTTCTCTTTTTGTGACAGGTAAAGTCCTGTTGGAGCGGCTGTGCATGCAGCAGGGAGCAGGGTCCGTGGAAGAGGACTCCAGGGAGATGTGTTGTCGTATGCTGGCCGTGGGTCTGCTGCAACCGTTCAACGACAAACCCGGGGACCCCCCGACCACATCCAGTGTGCTCACCTTCAGTGTAAGGAACATCGTCAATCACAACAAATTTCCACTGTCAATGTGCGGCTTGGCACCAGTATATAGGTGTATAGTCATCCGGTTGTTCATTAAGAGGGAGTGCATATTTGGACATTGTAAAGATGTCTTTTGATAACTAGTTATAACTGGTTCAAATGAAAGTTCAATTGTATTTTTAAGGGTAGACACAGTTCAACAGCCACAAGGCTTGGCCCCATGCCATGTCTCAGTGAAATCACGTCTGAGGGATAAAGTCTGATGGACACTTAATCCCAATTAATGACAACACCAGACTGCCACTTACTTCCATGGATGTCCACTCACTCACTCACTCACTCACTCACTCACTCACTCACTCACTCACTCACTCACTCACTCACTCACTCACTCACTCACTCACTCACTCACTCACTCACTCACTCACTCACTCACTCACTCACTCACTCAGAACATTGAACATAATGGTAATGTAGATTCCAACATGTGTTTGACATTGTGAAATTTCCATTACATTTTTCCCTATATTTTACGAAACCGTTATTGTTTATGGACGTCTATCTATGCCCATGGGTGGTTTAGTTTGGACGATAAACCTCTCCTGCCATCATGGAGCTTGTCAACCTATTGGCTTTGCGGGATGTATAAAGATGGGATCTGGTCGAAGATCCAAGTTGGATAAAAATGTTACTATTGGAATGTTCTGGCGTGGAGCAAGTCTGCTCACAGCCGACAACAAACCACACCCTAGAGCCACGTGCCAATTTTCAGATTTGAGCCTGGTGGTGCTCAAATCAGTGCTGCCCACTGTTAAACTACATCGTTGCCAACTGCCAAATCCAAAACGCACTAGAATGCGCTAGATGCTTGGCTAGAAGGGAAGCACTAGAGACAGAAGCACACAGCTAGAGAATGTAATGACCATTAATCTTCTACATTCTAGTTAGTTGTGTAGACTTGAGCTAACATACATGATGAATATTTTAACTCTTGAGAGCGTAAAAATGACGCTCTCAAGAGTTAAAATGGACCCTTGCGGGTCCATTTGGTTTCATTTTTACACTCTCAAAGAGTTACATCTGGCCAGCTGTCCATCATTTAGCCTGGGGACCACTGTTTGAAAACCACTGTCATAGGAGGAAAAAATAGTGAAAAATGAGGGGTTTATATCCCTGGCAACCAATTTTGCCCCAACTCACCAGCAAAAAAGCACTAGATTTTCCGCCAGGAGAATGGCCTAATGGTTTTGTTAAGTAGTTACAGACCCATAATAAGGGTCCATTTGGTTCCAAACAACCCCTTGGATCTCCCTCCAGGACGCCTTTAAGCAGTGGCGTTTCTAAGCAATTTGGAGCCCTAGGCAAGATTTTCCCTGGAGCCCCCCTTACCAAATGGACCCTTACGAGTCCATTTGGTAAGCGGGGGCTCCAGGAAAAATCTCCTGTAAAATGGTGCCCCCCAAGGGATAAAATTATGAAATATTTTTAAACTAAAGAACATATTATGTGTTTTAAAAGTTTAATTCTAGTTATAGAGGACAAGTATAAAGTATTTATCAATATGAGGTTTATTGGGATCCTTTTAAAGCATGTCGCCCCCCTCCCCTCATGGCGCCCTAGGCAACTGCCTAGTCCACAAATGGACACTCTTTGATGGGTATGTGCCATGAAGCAGTCTGCAGTCAGCGAATAATGTATGTTGGGCATTCTGCGGG